>CM031242.1:764183570-765383570 GCA_018340775.1 Taxus wallichiana var. yunnanensis | reverse complement strand
TTCAACAAAATTGAAACATCAAATCTCTTCCTTCATCACTTTAACAAATGATATGAACAAGGAAGGCTAAATAGGTATAATAACTCTCCATTTTTTAAGAGAACTAATAATGAAGGGTTCAATTAAATGAACTAATCCTTATAGGTTAGAAAAAGAATCTTTTAAGAATTTGACTTTATTATAATTTATTCTCTAAAATTAACAAACAATTCCCGTCTCTAATCCAAACAAGAAGCTCATACACTAGTTCACAAATGAGAGAACCAAACCAACTCATTACAAGAAACATAGTACAAGTCCTCCTTACAATCCTTATCATTACAAGCATGAGTTCCAATTTCACTTCAGAACAACACTCAGTAAATTTCTAAAATAACACCCTATCCCTAAGGGTTCCCAATTTCCTTCATCTTTCTAAAGACTCAAGCATTAACTTATTGATCCCAACAAGATTAGAAAACCCAAAACCTTAAACTAAACCAGTTCAGGAGTATCCTCGAACTTGAAACTGAAGTTCCTTTACATGCCTCCACAACATTGTACTTAAATGTAGGTGATTCATAATTCTTTTAGAACTATAAAACAAAATCAGACTAAACAGATTTAAGTATTCTGCCTCCACTACTATTTCTAAGCACAGGTACAAACTTGTTTTAAAAGAATTCCAAATCCTACTATCAAATGAAAATGTTTCCAGTTAAATCTCCAAGAGATATTCAAATAGCTCAGTCATACTACTTACCTAGAATTACCTGGAGTAAGTGGTTTGCATTAAAGGAGTTATAAGCTTCCAACTAGAATACAATTTAAAACCAACTCACAAATACCAGAATAGAGCTAACACATTGTTCAACTAAAAATTCAAACACTATGTATCAAATTACATGTACAGTGCCGAATCACAAAGTCTCAAACGTGAGCATAGATATATACAAATATTATGATACAAGTCAGAATATAACATGACAACCTTAACAGTTTATAGCGTAAACAAGAAACCCTATTTCCAACTCAAAATGAAACACAAGTTTCTCACAGAGGAGTTCAGAACTATTCAAGTAGATATTCACAGGTTCAGGGCAACCAAAATTCCCATTCTAGTTTGTATATCAAACAAAGAAAGCTCATACCAGCTCGAAACACGAGCTCCTACCAGAGTTCAGAACTAATAAAAAAATACTATTACTGTGTAAATTACAAACTTCCATTAACATTCTGAATAACACAAGAATAAACATGAGTACAGAGGTACATATGGACTTAAAACAATAGTCCAAGATTACTCAAGAATCCAAACACTATTTCAGAGTGACAAGAACCTCCAACCCAAATTCTTAACAAAACACTATCCTTGAATCAAGCTTAACTACACACAAACTTGAATACAGGCTCAAATGAAACACCAACTCAATACAAGCTCAAGCTGAAATAAAACACCAACTTGAATATAGGATTTAGCTCAAATAAAAGATGAGCTCAACTACAAGATTTAACTCAAACAAAATATGAGCTCAACTACAAGATTTAGCTTGAACAAGGATGATCTCAACTATAAGCTTTAGCTCAAACAAAAGACAAGATCCACAGAAATATCAGACGGGATTCAAGGTTCCCAAAACTCAGAACCAATAAAAGCGGCGAAGGTCGGTTGAAAACCCAACTTCTTCATATCTTTGGTTCAAGAAATGACAAGCAAAGTTACAGTAACAAGTTTCTCATGCATGTCTTGCTAATTAGCACATACCACGAAAGTTTTAAACACTTATTATCAATTTTCCATGGATTCATACAAAAATTCCAAAGATTACAAAACCTAGCAAGAAAATAACTAGATAAAACATGCAAGTCAAGAATCTCATAAGAGTAGAGTCATTATAATAAAACATTTAGAAGAAAGCAAGAGATCTTAATGGTTAGAGCCTATCATGCCTAAGAACATACGCCAATTTGAGGGAGACTTCCGGATGAGCTTCCAACTCCTTTTCTCCTCCAAAAAGATCAACCAACCAACAACTTTCCTCAAAATTCCTCATATACCTTCCCAGGATCAAAAATAGACCAAGTGAGTTAAGAATAACAATGAAGTGAAATTCAAACTGCTGGTTCGAAGAACTAGATTGCTCCATTCAGAGAAAAATCCAAAAAGCATGCAAAAACCAACAACCTCCCACAAACCTACCTTCCAAGTTTCCTAGACGGTTTGTGAACAAAACCCAAGGCCAATTAATTTCATTAATTCCAATTTTCCTGCTCATCTCTCCTTGCCACTACCTCCCAAGTATGGCGAATTCCAATTCTCATTTAACATGCAACTCCATCTTTAGTGGAGCTTCCACAAAAGCCTCCACCAAATCAACTATCCGCTGCCAAAACGAAAGTATGTAATGCCTTTAAGAACCTTATCAACAATTCAATGTCATTGGGCTGTCACCTTAGAGATATGCGACCCTTTTAGGTTCCCATTAAATTAGCTTAGGATAGATCCTTAAACTTAGGTTAGTTTAGGAATAATTACCTTAGGTCTTAACACATTACCTCAAATAATTCCAACATTAGGTTATATCATATTATAAACATATAGCATTGGGTTTTAGGTTAATTTAGATAGCCTAAGCAACCTTTCCATATTCCCTTAGCACAAAGTTTAGATTAGAGTGAAAATTCAAATTAAGTAGCATAGCTAGGTAGTGAATACTCTTACCCAACATTGGATTCGTAGGATAATCCTTTAGTTTTAGGATTCTAAATCCTTCCTATATCATGAGTAGGTTGTATTTCTTCCACGTCAGCAATGTACTTCCAAGATCGATCTTCAAGGACCTAAGCACAACATATAACTTTATAGAGACACATTGACACAAGATTAAAGAAATTTTAATAATAATTTCAGTCCACCATGTCCCTCATTTATGGAATGTAAATTTACCATTCATTCAACTGATAAGGTTTAAAACATTCCTTGGATCACTAAAATTGATTCAAGGATGAGTCAAATAAATAGATAAGTTTACAACTTTTAAACCAGATTGCAATTCACCTACAAGAAGTGAAAAATGGATTCAAGGAAGCCATTCCATTCCAGTCTAATGATATTAATAATAGGAAATATTTATTCATATCAAGCATGATCTCCAACATCCAAAAGAACACATCTTTAGAAGAAGATCACATGTCAACACTTGAAATGCAAAAGAGGAATATAACAATTGTCAAGTGTGTTAAATGCTTCCCTCCTAAAAAAATCATCATCCCAATGATTACCTCATTTTAAAAATTTCTATCAATGACAATCAATTCATTCACTTATCTTACCATAAGTCAAATATATCAAAAATAAATAAATTATAGTTCTAGAAATTAGCATTAAATATTTGTTTATTTAACTCATATAAATATTTTCCCAAAACTGGCATACTTATAGTCTTATACAGAAGAAAAATCAATTTTTTTAATAATCTATAGAATCAATTATGTTCAAATAGATATGGAAAATAAGTTTTCATATCCTCTAGGTTTTCCCAAGTTACACTATCTTCGTTAAACTGGTCCCACTGGACTTTACATTGACTTATTTCTTGATTTCTCAAATGCAACTAGTGAGTTTCTAGCACTCGTATGGGTTTAACCATGATTATTCCTAGGTCTTGAACCTACAAGGAATTCCAATTTAACATGTGTGATAAATTTGAAATGTATTTCTTAAGCAAAGAAATATGGAAAACATCATGCATTCGTGACAAAGCAGGAGGTAATGCTAAACGATAAGCTACAAGGTTGATTACTTTAACTATCTCAAACGGTCCCACATAACAAGGTGATAATTTGGCAGCCTTGCCAAAAGTAATAGAACTCTTTTTTAGTTTAACCCAAAGAAAGACTTTCTCACCGAGTTCAAATTTCCTATCAACCCTCTTTAAGTCAGCATAACTCTTTTGCCTATCTGCTACTTCTTTCA
This sequence comes from Taxus wallichiana var. yunnanensis, assembly GCA_018340775.1. Lineage (NCBI taxonomy): Eukaryota > Viridiplantae > Streptophyta > Pinopsida > Cupressales > Taxaceae > Taxus > Taxus wallichiana. The sequence goes on along the minus strand of CM031242.1, from coordinate 765,379,615 downwards.
AGCGTTCATGAATCAATTTAACTTGTTCCATTTCAGTAAGAATTTTAGGTCCAATTACCTCTCTATCCTCTATGCTATCCCAACTAATAGGGGTTCTAAATTTTCTTCCACATAATGCCTGAAAAGGTGCCTTCTTAAGAGAATCATGATATGTATTATTGTATGTGAATTCAACTAATGGAAGATACTCTTCCCACTTATACTATTGATCCATGCAATACATTCGTAACATATCTTCTAAAACTTTATTTACTCTTTCAGTCTACCCATCTATTTCTAGATGATACACAGAACTGAAATTCAGCTTAGTTCCTAGAGCTGCATTAAGTGTTTTCCAAAATCTTGACGTCATTCTAGGATCTCTATCCAAAATGATTAACTCAGGTACTCCATGTAATCTGAAAATTTCATGTACAAATCTTCTTTCCAAAATAGGAGAATCATCCTTCATATTTCCAGCAATAAAATGTGTTACCTTTGTTATTTTATCCACAACTACTAATATAACATCATGCTTATTTCTCGACATAGGTAACCCTTGTACAAAATCCATGCTTATTACCTGCCATTTGTACTGTGGTATGCTATGAAGATACAATAAACCGACTAGGTGCATATGTTCTGCCTTAACATGTTGGCACTCAAGACAATGTGTCAAAAGGTTTAGAACATCTTTTTCATTCCTTTCCAAAAATATTGGTGTTTTTATATCGGTAAGAATTTTTGTAATGCTAGGTGTCCGTAAAGCAGGTGAATTATGAAATTTTGCTAACAATTTCTTTCTCAAATCATTTAGCAAAGGTGCATAGACTCTGTTTTCAAATCATAAGATGCCTTCTTTATCAAAGTGAAAACCTTTATACCTCAAATCATTAGAATCTACAGCAAGTACTTCTTTTACTTATTGAAAGTAAGAGTCAGATTCCATAACACTTTTTACTTCATCCTTAAACTAATTTCTTAACGTTATAAGAGCAGAAATGTGCTTCCTACGACTTAGAGCATCACCACTCTATTTTCTTTACCCTTTATATAACTGATGTCAAAATCATATTGAGACAAAAAATCCAACCACCTTCATTGTCTTGCATTAAGATTTGGCTAAGTGAAGATATACTTCAGTCCAAGGTGATCATTTTTAATTCAAAAGGCTTACCGAGAAGGTAATGCCTCCAAACTTGTAGTGCATGAACAATGGAAGCAAGCTCTAAATCATGTGGATCATAATTCAACTCATGTAACTTAAGTTTTCTACTTTCATATGCTATGACATGACCACTTTGTAACAAAATACCTCCTAGACCTTCACCGGATGCATCAGTTACCACCATAAAATCTCCATTAGGATCTGGTATTGCAAGAATAGGTGTTGAAGTTAACTATTCCTTCAAGGTTTTAAATGTAATTTCACATTTCTCACTCCAAACAAACTTTTTATCTTTCTTCTGTAAGGAATTTATTGGTGCAACTATCTTAGAAAATTCTTTTACAAATTTCCTATAGTAGCTAGAAAGTCCCATGAAGCTTCTAACTTCTTGTACATTCTTTAGTGTAGGCCATTCTGTTATAGCTGTACTTTTAGAAGGATCTACATAAATTCCATATTTACTAATTACATGTCCCGGATAGTGCACTTCTATATCATAGAAAGAACATTTAGACAGACTTACCAAATAGCCGTCTCTTTTTAGATTTTTCAAAACTATTTTCAAATGCTCATGATGCTCCTCAACGCTTCTAGAATATATGATAATGTCATCTAAGAATAAGAGCACAAATTTGTCCAAGTATTCTTGAAAGATATTATTCATTAAATTCATTAAATAGTTAATTCAAAAGGTAAAATCATAAACTCATAATGTCCATACCTTGTTTTGAAAGTTGTTTTATGAATATCCTCATCCTTAATTCACAATTGATGATATCCAGATCTAAAATATATCTTATAATATACCGATGCTCCATGCATCTGATCAAATAAATCATCAATCCTAGGGAGTGGATATCGATTCTTGATTGTTTCCTTGTTTAACATTTTGTAATCAATGCAAAATCTAATTGTTCCATCTTTCTTTTTCACAAAAATTATGGGTGCTCCCTAAGGTGAAACACTTGGTCTAATCAAACCTTGAGACAAAATTTTGTGCAACTGAGCCATAAGCTCTACTAATTCTATAGTAGTCATTTGATGCGATACCTTAGAAATAGGTTCAGTTCCATGCTTGATCTCAACCATGAAATCAAATTTCCTTTTGGGTGGAAGACACGGTAATTATTTTGGAAATAAATCACTGAAGTCTCGTAACAGTGGATATCATTCCATAATATCATTGCTCTCTTCTGTTTATTCAGTAATTTTTATTACATATAAGGTACATCCTTTATTTTTGGCCTTTTTAAGTTGCATATAAGGTACATCAAAGAGGAAGAAACCTATTACAATCATGAAGAAGGTCTGATACTTGTAAAAATCACTTGTTGAAGGTGAAAGAAGAAGCTTTCTATCCAAAAAAATGTTCAACCTCAAAAAATGAGCCAAATCTGTCTTTTACAATGCATGGGTCGAGCCTAGGAGAGAGAAAATGTGTAAAAACGTGGAAGCCATTCCCCATTAAATGAAGATGCATTAAAACAGCATGGGCATCCTTACAGACCCATGCCCTAACATTTTTGGCCATGCTGAAGAAGAATGTGACCCATTTTGCATTAAAACTAGTTGTTGAAACGTCATTTCTGGCCATTACCATGTGCCAGAGGTGTTTCTTGATTTTCTCTCTCCAAACTCAACAAAAATTCAAAATTGGCCTTGGAATCATGTAGAGAATTTCACCGGATTTCCATTGTTATAAAGAACATGAAAATCTAAGCTTTGGATCGAAAGATACGGTGATTTGAAAATTTAGGGCAAAAACGGCCAAAATCGGATCGGCGGGCAAAAATTTGAATTTTTACCCGTTTGGTCCTTGGAAATTTTTTAAAATTTTCCCCACACTCCACCACTCTAGGTGCCACGTGGTGGCTTCCTATTGGCCATGGGCCTCCTAAGGGAAAATTTCCCACAAAAACTCCGCCGAGCCATAACTTGAAAAATATGAGTTAGGAGGAAAACTTTACCTTTCTAGAAAGCTGAGAGAGAGCTCTATCCAATGGTGCCATTTTTAGAAAGATTTGAGTGCCTAAATATCAAAAATGGAGACTGAGGCACAAGAAAGGTAAGAGCACAAGGAGTTAGCCACAAAAATAAGCAGGGGCACATTTTAGATAACAATTTTGGCGACTCAGAGGGGTCATCTACTGTTAGATGAAGATACCAGTTTCTTGAAGCAGCCCATTGGGCATGGAGTCATAAAATTTCTGTTTGGAACCCCAACTGACTTAGAATGTTGCAAGGAGGAAGATGGAATATCACCTGATGGAAGCAAGGACTATAAAACATCTCCAGGGACAGCAAGCCTGTGCCAAAGCACTTAGGGAAAGCAAAACAACCTACAGCAAAACAATGTGCACAAGCACTTGGAGGAATGAAAACCTAAGCTAATATTTACAAGGTGGAGAATTTCCCTTTAGTAGCAATGCTTTAGATAGATTCCATTGACTGGAATCTACAGTTCTTCACCATCCAATGAAGACAATTGGAAGGCATTGCTGTCCTTACACTTTGTGACCATGTATGGGCCACTCCAAATGGCATCAAATTTTGAATGCCTTCCCAGATTTTTCTCTATCTGCATCCCATTTTAACACTAGATCTCCAACTTGGAAAGATCTACTCTTGGCCTTCCTATCAAAGGTCTTCTTGATCAAAGCTTGATCCTTCTCCATTACTTGGGATGCCTGATCTCTGATCTCTTGGAGCTCCATCAACTCTGCATATCTCACCTCCATGGGCCCAAACTCTAGCAACTCTAACTGCTTCATGAGTTCCAATGTTGGCAACTCAAGTGACATGGGCAAGATTGCCTCTCTTCCATAAACAAGCCTGAATGGAGAGTTACTTGTGGATCTCTTGGGAGTTATCCTATCAGCCCATAAGGCTGATTTCAGTTTGGTATGCCAAGACCTCTGATTCTCATCAAGAGTCCTCCTAATGATCCTCAACAAGTTCTTGTTTGTAGATTCAGCCTAGCCATTACCCTGAGGGTAGTAGTTTGATGAAGTACTTAGGTAGATCCCATTCTTGACAGCCCACTCAGTCACCTTGGATCCAATGAATGCTAATGCATTATCTGAGATTATTGTAGCAGGTATGCCAAATCTAGTTACTATCCCCTCATAGAAGTCTAAGATGCTAGACTCATTTGCTTCCTTGAGTGCTACTGCTTCAGTCCACTTGGTGAAGTAGTCTGTGGCTGTCAAAATCCACTTATGCCCTTGGCTTGAATTGGGATTAATGACTCCAATGAAGTCCAAACCCCATTGCATGAATGGCTGGTCAACTGAAATTGGATGCAATGGAAGGGCAGCAAGCCTCTCTTTACCTGTGAAGAATGCACAATTCTTGCACCTTTTGATCCACACAAAGCAATCACTGAAAATATTGGGCCAATAATAACCAGCCTTCATGATTTTTAGAGCTGTCACTCTTGGTGCAAAATGACCACTAGTTGGTCCACCATAGAACTCTTCCAACACCCTATGAATCTGATTTGTGCTAATGCATCTCAGCAACACTCCATTCACATCTTTCTTGAACAAAACACCGTTTACTATGGCATATGGGACTTTGTAATATGAAGTGTCTTCTTTGGGTTTTTTTCATCTCTGGAGGGCATAGGCCTATGCTTAGGAAGTGCATTATACCTTGGGTCCAGCAAGGAGTGGGGACAACATTATCCTCTTCTTGAGTGCTACCTTGCACATGGCTGTCTTGAACTGTCAAAACAACCTCTTCTTTATTGCATACTCCTTTTTGCTTGCCCAGAATCAGCTGCTCACACAATCCTTTTCCTCTTACCAGCTTAGTGACCTTGATCTCAATGTCATACTCCATGACATGAGTGATCCAACCTACCCTTTTCTCATTCAAATCCTTGTTGAGAAGAAGTCCTTTACTCCCGCATGAGAGACCAGCAACTGAACCTTGTTGTTTGAGACTAGATGCTTGAATTTCTTCAAGCTTCGATTCTGCAAGTACATGCTTCTCAATAAAAGAATATCTCACCTCATAGTCATCTAGGATTTGGCTGAAAAAAGCAATTGGCTGCTCATCATTATCTTTGTTCTTCTGTACCAAAATGGCAGAAATGGTATCATTACCCCCAAATGCATAGAGGATGAAATCCTTGGAGAAGTCCGGGTTGATGAGAGTTGGTGCTTGAGAGATGGATTCTTTGATTGCTTCAAAACTCTCCTTGCCTTTTGTTGTCCATTTGAAAGCCATGATTTTCTTCAACATCTTGGTGATAGGTTTGACAAGGGCTACAAAATCTGGGAAAAACCTCTGAACAAAATTTATTCTCCCCAAGAAACTCTAAAGTTCCTTCTTGTGGCTTGCCAATGGTAGTGCTCTTATGGCTTCAACTCTCTCTAGATCAATTGCTAATCCTTATTTGCAGACAATATGGCCAAGGAGCTTTCCTTCATGTGCTAGGAAGATACACTTCTTAGGATTCAAAGACACTCCAAATATCCTGCACCTTTAGAAGGCTTGTCTCAAATGAGAGAGGTGGTCTGCTACATTCTTTAAAAAAATAGTAATATCATCAATATATATCAGCACCATGTTGTTAATCAAACCTTTGAACACCATGTCCATTGCTCTTTGGAAGGTAGCTCCAGCATTGGACAGCCTAAATGGAATTTTCCTATATGCATAAGTTCCCCATTTGGTTGTGAAGGATGTCTTGAACTGATCTTCTTCCTTCACCATAATTTGATTGTACCCTGAGTAGCTATCAAGCAATGAAAACCTTTCAGAGCCAGCAACAACTTGTAAAATCTGCTCCATAGAAGGAAGTGGGTAATGGTCCTTGAGAGATGCTCTATTCAAATCTCTGAAATCAACACACAATCTGATCTCTCCACTCTTCTTTCTGACTGGAACTAAGTTGGCAACCCAACTAGAATGCTTGATTGGGAATATGATTCTTGACTCAATCAACTTGTTCAATTCCTTCCTCATGATAGGTTCCATGTGTGGATTAACTGGCCTTTGTTTCTGCCTGATGGGCTTAGTATTTAGATCCAACTCAATGGTGTGCTGAGCTAACTTGGGATTGAAACCTTTCAAATCTTCGTAGCTCCAAGCAAACACATCAGGGAACTCTTGACATAGTTGTATGAACTCATACCTTTCTTGTTCAGTTGTCATCTTTCCAATTTGCAATGGTTTGTTCTCTTCCACCAAGATGGATATTGAATCTTCTCTCTTGACCTGAATGTTTGCTTTCTCTTTCCTAAACTGATCATTGGGATTGAAAATGGACTCCAAAGTGATAAGTCCCTTGGGTAGCTTGTTAGTTCTCAGTTGTACCACTTGGTCACCATACTGCTGTTCTAATTTTTCCTGATTTTTAGCTGAGAACTCAGCTTCTTCTTGTAAGAAATGGATGATTTGCTGGTCATTCTCAAACACTTTCCAACTTACATTGTTATCTAGCACTGAAGGCCTCATAATCACATGGATTTTTGGTTGTACCTTGTCCTTTTGAATGCTTTCCACAATATCAAAGGCTGCCCCAACTGCTGCAAGCCTGTCACCAGCTAGGTTTTCTTTTCTAGGATTGGATTTTATGCTAAAGCCCTCAAAATCTTCAATGAGGTCCCACACCCTCTTCTTATAGCACTTGAGCAGATTATTCTTGACAGCATGTTGCCCCTTAACTTGGTTTATAATCAATTCACTGTCACCAAAGACTTGCAAGTTCTTTATTCCTCTCTTTATTACCCAATGCATCCCTTGCACCAAGGCTTCATATTCAGTAGTGTTATTGGAGCATGCAAACTAAAATCTAAAAGATAAATAGTACTTTACTCCTTGAGGTGAAATAAGCATAGCTCCACCTCCTGCACCTTGTCTACTCCTTGATCCATCAAAAAATAGCTTCCATACCTCATTTTCATCCTTGTGGTTTGGCTTGGTGATGCTAGGAATGGGATGATCTTCTTGATGTATGCAATAGACCCCTAGCTCAGATTCTTCTACTTCTTGATAAGGATCAAAAGCATGCACCTTGTTTGCCCATTCATCAAGAGTTAGATCCAGGATGCTTCCAACCTTGGTGTCAGCTTCATCAGTGCTTGGGTGATCTTCTTGATCAAATGCCGAATAGTTGGCATTGATCTGACTTGGAGTGTAGGGCTCAATGTGGAAGTTTGCAATAGGTTCAGACCTGATTGTAGCTTTGGTTCCATACCTTGTTCTGAAAAGCATGTGTGACCAATCAGCAAACAAATATCCTCCAATCTTGGCTATGAAATCTCTTGACAAACATAGGGCAAAGAGTGGTGGAAGGTCTATAACTGATACATCTTGTAAAACAACAACATTTGGACATGCATGCAAGGTAAGACTCAAGTTTCTAATCACCCCAACTGTTGTTACTGTTGTCCCATCTAATTGCACTACCCCTTTGGATATGGTTTCATATTGAAGTCCTAGCTGATCAGCTATTTTCTTGGGCATCACTGAGCTACTTGCCCCGGAATCAATCATGCAATTGTGCACCAATTGGTTTCCAATGATTAATGAGACATAAAAAGGAGGGGGCTTCAACATTTTACCTTGCTTTGTCCTCCACGATTCCCTTCAGGCTGGGCAACATTTGTGAGCACCTTCTCTTGTATTTGGACTTTCCGATTCAAAGTTGGCTAGTCCTTCATGGCAGCTTATAGCAAATCTCTCTGGCCTGGGATAGATAGGGATTCCCACATTGATATATTTACATTTTTCTTCTTCATCTAATCAATGATATGGAATGGTGATGAAGGATCTCTTTTCTATCCCTTGGTTTACATATTCATCCCTTGCATGTGGGCAGCAACAACTGGTATTTGAGTTGGTCTAGGAGTTGTTCTTGACTGCCCTTGTGCATTTACAACTGGATTTTGTTTACCAACCATTTGTGGAGCCATAAAAGGTTGTGGATTGGTTGGAGATAATGGCTATTCTTCACCCAAATTCCTTCTTTTTGACCTTGTTTTGGCTGCAACACCTTGAGAGACTGTTTGATTTATGCCAGAAAAATCCTCTGCTTGCCAGTTCACAAGTGTGGTGTCATTTGGAGCTGATTGTTGTTGGAATGTTTCTTGTTTTTGGTTATTTCCTTGACTTCCCTCACCCTCCCACAGTAGTTTTCACCATTAATGTTTTATTCAAGGCACCGTTGAAGCACATAGATTGATTGTGAGGTTCATTGCATGGAAAACACCAATCATACTCCGAGAAACGTTGTTTTGTGTTGGAACCAATGCCTTAGAGGCGCAGATATAGCATTTGGATTATAGGGATAAAATGGTGCATTGGCGGGAGGCCTTGCTTGATTTAGATTTGCAACCTGGATTGGGTGGTCTATGAGGTTGATATGGCTACTTGTTAGGCTGAGCTTGAGGCTGGAAGGAAGGTCTAAAACTTTGGGCTTGTTGCCTCTTAAGAGTAACTAGCTCATTACCTAAATTTTGCAATTGCTTCATGACTTCTTGAAGCTCATTCGGGGCACTTGGAGATGAAGTAGAAGCTTCATTTCATCTCGATTCCTAGGAGTGGGAGAAGGAGCCAAATTAGGTGCTTGATTAGTGTTTGGACTCTCTAAACTTGGAAACAATGGCATGGGAGGTCTAGGGGCTAGTTTTCTAGCTTGGATCAAACAATTTTCAGCCCTAATGGAAATCTTTGTAAGCCATAGGGATAGTTATGCCTCCCATGGACTGAATCAACATAGAAATATATGAATTTAGAGCTTTGAGATAGTAAAGAAAACCACCTTTTTCTTTGTTGGCTTTGACCGCCTTTGGAATTCTCTCCCAAGTCCTTTGAAATATGAAATTAAAATCAGTCAGCTGCTCATTGGGAGCTCTTTTGATAGTTGTCAGCTACTCCAAAAGGGACAAGTTGTCTCCCTTTTCCCCAAACTACTCATGGAGGGCTATACATAGCAAATTCCAATTTTGAATAGAACTTGAGGCAAGACTCCTAAACCATTGCAAATCTTTCCCTTTGAATGAAGATGCCAGTAGTTTGATAGCAACTTGCATCTCATTGATCTCATGGATTGCACAAATGTTAACAATATCCTTAACATGATCACCAGGTGAGGTCTGATTTTCTCTAGTGAAGTATGGAATGTTCTTCAATCCGCAATTTGGGATTGGATTTTGTGCATTGAGAGCAAGTGAGTCATTTATTGCCAATGAAATTGACATAGGGTTTTTTTTGTGTCATTCTAATTGGTCTTAGAACCCTTGTTGATTGAATGAAATGCCTACCATGTGGAGGAGTTCGAGAGTTTTGTTTGGTGGAGATGGGGACATTTGGATTCTCCTCCCACTTTTCCTTATTCTTGGATATAACTATAGATATTCAAACAGCACCTCTTCCTCTCCAGCTCTTGACCTTGTGTTGATTCTTCTCATGAGTTTTCAGGTCTGCACTGCTAAAACCAGCTGATTCTTCTTCCTTGGAGTCACCGGATGTGCAATTTATAGCTCTTTTAAAGCAAGAAAATTGCAACAAATACACATAAATTTTGTTACAATGAAGATGAATACCTCTAAGGTCTCACTCAGTGTGCCAAAACTATTGTTGCAAATCAGCAGCACCCCTCGGATGCAAATCGGGTTTCTAAGTTGATGTTTCGGGCATCCGGTGTGATTGCACAACATTGAAACCTCTCTCCAAGTGTGGGACTTGTAAAATGAGAGAGGAATATCCAGATTAGAGGCTGGTTCCTCAAACTCCTCTGATCAAATCAGTTATTTGCACAATTATAGAGGTTTGAATCCTAATCCTACTCTAAATTCCAAGGAGACAAAGATAGAAAGTGCAAAAATTAAAACTAAACTAATAGGTGATACACCAAAGGAGTGGTGAACACTTCTTGTTCATGAAAATTCCAACAATTTCATAAAATGCAACATGAAACATCATACACAGGCTGATAAGATGCAATTAGAGGTCTGAAATGAAGCAAGACAATACAAACAAAGGACTGAAAATTGATCACAGAGTCTGCACTATCATTTTTCACTGTCAAAATCCTTGCATTTGCAACATCAAAGAGGTAGAAACCTATTACAATCATGAAGAAGGTCTGATACTTGTAAAAATCACTTGTTGAAGGTGAAAGAAGAAGCTTGCTATCCAAAAAAAATGTTCAACCTCAAAAAATGAGCCAAATCTGGCTTTTACAATGCATGGGTCGAGCCCAGGAGAGAGAAAACATGTAAAAAACATGGAAGCCATTCCCCATTGAATGAAGATGCATTAAAACAACATGGGCATCCTTACAAACCCATGCCCTGACATTTTTGGCCATGTTGAAGAAGAATGCGACCCATTTTGCATTAAAACTGGTTGTTGAAACGTCATTTCTGGCCATTACCACGTGCCAGAGGCGTTTCTTGATTTTATCTCGCCAAAATCAACCAAAATTAAAAATTGACCCTAGAATCATGTATAGAATTTCACCAGCTTTCCATTGATATAAAGAACGTGAAAATATGAGCTCTGGATAGAAAGATATGGCGATTTGAAAATTTAGGGGAAAAACAGGCCAAAATCGGATCGGCGGGCAAAAGTTTGAAGTTTTACCCATTTGGTCTTTGGAAATTTTTCAAATTTTCCCGTGCTCCACCACTCCGGGTGCCACGTGGCAGCTTCCTATTGGCCGTAGGCCTCTAAGGGAAAATTTCCCACAAAAACTTCTGCGAGCCATAACTTGAAAAATATGAGGAGTTAGGAGGAAAACTTTACCTTCTGGAAAGCCGAGAGATAGATCTATCCAATGGTGCCATTTTTAGAAAGATTTGAGTGCCTAAAAATAAAAAGTGGAGACTGAGGCACAAGAGAGGTAAGAACACAAGGAGTTAGCCACAAAAATGAGCGAGGGGCACATTTTGGATAACAATAACCTTTAAATTGATCCCATGTGATATTATATTCATCAATGTTCAACTCAACCTTGCGGCTATCCCACCATGAATATGTTTCGTGAGAAATTTGATAGGCTTCCCATATCACCTTTGTTTCTTTTGAGAAATTTCTTATTACAAAGTATTTCTCCATTTCGCTAAACCAGTTCTCATCCCCATCTCCTAATGTGGTGCCATCAAACTTGGGTGGACTTATCCTTTTATGTCATTACTGAGTTCTGCTACTAGCCTAGACTTTTTGTTCTTAGGCTGAACAGGTATGTTAACATTGTTATTATCAACACCCACATTGGCATTGTCCCTTGGAGATGGCTGATTATTGTTATCAGCTTCTTCTTCCTCCTCATTAACCATTATTTGTTGTTCAAGCATAGAAAAATGATCTCTTGTGTCCAACAGGGCAATAAGGATCTCATCAATTTCCTAGGTAGTTTCTACTCCTTCCTCAGGTGGAGGGTTATTTGTAACGTTTCCTATTTTTCTCACCATTTTTTGTTACAAGAAAATTTAAGTTTCATCAGATTATGGACACAATAGGTCCAAGAGCTGCAACCTTTAGCTCTGATACCAAGATGTAACATTCCCATTTTAAGACTTTAGAAATAAGGGAATTTTTTTATAGTGTTCACTATTCTAAATAAAGCATTATTTAGAACAAACATTCCATGCCAATCAAATTCAATGGATAAACATATGCAGCTGTAATGACTCGGTGATTCACCAATCTATTCATTCCATAACTCGGTAAGCTACCGATCTATTTATGTTATCTTATGTATTGAATACATATTGTATACTTCATATACTTTGTCATCCTACCCTACACCGGGTACTGAGTGATCTATTTAAAGAACATATTTGAATATCTGCTACCAATATTCATCTGATATCACATTATTTTAAACTTGGTGACATAGGACAATGCAACCAGTAGTTTGCAATACTTTGGCCAAATATTTATAACATATTGTGTATGTCACTATTCCTAGATGGCATACTCATCATATTGGAATATGTCCTTCACCTCACTCCTCAATTATCATGATTGGTCTTTATTGACTACCATCATTCGAGTTTAACCCTAGCCCTAGATAGGAACATAACCTATTATAGGAAGATGCTCACAATGGCTTAGGGTAAATGGGCATACTCGGTTGACCTAAGTTGACCGGATGTGCCAACATACCCTAAGCCATTGGAAGCTAATTCATATCCTAAATATGCTCCTATCCAGACCTAGAGGGAAACTAAGTTCAAGTCTGAGTTCCTATCGTGTGTAGATATAGATGATCAATGCGGAAGGGTGATGCCACATGTCAACTACAACATTGTATTCTCAAGAAGACCCAAGCCTTCTCGAAAGTACAGCCCTGCAGTTGGTGTGTGCTAACATCCTACAGAAAATACCTCATCAATATGTATATACCCCCAAGGAGATTGCTAATACATTGTTATTCTGAATTATTTCTTGATTACACAAGACCCTGTCAAACCCTAATCCAATGCTCAATAAGTTCTTTCCTAAATTTTCTTCATTTAGTCCATGAAGAACTTCTTTATACTTACGGTTGTTTTTAATGTTAGATCTCTCAGTTACACTACCAATTAACCACAACCAAACAACGTTATCAAGTTTCATTTAAAAAGTACAATAACTTTTAGATAGGTTCAACATTCAAGTATATCCAATTTAAAGTAGACTTCATACAAAATGAAGTCTAATAAATTGTAATCATATTTCCATACCTTTTTGGTTTATATGCAATTAAGAAAGAGAAAGAGTCTTTATCTACATGTTTAAGTGTTAGGGTATATCCTACCCAATATCCATATTTCTTAATGTATGTTCAACACACATTACATTACTATATTATATAGTTTAGATAAAGAACATCATATTCTGCAACTTAACAAGCTGCATCTTAATTAGGGAAATTGAACTAAATCCCTTTATCCAACTTATCAAAGGATAACCAATTAAGCATAAAAATAATATGAAGAATATCAACAAGATAGAAATCCATCTCTTTCATACAAGTACAAGATAATTTACACAACCAATACAAGTAAATTCTCATCTTTCAATTCATCTTTATAACTTATACATTTACAAGCCTTATGCATTTTAGGCATACTACATAACAACCGCCTTCATTCTAAAATAATACTACTTTTCTTTTTCAATACAATCTCAAGAATGAATCAGAATTCTTCACAAGGAATCAGATTTAAATCAGCCAATGCATCATATAAGTTTTTCCTTCTTTTATCACTTACGAAGTCCATCTACAAAAATTGCTAGCATGAGTCAGTTCAATGAACTAAGCATGATAAGTGCTAATCCTTAAAATGAAGTTCATTTCACTAATTTTTCCATTAAAATAATTCTACTTTAATGAGACAATTAATACATCATAAATATCACTATAAGTAATAGCAACTTGAGAAAATAAGTACATTAAACAATCCAAATTCACTTCTAAGATAAGAATAGAATATAATCCACAACATCTTGCCTTAAAAATTAAATTTTAATTGATCCTAACAATTACCTTTAAACAACAAAGAAAGGGTTTACAATATAGTTCCCATTGGAATGATTCATCTAGCTCCTAAGCAAGGAAGAAGGATATCCATTCCAAACTATGCTCAACACAAAAATATCAGAAAATAGATACAAGTTCATAACATGAATTTAACTATTTTGTTTAAAGGACAACTACCTTTAAATACAACATTTCATATTTTTAAATAGAACAGAATCCCATATCAATCTAAGAAGGAATATAGAATTTTAATAGTCTGACAACAAGATTTTATTTTTTATTCAACAAAACTAAAACATCAAATCTCTTCCTTCATCACTTTAAGGAATGATATGAACAAGGAAAGCTAAACATGTATAATAAATCTCCATTTTGCAAGAGAACTAATAATGAAGGGTTCGATCAAATGAACTAATCCCTACGAGGTTAGAAAAGGAATCTTATCGAGTTTGACTCTATCATAATTTATTCTCTAAACTTAATAACAAATTCCCATCTCTAATCCAAACAAGAAGCTCATACACTAGTTCACATATGAGAGAACTAAACCTACTCACTTGTAAGAAACGCATCGCAAGTTCTCCTTACAATCCTTATCATTACAAGCATGAGTTCCAATTTCGGTTCGAACAATACTCAGTAAAGCTCTAAAATGACACCCTATCCCTAAGGGTTCCCAATTTCCTTCTTCTTTTTAAAGACTCAAGCATTAACTTATTGATCCCAACAAGATTAGAAAAACCCAAACCTTTAAATTAAACCAGTTCAGGAGTATCCTCGAACTCGAAACTGAAGTTCCTTTACATGCCTCCACAACATTGTACTTAAACATAGGTGATTCATAATTCTTTTAGAACTATAAAACAAAATCAAACTAAATAGATTTAAGTATTCTGCCTCCACTACTATTTCTAAGCATAGGTATAAACTCATTTTAAAATAATTCCAAATCCTACTATACAAACGAAAACGTTTCAGTTAAATCTCCAAGAGATATTCAAATAGCTCAGTCATACTACTTACCCAGAATTACTTGGAGTAAGCGGTTTGCATTAAAGGAGTTATAAGCTTCCAACTAGAATACAATTTAAAACCAACTCACAAATACCATAATAGAGCTAACACGTCATTCAACTAAAAATTAAAACACTATGTATCAAATTACATGTACAAGTGCCAAATCACAAAGTCGAAACATGATCACATATATATACAAAGATTATGATATGATAACTCGAGAATATCACACGACAACCTTAACCAGTTTAAAGCATAAATAAGAAACCCTATTTCCAACTCAAAATGAAACACAAGTTTCTCACAGAGGATTGCAGAACTATTCAAGTAGATATTTGAAGGTTAAGGCAACCATAATTCCCATTCCAGTTTGTATATCAAAAAAGAAATCTCATAACATCTTGAAACACGAGCTCCTACCAGAGTTCAGAACTAATAGAAAATATACTATTATTGTGTAAATTACAAACTTCCATTAACATTCTAGAATAACACAAGAATAAACATGAGTACAAAGGTACATATCGACTTAAAAAACAGTTCAATATTACTCAAGAATGCAAACACTGCTTTGTTTGAGTGACAAGAACCTCTAACCCAAATTCTTAATAAAACAATATCCTGAATCAAGCTTAACTACACATGAACATGAATACAGGCTCAAACGAAACACCATCTCAATGCAAGCTCATGCTCAAATAAAACACGAACCTAAATACAGGCTCTAGATCAAACAAAATACGACCTCAACTATAAGCTTTAGCTCAAAAAAAGACAAGCTCAACTACAAGCTTTAGTTCAAACAAAGATGAGCTTAACTACAAGCTTTAGCTTGAAAAAATACTGAGCTCCACGTGAAATGTCATATGGGATTCAAGGTTCCCAAAACTCAGAACCAATAAACAACGATGAAGGTCAGTTGAAAACATAACTTCTTCATATACTAGTTCAAGAAATGACAAGTAGAGTTATAGTAACAAGTTTCTCATGCATGTCTCACTAATTAGCACATACCAAGAAAGTTTCAAACACTTATCATCAATTTTCCATGGATTCATACCCAAATTTCCAAAGATTACAAAACCCAACAAGCAAATAACCAGATAAAACATGCAAGCCAAGAATCTCATAAGAGTAGAGTCATTTTAATGAAACATTTAGAAGAAAGCAAGAGATCTTAATGGTTAGAGCCTATCATGCCTGATAGCACTTCTACCAAATTGAAGGAAACTTCTAGATGAGATTCCAACTCCTTTTATCCTCCATGAAAGATCAACTAACCAACAACTTTCCTTAGAATGCCTCTTATACCTCCCCATGATTGAAAATAGACCAGATGAGTTAAAAATAACAATGAAGTTAAATTTGAACTACTGGTTCGAAGAACCAATTTTCTCCATGCAGAGCAAAATCCAAAAAGCATGCAAAAACCAACAACCTCCCACAAACCCACCTTCCAATTTTCCTAGATGGTTTGTAAACAAAACCTTAGGCCAATTAATTTCATTAATTCCAATTTTCTCACTCAACTCTCCTTGCCACCACCTCCCAAATCTAGTGAATGCCAATTCCCATTTAACATGCAATTCCATCTTTAATGGAGCTTCCACATAAGCCTCCACCAAATCAACTGAATTTACTACCAAAATTGGCGATGACGTAATGCCTTTAAGAACCTTATCAACAATTCAATGCCATTGGAACCGTCACCTTAGAGGTATGTGACCCTTTTAGTTTCCCATTAAAATAGCTTAGGAAATATCCTTAAACTTAGGTTATTTTAGGAATAATTACCTTAGGCCTTAACACATTACCTCAGGTAATTCCAACATTAGGTTAGATCATCTTATAACGATATAGCATTAGGTTTTAGGTTGATTTAGATAGCCTAGAAACCTTTCCATATTCCCTTAGCACAAGGTCTAGATTAGAATAAAAATTTAATTAAGTAAGGTAGTGAATATTCTTACCCAGTTTTGGATTCCATAGGATAATCCTTTAGTTTTAGGATTTTGAGTCCTTCCTATATCATGAGCAGGTTTTATTTCTTCCACGTCAACAATGTACTACCAAGATCTATCTTCAAGTACCTAAGCACAACATATAACTAAATAGAGACACGTTCACACAAAATTAAAGAATTTGTAATAAAAATTTCAGTCCACCATGTCCCTCAATTATGGAATGCTAATTTACCATTCATTCAACTGAGAAGGTTTAAAACATTCCTTAGATCACCGAAACTGATCCAAGGATGAGTCAGATAAAGAGATAAGTTTGCAACTTTTAAACTAGATTACAACTCACCTACAAGAAGTGAAAAATGGATTCAAGGAAGCCATTCCATTCGAGTCTATTGATCATAAGAATAGAAAATATTTATCCATATCAAGCATGATCTCCAACAACCAAAAGAACACATTTTTAGAAGAAGATCACATGTGAATACTTGAAATGTAAAGGAGGAATATAACAATTATCGAGTGTGTTACATGATGATATAATATTGATAGCAGTGCCCCCATAAATCATGTCCATTTTATTGAGGAAATCATTGATTTGGGTAGTGATGAAGAGCAGAAATTCATGATCTTAAGGAGAAGTGATGGTATTTATGAAGGTTTAGAGGATTTGGCAGTAGAGGATTTAAGAGAAAGTATAAAATTTACAAAGGATAGTGGATCCTCTATCATAATGGATTGAAGGGATTTTATCATGGATTGTTTATGGGATGGTGACATTTGAACGATCTCATAAAGTGACATTTTAACTAGAGCTTGGTGTAGCTATTTGATAACAACCTTCTATATTTTCATGGATGATGGAGGTGTAACAAGAATAGAGACTTTAGTCTTAGATTGTGGGGTTTTATTGGAGGTTTTAAGGGAAATGGAGATGGAAACCTTATTTTTATATTTAGATGGTGACAATGAGAGTTTAGGTGGTGGTGGGATAACGACAAAGGTTTTAGGTTTTTTTTTATTTGGAGGGTTAGATTCCTGGTTTCTAGTCTGGGTAGTAATATGAATGACATTGATTTGATAAGGATTCTTGAAGAGTGACAGGTATAGATGCCATTGATGGGAGGATACATTTACTTTCAAGTTTCTTAACAATTACATGCAAGGCCTTATATTTTTCTATAGAGTGTCCTTATGTCTTATGATAGTTACAAGAGACATTGAATTTATACCACGAGGGCTTCCATCCTTAAGGATCAGATGGTTTAGGGTGTGGAAATTTTATGTGTGATTTTTAGAGAAGGTCATCCAAGATAGTTGCATAATGTCCTTTAGGACCGAGAAGTGGATGGTAAAGGAGTTTTTAATTTGATATTCGGGTGAGGTATGAATTTAGAATTGGTTTGTTTGTCTATCTTTTGAGGAAGACTCTTAGATTGTGTGGAAGATGAGGGATAAGGACATAATATATAATATTTATGGGTTGGTTTAGGAGTTGATATGACGGTGAACTCTGAGGAGGGGATGGAATGAAGGTTCGAGAGTTATATAAGTGGTATTGATATGTGAAGGCATAATAGGGGTTTTTAAAGACTTGGACGATGGATTGTTTTTGTGGGCCCTTCATGGTTTTCTTAGATGAGATGGGTGTGGATGATGATGTATTAGATGTGGAGGGTTATTCTTTAATGACTGGATTAGGGGTATTTCTAATCTTTGATTTGATGTGGGTTTATAGGTGTTTTAAGGAGGTGTGGATGACCAATATAGATTTAGAAGATAAGGGTGTAGGTTCAATAGTGTTCTTAGTGGATGTAGACTCAGTGGTTATGGGTTGATATTTGGTATTAGGTAATATTTGATTGATGGTTTTTATGGTATGTTGGGCTTATACATTATTGGTTTTTGTTGGACTACTCGATAGGGAATGATTTGTAAAGGGTTTCTTGAAGAAATTAATATTTTGATTCTAAGATGCATTCAAATTGTCTAAATTGAGTTCTTCTTTATCGATCAAGTCTTGTAGGACATTTGAGAATGAGTGAAAAATTTTGATGTTATATCCCTTATCCCCATGCTATTTATAATAGTAATTATTCCTATGCAAATAGGGATTAGATACGAGATGTGTCAATAGGGTGGATGGGTAGAAGAGAGATCATATTAACGGTGTGAGTTTGTCAAATACTATGTTATAGGTATCTCTGATGGGTGTGTAAGTATGTTGTGGATGGGAACACTCAGTAGTGGGTTTTTCGTAGGTTTGGATTTGATGAATACAACATTGGATGATGATTTGGACTTGTCAGGATTGGAGGATGATTTAGATGAAAAGTCATATTTTGGCTTCTTAGGTCATAGTTCTACTTGTACCTTCTTCAAGGGCTCATGCAACTCTAATTTACAGGACATAATGAAAGATTTGTCAAATGTCTATAATGACTATATTTGAATTCTAGATGAGATGTGTTTAGCGCATGAATGAAAAAAATTAACTAACTTAGTTTTTGGTAGTGTGAATGATAAGCGATTGATTATATCACTCCAACAAGCGAAATCAGAAATGGATTCATCTTCAAATTTTTTATGGTATAAAGGTCGGTCATGGCAATTTTTCAAGTGATATTTATAGAGAAGTGTTCTAAGAAGAGTTAGGTTAGTTATGTGAATGAGAAAATGGAGTTCTCAAGGATGTTATTGTACCGGTCAAGGACGGTGGTGATGGACATGGGGAAATTCCTCAACATAAGATATTATTCATGGGATATATGATAACAAGCATGACAGAAAACATGAATGTTCTGCTTTGAGGATCTTCTTTGCTATAGATTTTGATAAATTTTGAAAGTACCCAGTGAGTTGGATATGTTTTATAAGGTCGAGGGTGAAGTGGATCATTATAGATCTTTTCATAGGAGATAAAATTCTTAGGACCAGAATCATGAGAGCATGAAGGGGGTTTGTTTGTGGTGCTTGATGTGAGGATGAGCTAGGTTGATTGAATGAAAAATGGTTGGGTTGTGGGTATGATGGATAGTCTTTGAGGGATATTCTGTTGATAAGGGATATTTTGTTGATAAGGAATGTTAGTGGGGATATTTTAAGTGGATTGAGACACTAAGGACTATGATAGTTATAGATATTGATAGGGAATATGAATAGATGTGTTAATAAGAGGTTGCGATGGTTGGGGGATGTGTTTAAAAGGAACATATGTATATTTACGGGGCTAAGAATGAATGGGCAGCCATTTAAATTATATAGAAGAATCAACTAAGGATGGTGTTTATTGTGGGATATTTTGAATATGAATAGATTGAGGTATACAAATGAGTGGTTGTGATGGTTGAGGTATGTGTTTTGAGATAAGGGGAGTATAAGATGGCAACAAAACATAGTGGGTGATAGTAATATCATTTGGTGTTAACTAGAGGGATGGATCTTTGGAATGCACATAGTGATATTCTTAATGAGGGTTGTGTTTTTGAGAAGGTAGTGGCTGATATACAATGATAAAAATGGAAACAAAACTTATTAGAGGTTTTACGGATGGATGAGGATTCTATATGAGTAGATGAAGAAGTATTACGATTATTTTGATTATGTGTGGAACCAATGGAAGGATTGGGTGAAGATGTAGGTTTTATAGTGGACATGTTTTGATAAGAAATCATATGAATATTGAAAAAGGAATTGAATAAATGAAATTACATTTTTTGAGTTGAGTATGAGGTGGATATGGATGTAATTATCAAATGGAAAGTTCTGAGTCGGTTCGAGTAAGATGGGAAAACCACATAAAGGATTAGGAACATACGGGAGTGGTTTGGGTACTAATGGTTGAATTTGGATACCCATGGCTACAAGGTAAGCATTAAAGGCCATGAGGTTTGAATCTAAAATCTCTTAAAAGAAATGATCCCCACCATCAAAGAAGCGGGGACCATGAGAATCGGGGATTTTAGATTATTCAGATTGAGAGCTAAGAGAATTTAGTGGTTCAAGTATTTTGTATGAGATAGGTGAGAGATTTGAATATGGAGAAGGTGTGCAGAATCTAAAAGGTGCTTTTAGATACTCTCATTATAAAACTCATTTTATTCCTCCCAAATTCATTGATTTTCATATTGAGGTGTGGATATTTCTTGATTTGGATTTATGATTGATTGAGATTGTGGGTTTTGATGAGGTAACTTGGTGTAGATATGTTTTATGATGTTTGGACATGTAATTATTATCATGTAAGTACCATGATAATAAAATGACAGTCACCTAAGAAATGAAAAATAACTAGATGGGGTGTTTACAAACAATAAAGAAAGCAAGCAAAATGAGTTTTCATATTATCTTGATTAATTAAGAAAAGTAGAAATATGAAAAATGGATGATGGGTTCCTAAGGGATGGATTTCTATGGTTGGTTTGGGACTCTTTAAGGTTTTCATCCTCAATATACCGAAGGTACATGAGGCTCAAATCTATGTTGGTATCGATTACGGGGCCTAGTATTTGGGCCTATCTCCTCACTTCATGGTCTCACAATGATAAGGGATTCAGGTGCTTAGCTAATATATTGATAACCAGTTGTTTATGCTTGACCATAACACTGAGTTAGTTTCCCTATTGGGTGATGAAATCCCAATAGTTATCACCTGGGTAGGAGTGTTTGATGAAAATTTGATTTTGATGTGATTTGGTTGTGTGTGGGGGAAGAATTAAGTGAATGCAATCAGTTAACCTTCCTAATTAAATTTATATGATAAATAAGTTTGTAATGATTTTTTTAATCCCAAAATAAATGATTGAATTCGATGAGGATAGACAAAAATATGTAGTATGGAAAGCAAAAAGAAGGAAAAGGACTCACTTTGATAACGTTTCCTTTTTAATTTTTAATTTTTTATTTTATTTAACAATATAGCAATCCAGTAAGCAAAAATCCTCCAAAAATGGAAAACTTGCAACAAAAAGCTATCCGAAAATAGAAAATAGCGAAGAAGAAAAAAGAGGGGTTATAAGGCCAATTGCAGAGTAATCAAAATAATTCATAGAAATCATCGTTGATTGATGAATTGATGGTGATTCACCCAATCATCAGTGATTGACCAAATCGCTAGTAATTACAGAGAGAACATAGATATGAAAAATATCAAATTTGAATGAATAAAAAAGGGAGTTAAACATCCAACCGAGCATGCTAGAATGTTCAGATATGTTTTTACCTTTCTACTTGAATTAAAAAAGTGAAATAATAAAAATAAAACTGACCTCAGAAGACACGGGGTTTAATGATACCCATAGATGATGGATGTTGATGCTCGATGTTGATAGAATTTTTCTCCATCCAAAAGTGTGTACAAACTCTTGTCTTGTGAAGAAACCTACACTCAAAGACACTAAACAAAATGGATTAGATAAATAGATATGAAATCTTCTCGAGAAAATGAAAATTCCGGGAATACAAAGGGCTACCTTAAAGGATTTCATCTCACTTTGTAATAAATAGAGTAAATTGTAATGGATAAGAGATAAATGATAAACATATACAATAATAGTAGGTAAAGATGACTAGAATTCAATATTGAATGGTAGGTCTTGTCCATCTTCGAATGTGGCCCTGGAATATGTGGATGTAATATGTACGTGTTCTAAATAATCATACCAGAAGTCTGTAGCTTTTTGTTCAATTTCGTGTAAGAATTCAATTTGATCTTTGATGTCTTGTTCGGTTTCAAAAATATGATTGCACATAGGCTCAATTCATGGATGATGTCAAATTATTCCCAATATAAAGGTTGTTTGACAATTAGAAATGAGTGAATGCTTGTGATTTCATGTGGTTTACCACCAATTTCCAATTAACAATCAGTCATGCTTAAAAACACGTT
Organism: Taxus wallichiana var. yunnanensis; assembly: GCA_018340775.1. Taxonomy (NCBI): domain Eukaryota; kingdom Viridiplantae; phylum Streptophyta; class Pinopsida; order Cupressales; family Taxaceae; genus Taxus; species Taxus wallichiana. The sequence continues at coordinate 765,357,116 of CM031242.1, read as the reverse complement.
AGAAGTAACAAGCTTGACAAAACAGATGAAAGATACTTGATAAAAGTTGTTAAAAGGTAAAATTGATTGGAATCAGTGGCGATTCGAGTGATTGTGACTGTTTAATGAAATTGAATGTTTAAATTTTTTGATTAATACTTTAGAGTAATGGATGATAGAAAATGATGTCAAAGGGATGATAAATCATAAAAATAATACATGGGAGTTGAAATGGAGCTAAAATAAGCCTCAAACCTCACTGGAAAGTGATATAGATTATTTGTGTGATCTACAAGTAGAATGGTGAAATTTTGATCCACATAAACCTTGAATGAATTTTGAGTATTAAGTGATTGTTAGACCCTAAAATAGAATAATCCAAAGGTAGAGGAAGATTGCACGTGCACAAGGAAAGTAAGGTAGAAAAGTGCTCAAGGAAAGGTGTGCGGGAGAAAAGGGTTTGGGGACTTAGCTATAATTTTAAGGTGGCTTCAAAAGAAAAACACATGAAGGCTTGAGTAGGCATGATAAGTGGATAAGGTGTCATCTTGGAGTCTTGGAGCTCAAGGAAAGAATATTCCATGAAGGGAATATTCCAAAGGAGGACCACTGAAATTGAATAATCCCAAAGGTAGAGGAAGAGCACACATACAAAGGAAAAATAAGGTAGAAAATCACTGGGAAAGGTGCGCAGGGGAAAGTTTAATGTGTGAGAGAAAACGTTAGCGCATGGGAGAAAAGGTTAACATGTGGAAGTAGGAAATGGTTTAGGGACTTAGCCGTATTTCTAAGGTGGCATCACAGGAAAAATATATGAAGGCTCAAGTAAGTGTGATAAGTGGATAAGGTGCTAGCCTGGAGTCTTGGAGCTCAAGAAAAGAATATTCCACTAAGAAAATATTCCAAACAAGGATCATTACAGTTATTTGAGGCTATTACAAACTGGCATAAGCACTCGAGTATGGAGGAGCACATTTCCACCTTACATGAGATCTTCTCATGGGTGAAAATATGGCGATGAAGGAAAGATCCATATTCTATTTAAAGGAGTGTTTCGGTCTAAAACAGAGAAGAGGCTTTAGAGGTAACAAAGTTCTTCAAGAATGTTGTGGGATAAAGGGGTTGTGATGTTGGGGGTTTTCATTGTTGTTGTAGGTTGATGCTACTGTTGTTAGTGTTAGAGAGAGGCTAGGAAAGGATGATGTTATGCATAGATGTAGGCACTCGGGTCTAAAACTAGAGATAAGATGGAAGAACATAGCTAGGGCTCTTTGTGCATAGTATTTTTGTAGGGTTGGGATGTTATTCCTTGATGTATATGGTTTGATATGACCCTTTTTGATGTAATATGGCTATTGTAAATGATTATAATCAATATATGAAGCTTTGTTCTAAATATTTGTGTTTATAGACCAAACCCTAGTGTGTTTTCATGTTATTCTTGGTTCATATCTGATTCTATTATGCCATTGTGATGTTTATGTTTATCTCATGGTGCATTTGTGCTTAGAACTAGTTCCACTACCTTTATATTAGATTACATGCATGTTTCTATTCTGCAAACCATTCCTCCATTAATGGCGAGCATTCTTACAAGGATCACATAAAAGAGGGGCTTGGCACCCACGCACTCCTTGGCTGAGTGCCCAGCTTATATTGGGTGATAGGCTTGTGCGTTAGTGGTTTAAAAGAGGAGTTATAGGTAAACAATGACTAAATTTTGGTTCCATTACTGGGACCTCTTTTGAAGTTGTAAGAATGGTTCATGATGACAGAAAACTTGACCTTGGAAAGCATCGAGGCTTGGCTTAAAAGCAAAGAGGATGAAGTTTCTCAACAATTTAACACTAGATCATAGTTTGATGCATGTAAATGGGTGGACTAGAACCTGTATCATGATCTCTATGAGACATTATTCTATTATTTCCAAATAGAGTTATATGAATGGATATGAGCATATGCATTAAGGAAGATTTGGTACTATAGACCTCATTTGGACCCAGGAGGAATATTAAAGGTTGCGGTATGATGATCTGACCTAGACTCATGTTTTTGATCATTGATGGAAAGGTATGATGATTAGTTATACATTGGAATATGTTATCTCTACATATTCTTTCTTAGAGATTATTGAGTTTGAGTTTTAAAGGGATCCAAAAGAATCATTCTTGTATGTTATACCATTATCCATCAAGAACCGATTATCACTTTAATATTGGAAGCATATCCTATGGTTTGATAAACTCTCACTAGGTGCGAGGCATGGAAGGTGGTGTGGTGGAGATGGTGGACCTTGTGAAATAAGTAGAGAGAGAGGAGGGGCAGCTTAAGTATAATTAATCGTGAGAAAGGGAGTTGGAAAGATAGTGCAAAGTTTCCAATGTGATGGACTTATGGAGGAAGATGTAGAAGATGTTGTAGGAATTATTTGAGGTTCGCGTAAATGGCATGGAACTTGAGAAGTCTATGTTACCCCATCTTGGCAAGTGCGGGAGAGAAACCCCCTAAAATTCTAGAGATATTTCATTGTGTGAAGGAAGAAGAATATCCGTAGCCATGCATATTGACCCACATAGTGACTAGACCCATACGCTTAGTTTTCCAATTTCCAGGGTAAGTTTTATTCTTGTAAGGATTGGTATTGGTAGTCAAATGACACCTATGAAGTATAATTTTTCATTTATTTCATCTATGGATGCACAAAATTTCCTTGTGTTTGGAGGTAAATTTGTTGGCACATCATTTGGGGAAAGTGGGGGTACACAAAGTTTGGACATCATGTCTTAAAGTGGTTTGACATCACAAACTTTTGGAACACGATTTAGCATGATAGTAGGGACTCGGGGTGAAACTACTTGGGACCTTTACCTACTACAAAAGAAGGATTAGGTGGTTCTAGGGGTATAGGAGCTCGTGGATCTAGTGGGACCAGTGGTGGAGGAAAAATAGGAGGAAATCAAGGTCCTATATTTGAGAAACAAGGGCCTCAGCCACCTCAATAGGTGTTTTACGAGATATCACTCCACTTACCTAATTACAAGGGTGTTGAGGATGCCGCAGAGCATGTCCGTAAATGTGAATTGTTATGGCATGCTAATGGGTTCATTATGCCAAAGTGGAAAGAAAGTTAATTTGCAACTACAATACAAGGGTACACACATAGTTGGTACCATAAATATGACCCCCATCAAATGGTGGTGGACTATACCATGTTACATGATGACTACTTGGTAGAGTTTCACATTCCTAAGTTTAAATAGAAGAGCATAAATGTGTTGAAGGAAATCCAACAAGGTATGGCAGAGAGCGTGCAAGAGTATGACACACATTTTAAAACTCTCCTGTCAAATTTATCCTATGATATCCATCTGTCCCAATATGCATAATGGTTCTATAGGGGCTTGATCATGCCCTTTAGGTGAGCCCTTTTACAGATCTGTGTGAGGCCTTATAGGTTTCTTCACACACTGAGGCTATGGGGAGAGTTGACACTAGCGTGAGTCCATTTTTGGAAGCTCAAATTACTTCCATGGCTAAAAAACTTGAGAATTTGTCTATGAATTCAGCTCATGAAACACGTGGTGGACTTTGGTACATGGATTGTGAAGTAGAGGGGCACACGAAGGATAATTTCCCTTGAAGATCAATATACACCATATCATTAGATTGTGAGATCTATCATGGAGATCATGATCCTAGTAGATGTCCTTTGTTATAGTGTGCACTGTGGAAAAATGTGTCCTCCTATTGTAAAATTTACACATCCACTACTCATGATATGAAGGACTACCGATTGATAGACCAAATCCATGATGCCATTGATCTTGGTGTGTACTAGACCAACATTGGGAGTAATTCTAATGCTAAGGATCATAAATATGAAGGGCATACGGATGGAGTAGGTCAAGGAAGAGTTTTTGCAGAGGCTTCAGAGGCTATAACAGTCATGGAGGAAGAGGTGACTTCCCTGTGGGACTGTTATAATTGTGGATCGACTAAACACTACAAACATGAGTGCCCTGATTTGTTATAGTGCTCATGGTGTGGAAAGAAGCACAAGTATGAAGAATTCCCGAGTTGTATGACCACATGAGAAAGAACCAAAAGAAGGAAAAAGGTATAGGGATGGTGAGTGTAAAGAGGACTAACCCACGGATGTCAAGGGTAGCGCTTAACTCGAGCTAGAGCCTGTTTTGTCACTATACACGCCGAGGTTTCATGCATCGATAGGTACCAAAGAAGAGGCCTCTTATCATAAGATAATAAGTGTTACATGGGAGATATTCTTATCCTTCCCACCAATAGGAGGTGTACCAAGAAACCATTGAGGTGATTAGGATTTTGCAAGGAGAAATCTAGTTTCTAAAGGAGCAATCGCGCAAGTTGGAATACAAGAATAGTGTTGAGGTTCCTCAAGTAGGATATGGATAAAGTTAGGGATGTGTGTCGATGTTGCGATAGGATAACATTATTCCTCTGTTGAGAGAATGGTTGAGAGGAAAGGTACTACATGCTGGAGTAGTGTGGAAGAGACAAGTCCTACATTCTAACCTACCTCCTCACAACATTGATTATGATAAGGAGATTACATAGAATTCAGTTTTTATGGGTGCATTCAAAGTAATATATTGATTGACATAGGAACGTAGGTCATTGTCCTTACCCTAGATGTATGGAATTGAATGGAGAGGCCCCCATTACAGCCATCTTTGAATGTGATGTACATGGCTAACAAGAAAAAGTCATGCCTCTTGGAGTGTTGAAGGGTGCATCCATAACTATTCAAGGGGAAAATTTTACTAGAGATTTTAAAGTTCTAGAGCTTCTTTGAGGTGATGGTTTCCCAAAGCATTACTTGGGTTCCTATGGTATTACATGAATAATGCTAACCTACATTTCAATAAGGGGTACATCATCTTTGAAAATAAGGAGTGCATGATTATCCCACTAACTGATGGAAGGTTTGTGCCTTATGTACACTCCTTAGCGAGAAGAAGACATAGATAGAGTATATATATGCACCATTAGGGACCACGATGTCATTCATCCATTTAAGGAGGATCCATTCACTGTGGGAATATGCTCAGTCTATAAGTGACACAACTAGTATTGCATGTGATAATTGGGCACATGGGACATATGAGTTGGTTGGAAGGAATCTAAAGGATACTGAGACTCGATTTGTTAGAGTACACTCAATGAGGCACTTTGGAGGAAGGTAGTTGTCACGGTACACTGGGGAGGGAAACCTTGATGTATTTCTATGTAAAATGGAGATCCAGTGGAAGTGTTAAGTGGAGAGAAGGAATATTCTTACCTATACCTTGCGTGGAACAATGGCACATTGGTGGGTGACCCATCAAGAAAATATTTTAGAATGGCACAAGATGAGAATCACCATCTTTGTAAGTTTTCTCCAAAGAAATGTACTATTTATAATTTGTGACTATAATGGGAAGGGATCCACCTCATGCCATGTTCAAGAGTGTGAGAAGACTTTGATGGGAGGTGCAGAAGCTTTACCTCCTTCCCTATGGGTGTAAAAATTTAATTCACCTTGTAGGGATGTGCACACACCTTGTATATCCATTCAAATTTACATTGATAGATGGGGAATTAGAAGGATATGACAATGGATATCATCCAAACTTTTGAGTACCAATCCCCTACATAATTTTTAAATGAGTAACAGTAAATAATCAAGCCCCTTACCTTGGGATATTGTGCCATAATCAATGACAAAATTTTGAATTTGATAAGATAACCTGATTTGGGGTACACTTCATTGAAGAAGAAGTGAAAGAAGTACATCTTGAGTGTGCCTACATGGAGAAAGAAAAGGGTAAGTTAGTGTACCTAGTAGATGGTGAGGAGATGTAAAATAAGGATGTTAACCACACTGTAGGTATGCACGAAGTATTGGACAAATTAGATGAGAAAGTGTGTGCCTACCATGAACCCTTGAAAATAAAGAAGGTTAACATTGATACCAAAGAAGAGCCCAAGGAATTTGTTATTGGAAACTACTAGATAGACCAAGAGGTTTCATAAGTGGCTGAATAGTTGCATGATTTCCAATATTTGTTCCCACATGGGGCACAATTAATTAAAGGTATTTAATCATTCATTAGGGAAATGAAAATCAAGTTGAAAGAAGGTGCATGCTGCATCTGAAAAAGGCCATATATGATGAACCCAAATTTATGTGTAAAGGTTAAGGAGGAAATTGATAAGATGATACATCGATATCATTGAAGCCATTGAGGAATCTAAATGGGTGATCCCAATGGTCATTAGTATAAAAAGGGATGGAAGAATAAGTATATGTGTATACTATAGGGATATCAATGTTGCATGTGTCATAGACCCTTTCCCAATCCCATTTACTGAAGATATTCTTCAACGTGTAATGGGGAAAGATATCTATTCTTTGAGATGGATTTTGGGGTTATCACCAAGTGAGAATTGCAAAGGAAGATAAAAAAAAACTTTCACCATTGAATGGGGAATTTTTTCTTATATGGTCATGCCTTTTGGATTGAAGAATGTGCTTGTTGTTTTTCATGCATTATTGTGTAGGCCTTTCAAGACTTCATCCATAAATTTTTGTAAGTTTACCTGGATGACTAGACGATGTATGGGTTAGTCAAGAGATCATTGTGACAATCTAAAATTGATGTTTGAGAGATGTAGGTAGTTGAGCATCTCCCTGAATATTAAGAAATGTGTTTCTGCCACTCCTTTTGGCACATTGTTGGGACACATTATTTGTAAGGAAGGCTTATTGGTAGACCCCGCAAAATTTATCATTATAGTGGGATTGGAGGAGCCTACCAATTAAATCATGGTGCATGGGTTCATAGGGAATACAAGGTACTACAAGAAATTCATCAAGGGATATGCCTAGATCCTGGTGCCCCTAGAAGAGTTATTGAAACTTAAAAGTAAGTTCTATTAGGAGAGGCACAATGAGTGGCTTTTGACACCTTAAACAAGAAACTTACTACTACACTCATTTTACGCTTTCCTTTTTGGGATAGGAATTTCCATATGCATGTTGATGCATCAGGTATGGTGATAGGAGTAGTGTTGGCACATCCTGGAGAGGGGATTGTTGATCATCCCTTGTGTTTCAGTGAGTAGGAAATTAACACAAGATGAGAAAAATTACACCACAACGGAGCGTGAGGTGTTATCTATGATCTATGTGTTGCATAAGTTTAGGAAATACTTGTTGGCCACTCCATTTATATTTTACATAGATCATATGGTACTTAAGTACTTGGTGAACAAACCTATCTTGTAAGGGTGCATATGTCGATGGATTTTGTTGTTTCAAGAATTCAACTTTTTGGTCGTAGTAAAACTGGGTAAAATCAATTTGGGACCAAACAATCTATCATGGATAAACTTAGGAGAGGACGTGCAAAGCATCGAGGACATGATGCTAGATGCACAATTATTTACATTATAGCGGACACCATTTGACTTGGAGGATTTTTTTTTTTTTCCTACGGTAGAGTATGGTTCCAGAAGGAATGAAGGCCTTGGAGAAAAAGTAGTTGGCTATATGCGACGTGCCCTATATGATTATCATGGGAGACCTATACAAGTTAAGTTGAGATGAGGTTTTACGTCGATGTGTGCTAGAGCATGAACATGCCACAATCATGGAAGAAGCTCATGGTGGCATTGCAGGAGGTCACTATGCTTTGGGAATGCAACCGTGTGCAAGATCTTATTGGCAGGCCTTTAGTGGGAGACATTTTATAAGGATTTTATAGAGTATTGCAAGGCCTATGATCATTTCCAGTGCCTTGGTAAGCTAGGGTGAAGATATGAAATGCCATTAAGACCTATTGCTAGTGCAAAGCCATTTGAAAAGTGGGAAATTGACTTTTTGGGCCCTATTTCCCTAGCCACGCGTAGGACAGGTTCACACTACATTATCACTTGCACATATTATCTTACAATGTGGGTAGAAGAGGTGCTAATGAATTATTACATGGTGGTTATAATAGTTAGGTTCTTATGGGAAAATATAATCAGTAGGCATGGATGTTCGTTGAGTTTAGCAAGTGATAGGGGTATGCATTTCTTAAATGAGACTATTTGGATCTTGTTGGCAGATTTTATGGTGGCCCATCACAAAACTACACCTTATCACCCTCAGGATAATGGAACTACTGAGGAATTTAACAAGATATTAAGGCATACATTATCTAAGATTTGTGTTTTTAGAAGGAGGGACTGGGGTGATAAATTCTTTGCAGTGTTATGGGCATATCATACAAATTATAAAACTTTGAACAAGGCCACACCCTTTCAATTGGTGTTTGGCATGGAATTTTTTTTCCCATTGAATTCATGTCACCATATCTATGTGTTGTAAACATAGGAGTATTGGCTGATGAACAAGAATTAGAGGAGGGCATTGATAAATTTGTGGAATTGGATGAGAGGCATGTTATTTTCGAGATAAAGTCGAGGATGGATGAAACATGATAGAAGGTATGACATGATCATAATATTAATAACAAGAAGTTTAAGGTTAGTCAGATGGTTTGACTATATGATTCTAAGTTTATGTGCCACCCAAGGAAGCTCAAGGTGCATTGGTTGGGACCATATACTATCGTTTACATACTTGATTTAGGTGTTTGCCAATTATAAGAGCTGGATGGCACATGGTTTCCCAGTTTCTTTAACGGGAGTAGGTTAAAGCCCTAATCTAAATATGTTTTCTTGGTGTTTGTAAATAAGGTAGTATTTCTAATTAGCGAGGGTTTCCCTTAAATGTAGTTTCCTTTCTATGTGCTTCCCTTATTTGTTGTTTTGTCTTGTCTTTTCATTTTTGTGGCTGCATTTGTGTGCCGGTAGCCATTATTTTTGAAAGGGTTTTTATGTTCATACAACCACACATCTATCTAGTATGGGGTGGAAGGTGTCAAAGGAGAGTCTTTATGAAGAGTCTAGTAAGAAGCAAGTGTTGAAAATGATGTGGATTGGCAACCCAAGTGGAAAAATCAAAAACACGTAAGGTTAGAAGAGCGCGCATAGAAGAAGTGATTATGAGTGGATATTTGTGTCAAAAATCTTTTATTAAAACCACGTACAAGGATAAAATCATAGATTAACATGAGGTAGATAGTGATAAGGACTAGGTTTGATTGATGCAGACTTGTGCGCCAAAAGGTTGTGGGGGTTTTGTGCAGGATTGGGCATGGAGGAAAAGCACCTTTGGAAAAAACCCATGGAAGGATGACATTGAAAAAATCCAACTTTAATGAAGTTTTAAATTGGTAGGTGGCATAGAATTTTATGTGGGAAAATTAAATATATATAAATATAAGGCTAGGGTATGTTATTTCTTTTTACCTTGTGTTTGTTTTGAAGAGCTCTTACAAACTAGGGCATCCTTGCGAAAAGAAATATTTGGAGATTTGTGTGTGTAATAGAAGATTTAGCAGAGTTGTGATATAGATTGGAAATGGATTACATGGGAGTGAGATAATAAATTTGATTCAGGGATTCTTTTGGATTTTACACTATTTTACGGAAGGAGATATTTCTAGGTTAGGGTTTACTAAGCTAGGGCATAGGTTTTAGAGGAATTTCACAAAGGACTGGAGCCAAGGACTAAGCAGAGTTAAAGAAAGAAGAAAGGAATAAATAAAAAGTACCATATGAGGAAAATGGCACTAAGGAAGGGATCAAACACTTCAACTAAGAAGGGCAAGGGTAAAGGTAAGGGAAAACCAGTCACTTCAACTAGTTTCAATGAAGAGTGGTATGCATAGATGCAGTACCCTGATGGGATTGTATTGGGGATGGAATGGGTTTCTCATGTGCAGAAGATGGTTTTCATCAATTACAACCATAGGAAAAGCACCATAGATAAGTAAATGGTGTTGGAATTAGTTCACGTGATGGGAGAGAGGAAACAGGATGATAAGCATGTCTATGATGACTCGGTGAAAACCTTATTAGAGAGGGTTTTACTCTTGAAACTCTTTGAGTTGCCATATTTTGGTAAACCAAATAGGTTGTACCAGTGGTTGATTTCATGAGTGCATGAGGATTATTATTACTTTACTGAAGGAGAATTCGCTTAACTACCCAATTGATCTATAAGTACACTAGACTTATATACACGAGAGAGTCATTAGATGATGACTTGGGTTACAAACATGTAGTCAAGGAAATGGATGTAGAATATGAATACAATAAGGGTTGGCACTAATTTTATATCACCATGATCACTAACCTAGTTATGAAGATGCTTGTGTACTTACTAATTAAGTTGAATGGACAAGATTGCTAGACGCAAGTAAACAAGAGGTGGTTGTACGTTTGTAAGAAAATTTCAGAAGGGAAAATATGCAACCTCTCCACCTTAATTACAAAAGATATCATAGATGTAGTTTGTGATAGGGACAAGATCATGTATGGTAATGTCCTTCTTACTATTTTGTTTTTAGAGATTAGAGTACCCGATGGGCCAAATATCTATGTCTGGGAGTACCTTGATGAGGAACCTTCCCCGTGAAGAGGTTTGAAGCATACACTTGTGACACAATGACTACTACACATAAGGTACGCTTAGAGAAATGGTACAAGAGAATATGTGATGCATTTGGGGAAGAATGGAGAATCCCTTAGCAGCTACCAACCCTAGTGCATGGTGAGGTTGAGTTTGCAGTATACCAGCACTTCTGCATAGGTATATTTACTTTGACAGATGGCTCAAAAATCCCATGGTGTAAATTACCATTTGCCTTCATAGCATAATAATTTTAGTGCATCATCAACAAGTTAAATGAGGCTTAGAAATTTATATTTTGTCTAAGTGAGCTAGACCACGAGTACCACACATTGTGTACAATTTTGGTATACCTTAATAAATACTCGTATGTGGAGAAGTATGTCTCCCATGACGTATGTATGGTGAATCCCATGTCAATACCTATTGTAGGAAAAATGGTGGCAAGGGTGTATATACACCTAAGGCCCAAGTTTGAGAAGGGTTTGTACATTGAGGATGATGTATCCATCCTTGAGGACCTTGCCATGAAGAAAGGGATAGAGAGAGAAAGGGAAAATATTATAGCAAGCGGGGCACCGAGCACGCATATAATTGAATACAAGTAGCATAGGAGTTAGGCACTAGCCCAAGTACCTATATACGGTAAAATAAATCTCTGTTAAGAAGAAGTTACTAGAGAAAGAAGAGTCTTCTATGTTAGAGGAGCTACCTGTAAAGAAGAAGCGAGAAGATGGTGTAGAGTTAAGACCCTAAGAAGATGGAAATCATAAAGGATGAAGACTCGAGGAGAAGAATGAAGAGTGTGATTAATGTAAGAGTCCCCTGTGCAAGATATCCATGAATCGATGATGAGTAGAATGATTGTGATGAGGTAACTCATAATGTGGGAGGAAGTGAAGAAGAAGAAGTAAGGAGTAGTTCATAAAAGAACCCACACTGGCCAGAGGACAATTGGAGGATATGGTGGAAAGGGAAGTGGCAAGCATCATTCAAAACTTGGTGGAGAAAGAAGTGGAGCACAATGTTAAGGAGGTATTGAAGGAAATAGAGGAAGCAAGAAAGGAGTATGGGAGCATGGGTAGAGATCCCAGCTTAGCAGTGAGCTTCCCAATAGTAGCGTGCATCGTTGGCAAGGATGTGACAACAACGTAAGGAAATATGAATTATGTCAATGACCCTAACAAATTCCTTCATGTGCACTTCCAAAGAAAAGTACCCACATATCAACTCCTTTTTTTGTCATCATTTGATAGTGGTATCTTGAACATGTGCACCAGGAAGATGTTGTCATGGGCTTTCGAGTCTTGTGTTGATGAGCCTGATTTTAAAGTTTGAGAACAGATGTAATAATAGAAATAGAGAACCCAAATGAGGTGAATCATGTTGTGGATACTCAGTGGTTAGCGAGAAACATGTATGTAACATGCTCAACAAGGTATTAGTGGAAGTAGAGGCATGATTATTCAAGAGGAATAATAGAATCAAATCCCTGGAGGAGGAATTAGAGGAGAAGAATAAGAAGATAATAGAGAAATATGTGGAAATAAAAGGGAAGGATTCTATCATTGCGTAGCTAAAGGTTGAGTTGAGGGAAGAAAAGGAGAAAGTATGTGAGGTATACAAGAAGGTGAAGGATATCTCAGAATCCATCATTCTAGCATGCCTAGATTTGGGAACTCTTGAGAAAAATTATGAGTCATCTTTTCTCTTCCTTGAGGATTTGACACGCGTGATCACAATGGAGAAGGAACCACTTGTATTGGAGTCGGTAGAGGAAGTTTTGGTGCAATAGAAGGCTAAGGATAAATCTAATATTAAGGAAACCATAACTTGGTACTCTAAGCTCCTTGCCTCAGTAAAAACCATGGCAAAGATGGCCAAAGTTTTCTATGAAATTTTTTTGATAGGGATAGGGTGGTAGGTATATTTGTTACTACCAATGAGGCAGGTGAGCTGAAGGAGTTCTAGGAGAAGAACAAAAATAATAGGGAATAACATAACAAGATCATTGTGGAGGTCAAGATGAAGTTTGAGGTGATCAAAGGCCTAAGGGTCTCAATTAAAAATAAAGTGAAATAATTGTATCCCCAAGTTACGCGGAGGATGGATGCATTGGGTGACCTTAGCAAGCAAGATGGAAAACATTGTTGATACACTGAAGGCTAAGGGAGAGGAGTTTTCATTTGATGAGTTTGACGCATTGATAGGGGATCTATTTCAAAAAGCATAGAATGAGGTGGATGCTTGGAGTAAGATTGAAGCAGGCTTGAATAAAGACTTCCCAATTCTTCTTTAGTAGTGATGAAATTATTTCATTCTTTGGTGCAAGCTAGAAGCATGTTATTCTTTCCTCCCATTCTTTATTCTTTATAGAAGATCAGGTTATTTCAAGGACAAACAAAAATTTTAGTGTGGGGTGATGTTAGACCCTGAAATTGACTAAGTCCCAAGGTAGAGGAATATTGTGTGGAAGTAGGAAAGGGTTTGGGGACTTAGCCACATTTCTAAGGTGGCATTGCATGAAAAAAATGTGAAGGCTCGAGTAAGTATGACAAGTGGATAAGGTTCCATATTGGAGTATTAGATCTCAAGGAAAGAATATTCCATCAAGGGAATATTCTAAAAGAGGATCATTATAGTTAGTGGAGGCTTTTACAAGTTGGCATAAGCACTCAAGTATGGAGGATCATGTTTCCACCTAGCATGAGATCTGCTCATGGGTGAAACTATGGCGGTGAAGGAAAGATCCAGATTCTATTTAAAGGAGTGCTTGGGTCTGAAACAAAGAAGAGGATTTAGAGGTAACAAAGTGTTGCAAGAATTTTGTGGGATGAAAGGGTTATAAAGTGGGGGTTTCCATTATTTTGGTAGGTTGATGTTGTTGCTGTTAGTGCTAGAGAGAGGCTAGGAAAGGATGATGTTATGCATAGATGTAGGCGCTCGGGTCTGAAACTAGAGCTGAGATGGAAGAACATAGATAGGGCTCTCTATATAGAGTATTTTTTAGGGTTGGGATGTTATTCCTTGATGTATATGGTCTAATATGACCCTTTTTGATGTAATATGGCTACTATAAATGATTATAATCAATATATGAAGCTATGTTCCAAATATCTATGTTTATAGACCAAACCCTAGTGTGTTTTCATGTTATTTTTGGTTCAGATCTAATTCTATTATGTCATTGTGATGTTTATGTTTATATTATAGTTCCACTACCTCTGTATTAGATTACATGCATGTTTTTGTTCTGCAAACCATTCCTCCTTTAATGGCGAGTATTATTATATGGATCACATAAAAGAGGGGCACAACACCCGCACACACCTCGAGTGAGCACCCATCTTATGTTGGGTGATAGGACAATGTGCTAGGGGTTTAAAAGAGGAGTTAGAGGTAAATAATGACTACATTGATGATGCGTAGGATCTTTGGAAAATAGTATTGAAATCGGGATCCTAGGATTCCAAATTAAGGATCATAGAAAGAGGCTAAAAACTTTTATTTATAATCATTTCCAATTACGAATCACTAGTGATTTGGGTTTCTCAGATTTAAGGTTGAAAAGTGGTTAGAACCACTTGCAAATGAAGTTGTTTTGGTTTGTGTTCGGGTAAATAGTTTTGTAAGTTGTTAGGAACAAGGTGTGATGATTAAGGGGGTTGTGAAATGGTTTTCCTTTATTTTAATTTTTTATTTTAGGAAGTTTCCATGTGGTTGAATGGAATTTAACAATTGTAGAATGGTAAATATGATAAAAGGGTCATGACTTAGGATAAGGTGATTTTATGAGTGAAAATGATGAATTGGATAAATGAAAGATGAAGGGGAAAATTTTAGGTTTCTATATGTAATGATGATACAAAGTGTGTATCAATGTGCATAAGAGAGATGAGAAAGATTAGATATGAAACATGGAGCATAATGTGTATGTTTAGAGATTAGAAAGAATTGATAATGAGTGAGAAGGGAAATAAAAATGAATACGCCCCAAGCATGTGATATGGAAAATAATCAAGTAAAATCATCTAGGAGATTGTCAATGTTAGGATCCTATCCAATTGGAGATTGATGAAAGACTTGGTAAGAAATAGTATAAGGTTGATCATATAAAGAGCCCTTGTGGCATAAATTATACATGCCTGTTACATATTCTTCATTGGTGAAAGGTGGCTATGGACAATCATGTGCATACCATTGAGCACAATATTTTAAGAATAGACCAAGAAAGATTCATTGCACAAAGATATGTGGACGAAAGGTATAGGAAAATTAATATTAGTATGATTGGGATCTAGTGTGCCACAATTGTAATCAATCAAAGAATATCCAAGTTTGGGTGGAGAGGAATGAGGAGTGCGTGCAAGGAATATTGTCAAATGGAATACATGAAGGCCATAAGAAGCAAATGCATACACATCTACTATATAAGTGAGAAGAATGAGGTGGACGAATGAGATCAAAAATTGTGAATCCTAAAGCCGAGCCAAACCATCATGTGTACAAATAGTCTCGTTAAAGTAGATTCTAATGGAATATGAGGCTAATAAGAATTAAAAATGAAGAGATTGCATGTGAAGGGATATCGATTCAAAGAAGAATGAGCTTGGGGAGATGTAATAGGTGAAATAATATGTAATGTATGCACATATTGGTGATAAAAAAATTCAATGACCAATTGGTGGTTATCTTTCCAACACTCTAGAGTCCGAGTCCCTCTACTTAACCGGTGCAGATTTCTTACATACATGTACGAGTAAAATGAGAGTTTTATCTTGGTGGCCTTATGGTTGACGATCCAATAGGGACACTCCACCGACCCTCGTGGAAAAATCTTACAGTGTATCTACAAGGAAATAATTTTCTAGAAGAGTGGAAAAGGGAGTGAGAAAATTAGAAAAGATAAAATAATGTTGCAAGTAGAAAATCATAAACTTGTATACACTAGCAAGAAAATTCATTACATGCACTTGAATTTAGAAGAAAAAAATCTTAATAGCAACAAAAACAAATATAATTTCATGAACACAAAGTACCACTAAACCCCTCAGTCAAAAAAATACTAAAATTCCTTCTTCCTTTATTGAATCTCAAGAAGAAATTGTACATATCATAGAAATGGAAGACATTTTGAGTAGGGAAAAATAGAATAAATTTTCTATCTCTTTGCTCTCTTCACAAGGATATCTCTCTCATGAATTCACAAAAAACAGCTCCAATATCTAATAAGTTTAAGAAGATTTTAGAAGTTTTCTAAGAAGAAGATCAAATGAGGAGATAGTTATAATTTATAGAAGAGGATGCAACTCTTCATCTTTCCTATGACTTTTCAAATACTTTAATTTGAATATGGACTATTCATATTCCACTTAAATATCTAAGTCCCTTTTATAAAATAAAGGTAGCTTAAAGTTTACATTATGTTTCTAAAGTTACTTAAAGTAATATTAAAAGTGAAAACCTCAATGCAAAAATAAAACATTGATGAGAGAGAGTATTGAGTGAGAAGAGAAGAAGAAGAAGAAGAAAGAAGAAAGAAGAAGAATTATGTGGAATAATGAGATGCTATGGTGGACTTGGCTCCACTCTATGACTTCTCTCCACTTTGCATTTCTGAGAAGACTTCTATCTTTCCAAGATCCTTGTTGAAACGAGCTGCTTGTAGGTTATACTTTTTCAACATGAGGGATGTGAATGTAGCTAAAGGTTTTTATCCATCCATCAATCACATTGTTTATGTCCCTACACTTCCCCAACCATGATGAGTGTTTTTATATGATTAATTGCAATGGAGGTTAGGATCTCCGAGATGAATTCGATAGTATCCTTAGTGAAGGAAAATTAGTTTCCCACCCCTTTCTTGACATATTCTTTGAAAATGGTGATCAACTCACTAGTATTTATGTGTTATCTCATTGCAAGTACTCTAAGTTTCTGAAATTTTTGATTTATACTATCCTACAGCTTGTATGTTTGTTCTTCTTTCTCCTCTAGCTCTATGAAAGCCCGATTGATTGCCTCAAACCTGATTGCCAAGGCCCTCACCCATACACATGTCAAGTCTTTTGTAGGAGTTTCAAAAACCTTCTTATTGATCAACTCTTGACAATGGGTGTTACTCATCTCACTCACTACTAGTCCCAGGTTCCCAATAATCTCTTTCTTTTTCCACATCCTATTTGAGTGCTCGCATTCTATTTGTTGTTGCACACATGTACGCAAAGAGATTGACTACCTCTTAGAGTGTTGTCTTCCCTTTTTTGGAGATTGAATCAATCCATTATTTATTTTCTCACCCCTGCATCATGAGCTCATGTGTTCTTCTTATTGATTTTGGTTCAAAGCTACTGATGGGCCCCACTATTTAAATGATAAGTGTTGTAGTGCTTGGTTCCACCAGGTGTTACACATAAAATGAAAGAGTTCATACTTGTTCCTCTAGTACCTCAATCTTGTCTTTATATTCTTTATTCCTTACCACCATGTGAGTAGAATATTGTTGATATATGTGCAAATCTCCCTCATGAGTAGCTGGTCCCAATTGGATCATTTTCATCTCGTAGTCATCCAGTGTCATCTCATCCACTGGCTTGATTACCTTTGGTTGAGATACTTCGATGTACTGATTACCTGTCTCCCCACTGTAGAATCATGAGGTTGTATGTGTGATCTTTCTTGACCTTTTTTCTTTAGCCAATGAGAAAATCACTAATAGATCAGGGGCTGCTACTTGTTACATAGTGTGAGTGTCAGGGATGACTATTTCCCACACCCATGGAAACATTTCACCGGATTAAAGATCAATGATGGGTGTGCCAAGCATTCCTTGTTCTCAAGGAGGAGGAAAGTCATGAATGAGAGGGTTGTTATTTTTAACAAGAGGTGAGATATTTTGCGGTAGCTCAAAACTGAATTATGAACCATGTACTCATTCGCATGTGCTTTTTCCGCTATATTTTCTATTTGCATTACTGAGATCAAGTTTTCCTCTTGCAGTGATGCCAAGGAGCCTTCTTCTAGCCTGACTTTCTTAGGTGTCTGCTTGTGGGAAGAAGTTTAAAATTTTGTGGCCTTCATTTTTGAAATCACTTGTAGATTGTTTATATTTGGAATTCACCTCCACCACTTTTGAAGAAAAATGATGTGAAGCTTGCTTTTGGATTAGAAAAATTCCTCGTGACTAGATGAACATTGTCCTTTTCTTCTGAAACTAGTTCCTCATTCTCCTCACCACCTTTTCAGTCTGCTCCAATATATCTCTTGATTCATGAACATGTCAGTTGTTTTAGGGCATTGGGTACATCTTGACTTGTATGTACTCAAGTTCGTACATATTTGTCCCATCATCATGCAATATTTCTTAATACCAAGACAAATTGAATTTATTCATCTCGTTGATTTTCATCCTCATGTGGTCCTTTTCATGTACTTCAATCTTGTCAGTATAGTTTTCTTAATAGTCCTCAACTTATGGCTCATGCTGTAATTCTAGGATATAGAATGATTGAAGATCTTCTCGATGTCAAAGTTGGGTTAGGTGACGTAGGAATGCAAGGTTAGATGTGTGAAAGTGGCCTCTAGGTGAGATGTGTCATATGATATTTTCACGTGAAAACCCCTAGAGATATAGGGAATGAAATCAAATTATTTCTCCTACTTTTGATCTTGTTATTCACTTGAGTGATCTTCCTACAAAGCTCCAACAATACAATCTAGTCACTAAGGTACTTAGGCGGCAAGATTACAGAGATTGGTGAAGCCAACAACTCGTATGTAGGAGAAGGTTAAGAATTGTATGAAGTATGAGCCATATTCCTTGATCAAGGATGCCACTTATGGTGACATCCTAGCTTCAAGATCCCTATTTAAGCTTTGGACCATGCACACGGTGAATGCATCGTTCATGTGGGAAAATTCATATTTCTCTCCTCCATTGCCAACCTGTGGAAGTTTCTCGAATGTAGGCACCTTGGCGAAATGTTGTGTGAGAGAAAATATTTTAAATTATCTTGATCTTGCAAGGAGATAAACTAGGTAAGAAGTCATGTGGAACTTCCTTGTCATGGGCACTCGGAGTAGTTCCAGATGGAAATTATTGCTAATGATCTTCCCCCAGTCAATATCCTACTTTCCTTCTATCAATGTCATGATAAAAAGGCCCATCCAGTCTTGGAAGCCTCTTGTGCTTGCTTCACCCATAACTGTAGAGGAGAGTGATGACATTAAACTATACTTCTTGGAACTCACACCTTAGAAGATTATTGGGAATCCTGGAAGGATTTCTTCTTGTTTTCAACCATGAGCCAAGTGCTACTCCTTAGACATATGAATCCACTTTTTCCCAATCGTGTGAGGCCCTATCCTTTGAGATTGTTGGTGAGAAAATTTTTCGAGTGGACAAACTTTTGGATTTATTTCCAATGATCTGGGAATCTAAGTCCCTCAACTTAACTAGTGCAACTAACGTATATTCATGCACGAGAAAATGTGGATTTCGTGGTGGCATTTCGACTAGGGATCCAATAGAGGAACTCCACTAACCCTGTGGTAAAGCTAGAAATCTCTTGCTAGGGAATAATTTCTCTCGAAGAATGGGAAAGGGGAGTGAGAAAAGAGGTAGGAGAACTAATGCTAAATATAGAAAAATAGATTCCTACACACACTAGTTAGAAGTATCATCACATGTATTTATGTGAAGAAACAAATTTGTAAGCATCATTAAGACCAAATGAAATTTTATGAACACAAAGTATTAAGAAATATCTTAGTCAAGGAAAGCTAGACTCCTTCTTCTTGTATTAATTTCTCAAACAAAGTTATACATAGTGGAGAAATGGAGGAAATTTAGAAGGGGAGGAATGGAAGAGAATTTATATCTCCTTTGTTCTCTCAAAGTAAAATATACTCTTGAGTTTATAAGATCAATCGTCAACCCTTTTAAATGGGAATGGCATTACAATTTATAGATTAGAATATGACTCTTCATCTACCCCCACTACCTTTTCATATGTCCTCACACAAATTAAAAAATTTCAACTTCCTAGGAAACTTTTAAGTCCCTTTTTTATAACATAAAGGTGACTTATTACATTAAGAACAATAGGAAATATGAAAAATTGCAATCCCAACGTGAAATTATAATATTGGAAAGTGAGAGAAATTTGGGGTGAAGAGGAGAGAGAGAGAGAGAGAGAGAGAGAGAGAGAAGAAGAAGAGGAGATGTCATTTCGATGAAGTCTCGTTGATCCTCATTGATGGAAGCCTTCAAATGTAGTGAAACTCTAAATATTTGAATCCCTTTCACATTATGAATCTCCTTCAAATAAGCTCATGAATTCTTACCAAGTTAAGTGAACTATTTTGTTGATGACCGCAACTCCCAACCTACGTATGATATACTATTTTTAGTGAGAGGTTATTTTTTCCTCTTCTCGACCATCGTGATGTGATGAAATCCCTCATTCAATATTGTGCACCCTACCCTTTCCTCAACCACTTCTTTGGGGTGACTTACTA
Organism: Taxus wallichiana var. yunnanensis; assembly: GCA_018340775.1. Lineage (NCBI taxonomy): Eukaryota > Viridiplantae > Streptophyta > Pinopsida > Cupressales > Taxaceae > Taxus > Taxus wallichiana. The sequence goes on along the minus strand of CM031242.1, from coordinate 765,337,075 downwards.
TTTTTAGTAAGAACCCATATAAGGGACTTACTATTTTTAGTCTGTGGTCATTTTCACTATGTTCCACTCTTAACACTCATTATAGCTTCCTTGTGATAAATTGAGCTCCCGATGGATGTTTTCCAAAAAAATTGTATAATCTTGACTGGAAATGGAATTTTGGATCCAATCTTGGCAGTCTCATGTCTTGATTCAGCCATCTCGGTTCATAAAAAGTGGATTTTTCATTTGAGACTCTACTTATGCCTCATAAAAATATGTCTGTCAATCCTATTTTCAAAGGTGTTGTGAAAAATATTATTTCATCATCATGTAGGTATTGGAATCCTATTTCCAAAGTGAGGTTTTTTTACTTATAACAACATCTAGAGCTCCAAGAATCTTCTTTCAAGCCCAACAATTATATTAGGCTCGTGAACTACCTAGGCTTATGAACCTTGTTTTTACTCAGATCGCTCCAAGTCTTTGAAATTCCCAAGCCTTTAGAAATTATTTCCATGATGTTATAAGGAATTCCATTCACCTCCATGTTGAATTTTTCCCTTCCATTCCGCTCCGTGGGGTTTGATCCGATCCCGGGAAGGACGACGATATCCCTTCCCAATACTTGCTATAAGATAGCATCTTTCGTAACTCCCTAAAATCACCAAGCGGGAATGAATAGAATTTCCTAAATCACCTAATGGGATGATAGAAAATTATTCAAGAGGTAACTTAGACTTACTAGACAAATCTAGGGTATCTTGGAATGATAGAACTTGAAAAATTTGACACTAGGGTATAGTTGTCATGCTCGAAATTGTCAATTTCCCTATTACACATTTACACGACAACAGAGATGATGACCATGTTGGAAGACATCGGTATCTTCCGAGAGAGTGAAATAGTCCTAGGGCTAATGACCTCCATTCTTTTACTTTGTTGTCAGCTCGGATGGTTCTTGTCGAGGATCATTGTGGAAATATCATACTAGGACTAACTTGAGACTCGTCACGAGTAAGATGTGTGTCCTGCAACAAAGTGAACAAGCCAATTGTTAATATCTAGTCTTTAATCCTCTTTCATTCCTTGGAAGCCATGTGGTTCTTAAGGTTGTTTAGGCCCATGTACAAGAAATTTTGGTCTTTCATATCATACTCACAGGTGAAGGGTTGTGTCATCATCTCGACCCATCCACTTCGACTTCATGTTTAGCCCAAAAAGAACAACTTACTATTTTTAGTAAGTGTGAAAATTCAAGTCCTCGATCTTCAACTGGATGCTTCGGCTCTGTTTTCCTCTTTCTCCCTATGTTCCTTGTTTCTTCATGATTAACTTTATATTTTTAGTAGGAGAACCTACTATTTTAAGTAAGTTCTAAAATTCCTATTCTTGCGAGTTCTCGGCTTTAGTGCATCTTCAACGTCATCAACTCATTTGTAGGTTCTTCTCTTGATGAATTTCTGAAATAATAGTCCCTATGTAGTAGACTGCTATTTTTATAAAGTGGGCTTGTTAGGACCCTAAAATATAGGCTAAGAACACAAAGGTACGTAGGTGTACAAGGCCTAGTTGAAGAAGGGCGTGCAAGGAGAAGGCGCGCATGATAGGGTTTAAGGAAGGGTTTAAGAAAACCCATGGCGTGCATGCGGATAGAGCCAAGGTTTTAGGACTTAGCCATATTGGGCATTTTGGGTAGGACACGAGAAAAGCATGACCTGACTGCGCATGTGGAGTGGATAAGGTGCCAGCCTAGCAACGTGATGCCCATAAAAGGAATATGCCCTATGATAGAAGGTTCTAGAAGACATCATGGCAAAAAGTGGAGAGCTTAGGCCTGGAGAAGCATGCTCCCATGGAGGACCACATTCAGACACTTGCCACCGGATCGAGGCCTCAAAAGGATGAGTTGGAATTTTTGATGCTAATATATGCGAGCTCCAGTAGGAGAAAAGATATAGATCAGATAGAAAAGAGAGGAGAATATAGAGAGTGGAGCTCTACAAAAATACTGTGAGAAATCTGTGGGATTGGGTAGAAGCTATATAAGGGAGTAATGTATTAAGGGGATGGGTTATAAATTTTTCTTTGTATGGATGAAGGACATGATCCTCGCTATGATGTATGACTTTAGTCCGATCAAGTGTGGTAGTCTAATGGATCCTATTAGTACAAAATCATAGCACCCCAAATGAGTTATGGATCTAAGTTTCAAAGGCAAGTCATTTTATGTGATTTCACAACTTTGAGCTTTCCCAAAGTTTGGGACCTTTGCAAATGGGGAAAGCTCTCTAGAGAAGGTTGGTTCCTCTTCCTAAACTACTTTCCACAATCTATTCCATTGCGGGTGAGCTAATCTAATCCTAATCTAACTTTCAAAGAGTAAAGGAAAGAAAGAAAACTGGAAAAAATAGAGTCTACACTAAAATGGTGATACACTAGAGAAGGAAAATTTTGATCATCTATCAAAACTACCATGGAAATAAAGAGAGGTGAGCTATGGAAGGATGGACAAGTGCATCATAGACTAAAGATGGATTTCAAACAAAAATGTTCCAAAACTCCGTGAACATAGCCCCAAGACCTGGAATAAACATCCAAACATGCACAAATACCTACAATGAAGAGAGGAAATAAGAAAACAACCAAAAAAGAGCAAGGATGGACAAATGCATCAAAAAACATGTTTTTATTGACCTAGAAGTTTGCACAAAACATCATTTCATGGGTAAGAGGAATAAACACCATTACATAGTAGTGGAGGAGGTTCAAACTCCATTTTCAACCTAGGCAAAGAAAAGAAGTGAGAGGAAAAGAAGAATGATGAACAAGTTTTACAAAATGAGCCAAAATTGGTTGTTATCACTTGACAGTAATGAAAAAAATGAGAAAACATGGGCAAATTTGATTTGAAACTTCAACCACTGATAAGATCCATTTAGTTGGCCTGCAAAATGATGGGTTTCCATGAAAAATACCATACTTCATCATACATTTCTTCGCAAAGCAAGAACGAAACTCATACTTCATTAATTTTGGTGGTTGGGAACCATTTCTACTTTTTTTGCATGCCAGAGACGTTTTCCTATTTTTCTCTTACAAAAATCCATCAAAATTTGAAATTTAAGGTTCCATCATGTGGATAATTTCAACATGTTTTCATTGATACCAAAATAAAAAAATCCGAGCTCTGGTGCAAAAGATATGCCCCCCTGAAGATTTAGGGAAAAATGGTGAAATTAGGGCAAAAATTAGGTTCGAGGGCCGAAATTTGAACCTTTTCCCTCTTTTTCAAATTAGTAAAAATTCACAAAAATTCTCCGCACCCCACTCCTCTGATGACACATGGCACCCTCTAGTTGATCCATGGGCCTTAGGAAAAAAATCTACCCAATTTACCTGCCTAGGAAAATTTTCCAAAATCCCATGGCCGCCCGACCTCCGCCGCCGATGTGGACACGTGGCAGCTTTTGATTATGTGCGGAGATGCGGTTCAAATTTTTCCTTTTTTGTTTTCACCACTTTGGAAAAAAATCCAAAATCCTCTTGACACCGTGACTCCCACTACCGACTAGACACGTGGTTCCTTTTGATTGTTTTGCGGGGACACATTTCCATTTTTTCCCTTTACTCATTTTGACCAAACGCCACTAAACTTGAAGTCCTTCCACCTCTCACCACTCTACCTTGACACATGGCGTAATTTCATTCCCTTTGTGGGCTTTCAGGCCAGATGTTTCCTTTGAGCTATTTGCCCAAAAGGGCTAAGTGCCAACAATTTTCCCACGGGTCCGCCTTGCACCAATTTTCCTTGGCAAAATTTCTTCCTTACCTCCGCGGGCCCACCTAGGGAAAATTTCCCATCCAAAATCCTCCTAGTCATAAATCAAAAAATAAAAGGAGTTAGGAGGACTTCATTACCTTTCTAGAAAGGGGAAATAATTTTCTATCTGATGAAGTAATACGTAAAATTTTTTGAGTGTTTGAAATGTTTAAAAATTTGACTGAGGCACAAAAGGAAGCTAGTTAACCCAAAATAAGAGAGAGCTTATTTTGGTTAACAATTTTGTGACTCTTATGGGTCATCTGCTTGCTAGATAAATGATCAGTGTCCTTTGAAGCATCCATTGGGCATGGATTCAAGCTTGATAAACTGATTCTAATCTGAACTCTGTAATTCTGAATTCTCAGTCACTTGGAAACCCATTAAAACTTGAAATCGATCTTCACCAAAATGCCACTGAAATGCACTGAGCAAGAGAAACCAAAACAACACCAAACAACTACATAAAAAATTGGAAATCATACATACCTCAAGTGGGATATGCAGAGTGTGCACAAGCACTTCTTTTGCTGAAATCATACCTAACTACACTAATCTAACCGGAGGTAAAGGTGAGCTAAACAAACCCTGCAACTGGTTGTGCAAAATAGCTTCCTTTATTCAAAATTGGCACCCACACAATTGATTTGGAGCTGAGTATGGCTTCTTGTACGAGTGAAAAACTGAAAAGAGGCCAGTCCTCCACCCAAATCATCAAGGTATCAATAGGAAACAAATCAAATACCAATTTTAGTTGCTCTGCATTTTGATTGAAGAGGTATGGAAGCTTATCCTTGGTACTTTGTAGCTCATCCTCATGCTTAGAATCAAGCATGACTAGTTTTGGCTTCTCCTTAGCTCAAATGAAGACAAGTACATGATTGGGCAAGGTCTATTCCATTTGATATGCCCATAGCTCTGAAATATAACTCCAAGAATGGAGTCTTCTTATAGACCTTCTTAGGTGAATGGTGTGGAAGAGATGATGGAATCCTCATGCTCTTTTCCTTCTTTCATTACTGAGTATGGAACTCCTCTAAATATTCAGCTCATCATTATTGATTGCAACATCCAATGAAGTTACTTTTTCATTATTTTAATCTGCTATAATACATTGTTGGCTCTGGAATTCCTCAATTGTAGCTTTTGGAAGATCAAATTCTTCCAACTTTTATTCAAGAGGCATGCTGCAAACTACAGCTCCTTCTCATTAAAAAATTCTTCCGAGTCTAATAAGAAATCAATCTCTTTAATGTCATTCTGCAACAAAGTCTCTTCCTCTTACATGATGACTTTCAAATATGCATTTTCTTCACCATGTGTAACTTCATTTTAAAACATGAAACTTGTCAATTCGAACTCATCCAAAAAATTAGATTTTTGGAGAGATGAAGTGGGAGAGAAACATGAAGTTTCTTGTGCCTCTTGTTCATAATTTGGACCTGATTTTTTCACCTCCATAATGGCTTCATCGATCAAATCAGCCCCTTCAAATGAAAGCAAAAATGTATCAATCATACTTCCTTCTTTTTTTGTTGCAAAAACTAACTTGATCTCATCCTTTTCCTCCTCTTCAATGGGACTTAGAGCTGATTTTTCTTCTTCCATAATGATTGATTTTACAGTGCAAATTGGATCAACATTTTCTTTGGGAAAAGTGCCAACATGGACACCCAACTCATCACAAAAAAACTACTATTTTTCTTGCTTCATTGTTGCTATAAAATCATCCTTGTTTACCACTTGTTCCCCAACTCCAACTTCCTCCTTTAGCTTCACCATCAAGGGTACCTTTGAAAACTCAAATTTAGCAGCCCAAATCTTTAGATTTTCTATCATTTCTTCTCTGTTGGGTTCCACTTCTTGCTGTTCTCCTTGACTAGATTTCTGATTTTCTATTTGCTAACATGGATTTAGGAATGTAAGAGGAGTGATGGGTTGGGATTCAACTGGTTTTGCAATTATTTTTGATGGTAGAACAAATGAAACTTCTCATTTCCTTGGAGTGGAAGGTATTTCTTTTAGCTCTTGTAGAGGGGATGACTATTTGTAAGGGAAAAGGATATAAGAATTGAGATGAGGTCGAAGACTATGGAATGGAGAAATGGAATCAACACTTGGAGAAACATGGGCTGGATTTGGAATTTGGCATTCAAAATGAGATGGTGTTGCTTGAGGAATGGAAAGAGAAAAACAAGATGATGGTGTGGAACTTATCTTAACCCACCTAGTGACCAAACCCGACACTTGGTTTTCTAGATCAAGGAGTATCGTTGACCTAGTTGGTATCAGTGGAAGTGATAGATCTACACCCAGGAGATACAATTTTTAATTTCCCATACGTGGCTACATATACTATTCCAATATTTAGAGGAATTTTTGGAAAAGTAGCAAGTGCCAAGCCTTCGATATCATTTCTAGGAGTGGTGGGGTACACTAGTGGTAGTGGGGAATTATCACAGACCATCAACGTGCGCCTTGGTTGAACTTTGGGGACCCTTGGCATGACCACTACAAGACCTGGTGGACCTGGTGGATCTGGTGGGTCAAGAGGAATAGGACCTAGTGGATCTGGTGGATCTGGTGGCTCAAGAGGCACAGGACCTAGTGGATTTAGTGCATCCGGGCGGAGGAAACACGGAGGAAACCAAGGCTTTGGCTCAAGAGGACTAGGACTCAAGAAACCCCTCAAGTCTTCATTGAGATGTCTTTACATTTTCTAGATAAGAGAGGTAACTGAAGTTGTTGTAGAACATGTTCACAAGTGTGAGCTATTATGGTGCACAAAGGGGATCATAACCCTAGAGCGGAAGGCTAGTCAGTTTGCAATGACATTGTAAGGGCATGTGCATAGATGGTATAGGAAATATGACCCTCATCAAACAAAAGTTGATTATCTTGCTTTAAATAAATCCTTCTTGGAAGAATTCCACATCCCCGAGTTTAAACATAAGAGCATCAAGCACCACGAAGGATATTCAACAGGAATGGCGAGAGAGTGTGCGAGAGTATATTGCGTGGTTAAAAACCCTCCTGTTAAAATTATCATATGAGATTCACCCTTCATAGCATGCTCAATGGTTTGTTGGGGGTTGATAACACCTTTTAGAATAGCTCTATCTCATATAATTTTCACAGATCTCGTGCAATGTGTTAGAAGCCGCTCTGCACGCGTTGAAGCCGTCAAGTGTTGAGCACTTGGTGTTTGCCCATTTTGGAAGCTCAAATTGTTTCTATGGCTAAGTATTTGGAGAAGTTGTCTACAAACTCAGCCCATGAGACTCGCAGTGGTGGTGTACAGATTGTGAAGTAGAGGGGCATGCTAAGGATAGTTTCCCCTAGAGGACGGTACCCACCATAATAGTAGACTATGAAATATTTCATGGGGACCATGATGCAAGTAGACATCCCTTGTTATAACACATAATTAGAATAATGTGTCTTGCTAATATAAGATCTAAACCTTTATGACCCATGATATTAAGGATTGTAGGCTTATTGACTAGATTCATGAGGCCATTGATCATAGGGTGCGCTAGACCAGCATTGCCAATAGTTTTAAAGGTGATGATCGTCATTATGAGAATCACGCAGATGGAGGCACGCACAGAAGTGGATTTCACGGAGGATTTTGTGGTCATGGTAGCCATGGAGGAGAAATAAGTGAGTTCCCTTGTAGAAAATGTTTTAATTATGGTTCTATAGAGCATTACAAATGAGAGTTCCTAGATCTATTGCAGTGCTCATGGTGCGGGAAGAAACACAAGTATGAGGAGTGCCCTGAGTTGTTTGAGCACATGAATCAACAGCACTAGAAAGACAAGGGAGTTGTAATGGTAAGCATTAACAATATGGACACATAATGGATGTCATGGGTAACACGTGATGTAGGTTTGGATTTTGTTATTGTAACAACAAGAGTAGAGGATGCGCACAAAGGAAATACCAAGGTAGAAGAACCTTGTTTCAAGGCAAGAAGTGGTACGTGGGAAGTACCCGGATCCTGTGCATCGAAGGAGGTATATCAAGAGACCATGGACATCATTTGGAGTTCACAAAGGGAAATCTAGTGTCTAAAGAAGCTATCCAGAGGGAGGATAAAAGAAGGAAGGTTGAGGCGCTAAGAGATGACTGGATGAGGTCAAGGAAGTATGTAAAATAATAAGGCAAGAGAATATTATTCCTTTGCTAGGAGCATGGTTGAGAGGAAGGTACCACACTCGAGGAAGAGTGTGAGAGGTAGGTCTTGCATGTAAACCTTCCCCATGACAGCCTTTACTATGATAGGAGATCACATTAAATGTATTCATAGATGGATGCATCCTTAGTAATATCCTCACCGATGCGAAGTGCGGAGGTCAATGTTCTCACCTTGGATACATGGCATCAGATGGGAAGGCATGCATTACATCCATCTTCTAATGTGTTATATATGGTAGAAAACAAAGGAAATTCCCATCAAGTGTATTAAAGTATGCAGCTATCACCATTTAGGGAGCTAAGTTTATTAGGGACTTCAAGTCTTGGTGCTCATTGAGGCAGATAATTTCCCAGCACTACTTGGGTGCCCGTGGTGCTATAAGAACAATGTGGATATTTGATTCAATAAGGGGTACATAATATTTGAAAATTAGGAGGAATAGGTCATCATACCCCTGGTTGATGGGAAATCAACAACCTCTATTGAACCTTTGAGAGAAGAGGTCCTAGATAGAATATATGTGTGCTTGAATCGAGAGATCCAAAGATAATCCATCCTATTAATGGAGTTATCAAATTTGAGGTTTCTCATTCGAGTAAGTGACACCACTAGTCTAGCATGTAATAATTGGGCACATGGAACCAATGAGTAAATTAGATGGCATTTGAGAGAATCGGTGACAAAGGTGACAAAGGTCCAAAGCACCTAAGAGGAAAGGAACTACCTAAGTACTCAGGAGGAGCTTCCCCTTAGGTCTTTTGGTTCTCGATATAGCTGCACCAAGAATGTTGGTACCTAGGCAAACTGGGTCTCCTCTACCATCATATCGTGGAGCACCCCCATCAGTGATCGGGGAAAGTTTCCACCCTCTACATCTGGCAGTGCATAGTAGCATACTACCTCCATCAATACAACCACTAGCCTCATCTCATCCAGACGGGCTAGGTACATATCTCCATAGCTCAAACTGGCACTATGGAATCTTAGATATACCACCCCCTCACCAAAAACTATCCTGATCAGTTCCTATGAGGCCTCGAAGGAGATAGAGTAAAATTGGGCACCCAATATGGGTAGCCTCAAAATCTAAAACATGTCCTCTAAGGTGATAGTCATCTCACCCGTTCGAAGGTGGAACGTGTTGGTCACGAAGTCCCATCTATCGATGAGCGTGACCATCAAGTTAGGCTATTGAACTACATGTCGGTAGTGTCGAATCCCACTCAAGCCCACTACCTCCACGTGATGTAGCTCCAAAGGGGTTGGTAAGCCATGTAACATCACCAACAAAGGTGGAACCTTGTCCCGCATGTGTAACTGTGCTCTCCCCTGCATCCAATCCAAGCACAACATTAATCATGACCATATTCACCAATTATCATTACCCTCCACCCTATTTTTACCCTACCCATCTCAACTACCTAACCTACATCACTTTTGCACCCTTGTGCCTAAAATCCTCACTGCTTCTTGGTTCATCTTTACCGACCACGATTACCACTTAACCAAAGATTGGTCATCCGCTTGGTTACCGATCCACGGTTCTACACAACCGACGTCGGCCAAGCTTGACTAATGCCGACCTTTGTCACGAAACATTCCGCGACTTCCCAAACCCCCTTTTTAAAAACTCTCCCACCTACCCCTTTTACCCCACCTACAATGACCTACACTACCCCAATACCCCTACCCACCCCACCTATACAATTTACTACCCTCCCCCCCTCTTTTTTCCCATTATTCCCCCATACCCACATTTTATTTTTAACCACCCACAAAAAACCAAAACCCACAAAACCCTACAAATGACAATAACCAAAACCTCTAATCTAGCTAATCAACAATATAGAGTTAGGCGCTTACCTCGTCGTGTCTGCAGACATCTTGGTGGCACGTCAGCCCATTGTGCAAAGTGGCCCGCCCAATCCCTCTCTAGCCTCTACCATCACCAAATAGCTACTTGTAACCTCCAACCAATCAAATCTCTCACCCTGATCCTATGGACCCACTACTCACAAACCAAACCCTTGTAAAATCACACTACTACCTCACTGTCCCGTTTCCTCTAGACACTTTTCTCTCTTTTCTCTTTTTTTGTCATTTTCTCACTTTGCAAATAACAAATGAATAACAAAAAAATGTGGATTTTTTGTTTTTATAACCAACCCGACCTAACCGATGTCGGTTACCCTTAACAAAGCATCGATCACATGCCCTACCTAACCATGGTGGTCAAGTTGCAGATCAAGAGGACACCATGGAGGAAGTTGAACACGAGCAGCAGGACAGCAATGAGGCAGTTTACCTGTCAGATTTGGAGGACTGTTTTGATGGAGAAGAGCCGGTTGAGTTTTCACCATTCTCTCTTTCATCATCCACATTCCAAACACAAGAGTCTGCTGTCATGAAGGAGAGCATTCATTTGCAGCAGCCTGCATCTTATAGCAGCCCTTTGGAACCAAAATTGGAAGATTTAAATCTTCCATGTTCTTCATCGGAGGAAGAGAAAGGGCAGAAGGGTCCTACCATTTCTTCCACGTCATCTATTCAGGTGGGTCTACAAGAAGACTCCATTCTTGGAGTTGAAAATCAGAGCTATGGGCATATCAAATGGATCAGACCTTGCCCAATCAGGTATTTGGCTTCATTGGAGCCAAAGGAGAAGCCACAACCAGTCATGCTTGCTTCTGAGCATGAGGACGAGCTACAAAGTACCAAGGATCAGCTGCCATACCTCTTCAATCCAAATGCAGAGCAACTAAAAGAGGTATTGGATTTTTCAGTTGATACCTTGATGATTTGGATAGAAGACCAGCTTCTTGTTGATTTTCCATCCATCCAAACAGCCATGATCAGTGCCAAATCAATTCCATGGCTGCCAATTTTGAAGAAAGGAAGCTATTTCTCACAACCAGTTGCAGGATTTGTTTAGCTTGCCTTTGCTTCCAGTTAGAGTAGAGTAGCTAGGTTTGCTTTCAGCAGAAGAAGTGCTTGTGCACACTCTGCATGTTCCATTTGGGGCATGTATGATTTTCAGTTTTGTACATAGTTTTTGGTGTTGCTGGTTTTGCTCTTGCACAGTTCGTTTCAGTGGTTTTTGGTGAGAACAACTCCATGCCCGGTGGGTTTCCAAGTGGCTCAGAGGAGAGATTTTCAAAGTTCAGATCAGTTTTCAGGCTATTACTTATGACTCCATGCCCAATGGATTGCTTCAGGCTACTGGTCTTTTCATCTAGCAGGCAGATGCCCCCGTTGAGTCGCCAAATTGTTATCCAAAATTCCCCGGGTAATTTTGATAACATGCATCAGAATATCCAAATCCCAAGAAAATTGATTGATTCAGAGCAAAAATCAGGCTTGCAGGGTCCCTTCAGGTAATTTTCTAACTCCCCTGGCCGAGGAAAAAAGGAACAAGCTCTGAGAAAGTGCGGAGAAGGTTGCAGAAAGCAAGTAGTTCGGGCCAGGAAAATTTGTGAAAATCGGCTAAGTCCCAGTCCAGCACAAGTTGGATCAAATGGGACAAAAGTACGCGAACCACCCGAACCACCCGAAATGAGTCCAGGTGGCCCACTAAGCATTTGGGACAAGTGGGACTAAAGTACACGGCGGGCGCGAAATGCCGGTTTGACCGAGAGAGAGAATTGGCCGAAATAAGCACAAAGGGGCAGTTCGGGACGAATGGAACAAATGGACGCGAAATGCCCGAACCGGCCGAATCGCGTGAAATCATCACAAGGAGCCCAAAAGCAATTGGGATGCGCGGGACAATAGGGTGCGAACTGGCTGAACCGGCTGAAAAGGGTCAAGTCAGTCCGAAGCAAAGTGGGACAAGCGGGCCAAAAATGCCCGAACCGGCCGAATCGGCCGAAATGAGCACAAAGGGGCCAAAATCAAATGGGACATCCGGGACAAATGGAGGTGAAGTACGCGAAGGAGCCGAGAGCCAATCAGAAGCTGCCACGTGTCCTCACAAGGGAAAAGGTCAAAAAGTCAAAGGGTGAGTTTTCGAGCGCTGATCCGAACCAATGAGAAGCTGCCACGTATCCAAGCGAAAACCCCACACAAAGGGATATGTCGTCGGGTCGTCCAAACCCGACGCACAAAGGAAATCGGGTTTCATAGTCGGGAAAACACGACGGAGAAACATGGCGCAAGAACATGTCGGAAGGGTTGAAAAACCCGACACCTAAGAAATGTGTCGGAGGGGTTGGAAAGCCCGACGCACAAAGAAAATCGGGTTTCATAGTCGGGGAAACAAGTCGGAAAAGCATGGGGCGAAAACATATGTTGAGCCACCTCCCAAACCCGATGCAAATGGAGAGGAGAATCCCGAACCCGACGGGCTGAAGACCTTTCTCATCCAATCAGAGTCTGCCACGTGTCATCCAGGTGGCAATGCGCGGGAAAATATTTTAAAAATCTGTTTTCGCCTGTTCCGTGCCCTAAATCCTCAAATCGTCATATCTTTTGATCCAGAGCTCGGATTTGCATGTTCCTTATATCAACGGAAAGCTAGTGAAATCCTCTACATGATTCTGGGGCTAATCTCAAGTTTTGGTGCAGTCTAGAGAGAGAAAATTGAGAAACAGCTCTGACGCGTGGTAATGACAGAAGTGACATTTCAATGACATTTTAATGCACGTGCAGATGACTGCCGTTTTTCCAGATCCGTCGCTTCTACCATGATGAAATGATTTAAAATATGACCTGGAGGTGGTTGGAGGAGATCTGACTTTCCTCTTTCTTCCTTCTCTCATTCTTCCTATATATTGTAAGGAGTGGAAAAATATAAAAAAGAGTTGTTCATTCTTTCTGCTTGGCCCTCCCTTCTTTTCTTCTCTAGGGTTGAAAATGGAGTTCGAACCTCCTCCCTACTCTGTAATGGCTTTTTTTTTTCCTTTTACTAATGGAATGATGTTCTGTGCAAACTTCTGAAGCAACAAAACGTGTTTTGTGATGCATCTGTCCATCCTTTCTCGTTTTTGCTTGTTTTCTTCTTGCCTCTCTTCATTGCAGGTATTTATGCATGTTTGAACGTTCACTGCAGATCTGGAGCTGTGTTCATGGAGTTTTGGGACACTTTCTGTGTGAAATCTATCCTTGGGCCTGTGATGCATCTGTCCATCCTTCCCATTGCTCACCTCTTTTTGTCCCATGGCAGTTTTGATAGATGTCCAACATTCTCCTTCTCTGGTGTATCACCGTTTTAGTGTAGGCTTTTGCTGTTTTTCCCTTCTCTCTCTCTCTCTATCTCCTTGGCATGGTTAGATTAGGATTAGATTAGCTTGCCTGCACTGGAATAGCTTGTGGCAGGTAGTTTAGGAGCAGGAACCAGCCTTCTCTGGAGATTCCTCTCTCGGTTTTACAAGTCCCACGCTTGAGAGAGGTTTCCATGTTGTGCAATCACTGCTGGATGCCCGAACATCAACCTAGAAGCTGATGTGCGTCCTGTGGGTGTCTTTGTGATTTTGCACTAGAGTACCTGACCTTTGACCTGTCCATTATCTAGATTTCTGAGTAGACCTTTCACCCTTTTCCCCTGTGCCCACCTGTATTTTCCTCACATTTACCTTTTATCAAACCACTCACTGCTTTAGCCTACTACCTCGTCAATTCTTGGTTTGAGGGGGATCACCTTCACCCACACATGGGGCAACCACATCTTATTTTTGGTTAGCATTGCTTACCAATACAAGCTACACAACAAAAAGGGGCAAAATGTAGATACTAAAATTAGGTCACACTTCCCTTTGGTCCCTCGACAAATAAGCACCCTTTATTATATTTACCTAGTCATGACCCCCTTCACCCCACTAATATTAATTTAATTAATCTAATTAAATTAATTCATTATCCTCACTATATTTATTATTTAAATAATATCCACACATACAGATTCACTTAGACACCTCACCAAGCCAACTCAACCTAAGACCTATTCTTAGCAAGTTTCCATAACTAACTAAGAATTACCCAAACCCTAAAAATCAATGCCTACATTCCCTCTAACCACATCCCCACATGCTCACAAGAAGCTCCCAGTCTAATCCATGGGATAACGGCATGATATCTATGGAAATCAAGAGACTCTCCCTAGTTTAGTAAACCTAGGAAATCCCACCTTGACCGAGGTTAGTTACCCCTAACTGTCACCGATTAAGCCAAACCGCCATCGGTTACCCATTTAAACCCCTAAACAACCATATTCTCAAGGTTGAAAAATATTTAGAGAAGGTTGATGAGTAAGAACACATCTTAGAGAGATAACACATCTTCAGAGAGAAAATTCCAGCAAAAACCCGCATGCAAGGAAGGAGATTGAGCATCTTCTCCTACACATCCATCCCAGCCATGATCTAATCCATCCAAGACAAGAGGAGTGTACATGCAGCCCATGCAGAATATTTTTCTCAGTTAGTGATCACTTGCAACCTTCAAACCCCTTATCATCACCTCCATCCCTCACACACAGGAAAGAAGTACCGGAATCCAAGTAAGTATAACATCATACTTTCTTGGTTTATTTCATTTTATCATCATTTTATCATCTATTGTTTACTTTGCTCCGTATTGACCTTCTCCAACATTTTAACCTCCATATACCCGTTAAAACCTTACCAAATTCTACTCCAATCACCCAATACCTCATCTTGACCCACCAAAGTCCTTTGTATAATCACAAAGGAGACCACAGCTTGTTCTATGATATTTCCAGATCTCACATTAACTAGCACCATTTATACCTAACCATCATCGATCACCCCGACCGACACCGGTCTCGTATTTTCCCACACAAACCTAGAATAGAGACCTACTTGTTTTGCTCGGAATGTTTCAGCTTTTGGGAATAGAGTTGCTTCTATCCTTTCATTCCTTTTAGAAATAGATAAGGGTTAGGGCTAGGAGGAATATCTGTTGAATGTCGAGATGGTGTGCACGTACCGTAGAGAGAGATCAGGTCGATTGCAAAGAACCCCTTTTGTCTTGGAAGGACTACCTACAAATAAGAACACAAGACCACAAGATTTTGATTAGACGATAAATGAGGGAACTGCCTTGGGCCCAGGAAATATAAAACTTCCTTTCGAAGGTGGTCAGTTCCCCTGCTAATATGAATTAACACAGAAGATTGTAAAATAACAGTTTAATTACCTCGTTGAAACAAGTAGGGGGAAAGGCTGGTTTTTGGTTGTAGTCAGGATAACCGATACCGGTTTCTGCTAACCGATATCGGTAGGGGCTATGTTTGTAAAGGGGGTTGTAAGGTGGTTGTGTTGTTTGTAAGGCTGGTATATGAACAGGATTCGGTAATGGGGTGATGAGAGGTAAGTGGATGATAGTTATGTAAAATGTGTTGCTGGGTAGTAGATCTAGGAATAGATTTATGACGGCTGTGATTAAAAAGTCTAAGAAATATTAAAATGAGAACACACAAGATGCAACTTACTGGTTATTGACGAGGATGCAGGTCCAAGAACTGTGATGACAAAGGCAGAACTCAAGTAGTATGGCCTGATACCCAGAAGATGAGATGTCTCCCTTCTAATGATCAGATGAGTGTCATAGGGCTCTGGCTGTTCAATGGCAGTCTTGAGCTTGATCTTCTTTTGCTGCAAACTCTTCTTGTTTCTTCACTTGTCTCTGCTCAGCCAAGTAAAGATCCGGCTTCTCTTGATCACTTCTGATTATCCTGATTTATCCAAAATCCTTCGACCTTTGTTTCTGATTAGGGAAGGTCATTTACAGGGAACCGATGGCGGTTACGTAACCGACGGCGGTCGAGTAGGAACCGGTATCGGTTAGGAAAAAGTGGGCTATTTTTAATAAAATAGCCAACTTTCCTCGTTTTTCTCCCAAGGGATTAATTGCGGGCTTGGTCAAGTAGCTACAAGGTCAGTTTTGGGTGCGAGTAAGGAGGCATTAGTCATGGGTCTGGATGTAAACCAAGTTTTAGGTCTTAATTAGGTTAGTTTAGGGTTAGGGCTAGGTCATGATGAGGTGGCAAAATGAGGTGGCAGGTAAGGCGACGTGGATTTATTAATTATAAAGTAATTAATAAATAATTGTGTAAGGTTTAGGTGATGGGGTTAGGTTGCGAAATGAGATGCGGGTCACAGGGGGTCGTAAGACACAAATTTGGTGTCTACATTAGCCCCTTATTGTCGTGTAGCTTGTTTTGTAGAGCTGCACGGACAATAATATGAAGTGGTTAGTCCTGTTAAGGGTATAGGTAATCCCCCTCAAATCTATCACAGATTGAGGTAGCGTGAAATAAGGGATAGGGTTGATAAAGGGTAAATGGTGTTGCGATGAGGGTGAGATGGTGGGGTAGGTCCAAAAAGCGGACGCTGCGTTGAAATACAATAGTGCGACCAGTGGTACATGATTTAAAGAGCAAACAAGCAATTCATAGGTAAAGTTTGATAGTTTATCCAAACAAGGTTGATATAATCCACGGTATCAAGGCATAGGAAGTAGCTCGGGGGATATAACGGTTAAGGTACGAATGATTTAGGCATGTTCGATAAAGATCAAATGGTTGGTTTAGTTGAAGTAAACGTCACGGTCTTAGTCTAGGCAAAGTTGGTCGACTGAACAAGTCAAGTATCCTAGTCGTGCTAAAACACGAACAGGTGAGCTCGATTGAACAAACAGGTAAATGATGGGTGGAGAGAAGTTTTGATTTGTGGGCCTCGGTTGAGGTACTTAATTGGTGCGGCCGTGGGTCAGGCCGATTGGTTGGTTGTGGCCTTGGGTCGGGCCAAGTGATTGGGTGCGGCCTTGGGTCGGGCCGATTGGTTTGTTGCAGCCTTGGGTCGGGCCGATTGGTTTGTTGTGGCCTTGGGTCGGGCCAAGTGATTGGTTGTGGCCTTGGGTCGGGCCGGTTGGTTTGTTGCGGCCTTGGGTTGGGCCAAGTGATTGGTTGCGGCCTTGGGTCGGGCGGTTGGTTTGTTGTGGCCTTGGGTCGGGCCGATTGGTTTGTTGCGGCCTTGGGTCGAGCCGATTGGTTTGTTGCGGCCTTGGGTCGGGCCAAGTGATTGGTTGCAGCCTTGGGTCGGGCCAGTTGGTTTGTTGCAGCCTTGGGTTGGGCCAAGTGATTGGTTGCGGCCTTGGGTCGGCCGATTGAGTGGTTACGGCCTTGGGTTGGTCCCATGAATTCAAAATAAGGCTATTTAGCAAAGCCGGGGTAAGCGATGCGATGAGAAATGGAAATGTTATCCAAAATTCACCCCTAGGGTAAATTTTGATAACATGCATCGAAGATTCAAATCCCAAGCAAATTGATTGATTGAGAGAAAATCAGGTTTCTAGGGTCCCTTCAGGTATTTTTCTAACTCCCCTAGCCGAAGAAACAGGGAGCAAGCTCTGAGAAAATGTAAAAAAAAAAAAGTTGCTGAAAGGCAAATAGGTTGATCCAGGAAAGAGTGTGAAAATTGGCTAAGTCCTGCTCAAGGTAGCATTTGGGACAAATGGGAGAAATAGAATTGGATCGGTGAAAAGCCTCTAGGTGGCCCAAATTGAATTTGGGACAATTGGGCTAGAAGTACGCGGTGGCGCGAAAAGCTGATCCGGCCGAAAGAGGAAGAAAAATTGGCTAAGTGTTGCTCGGGACGTTTGGGACAAAAAGGCCCGAACCGGCCGGTTCGGCCGAAATGAGCACAGGCAGTCCAAAAGAAAATGGGACAAATGGGACGAAAGTACGCGGCAGCGCAAAATGCCGGTTCGACCGAGAGAAAATCGACTAACTGCTGAGAGGGACAGTTCGGGACAAGCGGGCCGAAAAGGCGCGAACCGGCCGAACCGGGCGAAAGAGGTCAAAACAGTCCGAAGGCAATTGGGACATCTGGGACAAAAGGACGCGAAGGGCGCGGAAAAGCCGGCAGGGCCCGAACCAATAAAATAGCACCACGTGTCGAGTTAAGGGCCCCACAAGAGAAATTCAAAATGAAAGCCCGTGAAAGATGGAGGAGAGAGAATTTCGTCCAATCAGCACGTCCCACGTGTCGTCCAGGTGGCAGAGCGCGGGAAAGGATTTCAAAACACGCTTTCACCTATTTTGTGCCCTAGATCTTCAGATCGCCATAACTTTTGATTGAACTTGGATTTGCACGTTCTTTATATCAATGGAAAGCTGGTGAAATTCTCTACACGATTCTAGGGTCAATCTTGTGTTTTGGAGCAGTTTGGAGGGAGAAAAATTGAGAAACGGATCTGACGCGTATTCATGGCCGGAAATGATATTCCAGCGACGAGTTAATGCAGAATGGGTCGCATTCTCCTGTAATCCGGTCAAAATGACAGGGTATGGGTTTGTAAGGTCCTCCATGCCATTTTAATACACCTGTAGTCAAGAAAGAATGGGCTCCCATGCCTTTGTACGTCTCCCATTCTCCACAGGTTCGACCTTGCATTTTAAAAGCCAGTTTTGGGCTCATTTCAAAAGGAGGAACATTTTTGGGCATAGCAGACTTCTTCTTTCACCTCCTTCAAGGGATTGATGAAGTATCAGACCTCTCCAAGGATTGTGTGATTTTCTTTACCTCTCGATGGTGTAATGCGTATTTTGATATTAAATTGATAATGCAAGCTCTGTGAATGGGTTTCAATCCTCTGTTTGTATTATTTGCTTGATTTCAGATGCTAAATTATACATTATCAGTCTGTGTATGTTTTTATGTTGTGAACCTTGGTCTGTGTCTATTTTCATGACTAATATGTTTCACCACTCCTTTTTGGTGCATCACCATCTTTAGTTAGTTTCAATTTTTTGCACTTCTACCCCTGTCTCCTTGCAAGTTAGAATAGGATTAGGATCTAGACCTCTGTAGCTTTGCAAAATATAGATCTAAATCAGAGGAGTTTGAGGAACCAGCCTCTAATCTGGAGATTCCTCTCTCAGTTTCCAAGTCCCACACTTGGAGAGAGGTTTCCATGTTGTGCAATTACACTGGATGCAAGAGTGATCAACCTAGAAATCTGATCAGCGTCCAGGGGTGCTGTAATTTTGCACTAACAGTTTTGGCACGCCGGGTGGGACCAGAGGTCTCATTTTTATTACAGCAAAGTTGATGTGCATCTGCTGTAATTTTCTTGCTTGAAAAGAGCTATTATTTGCATATCTGGCGACTCCATGGGGAAGAATCAACTGGTTTCAGCAGTACAGGCCTAAAAGCTTATGAGAAGAATCACAAGGTCAAGAGTTGGAGAAGAGGAAGTGCTGTTTGAATACCTGCAATTATCTCCAAGAAGAAGGCAAAGAGGAAGAAGGATTCAAAGGTCTCCATCTCCACCAAACAGAACTCTCTCAACTCCTCCACCTGACAGGCCTTTCT
Source organism: Taxus wallichiana var. yunnanensis (assembly GCA_018340775.1). Lineage (NCBI taxonomy): Eukaryota > Viridiplantae > Streptophyta > Pinopsida > Cupressales > Taxaceae > Taxus > Taxus wallichiana. The sequence goes on along the minus strand of CM031242.1, from coordinate 765,317,739 downwards.
TTCAATATACAAGGGTTTTAAGACCAATCAGAATGGCGCAACCAGTGAACCCCTATGTCAACTTCACAGGCAGCAGCCCACTTGCTCTCAATGCACAAAATCCAATCCCAGTAGCAGCATTGAAGAACATTCCATACTTCACTGGAGAAAACCAGACCACTCCTGGTGATCATGTCAAGGACATTGCTAACATTTGTGCAATCCATGAGATTAATGAGATGCAAGTAGCTGTCAAATTGCTGGCGTCTTCATTCAAGGGAAAAGCATTGCAATGGTTTAGGAGCCTTGAAGCTGGCTCTATCACAAACTGGAATCAGCTGTGTATTGCACTTCATAATCAATTTGGAGAGAAGGGAGACAACTTGTCTCTTTTGGAGTAGCTAACAACCATCAAGAGAGCTTCCAATGAGCAGCTAACTGACTTCAACTTCAGATTTCAAAGGTCTTGGGATAGAATTCCAGTGGCAGTCAGGCCAACAGCAGAAGGTGCTTTTCTATATTACCTTAAAGCTTTAAATTCTGATATTTCTATGTTGATTCAATCTATGGGAGGCACAACTATCCCTTCGCTTATAGTATTTCCATTAGAGCTGAAAATTGTCTCGATTCAAGCTGGCAAGCTAGCTCCTAGGCCTCCAATGCCATTATATCCAAGTTTAGAGAGCCCAAGTACTAGTCAAGCACCTGTCTTAGCTCATATTCCCACTCCTAGGAATCAGAGTTCAAATGAAGCTTCCACTTCATCTCCAAGTGCCCCAAATGAGCTTCAAGAGGTCATGAAGCAACTGCAAAATTTAGGTAATGAGCTGGTCACACATAAGAGACAGCAAACTCAAGGTTTAAGACCTTCGTATCAGCCTCAAGCTCAACCTAATAGGCAGCCATATCAGCCTCAAAGGCCACCCAATCCAGCTGCAAATATGAATCAAACAAGGCCTCCTGCCAATAGACCATTCCAGCCCTATAATCCAAATGCCATATCTGCCTCTAAGACATTAGTACCAAAGACAAAACAACAACGCCGGGAGTATGATTGGTGTTTTCCATGTAATGAGCCTCATAATCAATCCATGTGCTTCAATGGTGCTTTGACTCAAGCTTTAATGGTAACAAGTGCTGGTGTGGAGGGTGAGAGTAGTCAAGAAAACAACCAACAACAAGAAACATTCCAACAGCAATCTGCCCCAAATGACACCACATTGGTAAATTGGCAAGCAGAGGATTTCTGTGGCATGAATCAGGTAGTTTCTCAAGGTGTTGCTGCCAACACAAGGTCAAAAAGGAGAAATTTGGGTGAAGAACAGCCGTTAGCCCCAGCCAATCCACAACCTTCCACAGCTCCACAAATGATTGGCAAGCAAAACCCAGTTTCAAATGCACAAGGGCAGTCAAGAACAGCCCCTAGGCCAACTCAAATGCCAGCTGTTGCTGCCCACATACAAGGAGAAAATGTGCAGACCAAGGGACAGCAGAGAGATCCTTCATCACCATTCAGTATCATTGATCAGATGAAGAAGACAAACGTCAATATATCTATGTGGGAATCCCTATCCATCCCAGGCCAAAGAAATCTGCTGCAAGCTGCCATAAAGGATTGGCCAACTTCGAATCAGCAGATCCAAATGCAGGAGAAGGTACTCACAAATGCTGCCCACCCTCAAGGAAATCATGGAGCACAACAAGGTAGAATGTTGAAGCCTCCCCCTTTCTATGTTTCGTTAATCATTGGAAATCAGCTAGTGCATAATTGCATGATAGATTCCGGGGCAAGTAGCTCAGTTATGCCTAAACAGATAGCTGATCAGTTAGGGCTCCAATATGAAATAACATCTAAGGGAGTAGTGCAGCTGGATGGGACAGCAATAGCAACAGTTGGAGTGATTAGAAATTTGAGTCTTACCTTGCATGCATGTCCAAATGTTGTTGTCTTACAAGATATATCAGTCATAGACCTTCCACCACTCTTTGCCCTTTGCTTGTCAAGAGATTTCACAGCCAAGATTGGGGGATATTTGTCCGCTGATTGGTCTCACATGCTATTCAGAACGAGATATGGGACTAAGGCCACAATTAGGTCAGAACCTATTGCAGACTTCCACATTGAGCCCTATACTCCAAGTCATATTAATACCAATTGCTCAGCATTTGATCAAGAAGATCACCTTGGCACTGATGAAGCCGACACTAAGGTTGGAAGTATTCCAGATTTGACTCTTGATGAATGGGCAAACAAGGTACATGCTTTTGATCCTTATCAAGAAGTAGAAGAATCTGAGCTAGGGGTCTATTGCATACACGAAGAAAGTCAACCTATTCCTAGCATCACCAAGCCAAACCACAAGGATGACAATGAAGTATGGCAGCTGTTTTTCGATGGATCAAGGAGTAGACAAGGTGCAGGAGGTGGAGCCATGCTTGTTTCACCTCAAGGAATAAAGCATTATTCAGCTTTTAGATTTCAATTTGCATGCTCCAATAACACTGCTGAATATGAAGCCTTGGTGCAAGGGATGCATTGGGCAATCAAGAGAAAGATAAAGAACTTGCAAGTTTTTGGGGACAGTGAGCTGATTGTAAATCAGGTCAAGGGACAACATGCTGCCAAAAATGATCTACTCAGATGCTACAAGAACAGGGTGTGGGACCTCATGGAATATTTTGAGGGCTTTGGCATCAAATCCATCCCTAGGAAAGAGAATCAAGCTGCTGACAGGCTTGCAGCAGTAGGGGCAGCCTTTGACATTATAGAAAACATTCAACAAGACAAGGTACAGCCAAACATCCACGTGATTGTGAGGCCTTCAGTGCCGGATAACGATGTCAGTTGGCAAGTATTTGAGAATGATCAGCAAATCATCCACTTCTTGCAAGAAGAAGCTGAGTTCTCAGCTAAGAATCAAGAGAAGTTGGAACAGCAATATGGTGACCAGGTGATACAGCTGAGAACTGACAAGCTACCCAAGGGACTTATCACCTTGGAGTCCATTTTTAACCCCAATGATCAGTTTAGAAAGGAGAAAGAAAACATTCAGGTTAAGAGAGAAGATTCGGTATCCATCTTGGTAGAAGAGAACAAGCCATTGCAAATTGGAAAGATGACAACTGAACAGGAAAGGTATGAGTTCATACAGCTATGTCAAGAATTCCCTGACGTGTTTGCTTGGAGTTATGAAGATTTGAAAGGGTTCAATCCCAACTTAGCTCAGCATACCATTGAATTGGACCCAAATACTAAGCCTATCAGGCAGAAACAGAGACCAGTCAATCCACACATGGAGCCTCTCATGAGGAAAGAATTGGACAAGCTGATTGAGTCAGCAATTATATTCCCAATCAAGCATTCTAGTTGGGTTGCCAACTTAGTTCCAGTCAGAAAGAAGAGTGGAGAGATCAGGCTATGTGTTGACTTCAGAGATTTGAATAGAGCCTCTCTCAAGGACCATTATCCACTCCCTTCCATGGAGCAAATATCTGCAGGTCGTAGCTGGTTCAGAAAGGTTTTCACTACTTGATGGTTACTCAGGCTTCAATCAAATTATGGTAAAGGAGGAAGACCAGTTCAAGACAGCCTTCACAACCAAATGGGGCACATATGCTTACAAGAAGATGCCATTTGGACTGTCGAACGCCGGAGCAACATTCCAGCGAGCTATGGATATGGCATTCAAAGGCTTGATCAACAAGATAGTGCTGATATACTTAGATGATATTACTGTCTTCTCAAAGAATGCTGCAGACCATCTCTTTCACCTCAGGCAAGTGTTTCAGAGGTGTAGAAAGTTCGGTGTGTCTTTGAATCCTAAGAAGTGCATCTTTCTTGCACATGAAGGGAAGCTCCTTGGCCATATTGTCTCCAAGGAGGGATTAGCAATTGATCCAGAGAGGGTCGAAGCCATAAGAGCTCTACCATTGCCAAGCCACAAGAAGGCCCTTGAGTTTCTGGGGAAGGATAAACTTTGTTCGGAGGTTTGTCCCAAATTTTACAGCCCTTGTTAAGCCCATCACTAAAATGTTAAGAAAAAGCATGGCTTTCAAATGGATGGCAGAAGGCAAGGAGAGTTTTGAAGCAATCAAAGAAGCCATCTCCCAGGCACCCACTCTCATCAACCCAGACTTTTCCAAGGATTTCATCCTCTATGCATTTGGAGGTGATGACACTATTTCTGCCATTCTGGTACAGCAGAACAAAGATAATGATGAGCAGCCGATTGCCTTCTTCAGCCAGAGCCTAGGTGACTGCGAAATGAGGTACTCTTTTATTGAAAAGCATGTGCTTGCAGTAATCAGAAGCTTGAAGAAATTCAAGCATTTAGTCTCAAACAACAAGATACAGTTGCTAGTCTCACATGCTGGGGTTAAGGATTTCCTCCTCAACAAGGATTTGAATGAGAAAAGGGCAGGTTGGATCACCCGTGTCATGGAGTATGACATTGAGATCAAGATCACCAAGCTGGTAAGAGGCAAAGGTTTGTGTGAGCAGCTCGCTTCCAAACAACCAGACAACCCAGAAGATGAAGAAGACGCTATCCTGCTATTACAAGATGATCAAAAACAGGAAAATGATGATGTGTCCACTCCCTGTTGGACTCAGAATATGATACATTTCCTACAGACGGGCATGTGCCCTCTAGAAATGAGCAAAGCAAAAGAAGATACTTGAGTTGCAGCAGTAATTCCATATGCCATCATTGATGGAGTTTTGTTCAAGAAGGATGTGAATGGAGTGCTGCTGAGATGCATTAACACAGGTCAGATTCAAAGGGTGTTGGAAGAATTTCATAATGGACCAGCTGGTGGCCATTTTGCACCAAGAGTGACAGCTCTGAAAATCATGAAGGCTGGTTATTATTGGCCTAAAATCTTCAGTGATTGCTATGCATGGATCAAGAGGTGTAAGAATTGTGCATTCTTCACAGGAAAAGAGAGACTCGCTGCCCTTCCATTGCATCCAATTACAGTAGATCAGCCATTCATGCAGTGGGGTTTGGACTTCATTGGAGTCATCAATCCCAATTCGAGCCAAGGGCACAAATGGATTTTGACAGCCACAGACTACTTCACCAGATGGACAGAAGCAAGTAGCACTCAAAGAGGCGAATGAGTCTAGCATCTTGGACTTTTACAAAGGGATAACTTCAGATTTGGTGTACCTGCTACAATAGTCTTTGATAATGCATTGGCATTCATCGGATCTAAAGTGACTGAGTGGGTTGTCAAGAACGGGATTTACCTGAGCACTTCATCAAACTATTACCCTCAAGGTAATGGCCAGGCCGAGTCTAAAAACAAAAACTTGCTGAGGATCATTAGGAGGACTCTTGATGAGAATCAGAGGGCTTGGCATACCAAACTGAAATCAGCCTTATGGGCTGATAGGATAACTCCCAAAAGATCCACGGGTAACTCTCCATTTAGGCTTACATGGAAGAGAGGAAATCTTGCCCATGTCACTTGAGTTGCCAACGTTGGAACTCATGAAACATTGGAGTTTCTAGAGTTTGAGCCCATGGAGGTGAGGTATGCAGAGTTGATGGAGCTGCAAGAGATCAGAGATCAGGCATCCCAAGCAATGGAAAAGGATCAAGCTTTGATCAAAAAGACCTTTGATAGGAAGGCCAAAGACAGATCTTTTCAAGTAGGAGATCTAGTGCTGAAATGGGAAAATTTGATGCCATTTGGAGTGGCCCATACATGGTCACAAAGTGCAAGAGCAACAATGCTTTCCAATTGGCCTCATTGGATGGTGAAGAACTGCAGATTCCAGTAAATGGAATCTATCTCAAGCGTTGCTTCTAGAGGGAGGTTCACTACACCTGTAGATATTAGATTAGATTTTCTTTCCTCCAAGTGCTTGTGCACATTGTTTTGCTGTAGGTTAGTTTTGTTTTCCCTAAGTGCCTTGGCACAGCTTGCTGTCCATGGAGATGTTTAGCATGTCTTTGCTTTCATCAGGTCACATTCCATCTTCCCCCTTGCACATTCTGAGTCAGTTTGGATTCTAACAGAATATTTGATGACTCCATGCCCAATGGATTGCTTCAGGCAACTGGTATTTCCATCTAGTAGGTAGATGATCCGCTGAGTCGCCTAATTGTTATCCAAAATTCACCCCCCTAGGGTAAATTTTGATAACATGCATCAGAAGATTCAAATCCCAAGCAAATTGATTGATTCAGAGCAAAATCAGGTTTCTAGGGTCCCTTCAGGTATTTTTCTAACTCCCTTGGCCGAAGAAACAGGGAGCAAGCTCTGAGAAAATGCAAAAAAAAAAAAAAGTTGCAGAAAGGCAAATAGGTTGATCCAGGAAAGAGTGTGAAAATTGGCTAAGTCCTGCTCAAGGTAGCATTTGGGACAAATGGGACAAATGGAGGCGGATCAGCCGAAAAGCCTCTAGGCGGCCCAAATTGCATTTGGGACAATTGGGCCAGAAGTACGTGGCGGGCACGAAAATCTGATCCGGCCGAAAGAGGAAGAAAAATTGGCTAAGTGTTGCTCGGGACGTTTGGGACAAAAAGGCGCGAACCGGCCGGTTCGGCCGAAATGAGCACAGGCAGTCCAAAAGAAAATGGGACAAATGGGACAAAAGTATGTGGTGGGCGCGAAATGCCGGTTCGACCGTGAGAAAATCGACTAACTGCTGAGAGGGACAGTTCGGGACAAGCGGGCCGAAAAGGCGTGAACCGGCCGAACCGGGTGAAAGAGGTCAAAACAGTCCGAAGGCAATTGGGACGTCTGGGACAAAAGGACGCGAAGGGCGCGGAAAAGCCGGCAGGGCCCGAACCAATGAAATAGCGCCACGTGTCCAGTTAAGGGCCCCACAAGAGAATTTCAAAATGAAAGCCCGTGAAAGATGGAGGAGAGAGAATTTCTCGTCCAATCAGCACGTCCCACGTGTCGTCCAGGTGGCAGAGCGCGGGAAAGGATTTCAAAACACGCTTTCACCTGTTTTGTGCCCTAGATCTTCAGATCGCCATAACTTTTGATTCAGAGCTTGGATTTGCACGTTCTTTATATCAACGGAAAGCTGGTGAAATTCTCTACACGATTCTATGGTCAATCTTGTGTTTTGGAGCAGTTTGGAGGATAAAAATCGAGAAATGGATCTGACGCGTATTCATGGCGGAAATGATATTCCAAATGACGAGTTAATGCGAGAATGGGTCGCATTCTCCTGTAATCCATCAAAATGACAGGTATGGGTTTGTAAAGTCCTCCATGCCATTTTAATACACCTGCAGTCAAGAAAGAATGGGCTCCCATGCCTTTGTACGTCTCCTGTTCCCTGGGTTCAACCCTTGCATTTTAAAAGCCAGTTTTGGGCTCATTTCAAGAGGAGGAACATTTTTGGGCATAGCAGACTTCTTCTTTCACCTCCTTGAGGATTGATGAAGTACTGAGACTCTCCAAGGATTATAACAGTTTTCTTTACCTCTCGAGGGTGTAATGCGTATTTTGATATTAAATTGATAATGCAAGCTCTGTGAATGGGTTTCAATCCTCTGTTTGTATTATTTTCTTGATTTCAGATGCTAAATTATACATTATCAGTCTTTGTATGTTTTTATATTGTGAACCTTGGTACGTGCCTATTTGCATGACTAATATGTTTCACCACTCCTTTTTGGTGCATCACCATCTTTAGTTAGTTTCAATTTTTTGCACTTCTACCCCTGTCTCCTTGCAAGTTAGAATAGGATTAGGATCTAGACCTCTGTAGCTTTACAAAATATAGATCTAAATCGGAGGAGTTTTGAGGAACCACCTCTAACTGGAGATTCCTCTCTCGGTTCCAAGTCCCACACTTGGAGAGAGGTTTCCATGTTGTGCAATTACACTGGATGCAAGAGTGATCAACCTAGAAATCATCGGCATCCGGAAGTGCTGTAATTTTACACTAATAGGAAATTGGTGGGTAGTAGAGCTGCGAGGTGCATGTGAGAGGGTCGATCGTCTCGACCTATTTGTGATTACAGCGTGCCAAAATTTTTGCTCGGAATGTTTCATCTTTTGGGAAAAGAGTTGCTTCTATCCTTTCATTCCTTTTAGAAACAGATAAGGGTTAGGGCTAGGAGGAATACCTGTTGAATGTCAAGATGGTGTGCGCGTACCGTAGAGAGAGATCAGGTCGATTGCGAAGAACCCCTTTTTGTCTTGGAAGGACTACCTACAAATAAGAACACAAGACCACAAGATTTTGATTAGACAATAAATGAGGGAACTGCCTTGGGCCCAGGAAATATAAAACTTCCTTTCGAAGGTGGTCAGTTCCCCTGCTAATATGAATTAACACAGAAGATTGTAAAATAACAGTTTAATTACCTCGTTGAAACAAGTAGGGGAAAGGCTGGTTTTTGGTTGTAGTCAGGATAACCGATACCGGTTTCTGCTAACCGATATCGGTAGGGGCTATGTTTGTAAAGGGGGTTGTAAGGTGGTTGTGTTGTTTGTAAGGTGGTATATGAGCACGGGATTAGGTAATGGGGTGATGAGAGGTAAGTGGATGATAGTTAGGTAAAATGTGTTCTTGGGTAGTACATCTAGGAATAGATTTATGACGTCTGTGATTAAAAAGTCTAAGAAATATTAAAATGAGAACACACAAGATGCAACTTACTAGTTATTGACGAGGATGCAAGTCAAGGAACTGTGATAACAAAGGCAGAACTCAAGTAGTATGGCCTGATACCCAGAAGATGAGATGTCTCCCTTCCAATGATCAGATGAGTGTCACAGGGCTCTGGCTATTCAATGGCAGTCTTGGGCTTGATCTCCTTTTACTGCAAACTCTTCTTGTTTCTTCACTTGTCTCTGCTCAGCCAAGTAAAGATCCGGCTTCTCTTGATCACTTCTGATGATCCTGATTGATCCAAAAATCCTTCGACCTTTGTTTCTGATTAGGGAAGGTCATTTACAGGGAACCGATGGTGGTTACGTAACCGACGGCGGTCGAGTAGGAACCGGTATCGGTTAGGAAAAAGTGGGCTATTTTTAGTAAAATAGCCAACTTTCCCTACTTTTCTCCCAAGGGATTAGTTGCGGGCTTGGTCAAGTAGCTACAAGGTTGGTTTTGGGTGCGAGTAAGGAGGCATTAGTCATGGGTCTAGATGTAAACCAAGTTTTTGGTCTTACTTAGGTTAGTTTAGGTTAGGGCTAGGTCATGATGAGGTGGAAAAATGAGGTGGCAGGTAAGGCGATGTGGATTTATTAATTATAAAGTAATTAATAAATAATTGTGTAAGGTTTAGGTGATGGGGTTAGGTTGCGAAATGAGATGCGGGTCACAGGGGGTCGTAAGACACAAATTTGGTGTCTACATTAGCCCCTTATTGTCGTGTAGCTTGTTTTGTAGAGCTGCACGGACAATAATATGAAGTGGTTACTCCTGTTAAGGGTATAGGTAATCCCCCTCAAATCTATCAGATTGAGGTAGCGTGAAATCAGGGATAGGGTTGATAAAGGGTAAATGGTGTTGAGATGAGGGTGAGATGGTGGGGTAGGTCCAAAGAAGCAGATGCACGTTGAAATGCAGTAGTGCGACCAGGGTACATGATTTGAAGAGAAAACAAGCAATTCATAGGCAAAGGTCAATAGTTTATCCAAACAAGGTTGATATAATCCTAGTATCAAGGCATAGGAAGTAGCTCGGGGGATATAACGGTTAAGGTACCAGAATGATTTAGGCATGTTCGGCAGTACCAAATGGTTGGTTTGGTTGAAGTAAATGTCACGGTCTTGGTCTAGGCAAAGCTGGTCAGCTGAACAAGTCAAGTATCCTAGTTGTGCTAAAACACGAACAGGTGAGCTTGATTGAAAACAAGTAAATGATGGGTGGAGATAAGTTTTGATTCATGGGCCTCGGTTGAGGTACTTAATTAGTGCGGCCATGGGTCAGGTCGATTGGTTAGTTGTGGCCTTGGGTCAGGCCAAGTGATTGGGTGCGGCCTTGGGTCGGGCCGGTTGGTTTGTTGCGGCCTTGGGTCGGGCCGATTGGTTTGTTGCAGCCTTAGGTTGGGCCGATTGGTTTGTTGTGGCCTTGGGTCGGGCCAAGTGATTGGTTGTGGCCTTGGGTTGGGCCGGTTGGTTTGTTGCGGCCTTGGGTTGGGCCAAGTGATTGGTTGCGGCCTTAGGTCGGGCCGGTTGGTTTGTTACGGCCTTGGGTCAGGCCGATTGGTTTGTTGCGGCCTTAGGTCGGGCCGATTGGTTTGTTGCGGCCTTGGGTCGGGCCAAGTGATTGGTTGCAGCCTCGGGTCGGGCTGGTTGGTTTGTTGCGGCCTAGGGTTGGGCCAAGTGGTTGGTTGCGGCCTTGGGTCGGCCGATTGAATGGTTACGGCCTTGGGTTGGGCCCATGAATTCAAAATAAGGCTATTTAGCAAAGCCAGGGGGTAGGTGATGCGATGAGAAATGGAAATTGGTGGGTAGCAAAGCTGCGAGGTGCACGTGAGAGGGCCGATCATCCTGACTTAGCTGTGATTACAGCGGAGAGAGACCGCCTGCAGGGTTTAGTTCACCAGCTTCAAACACAGGTGAATGAGAAAACAAGATTGTTAGAGGTTTCGCAGTCACGAGTGGAGAGACTAGAGGAAAGATTCCTCCATGCGAGAGGGCGTATTCGTATGTTACAGGAGAGATTGGCGGATCAGTGGGAGGAACCAATTATAGTGGCCCCTTTGAGGATGAAGAGGCCAGGTGAGCGGCATCGACGATCACCATCACTACCTGGTTCGGGATGAGGCGTGGGGGCCTACATGAATTTCATAGGGGTAGAAGAATAAATAAGGATGCCAACCGGCGCATCGATGATAGAGAAGATGTATTTGTTTAACATCTAAATAAAACTGAATATGTATGTTGATTTTGAGGTTATGATAATAATAATAAATGTTTGTGTTTTGAATGTTTGGATTGGTAAAGGACAAAGGTGAGTGTTATCAATATAAATATGTGAAAACATTTATATTTTTAAGCAAAACATCACACATGATAGGTTATGGTAGGGGATGGTCGAGCTAACCTTGGGAGACCCCATGTCTCCTAAGTGCTGCCTACATAGCCCATTGCACAAAGCAAGGAGGGGCCTCAGACCGATGTAGTTCTCCCTTAGGACCAGGGAGAGGTGAATTCAGGCAATTTGGTTGTGGTTAGGCAAGTTGTTGGTTGGTAAAAAAATTGATATTGGTAGGGTAAGGTTGTTGGAGTTGGTAAGGTATAGGTGAAGCGAGGGTTAGCTTACCCAAGCATTAGGGAACCGTGTCCTAATTAAGGTCAACACATAATCCCAGATTCGGGTAAAAGAGGCAAAAATGTCCCATAGTTGGAAAGAGCTAAACAAACCACGTATTATCATAGGATGAACTTGAATCCCTAGGTACCTTGCATAGGCGAGAAGTCGATAGGTGAAAAGAGTTGTATAATCACAATATATCGGATATACGTCACGTCCCTTGAGTTTTGTTGTTGTGAAGAATGGTGGGGTGAGGTGGATGGTATAGCTGGGGCGTAGAGGACTTGTTATAAGGTGATTATTCTGACGAAATAGATCCAAACCTAAATAGACGAGTCCATGACTCAAAAGTGCTTTTGAATACTGCTTTTATTTTTCTGGATATAGACTGATCGATGCGGGAAGTCTATATGGGATATGCATTTTATTGTTTCTTGAGGTCTTCACGAAGCTGATCAATGCGAGAAGCTTCTAATAGAGGCTGACTTTGTATAGTTGTCCTTCATGGGAGCAGTCTACTTATAGTAGCAGATGCCGCTTTGCACATAGCTGTCCTTCGAGGGAGCAGTCTAGTGTATAATAGTAGATGTGACTTTGAACATAGCTGTCCTTCGAGGGAGCAGTCTAGTGTAGAGCGTAGCGTTCTAGATGTCCATTTGGCATGAAGCATCTAGTTTTGCAGGAAGTTTGACTCAATAATATCCCAGAATCATATAATTGAGAACTTGTTATTTTGATACTTGTAAGTCATGGACCGATTAAAAAGGGGAAGGCATATTTTAGAGGAGGTGATGATCAAACCATCTGAGCTTGATTCCATTTTGAGATGCACGAAACAAGGTGTATGAGGTGGTAAATGAACTCAAGGGATGAGCGCAAGGTAGATAAGAAGTGATGTAACACTAAATTCAACAAAGAGAATGGTCCGAGATGCAAGGCATTAAGGGGTTTAGGCTCGAGTTTACCATTAAGCAACGCTAAACGATAAGTACCTGATCTATAGGTGTGAGTGATAATGTAAGGCCCAATCCAATTAGGAGCAAATTTTCCACATTTGCTCTTTTCTAGTTTGGTTACATGTTGATTCTCTTTGAGGACAAGATCACCAATCTTAAAGGTACACTCATGAATTCGCTTATCATAAGCACGCTTAATGCACTTTTGATAAATTTGCAGGTGGTCAAGAGTTGTAAGACGACGCTCATCAAGAAGCTCTAATTGGGCTAACCGCTCTTGGCGGAAGTCATCATTGGTGAGAATATCCTGAAGAGATATTCTGAGAGAAGGGATTTGTATTTCGAGAGGCAAGACAGCCTCGGTACCATACACTAGAGAGAATGGTGTGGCATTAGTGGAAGTACAAATGCTGGTATGATAAGCCCAAAGGGCAAAGGGGATGTGATCATGCCAGTTTTTCCCATAATTGTTAACGACTTTCACAAGAATTTTGATTAAGGTTTTGTTAGAAGATTCAGCTTGTCCATTTGCTTGTGGATAGTAGGGTGACAAGAAGCTAAGTTTGATACCAAAGTTGTCACAAAGGTCTTGTAACAACTTATTTTTGAAAGATTTTCCATTATCTGTTATCAGGCGATGAGGAACACCAAAACGACAGATAATGTGATGATTGATGAACTCAATGATTTTTTCTTTTTGGTTGAAATGAGTGGAATGGCCTCCACCCATTTAGTGTAATATTCGGTTGTTGTGATGATCTAATGGTGATGTTGTGAAGAAGGCGGGTGAATCTCGCCAATAAGGTCTAAACCCCATTGTGAGAAAGGCCAAAGATCTCGTGCGACCTGTAACGGGTGGCTAGGAGTATGTTGAAGGTTGGCATGTTGTTGACACATAACACAACGCTTAACATATTCGCAGCAGTATTTATTGATAGTAGGCCAATAATATCCTAGGTGAAGGATCCGCTTGGCCATGGCGAGGCCACTAAAGTGTCCGCCACAAAGTCCGTCATGGATTTGTTGGGTGGTATGAGCGACTTCAGCGCCAGTTAGACAGCGAAGGAGGATACCATCGAAGCCACGTTTATAGAGGAGTCCCCCCATGACGACATAACGAGAAACACTTTTAAGAAAAACACGTTTTCCATTACTAGTAAGGTCAGGTGGTAGAATAGAGGTTGTAAGGTAGTCATGAAATTGGTGATACCGGGTATCTTGCGAATCAGCAGAGATACATTATTTACCATACAAACATCCGGAACTAAGTAAGAAGGGGCAAAGAGTTGTTGAACCAAGACAAATATGTCCAGTCGGTTGGTGAGGCCGAGAATTTGCAAGGCCAAGCAAGCCATAGTATCGTAAATTTATTAGTTGAGCGGGAATGGTTTGGATAGAATAATGAGAAAATAAGGTCAAAAGTGAATCCACGTAATGTTTGTACTTTTGAAGTTCCTCATTTTTACATTGGTAGATGCCAGTAACTTGATTTACTACCAATTGAGAGTCACCAAAAATATTAATAGACTTCACACCTAAGTGTAACGTAACATGGAGACCCAAAACAAGGGCCTCGTATTCCAGTTGTGTTGTTAGTGCAGGGGAAATCGAGCCTGAATGAAAGAGGCATAGGTTCACCTTCAAGAGGAATGAGAACAACACCTGCCCCTCCACCGTGCTAGCATTTAGATCCATCGAAGAAGAGGGTCATTGGATACGACACATCACTGAGTGAAAGAGTTGCGATGAGCTCATCAAGGAAAGTAAAATTCATAAATTGTTCCCCAGGTAAAGGGGCTTCCACGAGTTGGTCTGCGATAGTTTGTCCTTTGACTGATTTCTGGTGTACAAACTCAAGGTCGAGGTCGGCGAGGAGCATAAGCCATCGGGTGATGCGTTGGTTTAGATGAGGTTTGGCGTACATATAATGTATGGGGTCAGCGTTGGTGATGACAAAAGTTTTGTGATTCAGGAGGTAATGTCGGAGTTTGGTGGCCACAAATGATAGGGCTAGGCACAACTTTTCTACGTGTGTATATCTAGTCTCATAATCCACAAGAGTACGGCTTATGTAATAAACGGCTTGTTCTCGATGCTCAGAGTCACGATGTGTGAGCATGGCTCCTATAGCATGGTCATTGCGGAGAGGTAAAGGTAGAAAGGATGGTTGTCCTGAGGTGGGATAAGCACGGGTGGCTGCAAGAGATAAGCTTTGAGAGCCTCAAAGGCTTGGTGGCATTCGTCGCTCCATCGAAAGTCAATGTCTTTTTTAAGGAGGTGATGGAAAGGTTGACATCGATCCGAGAGTTGGGAGATGAAACGTCGGATAGATTGTAGCTTACCTTGTAAACTACGCAATTGTTTGAGATTAGTAGGTGGGGGCATTTCTAGGATAGCTTTGACTTTAGATGGGTCGACCTCAATACCACGCAAAGAGATGATAAAACCAAGAAGTTTTCCCGAAAGGACACCAAAGACACATTTCTTTGGTTGAAGATGGATAGAATATTGTAACAGGCGATCAAAAATAATGGTTAAAACATTGAGATGTTCACTACGATGTTTAGATTTGCCTAGAAGATCATCGACGTAATCTTCGAGGATAGTGTGCATAATGTCATGAAAAATGTAGGTCATAGCCCGTTGATAGGTTGCACCAGCATTCTTAAGGCCAAATGGCATTACACGATAACAGAAGGTTCCCCAAGGAGTTATGAAGGTAGTTTTATGTTGATCGGCAGGGGCAACCAAAATTTGGTTATATCCTGAAAAGCCATCCATGAGAGAGAGCATCTCATGGCCTGCAGTGAGATCAACAAGTTGGTCAATACTAGGTAGGGGGAAGTCATCTTTAGGGCAAGCGAGGTTAAGATCCCGTAAAATGCTGTGCATATCTGAAGTCCCCGTCACTTTAGTAGCCAGTGCGATGTTAGAAATCCATTGAGGATAGTCAATAGGCAGGATGAAGGAAACAGAAAGGAGTCGTTGAAGCTCTTCTTTGACCAAGAGGGCGATGCGTGGATGCATTTTTCTCAGTTTCTGTTTAATTGGTTTGGAATCGGGTTTTAGTGTAATGTTATGGACAGCAATGTTAGGATCAATTCTGGCATGTCAAAGATAGGACCAAGCGAAAGGTTGGTTACAAGCGAGGAGAAAGGTAGTAAAGGCAACTTGTTACGATGCATTAAGGGATTATCGATCTTCACGATGTGAGGATCTTCTGCTGTGTGGATGTTGATTTCTATAGTAGACTCGTTCAAAGCATGGTTTGAGTTTCAGATGGTAAGGCGCGTTCCCGCACCAAGGTAAGTGAGGATGGAGTCATCATCCGGCACTCAACAACGTTAATTGAAGGTGACTCCTCTTCAATCATATCTAGATACAGAAGGGGAATAGAAGAGGGGTCCTCATTATCGTGTTGATAAGTGAGAGGACCTAGGAAGATAGCATTTATGAAAAAAAAAAGTTAGGAGGGATAGATTCGGGATCTATCGACTACGTAGGTAACGAAGGAAAAATGGGTGATGATGGTTCGGTAGGGGTGACGTTGTCATCTTCCGTAAGACAAGCCGACACGAGTTTCCTTGGTGTAAGTGTTCCCCTGGAAATCTGCGAGACCACTACGATCATTGTGTTTTCGAGTGGTTATAGGAATGATTGTATGTCGGCCTTGTTCATAAAGACCAAAACCAAAGCCTTTCCAAGCACAGCGAGTCAAGAAGGTGAGGGCGAAATGATGATTTTTCAAGTATTGAAAATCGGATTTGAAAGGAACCACACCAAGAGGAGGTTCAGGGGTAATGGAAGATGCGTCAACACCCCCATATGTTAGGTTGGTGCGGCAATGAGGTGGTCCGTAGGGGATTACTTCCCCCACACGACGGTCATAGGTAGGATGTGCATGTACTTGTCCGTACTCCTGTGGGGTAGGGAAAGAACTAATGTTATATAAGTGATACTCCCCCAGTGTAAGGCATTGAAAAACATCCACTAAGGGATCTGAGGTTGGGATGTCGTCCGCGGGGAGGGAAGTGGTATTTGCAACGGTGGTTTCATTGGTTGAAGGCGTAGGTGTGGTTGATGTGGATGGTTGGGTTGGATGAATGGGTGTCTTGATTGGTACAAGCACATCATTAGGGTGATATAACATATTGCAGGTTTTGAAGGGGGGAGGATCAGCTTTTACGGTGTAGGACTTCCCCTCGTACTCAAATTTTATACATCTATGTAAGGTGGAGGGAACGCATCCCATAGCCCGGATCCAGGGGCGGCCTAATAACATGTTATATTGGAATTCTCCCTCAAGGACATAGAAGAGCTCAGGTAAAGTACGTGGTCCTACACGAATGTTAAGGATCACGGTGCCTAAGGTAGAGGTAATAGCATCATTGAATGACCGCAACATGATGGGGTTGGCACACATGTAGCTAGAAGGGATATTCATTTGTTGGAAGGCTTTTGAAGAAATGATGTTTAGACTAGTGCCCCGTCGATCATCACACGACGTACCCGGATGTCCCGGACGTAAGCTGAGATGAAAAGAGCAGGATCAGGATCTTCTGTACCAAAGTCAACAATTTTGTCTTCAGAGAAACTGACAGCAGCAGCTTGTTGTACAGAGACAGAAGGGGTGGTTGAGGCGGTAGGTTGTCTAGTGAGGGAAGCAACGTGATTGGGTGTTAGAATGGAGGTAACAGGCAAGGTTTCATTAGGTAAGACCTCAATCCCTTGAAGAATTTCAACGAGAGCTTGTCGATGAGATTCAGAAGTCTGAATGAGATCATATAGTGTCATTTTTATGGGTGATTGGTGAAGTTGTTTGATCATGGCTCAATGGGCAATTCCATTAGAGACGGGGTAAGTGGGTCCACGAATAACCACTTTGGGTGGTGGTGCAATCGGGATGGTGGACGGAGAAAGAGAGGACGCAGGTGCACTTTCTTTCACTTTCTCGTTGTTTTTCTGCGCTCGAGTAGCAACACTAATCATATTAATTTCGTGGACATGAGATGAGGAAGATGGTCGGGATAAATCATGGTCTTCGAGAGGTGGGGTTGTAATAATGATAGATACTGGTGAGGCGGGGATAGGTGGTATAGGAGAGGGAATTGAAGCTAAAGGTCTCTCCCTTCGTAAGTTGTCTTTCTTAACCTTTCTATCTGAGAGAGGTGACTGACGAAGGATGGCTTTTAAAGCTTTGCATCCCTCCACATCATGTCCTGGTGTGCGGTGGTAAGCACAGATTTTAGACTCATCATAACCTATAGGTCGAGGTTTAGACGGGTCATAAGGTCTAAGTGGGGGTAGGGAAATGGTCGCATTCTCCACCAACATAGCAAGGATTTTGGCGTAAGATCCTTTGAGTGGGTCAAAATCGGAGGAGGATGAGGGTATTGATTGAGCAGACTTCGGTAATGTTTTGGCATGATTGGTTCGTACGGGTGGTGGTTTAGCCAAGGGGTGTTAATATGTGGTTTTAACTAAACGTGGTTTCTTTGGCATAGGAGCTACGTTTAGCTAGTTATATGATGAGGCTCCAGATAATGTGGTATCCGGAAACAATGGTGACAAAAGAGGAGTGATGGAAAACAAGTCCTTTGATGATGAAATTTGTTTAGGATTGATGGGTGGACAGGATACGTGGGGTGATAGTGTTGATATACCCTTAGATCTCTGTATGGGTGGAGAAGGCGTAGGTCGTTTTAAAGAAAACGTAGGAGGTATGATATATTGATGCAAGGTGGAGGGATGAGGTCCCAATATGGAAGGTAGGTGTGACGATGATGGTTTTGATTGTGATAGAGGCACGGATTGAGTTTGTCTCCTAAGTGGAGGGGCGGCTTTATTTTTGGATAAATCTAGTCGCTTAGGCGGGTGTGTTAGACTGGGTATTGGTGAGGTCCCAAGTGTAGGGGAAGATTTGGTTAAGCTGACAGAGGTGGATGAGATACTTGGTAGAGATTCGGGGGGTGATGATGAGGACATAGGAATTTTGAGTTTCTGCAAACACTTTGGGTATATGGTAGAGGTGTCTGGATCATTCATCTGCATTTGAGTAGAATAGGGGATACTCAAACATTCCCATAGGACTCGTCTATCTTCTGGAGAATGACAATCTTCAGGTGTGAATGGGAATTTTTGTATGGAAGAAAGGTGGGTTGTGATTCCGGTCCACCATGGGTGTGATACAGGGGGTAGATGAGGCACTGTATCAATAGGTGTTAAGAGGTCAACCGGTCACTGAAAAGATTTAGGCGATGAAGAACTAATAGGTAGGAGGGCATGTTTAAGAGGATCCGTCATGGTTAAAGAATTTGGTGATGTCGGTGCAAGGGGTTTCTCATCTAAGGATGACAAAAGGAGTGGCGAGCCCTCCTCTTGTGCAGCAAGAGTGGTAGAAGGAGACGTTTGGGAAATAGATAAGTTAGATAGCATCTGCTCGCAGTCTTGTAGGGATGTGGTGTAAGAAGACTCATCTATGAGAAGAGAAGTCTGGGTAGTTAACTCCTTTATGGGTAAAGGAATGATTTCACTTTGGCTTGATGGTGGTGAAGGAGGTTCAGGCCTCTGTGTCAGTGAAGACGCTTGATTCAAAATTTTCTCGATGGAGGTTTTTGGCTGGGAGTCGAAGACTGCATGGATCTCATGAACACTTTCCTCGGCTAAGATATCCTGGTTTACTTTATTGTTAGAAGAGTGATTCAGGAATGGTTTGTTGAAGATTTTCAAATTTCGGTTGGCGGGGGCATTAGGATTATCGAGGTTATATCCCTGTGTCAACCATTTCGCACTATGTTTTTCAACATCTTGCAGTTTTCATGACTATGTCCTTTCACGCAGGTGAAAGTTACTGTCATTTTCTTTGTACCGGAAGGTATAGCACGAGTGGAGTCAAACCCAGAGTGAGGTTTAACGGGAGGCAAGGTGATAGCTCCGGCTTTGAGCAATTTTTCCAAGATGACACCATAAGTTTCTCCCAAGGGAGTGTAAATTGATGGGCTCACTTTGTACTTATAGGTGGTTTTTGGTGGAGTATTGGGACGGTGCTTGAGATTTTACCATCACCGCGTGGACAGCTCCTTTTGATTTATAAGAAGTGGATGCGTGAGGAGTGGTGGTGTTTGGTTTATTGGTAGAATGCGGAGTTCGGAAATTGGGGTTTTGTTCGCAACCGCAATTTCTCTTCTTCTTAGGCCCGAATTTCTAGCTTAGAGCCATGCTAAAGGCCTCGTCAAATGTGAGTAACGTTTGAATTTGAAGAGTAGGATAAATGTGCTTAGCACATGCCCACGTAAAAAGTTTGACAAGTTCGATCGAGGCAAGGCATATGTAAGTTGGTTGATAAGGCCGCGCCATCGTCCAACGAAATCTGCGATAGATTCATCTTCGAATTGTCGGATGGCATAAAGGTCGGTGATAGATACTTTCTTGGCAATGTTAATGGAGAAATGATCCAAGAAAGATTGGGCTAGTTGGTTAAAAGAGAAGATTGAGTGTTGGGTTAAAGCACTGTACCACTCCAAGGCGGGTCTTGATAAGGACATGGGAAAGGTGCGGAGTAGCAAGGCATCATCATGAGCAATCAAATAACAAGCATGTCTAAATGATCGCAAGTGTTGTTGAGGATCCTCTTTACTATTAAAATGAGTAAATTTCGGCAATTCCCATTGAGGAGGATATGAATGAAGGGGGACAGAAGGGTGAATAGGCTCCCGACAAACTTGCTCGTATGTCAAGGCGCTATGACTTCCCGAAACAGAAGCCTCCAGATTTTGCATTTTGTCCATCATTTGTTTGATGAAATCTGTGGTTGGTTGAGATGATGGTGTGGTTGTGGTAAACGGGGGAAAATTGGGCCAAGGGCCTCCGCTAGACAATGGTGGGGTTAAGTGTTGATAAGGTATGGAGGATGAATATGTCGAGGCGACCGAATAGGGATGTCCCATATAAGATGTTGAGGTCACTGGATACGTGTATGGGAATGAAAAGGTAGGCGGAGCTTGAGAAGGAAAACTAGTGTGGATAGGTGGCGGAGGCAGAGTCAAGCAGAACGAAGCTAAACAGCAAGAGAGATGAGGTAGGAGCCGGCGGTAAGGATATGTGGGGTCCAAGATTAACCAAAGGAAAGCCAATCTGTGTCGTATGAACCTCTGAAGCCATCGGATTGGGAGACGGGGCTAGAGATGCAGGAAGCAATGCGGTGTTATTAGGCGGAGTGGGAGCTAAATGAGTAGCTATACTAATGGGCATGCCAACAAGGAGTTGACCATTAGGCGTACGGTCAGGGGCATGAGACAAATAGTATTGTACAGCGCTAGGGTTAGCATCCAGAAATTTGGCAAATTCCTTATCTCCTACAGGAATTTTGGGGATCTCACCGGTGTCCGTAGGGTTCCCTATAGAATGTGAAGGGGTGATTGGGAAAAGGCACAGAGCAAGCATGTGAAACCATGGCGGTAGCTTGCTTTGAGTGATAACAACCATGGACAAGAGTACACAGTAGGGCTTCAATCTATTAGGAACAGAAACAACCTTAGAATGGTGAAATTGGTAGGTTGCTGGTTTGTCAGGAACTATAAAGATAAGTAACCGATATCG
This sequence comes from Taxus wallichiana var. yunnanensis, assembly GCA_018340775.1. Classification (NCBI taxonomy): domain Eukaryota; kingdom Viridiplantae; phylum Streptophyta; class Pinopsida; order Cupressales; family Taxaceae; genus Taxus; species Taxus wallichiana. The sequence goes on along the minus strand of CM031242.1, from coordinate 765,296,964 downwards.
GTCTAATAACCGATGTCGGTTAGACTATAGCCGACGTCGGTCAGTTAACCGATGTCGGTGTAATAAGACTGGTATAAGAAAATATAAGAAGCTGCTGATTTGATTGTTAACAACGCTCAGTGCATTTATCAAATTGTTCTAAGGTAATCACAGAAGACAGTGTATAACAGAGAAAACAGAACTGAAAACAAGCAAGATGCACATGCAAATCCAGAGACTAACCCTAGGGTTAATTTTAATTATTGTGGGCTTATGCCTTTAGATGCAGAATGATGTCAATCCTGAACAAAAGACTTAGGGGAAATGTCAAGTTTGTTTTGGCTTATAAGGTTACCTCAATCGGGCGGAGGAATACCGGAAAAGGGGGATGTTTGAGTGTTGAGTTAATTGTGAAGTGATTCGGTATGTGTGTTGTGCAGTGAAAGTAAGATCAATTTCTTGTCAATACCGTGGATATCACCCCACGTGTACGACACTGTTACTTAATCGATGTTCACTAGAATTGAAAAAAGAAGCAGGAATGTGATGCACGTGTTTTAAACCCAAATCAAAAATGATATTCGATGAAGCAAAAGAGACGACTTTCACTAATGCAAGATGTAAAAGCAAAGCAAGTTCTTTTACCAAAATAACAAAATACCTTGTGAATATCTTATAAAGAAGAAAACAGCAAGTATGCTCCCTATATGAAAGCAAGCAAGAAAGAAAGAAACCCAAATGGGTCCCACCGGGCGTGCCAAAATGTTTCGCTCGGAATGTTTCAGCTTTTGGGAATAGAGTTGTTTCTATCCTTTCATTCCTTTTAGAAACAGATAAGGATTAGGGCTAGGAGGAATACTTGTTGAATGTCGAGATGGTGTGCGCGTGCATCGTAGAGAGAGATCAGTCGATTGTGAAAAACCCTTTTTGTCTTGGAAGGACTACCTGCAAATAAGAACACAAGACCACAAGATTTTGATTAGACAATAAATGAGGGAACTGCCTTGGGCCCAGGAAATATAAAACTTCCTTTCGAAGGTGGTCAGTTCCCCTGCTAATATGAATTAACACAGAAGATTGTAAAATAACAGTTTAATTACCTCGTTGAAACAAGTAGGGGGAAAGGCTGGTTTTTGGTTGTAGTCAGGATAACCGATACCGGTTTCTGCTAACCGATATCGGTAGGGGCTATGTTTGTAAAGGGGGTTGTAAGGTGGTTGTGTTGTTTGTAAGGCTGGTATATGAACGGGATTAGGTAATGGGGTGATGAGAGGTAAGTGGATGATAGTTAGGTAAAATGTGTTGCTGGGTAGTAGATCTAGGAATAGATTTATGACGGCTGTGATTAAAAAGTCTAAGAAATATTAAAATGAGAACACACAAGATGCAACTTACTGGTTATTGACGAGGATGCAGGTCTAAGAACTGTGATGACAAAGGTAGAACTCAAGTAGTATGGCCTGATACCCAGAAGATGAGATGTCTCCCTTCCAATGATCAGATGAGTGTCACGGTGGCTCGGGCCTGCTGGTTGATGGCGCCTTGGGCTTGATCTCCTTTTGCTGCAAACTCTTCTTGTTTCTTCACTTGTCTCTGCTCAGCCAAGTAAAGATCCGGATTCTCTTGATCACTTCTGATGATCCTGATTGATCCAAAATCCTTCAACCTTTGTTTCGATTAGGAAGGTCATTTACGAGGAACCGATGGCGGTTACGTAACCGATGGTGGTCAGTAGAGAATCTGGTATCGGTTAGGAAAAAAGTGGGCTATTTTTAGTAAAATAGCCAACTTTCCCTACTTTTCTCCCGAGGGATTAGTTGCGGGCTTGGTCAAGTAGCTACAAGGTCGGTTTTGGGTGCGTAGTAAGGATGCATTAGTCATGGGTCCGGATGTAAACCAAGTTTTAGGTCTTAATTAGGTTAGTTTAGGTTAGGGCTAGGTCATGATGAGGTGGCAAAATGAGGTGGCAGGTAAGGCGACGTGGATTTATTAATTATAAAGTAATTAATAAATAATTGTGTAAGGTTTAGGTGATGGGGTTAGGTTTCAAAATGAGATGCGGGTCACAGGGGGTCGTAAGACACAAATTTGGTGTCTACACTACCCACCAAATTTCATCTTATCCTCATTTATCTATGATCTATATGTGACCTCTGTCAAACCTGCAGTAACCTAGAACCAATCATTTGACATTTGGATTTTATTATAGCTGAGCCTGTTAGATTAGATCTATTTCTTATTATGTTTTTAAGTAAGATACCTAAATAATTTCAAACTACAATAGGATTTACTTTGTTTACAGCATTAAATTGTTTAAAACAGTGGAATGAAAGCCATCTAGGAAGTATCATACTACCTGGATCTAACATACGCTAGGTAGTTCACTGCCCATTTTGTTTAATTCCTTCTAGTGGTCTTGCTTTACATTACAGGTAGTTCCTCCTAGCCAAAAGGAATCTCTCACGATCAGTTGTGGATTCAGAAGTCATGCACGTGCAACAACCCATCAACCAACATTTGAACAAGTATTCCTCCTACACCCATTACCCTATATGTTTCATCAATGCTCCAAAGAAACAATCTAAGAATCAAGGTGAAAGCAGATGGTTGGACCTCATTGGTCTTAACAATCCTAAATCATCTCAACAACGTCTCTTTATTATCACAATTACTAAGTATTTCACTAAATGGGTTGAAACCATTTCTCTAACCTCAACTAAATAGGACCTACCACTAATTTCATATATCAATACATCATATGTTGTTTTGGCATCACCTATAAACTTATTACGATAATGGAAAATATTTTAAAAATAAGGAACTCAATAATCTTTGTGACACCTTCAACATCAAGCTTATATTTTCATTACCTTATTATCCTCAAGAAAATGGAATGGCTAAAGCCTTAAATAAAATGCTTAATAAAATTCTTATGAAAATAGTAGACGATGCAGGAAGGAATTAGTATCTCCAAATCTTGTTTTCTATCTAGGCCTATCGAACTAGCATTTGTAGTCGTGACAGAGATATGCCCTATTCACTCATCTATGGTTCGAATATTTCCTACCTCTTAAAGTTCAAATTCAATCACTTTATGTGTCCCTCAAAGACTTCATCCCATATGAATAACATCGCAAAGACTCGCTTAACACAACTTGAACTATTAGATGAAAAACATCTAATGGCTCTCGAACATCATTAAGTTTATCAAGAATGTGTTAAACGAGCCTATAACAAACATATCAAGAAACGTGACTTTAAAATTGGTGATCTTTTCCTTAAATAAAATCAAAATGTCACTCAACTAGAATGGAGTAAACGTGGAAAGTTTTCCCCTAATTGGATCGGTCCATACGTCATTACTCACAAGTATATGTCGAGATCATATCATCTCACTTCCCTTTATGGTGAACCCAAAAAGGAACCTTTGAATTCCTTGCACTTGTGGCCTTTCTATTGTTAAATAATTGATCATATGACAATAGTTACATTTAAAATCTTGTCACTCCATCAAACCATCCATCTTATCATAGTAATGATTTGAAAGCATGTGGTTATCCATCATTATCCTAAATGTACCTTAAAGATGAGCACCATGGCTCTGTTCATCGCATCTTTCACTTTGGACAAGTTCCTCCTTTGTAGGAACCCCTTAAATCATTACATCCACCTACCCTATACCAATTGAAAATATGACATGGGGCACATGTGTAGGTCAATACTCATCTTTTTCCCTCCTTGAAATGGTCTATTAGGGTCTTTCCCTTAGCTCGAAAATGTATAAAAAGTCATTGGATGCTTCATATAAAAATCAAAATATAATAGAATGATCCCTCAAAGGATAGTTATTCAAAAGATAAAATTGTTACCAAAAATATAAAGAGTATACTGCTCCCTTGAAGGACAACTACCAGTCAAGATCATAGATCGGTCTCTCGAAAGACGGATATTTTTTACAAAAATCAAAATTGTAGACCATACCCTCAAAGGATGGCTACCCATATAAAAGGATTTCTACAGTGATCAACCTTCAAAATATATCAATATCAAAAGTATCCAGGAAAGTATCTCGCATTGATCATCTTTTCCATAATAGAAACTTCTTGCATTGATCAGTTTACTTCAAAATCAAATATGTAAAGTTGGGGTATTTCTCTATGAGCTCGTTGAAAAGGAGAACCCTTTTTCCCTATATTGAACTATATATACAAACCCCCTTTCATGTCCTAGGAAGGTACATTCAACTAATCCCACATCTTATTAAGACTTTTTTGTAATTACCCATTGATAATCTTATTTAAAATTTATTAAGGCTACAAGTGCAAGTGTTTTCACACCACCAAAACCCATCATATACCAAATCCATAATAGGGAAATCATTTCATTTTTACCCTATTTTACTTGGTCACATTCTTGATACAATCCATTTTAAGATCACATTTTAATTCATTTGATTAATTAAACATTCAACCACATTTTATCAAACATATGTACAAATCATATTACTTGACATCACATATAATACAAATTCATTTAACATTAACACATTTAAATTAAAAAAACATGTAATACACAACACATGTGAATCAAAGAAAATAAGCCATAAACCTCATCATCATCATATATAAAATTCATAAAACAAATACATCAATGTCATACAAAATTAGGGCTTCCATGAGCCATAAATCATCATCAATCATTTGTCATCTATGCATATCATGAACCAGTAAAATGGATATCTCCAAGAAACTCACTGTCAGGGATAGTACTACCCTCTCCTCCCTAGAAACATGCATCACCAATAGCTCTAGAATCTCCAATGGCTCCTCCCTCATTTTTACCTCCTCTCTCTGGCCTCTAAGATGGGTGACCCACACTCACTGCACTAGTACTCGGGCATGCCTCCTTCGTGACCAAATGATCAGCATACAATGTCATGTCACGGATAGTCGTGAGTTGTCACATCAACATAATATTACATCTCGGTCCATAATGTCCGATAATGAGCCATAGAGATCATCCTTGGGACCGTAAAATCTCCTCTCTACCCACTAACACGTGGCCTTGGTCCACTAGCATGTGCTCTTTGTCCACCGGCCTAAGCCATCACCACTAACTCCACACCCAAAATAGAAGACCCTATGATCCTTAGGGCCTTCTTTAGTGTATCTCATTGCTAATGATATTTATCCCTATCATCACTATCCCGAGTCAACTTTTCTCTAAGACCCTCTTGATCTACTATAACACCATCCCGCTCATTAATCAAACCGTCTCTCTACAATCAAAACATCCTTAACTCCCGGGAGGTCATCTCTCTCTCTCTCTATGTGTCGCATCTCTCTCTCCCTCCACTATGGCCTTCTTATCCATCACCACTACAATAGCCACTGCCAAATCACCATCACCCTCCTCCTCATCACTATCATCATCATCATCAAAAACCTGAATAGCATCCTGAGCATGTGCTCCTCCTCTACTCGAGCATAGACCCACCTCACCCATTATATAACTCTAGTCCTCTCAAAAGTTATAAGTGCTCAGTCCCACCACATTTTATACTATGGGGTGACCCCACATCATCAAGTGAAATAATATCACCATCCTCATTCAAGCCCATAGCCCCTTGCTTCTTAACAATAATCATGGGCCTCATCACCACTGCCTTAAGAGTCTCAGTATCTCCATCCTCCCATCTATATTGTATGGGATCCTCTAGCACATCTTGTATCAATCCAAATTGCCTCCTCACCAGACTAAAACACATAATCTCATCCTCTCCTACTCTCCTACTCTTTGACCCTAAACCCATATATCCTTTTGTAAGCCTATTAACTCATTTCGGTACTGAGCCAAGCATGGAAATATAGATAAGGCCTCCATACTACATCACCCACCTGCAATCTAGATAATAACTCTCGATAATATCTTGTCCTCCTCTTCAACCCACGACCCATGTCATGCCTCCACCTCATGAAGCTAGGATTTCCATCACCAATCCTCCATGGAAACCCCACTGGTTGAGTAAAGGCAATGTGCTCGAAGTCCCAATCTGTAGAATAAAATACACATTAATCCCAAACCTCTTGCGGGCATTCAAGGCCCACAAATCTCTAAATGTCTATGCCGTAAAGTAGACCCCACTCAAACAATATGGGTGTTCCATCATCTCTGCCACAACTCTTGTCATCAATCCATGGAAAATGACTACCTCCGAATCGGTAAAGAAAAACAAGATATGGCCATCATCATCATGGTCATTTGTGTATAACTCTCTCTTTCTTTCATGATCATACAATTTCTGGTACTTGAATGGCCGTGATGAATATCTCATGTCCTATGACGCATCACCATATAATATCTGGATCACATCTCCTCTCTCAAAGCATCACTGATAATATAAATGACCTCTCCAGAAGTCTCATAATGTGATGAAAATCCTCTAAGGTGATGTTCATCTCTCCCATAGGCAGTAATAAAGTACAGTGGAAGGATTCCACCACTCTAAAAATGTCAAAATCAAACTATGGCATCTATGAATCCACCTATAAGTCCTCATGCCACCAAAACCCACTACCTCAATATGCTCCCAATCATCATCTATCATGTCAACCCTCACCTCATCCAAGATCAATGGTATATGATCATGGATAGTCAACTGAGCATCTACCTGTAAACACAAAACACATATCCAAACATTAGCATCGTCATCAAAAATATTGAAAATATCATCCACAACATATCAAAAACATATTTACATTAAAACATCAACATTAACATTATCACCTAAAAATACCAACAACATCTAAAACATCAAAACATATCATTAACATAACATCAACATCAACATCATCACAAAATATAATCAACATTAACCACATTAGCATCAATACATCAAACACCAATAACTAAATTGGAACCACAAACACCATACAAAATTAAAAAAATTACTTGAAAACATATTTTATCATCAAAGATACAAACTTTCCATATCACAGTGAATCACCAATGATTCACTTCCATCACTGGTGATTGCATGAATTTTCGGTGAGTACTTGTGATTCCAAATTAGATCATTTTACCACCCCCAAAACAACAAAAATTCCTAAAACTAGCAAAAAAAACAAAAGATAGACAAAAATAAGTTGAAACCACCTACCTCAACTAAAGTAGGTTTTTAGTGTCTGCTAGATGAGACCATGATGTCGAAATCTCAGCTTTTCCACTCGCAAACACATTTTTCACCAAAAATCACTCTGCAATTCCATTTTTAGCTCGGTAAAAATGAGCCAAATAACCTTACAATTAGATATTTATAGCCCCATTTTTTTACCCGACTCAATCGTCGACAATTTCCCTAATCATCAATGATTTTTATGTAATCACTAGCGATTCCCCCATTTTTGGCATCCATGCCCACTTTTATCAATTTATCACTTTTCCCCACAAATTTTTCCCTTTCAAAGGACCCTAGTCCTTAAAACATTAATTGAACAAACAAAATTGACATTGGGATTTTTCATATGTCTATGGGATGTGTTCCCTTTGGCCCCCATCACTTGACTTTCCCATTCATTTATCCTACCTTCACGGATCATATAACTATAGGTATCGAATCCTTTGGTTCCCCTATCATTTGGTCCCTTGGTAGCACATCTTGTTTTAGTACCCCTTGGACTAGGGAAACTTTTTATGAAACACATGATATACAAACACTAGTGTTCCTTGTATTGCATTGCAGTTGGATCACCCATACAAATCAAATTTTCATTGTTTTTGTCTAATGCTTTGCCATTAAATCCACTAGACAAAAAGGGGAAAATGTAGACACTAAAAATATACACTCCCTCATCTTTGTCCAAATCATTAATTAAACACATCAATATTTAATACAATGCACCCACCTCTTTAATTAATTAATCACATCAACATTCCATAAATATACCTCTCCTCTTTATTTAATAAACACATTAATATTTCCATAAAAAAATCATTAATGTGGAGAATCAAGTTCAAGCTAGATTAGCACGCATCCTAGGGTGTAGGATTAAGAATTTTCAGATTCTTATTTGGGTATGCCCCTGATCCAAAAGAATCCTGACATTTTGGTTTGGAATGCTCTGCTAGAAAGAGTAAATAGTAAACTTTCATCTTGGAAGGGTCTCTTGCTTTCTCAGGCTGGTAAGATTCAATTTCTCCAAAGCTCCCTTCAAGGTATTCCCATTTATGTGATGTCACTTTTCAAGCTCCCTGCTAAAATTATTGGGTCCTTGGAGAAAATCTAGAAGAGATTCCTTTGGATGGGAGTTGTGGAGAAGTTTAAATTCCCTCTTGTGGCTTGGGAAAAGTCACTAAACCAAAGCTTTGTGGGGGTTTGGGGTTAAAAAATATTTCTCTTATGAATGAGGCCTTGATTGCCAAAGTTGGTTGGAGGATTTCTAGAGAGGAAGGTCTTTGGGTGGAAATCATAAAGATGAAATATTTGCGGAATATAGGCAGAATGGAATCCTTTTTTAATCAAGACAATCTTCTAAGAGGGTCTTCTTTTGGAACTCTTTTGTGGCCTCTAAATAAATCTTAACCAAAGGTACAATGTGGGAGATAGGAAAAGGTACTAGAATCAGTTTCTGGTATGATAGTTGGATCAAGGATTTCCCCTTAGCTAACCTAGAAATCTAGAAAAGGGTTGCTTAGTTCTATGAGGAAAAAGGAAAATTTTGGATAAGAGACTTCTGGATCCAGGAGGATACTATCAGGTGGGAAACCATTGATCCTCCTCCATATTTTGATGGAGATATCCAACCCTTTCGGGTTCTCAACAAGAAATTAAGGGATTTCCATATCCCCATTTTCTAGACCAAGGAGGATTCCATTAAATGGAAAGAGGAAGATTCAGGAATTTTCTCAGTAAAATCTGCCTATATGTTAAATTTCAAGGATGATCTACAAAAGGATTATTGGGGTAAGCTTTGGGTGAAGGATATTATCCCTAAGGTTAATATCTTTTACTAGTTGGTTGTCCAAAATAGAATTCTGACTGTGGATAATCTCAGGAAAAGGGGAATGAAGCTTCCCAATAGATGTTCTCTTTGTAGGAAAGAGGAGGAAAATGTCAACCATCTCCTCCTTCATTTCTCCTTTTCCCATGATGTTTTTGCTTCCATTCTGGATCTGTTCAATATCCAATGGATTTTTCCCTTGACTATTGAGGACTGTTGTTTTCAATGGGAGAGTCCCTTTTGTTTTCCCATCTTGGTCTGGGCCTGGAATATTGCCCTCCCTCATTTTTTGGGGTTTATGGAAGGCTAGGAATGATTGTATATTCCGAGACCAAATCTCTTCTCTTGAAAGTTAAAAGAAAATTTTGGCTGCCATCAAGGAAAATATCAAACTCTTTAAAGGAAAGGCAAAGAAACCCTACCCGAAAAGGAGTAGAAAGTTCTTGATAAGTTTTCCCTTGGACCAGTGGAATTACACAAACCTAAAAATAACTCCATTTGGATCAGGCCTGAGGAAAATGTTGTTAAGTTAAATTTTTATGGGGCGTCAAAAGGGAATCCAGGTCTAGCTGGGGGAGGTGGAATTTTAAGAAATAGTGAAGGTGATTGGTTGTTTGTTTATGCTGGTCCATTAGGTTGGCAAACAAACAATATGGCAGAAGCTAGAGCTCTCCTTTGGGGGGTTTTGTTGGCAAAAGAAAAAGGTTTCAAGGACATCCAAATTGAGGGTGATTCACTCATCATTATTAATGCTCTTAACAATCAGGGTTCCATTAATTGGCCCTTAAGAAATATCCTCAATGATGTTAAGGAAACTTTAAAATATTTTGTAAAGGTTTCTTATAATCATACTTTGCGTCAAGGGAATAAGTGTGCGGATAAGATGGCTAATTATGGAGCTCTTAGTAATGATTATAAGATTTGGTGTAAAGGAGATGATTTACCCACAGAGACATTAATGAAACCATTATTAGAGATAGAGGGCACTAAGTTTGATGATGTTGGCATGAGTGAGCTCCGGGTCTATGATAGCTTACATAATAAGTTGTATTCCTTGGTTTCTATTGGTGTGAAAGGGGGTCTGAATTTGAGAAGTGTTAGCAAACAGGGGAAGTTTGGTTTCATGAAGATGGGTGGTGATAGAATCAAGGTTGAACTTGTCAGCTAGAACATTGAAGCTTTTAATCAACATTTGTGGAACAAGCTTAAGATTGGGGGTTTTAGTAATTTCATTACTAAATTACATGGTCACGACCCTTCCCTATCAAAGGATTTTGGAAAATCTTGGAAAGAGGGAAAGTTCAAGGTCAGAGGAATGGAAATTGAGGTTTCAGAGTCCACCATTTCCCTTGCGATGGAGATGAAAATGGATGGGCTCAAAATATTTAAGGATAGAACCCACAGAGAGCATGAAATTGAGTTGTTCTTTATGGGTAAGGAAAGGTGCTCTTTCTTTACTAATGGTATTGTCAGGTCGTGTATCCTAGGAATATGGAGAGAATTTTTCCTTCAAATCATGAAGTATATCACTCTAGAAGGAAAATACCAAAAATATATACTCATCATATGACCCTTCTGAATATGTTTCGCCATAAGGTCATGGTGAGAATTCCTTTCTTTATGTTTATGTCTTTGAAAAATTCTTTGACGGCATTCTAGCAGGAGAAGGCAGAGATGCCTTTGCATGAAGGGCTCATCCTTCTATTGTTTGAAAATGGGAAACCTATTTTGAATTCTTCTCTAAAAGATAAGGTGGAAGAGGATGATCTCACTCTTGTGGAATGCCTTACTAAGATGAAGGCTGGGAAATGTAAAAATGTGGGGGAGGATTTTGAAAAAGAGAAGAGTGAGGAAGGTCGTGGTGATGCGAGCACCTCGAGAAAGAGGGGTTGGGATGGTAATTTTAAGGGTTTTGAGGAGTGGAGTAGAAAGGTTCAGTATTTAGAGGGGGTGCTTCAGGCAATGGAGGAAACCAATGTTGGTCAAAGGGAAACCATGTTGGATGTCATTAATGTTTCTAAGCAAATTTTCTCTGCCTAGGTGAAGTCCAAACAGAAGGTTCTAGAGCTGGAGTATCAGGTCAAAAAGTTGAGTGATAGGTTGGAAGGGATGGAGGAAGGCACTAAAAGGAGGAATTTCAATTTGTGCATCAGTAGTTCTGAGGATGAGCTAGAGGAAGACATGAATGAAAAGGGTGTTGAGGGTGTTGAGATCAAAGGAAGTCATGTTGGAAGTAGTGAAGTTTCTCCTAAAAATTAGCTGGGTTTTCTAGATTGTTGGCAGACTTTTGGTGAACTTCTGTAGTTTTGATGGTTTAGGGCTGGTTTCTTTTCTTTTTTACTCTCTTTGGTTAAATTCTTGATCTTCATTGTATGATTTAAGCATGTTTAAATCCTTTTGTGGAATTTTTGTTTCTTTCTTGCTCATTGGTTTTTGTTCCTCCTTTTGTAAGGCCCCTAGAGCCAATCCCTATTTTTACCTTATCTAATAAAAAACACATTAATATTTCCCTTTAAATTAATTAAATATTAATACTTACATGATCTTGAGTCCTGCATAACACACCCTTTTCATTTGATTAACACATTAGTATTCCACATCTCAAGTTATATAATATACTCATTTATCCTTAATTACTTAAGTATATATTAATACTTTATATCCTAAATATACATATTTCATTATCTTATCAATATCCTATTATCTATCAATTATCCTATATAATCTTATATTCATACACTTAATGAATCACTAAATAACCACCTAATATCTATCCTAAAAAAACCTAGCTAATTTAGAAAATATCTAACCTATTTCATCACTTCCCTAAACTAATCCGACATGTCTCCAACCAAATCAACACTTCCCAAAAAATTAACAACTCACCCCTCGAAATTCAAAACAAGAAACCTTGATTTAGAAAATTGTTTCAACCATTTTCCATCTAAAGCTAAACAAACTGAAATCGCCAGCAATTCGATTAATTTTCGGTGATTACTTAAGATAATTTTTAGTCTCTCTTTGGGGATCATCCACTTACATTTTCGAGTTTGAGTTTCATTCTTGAGTTCATTTATGCATCAAAGTGTTCATGTTGTCATCCAACATTGTTATTCACAATCATCAAGCATATTGGGAGTCATTTTGGAGCTTTTGCAAATCAAGTATTTCATCATTCAATTGCAAGTTTCATCAACTTCTCGCATCACCTTCCATCAAGGTTAGATATTATTTTATAGTTTCATTTCTATATCTAGGTATTCTTATTCATTTATTTTTTATCTCACATTATTATCTAATTCCCGACATACCACAATTTCAAATTAATTAGTAAAATACATCATTTTATCAATTTGTCATTATCCTCTAGAATCATCAACGATTGCATGAATTGCTAGCGATTCTGTTATGTTTATCTTCCTTCCATTATATATATCTAATTTTTTTATCAGTCATTTCAAATATTTTTTATTCTAACATTATTTTCAACATGGATCATTTTAATTGGAAATAGATGGTCCAAGTCACGAGATTACTAGTATTAACTCATTTCCCATTGTATGTCATCCATTTTACTAGGAATAGTACAAAATCCTACACGATCTTGAGCTGTGTGCTATCCACTATGCCCCTTTGGATCATTTGTAGAGCATATTTGAGTCCACTCAATGGATCTGTGATGTTGTAGAGGAATTTTGGGAAGCATAATTTGAGGTCCAACGCATCCAAGTTGATCTTGCTTGGTTTGAATATCAGTACAAAGCTGAGTTGGAGAGTTCAAACTCAAGGAGGAAAAAAGCTGGATCTCGAGGACACATATTCTAAATTGGAGCACTATTACGACACTAAAGAATAGAATTCAGACTTCTTTAAAGAAGAAATTCCAAAATACACAGAAGAAGAAGATTTAGATTTCTCTGAGAATTCAAATTTGGACTTAGATTCTAAATTCGAGCCATAGTTTATACCTTTCATTTCTCATTATCTATCAGTTATATGTTTGTAATAAACTCATTTATTATCATCATCTAATTATCATAAATCTTATATTGTTTTTGTACCCACTTGATTGTGTAAAATTGGATTGACACCCTTGTGAGGAAGTCCTTTGATTTCCAAGGACTGGCCTTTGCCAGGAAATCCACCTCATATTTTACTAATCATATTTTTTTAGTATTTGTGATCTGCAGGTGTTATCATAGGAAGAGATCCTACATCATTTCATATACAGAGCGCAATATCAATTACCATCAGTCACATCCATGGGTATCACTAAACCCCGTCATTTTGAGGTTGGTTAAATTTTACTTTCTTGCTTAGTGAATTAAGTTGAAGAGGTAGGATTTATTCTAAACAATGGTATGATGTTGATGATGCTTGTGCTTATTTATGAGAGTTTTTTCTTGTTTCTTGTAAGGAAATACCTATAAAAGAAGAGAAAGAGATAAGTTAAAGTCCCATATATGAAAAATCATAGTAACATATGTATAATTAAGTAAAAAGTGTGTAAACTTAGTAGCTAAGGAAAGAGTGCACATGATGTATGAGAGAGTATAGGATAGAAATTTATCCTGTTATCTTTGGAGATGTTTCCGGATGGGGTTAGAAGTGATCAATTCCCAACCAAGAAAGCATCAAGCCACATATTTGAGTGTCCTTCCGCCAAGAATGAGGTTTTGGGTAATCTCATACCAAGAGTGAGATTTTGGCTGATCTCATGCAAAGGATGATTTTTTTAGGTGATATCATGCCAAGATAATAGTATTAGGGAGAGATATCTATTTTTATTTCCTTCCATAATACTTTTAAGATGATAATTTCTAGTCAGATTGATATGTCCTGATTTGTAACCGAATTTGTAACCAAATTGTAACCAATTTCTAATGATTATAACTAAATCAGAATCGATTTATAGAAGAATTGTAGCAGATTGAATGAATTATATAAATGAGGGTAAGTTCCTAATCTTTGTAGATCCGTATTGTAACTTGTTGGAAAGCGTGATGAATCGAGAAAGCTGTTTATTTTTCCCCTAGGACACAAGTGTCCAAGTGGGACACAAGCACCCATTGTTCCTATGTGATACTATTCACTAGTGTTTGCTCTATGTTTGTGATCCAATTTTGATTTAGGACCACTTTGTAACTATGTGCCTTTTCCAATTTTGTATTGTGTTGTTCTTTTTAGAGTTCTACGTTGTTGAAAAGGTGGTTTTTTCACCCAATAGTTCCCCCCCCCCTTGTTTGGGGTACACGTGATGAATATAGGAGTCGGACCAAACAAGAGGACCTAAAAATGATAAGTATATCATAGATTGGATACTTGTAGACGGTATGGGATGTGCATGATAGAAACCAAGGAACATCCAAACAATATAGGCTAGAAATAAGTGTTACTGTAAAATAGCTAGCATGTAATAGAATACAATGTTTCAAGCAACTATGAAGACAACATGTATTGTGAAAATTGGTTTGATTATATAGGACATAGCTCACAATGTTATAAGACACTCGTGGTTGAATTGTCCATAAGAAAATAATGATCAAGAAACACATAAGGCATAGCCCACAAACAATGGCAAACAATAGCAAATAAGAAGGAATAGATAACCATGGTTGTATAGTATTATATAAGGAAAATTCTACACCTGAAGAACCAATTAGTTTGTTAGAAAGATAAATAGTATGTCAAATCATGTATAAAGCAAAAAAAAAAAGGCTATAATGACAAGAAGTAGTAAATATTGTAACAATAGGACCTGTGATGTGTAGTAGGAGAGTAGAAAAGGTAGATGCCCCTAGGAGCCTCGGTGGGACTGGTAAAGAATGGTGTTGAGCATCATGCATCATGTAAGAATCTATAAAGGTCCTACATTCACCTTAAGATACCATGTGAACACACATGTATGTATATAAAAATATAATTACATACTAACTATCCAACTAGCATAAGAAATAAAGTGCAACATGTGAATAGTATAAGCTAACAAGAGTAAATACAACTAATATAGGTAGATGTCATATGAATGTGATGGTGTGTTGCAATATGCAAGATGTGAAGATGATACGGGTTGGGTTTCCCCAATCGGATGTGTGTAACATGAGGTTCATTTAGGAATTGTTCCCTCAATAGTCAAGTATGAACCGTAGAATAAGATTACGTCATCGGGTAGCAAGGTACAAAAGATGTAGTAGCAACATTTTGTTGTATAAATAGGAAGAAGTAATGGTGTGCTAGAAATTGGGACACCGAGAGGGAGGTGAATCAGTTTCAATTTAACTTTTATATGGTAATTCAAACTAAAATCAGATTCTTTAGACCTTTGTGTCATATTACCGCAACATAAATCGAAGTAACAATAAGAACACACAAGAGAGAGATATGAATTTTAAGCGGGAAACCAAATTTAGGGAAAACCACACCTGAACCAAGGGACTATTTTCACAATGGTTACAATTTTTTTGGGCTACAACTCAACCATGAAGCTACAACTTCAAATCAAGCTACTACTTGATAATTTGCAAGCTGCAACTTGCAAGAAAGCCACTACTTTCTAGTTTTACTGAGCTACAACTTAGTGTTTACATCAAATTTTTTATCACACACTTCAATTTATTGTTAGAAAACAAATTGTGATCCTATATTTGTTCATCAACTCTTTCATTTCACCTACAATATAACCATCTCTTTAGTTTAATACTCACTCTCTCACTTTCACTATTTTCTTTACTTTTTCAAACCTCTCATATTTCAAACCTTTACTTTTTCTAACAAGACTCTTCATATTTTTCACTTTTCTAGCTTGAGAAAGCATAAATTACATCACACATTATAACTCATGTACATTTTTGTCATATCTCGCATACTTGAAATTTTCCATACTAAGACAGTTAATGGACCTTTTTGAATAACTAAATTAAGAAACATAACTCCCACTAACAAGACTCTTTCATAGCTTGATTGGCTCTTAAAATGATTAGGAATGGAGGCTTCTCATCTTCCCAGACAAACTAAAGGCACTGACATTATTTTGTGACTGTTACAAACTTATCTTATCAGATTCCTTTGCGATAAAATTTCTTTGAAGAAGCTTGAGGCATTTGGAAAAGTTTCACTTGTATTGTAACTATTACAGAAACTCTGATATGCTTTGTACTCAATTTAGATACTCCATCACTTGAAATGTAACATTCACGATGAGTTTGAGCACCTATGTGTACTTTTGAGTCTTAAATTGTAGATTTAAAGTTACTATATAGCCTTTAGAGAATGCCAATACATGCAGCACTAGTTTCTTCAATTGAATAAGATACCAAGAGGCTTGATCTTTAATTCTTTAGTACCCTCAAGAGGAACTTAACATTCAATCAAACAATTTAGCTAAGGAAAAGGGAGACCGGTTCTCATACACACTATTTTCTCGTACCTTTACCACCTTCAAGCCCATTTAAGATCGAAATCAATTAATTTGAACCTCCATTGAGAATTATGAAGCTTTGCATGATGTCTTAGATCTTCAAATGTAATAAAAATGCATTAAATACACTAACCAGATTGTAGAAGAGGTTGAAGCTTTGTCTCAAAGAAAATTATCATGAAGAAATAACAAGATACAACATGGTTTGTAAAAATACTTGAAAAATATCTTAGGCGACCCTTAGATAGAGACATGTTTGATATTTCACGCATTTTCAAAGGTGCAATTTTGAGATTCAAATATTTTCTAGTTCAAACCCTAGTTAGAGGGTTTCATTGACTATGTAGGCCGAGAAGGCTCAAAATTGTATTTATTGGACATATGATAATGGATTTAAAAAAATTAAGTTCAATGGGACTAAGAAATCATCAACGAACTCTCCAAATCTTTATTTCACTTTGTAACATTAAAAACACTCTCAAAAAGCTTGATTTTGTAGTGCACAATGGTATAAATAGTGACAATGCATTAATTGTCAAGCAAAAATTTAATTTAGGGTCTAGAAAAACACTCTAAATGGCTTGAGAGTACTAATGAAGTATTATATCCCTTTTTCAGTTCCCAATGAGCATTTATAGACCAAATTTTCACATTCACTTATCAAACCATGTTTTCACAATGGGATACAGTTCACATCATGACAAAAAAATTAGCTTAACACACTTCAAAAATTGTTCCAACATTCTTGAAGACATGAAAAAAGAGATCAGTATCACAGTATCATTCCCAACATTCTAAAAGCATTCCTTATAATGGCAAGAACCATTGAAATCAAATTTTGTAAATCAGGCTTCATACTTGATGAGTAGACCTAGGAGGCAGAGTGAGAACCATGAAGGTCTATGGCATAATTTTACTATAATATATAAATTTTGATCTTGTAGTATTCCCAATGAACATGGATAAGGAGTCTATTCCATTTTCATCATCAAGAAATTGTTCAGTACACACTTCAGGATTGTCCTACCTCGCACCATGACTAAAGATGTAACTTGTGCCTCACTGAAAGGACTTAAAGGAAGATGTCATTCTTAAAAAGCATTGAATAACTCAATAACTTGGAGTCAACATTAAACAGTCTTGAAGCACCTTAAATTATATATAACATAATATTTGAAGCTAAACAAACCACTTTTACCTCCATCAATTCAAAGAGATGCGAGAGAGAGAAATACGAGTTGGAAAAATGATGAGAACTTTCTTGTTCTTCCACCTTTGACCCTTAAAACTTTTGCAAAAATGAAGGCTTGGAATGCTATTCAAAATTTCCTTCTATGATTTATCTGAAGGATGCTCCATAATTTTTCTTAGATGCTAAGAAGACATGGTGCTCAATTTGCATTCCTTAAATAACTAGTTTTAGACAAACTTACATAACTTCCACAAAATTATTGAAAATTTGATAAACCCCGACATGAAGTACT
Organism: Taxus wallichiana var. yunnanensis; assembly: GCA_018340775.1. Taxonomy (NCBI): domain Eukaryota; kingdom Viridiplantae; phylum Streptophyta; class Pinopsida; order Cupressales; family Taxaceae; genus Taxus; species Taxus wallichiana. The sequence continues at coordinate 765,279,085 of CM031242.1, read as the reverse complement.
AAACAACACCCCTCTACACACTCCATAGGTTGGTTTTCCATATATTTTCCTATATATCTCATACCTATCTCATTTACCTCAAAGTATTCAATATCATTCCTCAAAGGGAGTTATGGTGAACATTTTAATTTTGCCTCAGGATATAAAATAAGCCTTATGAATTCTCATACATCAAGTTCATTTTAAGACACCCCCATCAAAAAATTATTATAGAATGGGTGGTGAATCTTGAAATCAACTTTTGAAACAATGACGAATATCCAAAAACCCATTTTGCGGCAAAGGTGATTTGGCAGCCCACTTTTTCCATGGTTTTGTAGTTATGCAGTTGGATGGATGTTGGATGTATGTCTATCCACTAGATTATGAGATACGTTTGTATCTTCTTTTTGGATGGTTGTCCCTTCCTTTTTGGACGAGTCAAGTTAGATGGTCCCCTTTCCTTTGTTGGATTTATCTCTTTAGTGTTTGGTGTTAGACGTTCGTCTTTTCCTATTGGATGCTTCTCGTTGGAAATTCATCCTTCTTCTAATATATATCCATCTCAAACATTCCATATTGGTCATTTTCTTCTAGAAATTTTACTATTTAGATGATAGTCCTTTTCCTATCGGATGAGTCACATTAGATGATCTTCCTTTTCATGTTAGATGACCCAATATATTAGAATCCTTTTTCCTATTAGACGATCTATGAGATTTGTTCGGCTACTACTAATTGGCTACTCAAACAAACACACGATCCCTCATGCACATGTTACCTTGAAATTCTCCACCTATCATTTTTCACCACGTGTATGGTACCATACACTTGAGCCATGTTATCTAAATTCCATGCCAGGAGGATTCCTACATTTTAAAAGCCCATTCAGATTGATTATTTGCCAATGGAAAAAACTTATCCAAATCACAAAGAAAGAAGTAGGCTCGCAGACGATGCCAAGTTTCTAACCGATGCAAATTCAAAATTCAAAGGAGGGAATGAAGTCTCAGACTCCCACAGGGTTTCCACATGGATCCAACTATAAATTTCCTTCCCGAAAGGGAGTTTTTACATTATATGCAGCAAGGTCCTTTACTTTCCCAAAGGAAAAAAATGGCATGCTTGCAGACGATGTCAAGTGTCAACACAAGTGCATTCCCAAAACCCTGAAGAAAAGAAGAAATCTTAAGGATGCATGGGCCTTCCATGTGGATCTTGTGACAAATGGACTCCAAGTTTGAAGCAGGTCACAAAAGGTGACAATCCATGTATCACATATGAGTAATTATGAGACTTATCTACAAGTTTTAAATGCTCAGGATATTTTTTCAAAAGATCGAAGTAAAGGGTCATTTGGCTTGTCACTTCAGTAATGAATTTAATGTGTAGTCTTATGTGAAGAGTATGAACTGTGAATACTCAATTTATTCACTTGCATTCAAAGGGTCATTCCAATAGAATGAAAAAACATGCACCACTTGAATCATGAGCCTAGGAACCAATGCACAAGTGATCGAAAGATCTAGTTATGTAATAAGAGATCGAAGGGATGTTCCTCAAAAGGTGATTCCATCTCAAAAGATTTGGTCACAAGATAGTTAAAGATGCATTAAATAGGCATGGCTCTCACTCTTTAGAAAGGGAAGATAATGGGAAAGTGTGAGAAAGATCTCAAAAATTTGTTTTTGTCACTTCGCTCCATTTATCATAATTAAAAGGTAGTTGGAAAGGAGTTTGAGGATGGCTTCTTACCTCCTCCTCCTCCTATATATTGTAATCAAGGGTTTTCAAAGTATATGAGATATTAGCAGATCAATTGGTTTTCTTTTGTCTCAGTCCCTCTTCTGTAAAAGGTAAGGGCCTGGAGCTCTAGCCTTCTTCTTAGGTTTTGTAATAGCAATCTTGCCTCTTTTCTATTGTAATATTGTGCACAATTTTTGGAGTAATATAATATGCCATGTGGTGCATTTTTTCCATCCTTTGCATATCTTTATTGTCTCTGATCGCCTTTATTTTCACATAGAAATTATGCATCTCTATAATGTTATTACTATCTTAGAAGTTTTTCTTAAGTAGTTTGAGGTAGTGTTCTATGTGATCTTCTCTAGCTTGTGGTGCAATTTTATCCACCCTTTTCAGTCATTTTTCATTTCCCTTCTTCAGAAAGTTGTGTTCTCAATTGATTTCTTAAAAGGCTTGTTCGGTGCATCACCCCGTTAACTTTTTATGTTTTGTTTCACTTTAACCATCTTCTTTAAAATTTGGAGGTCACCTTATGGCACACATCCCACTAACCTAAGGTTTCCTACGACTCTAACAATCCATTCGCCAAGGATGATCATCAACAAGCCCTTTATATACCCCTACGAGATTCATTTCTTCACTTTTTCTATAAAATTTTACAAATATAGAGAGTTCCATCTAATTTTATATGGAGCCAATGTTCACCTACAGTCTTTCCCCTCCCTCTCCTACAAGTTTACATCAATTTCTAAAGCTTTCAAAAATGGCTAGCACCATAATTACTCTTGCCTCCAAATTCCAATACAAAAATCTCATGTGCCCTCATATTACAACACTAATAAAACTCAAAGACACACCTAAGGAATGGATGCACAAAACATAATTCATGGGGCTTGTCAACATGCCCCAATTTAAAACAAATACTACCATCCTTGATTACCTAATCAATTCTTATTTCCAAGAAGATAGAAATTTTTCCATTCCCCGATGGATCATAGATTTTGATTCCATGTGAAGCTCATGATTTCCATCGATTAACTGGATTACCTTTTCAAAACCAGATGCCCATGACTACAAAGGTGGTCCTAATTGATGAAGAAAAAAATTGGAGTCTCATTACAATGTGCAGGTTGATGGTAAGTTCAATTTTATTTTCAATTGTTTGTTTTCTTAATATTACTTGATTACCCAAGCATCTAACTTTTCTTGTATCTTGTTGTAGTTACAATTAATCATTCCAAAAGAGGCCTTGTTATACAAGGTGTTACAAAAAAATTATTTCATGCAATGATATCACTATTTCAAGCCAGGATTGTGTTGCAAGGAAGATCTACGAAATTCCATTTTGGGTGGTTCAGTATATATTGCGGACACTAACAGGGAAACAATTCAATTGATGCACATATTTTTCCTATCGGATTAAAATAGATGTCAAAAATACCCTTTCCAGTATGAATACATCTAATAAATCCAAGACTATATTTTCTTCTGCCAATTATCTACTTGTTTTCTATCATGAATCTTTCCACCAATTGTAGAACGGAAAAATTCTAACTGCAATAAATGACAAAATGATTAGTATTTCACTTGAATAACAATAGGTAACAATTAATTTTAACATTATAATGATTAATTATTTTTGAATGCAATAATAATAGTAATTTTATCATCTTGTAGAGAATAATTATAGTTGTAATATCTCATAAGGAAGTTATTTCTCGAGGTAAAGTACCTCGAGAGGCCTTATGTGAATTTAATATGGATTTAGCAAAATCAACCCCGCTTCAATTTCCTCAACAAAAATACCTAGGGGTCGATAGCTCCACCACTACCACCACCTATCCCATCACAATTTTCTACATGTATAAATATTATTGTTTATAACTAAGCTACTAGCAGGAACCATAAACAAGCTATATGTTCTATAAGTGGTACAATATTTTAATATTTCTAATTTTTTATTTTCAGAAAGTTCGAGTTTGACGGTCTAGATCAAACTCAGTCTCAATGTCAAGGTTGAATGGTCACATCTCTGAGCATGCAAGGTAATTTATAATGTTTAGCATCTTTTGTTTACTTGCAAATATTTTATTTAGTATTTACAAGGGTATAATGTTTAGTTTTTTAATACTTTTTAGTTTTCTTCTTATAGTTAATAGACCTTCACGGAAGAATCAAAAATTCCTCCAAGATACAATCGATGTACATTCATGTACAAACAAAAATAAAAAATTTAGGCAAGAATATAAGGTTTCCTCTACCGACTCCATAGGAACAGTTCATCCAATAACCTCATAATTTCCAAATTTTTCACTAGGTGGTGTCTTCAGTACAATGGGTACCTAGATTTTGAACCAGATCAAGCTCGATAATGATTTTTTGGGCTTTGATAGTGGTGACACAGAGATGGGTAACTATTTTGACACCCATGGTATGATACAATATACTCCACCTCCTTAACCACAAGTGCAACAAGATGTCTATGAAATAAGAGACTCTCCTCCTCCACCAAGTCAAATTCCACTCACAAATGATCAGAAGACATATTTTACCTTCAAAAATCTAATATCAGATAGTATGGGGGCCACAATTCAGGAATTTGTTATGTCTGATGTGGAATCAATGCGCACTTGGGAGAGAAGGGAAAAATTTTGATCAAAGAAATAAATACTCGATACCATAATCATGCTCAAAGGAGTTTATTGTTCATTGATGTAGAGAGCCAACCAGCAAGGCTTGAAATTTCGCTAAACAAAACTTAATAAAGCACAATTTTATATAATAATGATTATGATGATGATATTTTAGATATAATGTTAAACAAGTTGGAGAATATTAATGTTAAATCCCAGGCGTACTACAACAAATGGGCTAGAGACAAAAGTAATGTTTTAATTGCAAATGTAAAAAAAGAGAAAGTTATGGTAGGTCATCTTTTACACGTAAAATTGTGATATTATGAGCATTGCAATAAATTATTTATGACTTATCTAATATACTAATACATTTATATTTTTGTTTTGTAGGAAAAATATGAAAAATTAAAGAAATAATTAGTTGTATTTGATGCACATTTGAATAATGCCCGCAAAAGCTTGAATGCATTTATATAGTTGAAGAAAAAACTTTTATTATTAAATAAACAAAATAATACATTGAGAAGGATAATCAAGGAGCATAAGATGGATCCAGATATCTTACTAAAAGAAAATACATATGTTGATCCATCACTTTTGTCATCAGGAGATGTTGTGAGGGAGGAGAACAATATTCTTCAAAATATCAATAGTGTAGTGTAGGATTTGCAAGCATCAGGAGTTTTATTAGAGAGCACTATACAAACTGAGAAAACTCCGCCTCTTTTGTAAGAAAAATATCAATCTTCCTCTGCAACAAAAAATTGAAAAAAAAGTTAGTTTCACCATGTGACAAGTGTGTTGTCATAATTACAACACTAGTGTAGGAGTTGAAAGATAGTGATTAGCCAAAAATATATATTTTTTATTCCGTGTGGCAGACGTAAGGACAACTATGATTCATAATCATAGGTAAAAAAGAGGATTCCCTCATAATGTGCTTTTATACAACAGAACTTTCCGGAAGCTTTGAAAACAATTGACAACCTATCATTGTGTAATTGTATTGGCTGAAAATTCTTTATGAAAACATGTATGTCTTCATAAAGTAATTTGCCTCTTGTTAGAATGAATACAAGTCTAATTTTGAATTGGAACTATATTTACTGTTGTATCGCATTTATTGAAAGTTTTCAACAATTTAATATGCAAACTTGTAATTGGATTTCTGCTTACTATGAATGTTTTTTATGTTACTATTTGGAGATGTAAAGCATGGTTTAAGACATTTAGTTTGTGTTTGTTTGAAAGTATTTATGTTTCATGTAGAGATAAAATATTAATCAATAATCACACAGATGGATCTAAATAAATCATTGTCTTTATTTCAATAATAAAACAAAATATAAAAAAAAATTGTTACAAGTAAAATAACACAGTCTATTAAGACCAGTTGATTATCATTAATCAATATGAAATATATCAATATATCAAATCATTTTCAATAGTGTCAAGAATGTATACAAGAAATTATAACTATGACAATTGAAAGCTTGATCATGGAGACACCCACATTCATTTATGTCCTAGAATTCTACTGAATTGGTAATGTATTCGATGGATGTGTTCGGATCCCCTAGATCATTCGAATGTTACCGAATCCTCTTCTTTCTATGAGTTAATTCCATAATGTAAGTTCTCTCTCATAAGGAAAAGTTTCCATAGAGTAATTGAATACATACAATCTCAGACAACTTTCTAATTTCTATCCAATATGTTACGAACTTTTGATTTTACAAAGGACAATGCACTGAATACCCTCTCATCTTCAACAGATCCCAGAATCATAGTTTGAAAAAGTTCATATAGCTGAAAATACTCACTCAAATCCTCTCACAAAATACTACTTGAATAAATCTTCTTCCAAAGTCTTCTAATGGAACCATTTTCATTTGGCTCGTCCAAAAACTGAAATTTCTCTAGCATAGTGATGGCAAAATGTTGTGATTGAGAACTCAATAACTTCTTTTGTAAAATACCTTCAACAACAACTTTGTTTATCTCTTCACACTTATAGAAATGTTCCATTAGACTAGTCATGTATTTTATAAATAAAGTATTGATGGATGTTTCAAGTATGCCTCCAGTTGTATTCCAAAACTGTGGATTGACAACTCCCATTGCTTCAAGTAATTTATCTCTTTTTGAATCATTCATGGATCTCTATAGATAAATATTGAGAAATATTTTTCAATTTATTTCGAGTGTCACATAATATTGTTTCATATAAATTGTGTGTCACTCTTACTTCTTCCATCTCTGACCTAGCCAAATCTGCTCTTCTCTGAAAAGTATGAAGTGGTATCTCTTTCCCATGAGTTATTATACACAGATGATCATTTATATTGAATTTTAAGTAGCAACTTGGATTCTTAAGGTCTGTTAATGCATTCCAACTTTCAAAAAAAAGGTCCCCAAAAACTTCCATCTAGAAAAATATAAACTATCTAGACTCATGCACACACATTTTCTCAGTCGTATGAAGTTTGTTATGTAGATGCAACACTCTTACGCATGCTTCATCAAAACATTTAGCTCATTCAACATTGGAAAAATACCACATAGTGTAAGTAAAGTTTCAATATTTGTTAGATGGTACAACAAATCTTTAGCTTTATCTACTTCCTTGCGGTATTTATACATAAAACATATCAATGAAGGATATTCTTCAAATATTCTACAAGAAAGCTCATACATTGAAATCCATCTGGTATCTACATATTTGAGAATATTTTTCCCATCTGTCAATCCAATTACAAATTTCTGAAATTCTAAAAATATCTTTGGACTACTTGAATAATATGCATGCAAATCATGGATCAGATCCTCCACTTTGGCAACACTTTCAAATGTGCTCACAATTTTATAGGCTAGATTCATTATGTGAGCCATGCAATGAATTACAATCATATAGGGGCAATAGTTGTCTATAGTCTTATGTAGAGACCATTTCTATCCCCTTGCATTATGGTTGACCATCAGTTCCAACACAAACTAACTTCATTGCAATGGAAAAATCATCCATACCTGCAATATCCTTCAAACTTGACACCACCAATTTGTAAATGTTTTCAGAATTACAATTTTCACTCATTTTATGAATTGCTAAGAGATGGGGATTTCTTACTTCATTTACAAATGTGTATACATGAATACAAACCCATGAAGTATTGTCCACTATTGTAACCTCATCAATTGAAAGGGAAATAAACTTTGCATTTTTAATAGCCTCTTTCAGATCCTCCTTTTCCACAGAGCAAGACATTTTACAATTTCCCAGCCACTATTATCTGACCAATGTGATTGTGGAACATTTTGTAAGCCAATAACCTGATACAAAATTTTATTATATGAGAAATCTGAAATGGGTCTTCCCTTTTTCAATATATGGAATACAGTAGCAAATTGAATACTTTTGGCATGCATTTCAGTCTCCATATCTTTGCTTAATTTTGCTACAATTGTGCCACCTTTTTCATTTAGATTTTTCAAAAAAAAATATTTTTCATACTCTTTTGCATACTTTACATACAAGTAGTATTTTGCATTTTTCCATTTATGAGATCTTACTATGCACCCATATTTTTTATTTTGGAAAGTATATATTTTCCTCGAGTTTTTTTCAATGGTTTCTAGTTTAAGTTACATTGTATGCTCTTTCCCTTGTTTCAAACTACATATTTTACATCAATATTGAGTTAGAATATCATTACCATTTTTGCTCCACAGGTTCAATAAAAGAATATTTGGCTACCCAATCGAACCTTCAAGTCCTTCCTATTATCTAGTTTTTATTCTTCCTCACAATTTTTTTATTCTTTGAATTTAACTTATGCATCTAGGTTATCATCGGGAATATCTTGATCCTCTTGTCTCCTTTTTCTAGAAATAAACATTGGAGTAGAAGCTTCCTCTGATGTTGGTGTTGGATGAGAATTTGATGAATCTTCTCCTAGTTTGATGTCATCAAGGGAACAAATTTTTCATCAATTGGATCATCTCGAAAAATATTAGTTTCATTAAAACCAAAAGGATCATCTCAAAACACATTAGTTTTTAAGGTGTTTGAGAAATGTTTGTATATAAAAGTGTTACATAAATATTATTAATACCACTAAATAAACATCAAACAAGAGTGCAAAGATCAAACACTCAATTTAATGAAGAGGGATACAAGAAACATACAAAGTATGAAAAATATAATAATAAATTCTATAAATTAGTAGATAGTACATACCTATATTTTCCGTGGATCCTAACACAACATTCATTTTTGTGAGTTTCCAAAATAGCCAAACAATGTCTTGTTACTCTTTTTTGAATTGGCAAGTAACCTTCTTATCCCGATTTACAAAATCCATGGATACGTCGTAGATACTTATTGTTGAAAGATAGCTACAAGTATGGTCAGTAAAGATTTGGATGGTAGGGGTAGGAGGTATAAGAGATTCAAAAACATGGAAAAATGGGCTTGGGGTTAGATGAATAAGCTTGAAGGAAGAGGTTAAACAGAATAAGTCTGATGGATTGCATTTGGATGGATTTTAGTTGGATGATTGTAGTTGGATGGACTATCTTTAGATGGATTAGGGTTGGGTGGCTTGCAATTCGACTTGGATGATACGAAACTAGAATTGCAGATTTGGGGTTGGACGAATCAAATCAAGATAGATTTATATTGGCAGATTATAATTGGAAGCTTGTAGTTGGATGGATTACGGTTAGATGCTTATACTGATTGGGATTGGGAAACAGATCGTGGAGTCTAAATGATAGAGGTTGGATGGTTGAGGTTAGGCAGTTGGGGTTGGGTGGAAGATTTTGGAGTCTAAATGACATATTTTAGACATTAGAGGTTGTATATCTAAGGTTGGATGACATTTGTATCAAATTAGGGTGGTAGCCACACTCACATTGTAAAAAGGTTGGATGGTTATATATGTATTATACCTAGGCGCTATGTATAGTAATATACTTCGGTGAATATGTGCACAAGTTGATTCAAAATGTTGGCAAATTACATGCATAAGTTCATTTATATGTGTAAATAGTAGGTGAAATGACCCATACAAAGGACCTATCGGTCTAACATTTTGTAAAACTAGGTGGCAGCCAAATGTTCAAAATTCACCATTTCCAATTTCCAAAAACACGAATTTTTGCGAGTTTACAAAAATTCGCCACTAAAGTTTTTCTTGTCATGAATACCTTAGGTAATTCTCCTAGGCTCCTCCCATGCTTACCTAGTCTTTGATTAACCTAATTTTTTCCCATACACCTTGTGTGCATGTGTTGTTTACAAAATAATGCTAATATGAGTAAAGAATAACACCTAAATAGCCTTAACTTAGCAAAAATTGAACAACAAACTAAACGCCATCAAGATAAGAATTAAACAAGGGTTAGATGTTAGCATTTATAAGTACAAACTTTGAAACTAACAATTTTAAATATCTAAACTCCTCTATTCTCTAACAACAAATAAATGAATGGACCTAAGTAAGCTCCATGGCTATCAAAATAGTTTTCCTTAGTATGCCAAGTAACCTAGGAATGAGGGCCTATCAAATTTGGGCTACAAGACCCCTTTGACACCTCCCATATGACCTAAGCACTTAAGAAAGAGGCTTAACTCTTCAAGATGATGAACTCTCAAAAGGGTAAAAGGCAAGCTCTTAGTCTTTGCTATATGCTTTGCATTCACTCTCTTAGAAAGTTTAGGTGTAAGTAAAAAGATAGGTGGAGGGCTCTTTATATAGCCCAAAGGATAAAGGATTCAACACATTCTCATGAATGTGGGATAAAGGTAAAACATGATTAGGAGTGGATAAGGTTGCTTTATTAAAGGTAACCTTACTTTAGAAGGGTTTAATACATGTTTAGCAAGTCATGGGAGTTGGGGGGTGCTTTAATTAATCAAAGGTGATTAATTAATAGGTAGGTGTAAGCTTATAGAAGCCAATTAGAAGAATATTAGTACGATTTAGGCTATTAGAAGGGGATTAAATCAATTAAATATTGATTTATTGGTTAAATGGAAGGGAAAGCTAATTAATTAATAATAATTAATTAGTCTAGGTAGAAGGGGTGATTAAATCAATTAAATATTGATTTATTGGTTAAATGGAAGGGAAAGCTAATTAATTAATAATAATTAATTAGTCTAGGTAGAAGGGGTGATTTATTAATGGAAGGTCGTTAATTAGGGTATTTGTTGGATAGGAAACTTAATTAATTAGCTTATTGTAATTAATTAATGATGATATGAGGGAAAATGAGTGTTTTTGATGATATGTCGTTGATTTGTGAAAAAGGGGATAATTAGCGCAATTTAAGTATTTAAATTGCTTGGGCGTAATTATAGGTGTCTACATTTGCCCCTCTTTGGGGTGGCGTAAGTGATGCCACTTCAAAGATAGTAGACAGAAGATATTTTGAAGGGATAGAAGAAAAATTAGTAGGAGGGAGAGATGCCCCCTCGAGTGTCGATGGGGTGATGAAGGAAGTCGATCGACGATCGAAAAAGATGAGAAGTAGGTAGAAGAATGGGGACGAGGCAGGATGCCCGAGGAGAGGGAGAATTAGGGGTGAAAGGGAAGTGGTGTAGAAGAAATATGGATGAGGGGAGAGAAGAGCTTAACCTCTAGCTGCTTATTTGTTTGGAACAAATTTGATGTCATCATATTGCCATAGGAACTACATCATCAGTCCTTATGAAAAATATAAGCATACAACAAAGGTAGAATGACATGAAAAGTCATACTACGAACAATTGTCCATTGTTGAAAGTACCAACTCCACGTAACATACAATAATGCAATGCAATACGAGAAGGAAACAAGCTCATATAACATGGAAAACAAGTACGAACGCACATATCCAACCCAACAATGGTCAAGATAGTTGTACAAATATTTTGTTATCGAGTGTTGAAGAGATCCACAAGTTCATGATTGATGACAAGGGTTAAAAATGATTCCCAAGCAAGGATACATGCAAGGGGAAATGAAAATGGACACGGGGTCCATGAAAAGTGTTTGTGCATGAAAACAGCACCAAGCAACCAAAAGTGCCCAGTCTGCAGACGAAACAAGCAAGCTAGCTTTTGTGAATGGTTGTGAATCCAGTGATCCACGAGTCATATTAATCGGGGAAGATGTGAGACAAACTAACAAGATATGGATAAGATACCATGCACAAGACACAAGTTTCAGCCATAAGAAGCAAGTTACCATTTTGTAGGGTGTTTTACTTTTTAGGAATTTTTTGAAAAATTTTGCCTTGTTTTTTTTATTTTTTTGATATATATATTGTTTTTGTTGTTTTTACTTTCCAAACCGTGGTGAATAGTAGAAGAAAGTATAAGAAGAAAAATAAGGGCCTATGGGCAACAGAAAGTGCCCTAGGTGGAAGAAAAGAGAAACAAACGACAAATAATCTCCTTGTTTAGTGGAAAAATTAAGAAAAAATAATTATTTGAAAAATAATTATTTACGAGGGTGTGAAGAAGAATAAAAATTGCCAACGAGCAATAAAATTGTCCGGGGGAGAAGAAAGGGGTATTGGACAAAAAATTCCCCAATACGGTGAAAAATAAGAGAAAAATAATTATTTAATTAAAAATAATTATTCCACAGCGAACAGAGGAGAAAACGGTGAGCTAAACGGGTGTCCCAATAAATGCGTCGATCGGTGAAAAAAATGTTAATATACCCCTGGGGTAAAAACATCGCAATTAGTTCATTTTAACCGCTCAGTTTAGAAAACTTACCATGAGGCTCGAGACTGGGAGAAATGGTGATCGTGATCGTTTGAGGCGTCTTGTAGATAGTAGATGATAGATCTGTAGACAATATCAAATGTTGTTTTCAAGTTTTATTTTGATGTATATGGACGAGATGATATGACGATATTGGTGCGGGGGGGATAGATTTTTTATTATGCGCAACCCCTCTTGCCCCCATTGATGATATGATATGTGATGATTAGCTTAGCATACATGCATGATGTAAAACTTAGCATTTTTGTTTATATATGATGTATAGATGATGTTAGATGTGATGATAGTGATGGTAATGTGATGTGAATGATAACAAAATAGAGCACATGTAAGAAACACAGCCAAATGCTACAAAGAACACCTAGAATTAATGCAATACACCATGAATCACCATACCTTATTAACAAGTAACAAAACACAACCAAATGCATTAAGAAATAAATAAAGAATTAACACACTAGCATGGCGAAACCCACTACAATATGCACAAGCAAGAATGAATCTATTCTAAGTAAGAAAAGATAAACTATGACAAAGTACACCCAAGTAACAAACAACTCAAAAGTAAGCACGCAAAACACTATACAAGCAACAAGCAAAGCAAGAAAACAAGATAATGCAAGTAAATATTTTTGTAAGATATGTTTTCATAAACTGATTTTCTATTGTTTAGGTTTTTGTGAAACAATTTTATATTGTTTTTGTGTTTTCACAAAACAATGTTCTATTGTTTTTGTGTTTTCTCGAAACAATGTTCTATTGTTTTTGTGTTTTCTCAAAACGATGTTCTATTGTTTTTGTTTTTTCCTCGAAACAATTTTCTATTGTTTTTGTGTTTTCTCAAAACAATGTTCTATTGTTTTTGTGTTTTCCTCGAAACAATTTTCTATTATTTTTATGTTTTTAACAGCTTTTCCAAAGCTATATGCAGTAACCAAGAAAGCATTGATGCCCCTAGCGTTAGGTGGGGAATATACAAGGCGAAGCCACACGCTTATGAATAAGAAGGTGAAGATGCAAAAATTCCCCAACAATTAGGTGGGAGTATTCAAAGGTAAACTCTTCACAGGTAGAAATGGGACCCAAGGCCATTATGGATAGGTTCAACATGATGGTGAACGTAAACCCATGAAGTGTTGGGAAGAGGCAAGGATGCCCCCAGCGTAAGTTGGCCTAAAAGCACATGATAGAAAGGAAGGAGAAGATTATTTTTGTGGAAGGGGACAAAGGTTTCCACAAACATGGAAAACAAGTAATCTTATACACATGGATGTTCTGAATGAAGTAGAAGAATGATGTGAATGATATGAATGTAGCTTAGAAGCCTTGTGATGAAGAAGTGATTAGCCAAAGGCATAAATCGTGAGACGAGATATGGACTAGAGTAAGAGTCTGAACAAGGTCCAAAAAGACACTTGGTAACATACTAATCTTGTTTACTCATAGAGATCCAGTGTGTGCACGTGGATTTTATTACCTCTTGAAGTGAAGATTTAATAGACAACAAGTGAAGAGACCCTAGCCAATGTGTAGGAATGATTTATTTTGATAAGTGATTTTGTGAATGGAGGGTGAAAGGATAGTTGTACATTGCTCCGCTACTAGCCAAGCATCCATAGCCCCGACGGAGATGTATTTGATTCTAATCACAACATTGCTCTACTACCAGTCAGGCATCCATAGCCCCGATAGAGATTATTGGAAATACCCCAAGAGAGAGTTATATATTAATTTGTTTTTGCTTTGTAGCTTTTAGCTTTTGAGTTTTGATTGATTTTGATTCTTTTTCTTTCTAAAAACTTATTTCAACTCTCTTGTTTGACAAGGGGTTAAGAACCACTGATGGCTTGATGGAAGGAGGTGGAAGTGATTGTGATGACGAAATTGGCTAGTGTTAACAAATATGTCTAAAATTTCTTCGCAACAAGTTTATTAGATGTTTGAATGTGATAGGATCTCCATGAGGTCAGTCATTCTTTAATTTACCAAGGTGATAAAAGACCGGGGAAAACAAATACCATAGAGATAAATGTCACAAAAATGCGTGTGAATAAGCTAACCAAAATATCACCGAAGGGATGAAAATGGTAGGAAGACTTGCGAGAAGAATAGAAAGGGAAGAAAGAAATAATGATTGCAATGTTTGATCTTTGTACCTTAGATTTTCGTTGGTTTTTTTTTTTTTTTGCATTGTTTTTTTTTAGAATTTTGATTTTTTTTTTTTTTTTGAACTGTTGTTACTAACAAAGTCACTCTATGTGATAGGATCCAACAACGATGTTTGCGACTTCCTTGATAAGGGATACTAAGCGTGTTTGTTTATCAAGAGTCATGTTTTCCCCAATCTTGATGATCGTGGTGAGTTCACACTCAACAAAGGACTGTGATTTATCCTGAAACATGGATTTTGTATGTGGGATCTTGAGTTCCCTATCCAAAGGTTTATGCACTTTGTGCCATACTTGATGGTTATGTTGATGTGCATTCTTGAATCGTGCTTGATTTACAACTTTGAGATTGTTCCAGTTGTTGGGGGATTTTGAGCTCTTGGAAGTTTTGACCTGAGCTTGATAATGAACTTGTTTGGGTTTCTTATAAGCTGATGCTTGAATTTTATGACCTCGAGAAGGAGAAGAATGTGAACATTTACGATTGATGATAGGAACGATAGAAATGGTAGTGGGCTTGCCATAACCATTGATAGAAGAAATATGTGATAGATGAAAAGGATACAGTCCAAGAATTGAAGAGGATGGGCTACTAGGAGGTGAGCCATGGATAGAAGGTGAAAGGCTACTAGGATGTGGCCCAAGAATAGAAGTAGGATGGCTAATATGATGTGACCCATAAATAGAAGTGAAGGGCTAATAGGATGTGGCCCAAGAATAGAAGAAGAAGGGCTACTAGGACATGACCCATAGATGTAAGATGATGAACTACTACCCGGGGTGATCCATACATAGAAGATAAGGGGCTAGTTGGACATGCCCCAATAATCAAAGATAGTGGGCTACTTGAAAATGTCCCACAAATAGAAGAGGGAGGGCTACTAGAAGGTGACCCACACCTAGATGAAGATGAAGGGCTACTTGGTGCTAACCCCACAAGAGATTGTGATTGAGGAATTATGATAGACAAAGATTTATTAGGTGATGAGAAGATAGGCCATGGATCTATGCAAGACCAAGGAGTTTCATCACATAATGAAGAATGTGAAGATGGAAGAATAAGAGGAGGATCAAGTTGCATGATCTAAGGCTCTTCCTCTATTTCTTGATCAAAGGAATCAACCTTTTCCTCACAATATGCAAACACATCAAAGTCTAAAGAGAATCCTTTTTGTAATCTACTAAAGCAATATCTTCGTATGCCCCTATAAATGCCCTGATTGTTTCTTCATTCTGAAAGAGATCAATCGGTATGAGTTGTTGATCGATCCCTAGGGGTTTATTGGAAGAAATAGGTTCACTTGGTGTGGAAGACTTAGAATATGTTTGATGATTATTGATAGAAGAAGATGATGTGGGGGATGAAGAATATGTGTAGCTAGATGTCTCAGGAGTAGAAGAAGGTGGTGTGGACCTACCTATACAATGGTATGTCATATGTAAAATAGTAGGATTAAGTCCAAAGTCTGTAGATTGCGACGCATGGGTCGATTCAGATGTTTGTCTCGAAGGACTTTGAGTCACACGAATCTTCACAGAAGGAAGATTCCGTGGGGGTGATTGATGAAGAAGGTCCTGCAAAGAAGGGGAGGACTGTGATTCAAGAATCGCATTAGATGAATGATGACAAGGGTCCTATGAAGAAAGAGAGGACTGTGATTTAAGAATTGTATTATACTTCTGATTGGAGGGATTTAGAGTCGCGTGTATCTTCAAAGGAAGAAGATGTTGTTGGGGTGACTGATAAAAGGGGTCCTGCGAAGAAAGGGAGGACCATGACATAAGAGTCACATTAGATGATTGATGAAGAGGATCCTACAAAGAAAGGGAGGACCATGACTTAGGAGTCACATTAGATGACTTAGGAGTCGAATTAGATGAATCGAATAGTATTTTGGATCTGAATCCTCAGAAGAGTTAGAGGAAATATTTGGATTGGAATCCTCAGAAGAAGAGGAAATTTTTGGATTAGAATTAGAAGAAGAGTGGGGGAAACTCGAATAATAATTTGGATCAGACGTGTCCAAATCATACCAACAACTATGAGATGAAGGTGGGGAACGAGTTACCCGTATGGGCTCTCTAGAAGCACGAAGAACCAAATGAGATTTAATTTTAATAGGAATCTTTTGATTTGAATTACTAAACCTAGGTTCCATATTTTTGTAAGTATGGGGAATCGTGTGATATTCGAGTCATGTTTGGCGTTGTTTTAAGCACAAATGTCTAGATTTAGATAGTGTGATGGAACTCCTTCAAAGGGAAGGAAGTGACATGTCAATTTGGGTAGCATAAGGACAACCAGCTAGACATTGTGTAAGTATGGGGATGCGTGCATGATTTTCTGAAGAAGTTCTAAGGAAAATAGACATCGTGACGATGCAATATCGATGAGATAAAAAGGGATTGTCCTAGAAAATAAGTTTTCTGAATGAATAATCACAAGGAACAATCATGCGAGTGTGAAACCCAAAGCCAATCAACAAGGAAATACACCATATGAAAATGTGACGCAAAACGATCAATAAGATGTTCTCACTTATGCCAAGTTCAAGGAAATGAACAAAACATAAGTAAAAACAAGAAGTCAATGTGATCTCCCAATCAAGATATACGATGAGTGAGCTCAAACTTGATTAAGACCTATATCTCAAAAATTTCTAATTACAATTCACAAATGACACAACAATATCACCAAGATATGTTAACCCACTTTGCGAGAAAGTGAAGTATTGATATCGAGGTGTTATTGATATAACACGCACAAATAGTAACACCTAACACTCTTTGAAATCAAGGTAATAATAGAACCGAACTAAAAAGCTCAAAGTATAGCTAGGAATAGTTAAAAATGTGTGCAACGTAACCATACAATATAGGTATTTATGTCAAGTTTACAAGAAACAAGACGTAAATATCAAAATTGTAGTGATACGATACAAACAAGCTAACTCTTCTAAGGAAGTCCACGGTGATGAACCACGCCTAACTACAATGATGACCTTGACATGGGTATCAAGATCACAATGGCTACCAATGACATGAAAATGCCTCCACACACTTTAGACGTTTAACTAACCCAGCCGCAAACATGGATGGGCGTAAACGAACATAAAAGTGAGAGAAACAGTCGATTGGTAACACAAAGGTAGTCACCCTTATTTTGATCAACAAAGTGTCAAAAGAATGTGAAGGAAGTAAATTAAAAAAAGATGAAAAATGCTAGCTTCACTTTGGCAGAGTTTCACCTCACCCTAAGGCAAGTAAAAACTAAGTGAAAGTAACGCGTCACATGTTTCTCAATGAAAATATGGTTCACAACTCAACACTATTTTAGAATGGTCAAAGTGGGCTCCTAGCCAAAGTATATTCTCCTAGGTGGTTCTCTCGCCCTAGGTGTTACAAAGTTGCCACCAAGTGAGCGTGATTTACCCAAAAAGTCACACTGACTAGTTTGGGAGTATCTCGGCTTTACTTTACCCCCTTCAAGAATGTAGGCAACTAGTGCGTCTACGTGTACTATCACTGGGGTTGCCACAACGGACAACCTATAATGCTATCTCACAAAGGAATCACTAGTCAAGTAGGTAGTGCGGAGCACTTCTCGTTTCATCCACAAGGTTCCCTCTTGTGTGGACTACTTTGGGGTTCCTGGAACCACCCCTATTTTTGTAGCTTAAGGCGTTATGCCAAAGGGGTTATGTTCCAGTTGAGCGGAGAGGGACGTACCCTTTTCTGAAACCTACAATACAGTGTTTTGAATATGTTGTTATTTTTATCTTGTTTAATTAGGTGTGGTTTTCTTGAACACCTTTTGGCAACCTATATAACAACTGTATTAGTAGTTTTTTTATTTTGTTTTGATTCGTCCTTTCTTTGACAAGCATTTTTAGGTCCTACACTCAAGCGTTAGTAGTTCTCCAAGAAAATCACATTATTTAAAAGAGGATTAAGAGCTTTTTTTTATTCTTAAGATCATCCAAGGATGCAAGAGAAGAGCATACACAACAAATAATCCAATTAAAAAGTAAAGAAAATATTTTAAATCAATGAACCATACAAAAATCTTGATAATTGTTCATTCCCCTTAAACCAAAAGTGAAAGATGAAGCTTCCAATTTACCAAATGTTATAAAATGAAGAATAAAGTTGTTTTTGATTCTCAAGATCACCCTAAGGTGCAAGAGAATATCATACACAAAATTTATCCCAACTATATATAAATGGAAAACTTCAAATCAAAGGACTATTGAAAAATGCTTTGTAAAAGGTTCATTCCCTTAAACCAAAAGTGAAAGATGAAGTTTCCATTTTACCAAATGTTATAAAATGAAGACTAAAGTTGTTTTTGATTCTCAATATCACCCTAAGGTGCAAGAGAAGAGCATACACAAACTTTATCCCAACTATAGAGAAATGGAAAACTTCAAATCAAAGGACCATTGAAATTTTTTTGTAAAAGGTTCATTCCCTTAAACCAAAAGTGAAAGATGAAGTTTCTAATTTACCAAATGTTATAAAATGAAGACTAAAGTTTCTTTTGATTCTCAAGATCACCCTAAGGTTCAATAGAAGAGCATACACAAACTTTATTCCAACTATATAGAAATGGGAAACTTCAAATCAAAGGACCATTGAAAAATGCTTTGTAAAGGTTCATTCCTTTAAGTAAAATGAATAATCAAATTTCCAAGTTTAATCCCAATGTTAAAAAGATATAGATCAAAAAAATTTGATTCTCAAGATCACCAAAAGGTGCAAGAGAAGAGCATACACACACTTTGGTCTAAATCGAGGAAGCATGGAAATACAACTTTCATCAAAACATTAGACATGTTAGAAAATGACTAGTTTTAAACTAACGAGAAAAACCTACAATTTTTGTAAGTATAAATCCCAAATTTATGTTTTCATTGAATATTTAACTTCAATAGCTTTCCAACACAAAAAAATAGAGTCATTTCGAGTTCGGGAGAAAATGTTATGGCCTTCGAAAGATGGGTTACGCATATGCTCTTATGCTCACGGGTATGCACTTGACATGCACTCAAAAAATGTCTTAAAAACATCCCTTAATTTGTAAAATGGGAAAAATTTTCCAACCAAGATTCAATTTTGACAACAACCCATCACATTAATATATGAATAGAATACTCGATGCTATCAAACATTAACATACATGCTCAAGAATTTAAGATTTTCAAGAAATTGACAAAACTAGCATGTAGAATGATGAAAAAGTAAGCTCTAAAAATGAAAACATGATGAAATCTTGAAATTTTCTCACCAAAGGTTAAATTTTGACAAGAACCCACCAAATTAATATATAAATAGAAGACTCAAGATTACTATCAAACACTAACCTACATGCTCAAGAAATTAACAAAACTAGCATGTAGAATGTTAAAAAAGTAAGCTCTAAAAATGAAAACATGGAGAAATCTTGAAATTTTTTTATCAATTCAAATTTTGATAGCACTTCACGTCTTTCATACCTACAAGGAAGACCCAACATATGCAAACTCAACAAAACAAGTTAAAAAAAATAAGTTAGATCAACATGTGTAAAAGAGGGTTAGTAACCAAAAATGAAACTTAACTACAAAAACTTGAAATTAAGTGCAAAGGACAATGGATTAGGTCCCACCGGGCATGCCAAATGTGTGCATGTTTTTTTTTTTAAAATAATGCTAATATTAGTAAAGACTAACACCTAAATATCCTTAACTTAGCAAAAATTGAACAACTAACTAAACACCACCAAGATAAGAATTAAACAAGGGTTAGATGCTAGCATTCATAGTACAAACTTTGAAACTAACAATGTTAAATATCTTAACTCCTTTATTATCTAACAAAAATAAATGAATGGACCTAAGTAAGCTCCATGGCTATCAAAATAGTTTTCCTTAGTATGCCAAGTAACCTAGGAATGAGGGCCTATCAAAGTTGGGCTACAAGACCCCTTTTACACCTCCCATATGACCTAAGCACTTAAGAAAGAGGCTTAACTCTTCAAGATGATGAACTCTCAAAAGGGTAAAAGGCAAGCTCTTAGTCTTTGCTATATGCTTTGCATTCACTCTCAGGTGTAAGTAAAAAGATAGGTGGAGGGCTCTTTATATAGCCCAAAGGATAAGGATTCAACACATTCTCATGAATGTGGGATAAAGGTAAAACATGATTAGGAGTGGATAAGGTTACTTTATTCAAGGTAACCTTACTTTAGAAGGGTTTAATACATGTTTAGCAAGTCATGGGAGTTGGGGGCTTTAATTAAGCAAAGGTGATTAATTAATAGGTAGGCGTAAGCTTATAGAAGCCAATTAGAAGAATATTAATACGATTTAAGATATTAGAAGGGGATTAAATCAATTAAATATTGATTTATTGGTTAAATGGAAGGAAAGATAATTAATTAATAATAATTAATTAGTCTAGGTAGAAGGGGTGATTAAATCAATTAAATATTGATTTATTGGTTAAATGGAAGGAAATCTAATTAATTAATAATAATTAATTAGTCTAGGTAGAAGGGTGATTTATTAATGAAGGTCGTTAATAAGGGTATTTTTGGATAGGCAACTTAATTAATTAGCTTATTGTAATTAATTAATGATGATATGAGGGAAAATGAGTGCTTTTGACTATATGTCATTGATTTGCGAGAAAGGGGATAATTAGCGCAATTTAAGTATTTAAATTGCTTGGGCATAATTATAGGTGTCTACACACCTCATTAGGATCTAGAACTAGGCCTAAAAGAGTCAGTTTCACCTAATAATTTTAAAAAGTGACTTGAAGTTTACTCCAAAATATCTTGCACGTGTTGGAACCAACATTTATGATATGTAGAGCATCCGATCCAATCACGCAAACCATCTCAATACCTTTAGTGGACATCAACCTCATTGTCCAATTCTATAGCACTATGAGACCACCCTAAAACCATCTTGAAAGCTCAAAGAACTAGCTTGAGACCACTACACACCATTGATAAACACCTATCTACATGAAATTTCACTCCTCCTTTACCATCAATGCCATGTGACATCAATGACAACACCAACCAATGTAACAGGTTCAATATGGTATAACAAGCAAGGAGAGGGAAGTCTAATTCCCACCAAGTGTGTATATTAGGAGCTATTGGAAAATAGATGTGATCATCTTGAGCAAGAATAGTCATACTATGTATAGTGAAGGAAAGGATGTATACCATATATATAGTAGTCTCTATAACATGAATAGAAGGATACATAAACAAGCATGAGGAGAAAATCATGTATGGAGTGGCATAGAAGGAAGGGAAAGGGGAGCCATAAGCATATATAGATGTAGTAAGAACCTATGCTCATAGTGTAGATAAGAGAAAGTGTTGCTAGAAAGATTGACTTGAAGTGCAAAGCAAAAATAAGGTATATGTGTGTATGTGAGTAGTATGGATATGAAATTGTTGATTAGAATGTGTGACTATAGCGGGGAAGTTTGATGCCCCCAAGTGTGCGAGTGATGGAGATCTATCTAATGATGGGAGAGAGACCATGCCATGGTGGCGGATGTTGAAATGTGTCATGAGAAAATTTATGGTTGTCACAATGGTAGGTAGAATCAAGGGTATAAACAAAATTGTTAGGATTAAAATATAATGGACACAAATTCTCATGTGACATATCAAATGGTTCATCAACATCATAAGCTTCGTTTGGGTCCCAATCATTGACATAGGCATTATCTGGATCGAAAGGAGGAATTATAAGTTTAATTTTAGGAGGTTGGTGAGGGATCTCATCTTGTGGCGAGGAAATCAGTTGTTCTTTATTTGATGGTTTGGCCTTAGGTGGGGCTTGTGGTGACTCTTGCATTACTAGAGAAGGAACATGAGTGACTATTGTGTGATACTCACTAGACATAGAGGGATCAAATTTGGGAACCCATTGGGGTTTGGTAATTGGAGATGAGTGTGTAGCAAAATGTTGTGTAGAAAATGAAATAAATCCTTGATGCTCAAGTTTCCCGATTCTTCATTCTAAAGCATAGCAATCATTTTCATGATGTCTATTAATTTTATGATAATTGCAAAATAGGTGACCTTTGTATTTTGTAAGTTGGTAAGGTAGTAATGAGTAGGTGACAAGGTGATTAACTAGTGATTAAGGATCTCAAAGAGAATATCGTGTTGCCTAACATTTTGATTAAACTTGAGAGGTTCTTGTTGTGGTAATACCTTGACCTCACTTATATGAGCACATGTCGTATACATGGGATCAAGATGAGGTGTAGTAGAAGAACTAGCACGGCATGAAAAGCATCCTTGAGATGTTGGATTTTAGATATGAGGGATGTAATCATGGTTTCCATGGCTTGAAATTTATCTTGAAAAAAGGTGTAAATCTTGAATTGAATTGAAGATTGATGGATTGGTTGTGTTATCAGGACTAATAGGGGGATTAGAGAAATGATTTAAAATTACACTTACTTGTGAAGGTGGCATATTGTGAGGTAGGTACATTGTATGTATGGATTTGTTGAGAGCATCTTTAAAAATTGGGTGTTTTTGAAGTAATTGATGTAACGATACTTGAGAAAATTTATGAGCTATGTTATGTGTTATCTAAATAACTCTCCTAGTTATTTGGACAACTTGTATACATCTTCTAGCTCTAAGCTCTTCATTGCAAGGTTGTGTGCACTCAAATTCACTTGGCACATTCCCTTGGGTGAAGTTTCCTCACACGCCCCCTTCTTGTTCTCACATGCCCTTGCTCATTTCCCCTTCTCCCCTTTCATTTTCCATTTCCTCTTTGTTCCACTCCTCCCTCACATGCATCCTGTGCATTAACCTTCTTCATAGCAGATGTTTTTTCCTACACGTGCACCTCACACTTTCTTCAATCAACGAAGTCCCTAGCCTTCTCACATGCCCCTGCACAACATCTTGTAATATTTCCACCCCGAGCATGCATCCTCCGCTCACCAATTTACCTCATTTCCTCATGCGCATTGCGTGTTTCTTCCTTTGTCTTCTTTCCACACCTCATTCTTTCATGTGCATATCTTTGCACCCTTCTATGTTAGGTTATCCTCTAACATGCTTGAGTGTGCCACACATGACTAGTCAAAGTGTGCCAATAGGGCATTGGATCCTTACAACAAATCAATGAATAACACGTGGCAAAAAGACAAAACATTTGCACATTTGGTTGTCCTTTCAGTCAATCCATGTGTGTCATGTGTTTTGTATGCATGTAAAACTTTGACAAACTTTTGTGACACCATATCTTTTCTACAAAGCTCTGATCGGCATGCACCTAGAATTTTCAGATAGCTTTTGACATAGGCTATAGTGCTAGACATTCAAATTCAAATTCTTGGTGGATCTGGTAGGTGAGAAAGAAAAAATGACATTATGGACATTGATGAGCAGATTTAATTGCTCCAACTACCCGATTTGATCCGATTCACCCTTCTTCCTTATTCAAACATGCCAAATAGACTTGGGGAAACATATTTGAAATATTTGTAGGTGGATTTACAGGCATTAAATGCTTATTTTTGGTGGTTGTATTTCAAATTCAGAGTTTTCCCTCCTTCTCTTCTTCTTCCATGGATTCATCTATAAATGTAAGAGTTGGGTTCATTATTAACATGGACACTTTAGATCCTTATGTACTTTGCAAAGGACTTCATAGTTCTTATATTTTGAGTTAAAAACCTCTATATCTGGCTCTTGCATGTGGATATCAGCCTCTTTTGCTAGTGTAACATCTCTATGAATTTCTGGAAGTAATAGAAGCATCGTTTTATGACTATTCTCTGTCTTAACATGTTTGCATTCCTTCTTTCCTTTTCTTTTATATTGTGTGCCTGTTGTGCCATTTCACATCCCTTGCAGCTCCTTATTTAGTTTTGTTCCATGAAACTGATATGGTAAATACGTTTTAAGTTGTGTTACATATGCCTAGCCTTATTTCACTCATTTCCCTTCATTTTCACTTTGAACAACAGATTTCGGCACACTCGGTGGGACCAAGATCTTGAAAGCTTAAATTTCATATTTTTAAATTCTAGTGTTTGGACCTAGTATTTAACCCTTTGGAGGCTCATTTCAACACATATGATGACTCCTAATATATGCATATATCTATTTTATAAACCTTGAGTTCATTTCATTAGAAGAGTGCATACAAGGAGAAGTGCAGTAGTTGAAGATTCTTTCGAGTACCTCTAGCTATCCCCGAGAAGAGTTCGTTCCAAAATCCCACGTGCACATCTCCATCTCCAATAGTTTCTAACATGCTCGGTGGGAGTAGTAATGAAATCTTAAATTTCATATTACTAAGTTATGGTGTGCGGACTTAGTATTTCATCCTTTGGAGGCTCATTTCAACACATTTGGTGACTCCCAATATTTGCAAATATATGTTTTAGCAACCCTGAGTTCCTTTCATGAGAAGAGTGCATACAAGGAGAAGTGCAACAGCTGAAGATTATTTCAAGTACCTCCAGCTATCCCTAAGAAGAGTTTGTTCTAGAAATCCCGTGCACACATTTCCATCTCTAACATGTCGTGCCCATTCAAATCCTCCTCAAAACAGATAACAAGTGCACCTTGCAATGGCACATCATCCACCTCCTCCACTAAGGAACTTTTCTAACTTCATCGAAGGAAGTTCCTAGTTCTAGCCATGTAACATGACATGCCAAATGGTGCGCTCAAAAGTATTCCATACTTTACTAGTGAGAATCAAGTCACCCCTCAGGAGCATATCTAGGATGTAGCAAATGTATGTTCACTCTACCTGATCACACATGATGATGTAGCAGTTAGGCTACTTGCAGCCTCTTTCAAAGGTAAAGTGTTTCAATGGTACCGAGGCTTGAGACTTGGATCTATTACCACTGGGATGAGCTGTGAATAGCTCTTTGCAATTATTTTGAAGATAATTCAAATAACCTATCTCTGGTGGAGTAACTGACAACAACAAGGAGGGCGCCTAATGAGAAGATGACTGATTTCAACATCAGATTTTAAAAGACTTGGTTCAAAATCCATCTTGTGGTAAGACCTACTACCCATCATGCTTTTATGTATCATCTAAAGGCGGTGAACATTGATATCTAAGTCATGATTCAATCTATGGGAGGTAGGACTTTACCAATTGCTTATAATATTATAGTAAGGGCAGAAAATAGTATTATTCAAGTGGGAAAAATAGCTCCTAGACCACATATTCCCTTGTTCCTAGAAATGTCACAAGCGCTCCAAACCTTCTTTGCCTCTGTTCCTATTCCTAAGCAAAGTGCACAACCTATTGCATCAACATCCTACTCTCCAGGGCAACAAAAAGAAGATGAATAATTGAAGACCCTGATTAGAAATTTGGAAAATAAAGTTATATCATTAGAGAAATAATTGGTGCAAGCCTATAGAGGTAGTTATAATCAGGCACATAGCCAAAGCAATCAACCTTGCTGGAATCAATATGGAAACCAAATATACATGCCCAACCAGTAGAATAATAGATGGCATACTAGTGCACTTTTGCCCTTACAAGTTGTTCCTCCCGCACCCTCTCTTCTAATACCCAGTGCAAGTTAGGTGCTTGTTCTAGTTTAGAACAATTTGGTGCAAGAGTCAGAGTGGTGCTTCCCTTGTAATATGCCTCATAGTCAGTATCACTATGCCAAAACTGCACATGTGTAAGCCTACATGATCAAGAACGCTTTCAGCTATGAACCTTCAACAAGTGCCCTTGAAGCAGAAAACCAAGAAAGGCTAGAAGTTTTTCCTGACTCCAATCTGATGTTCTTTGGTGTAGAGGACTTTTTGCAATCAACCAATCTGCAGACGTTAAAATCAGCCCATGTACCCAAGTTGAGGACAACATAAGGTACAAAAAAAGAATGTTCAAGTCTGGCACACATGTCACAATCCTAGTAACACAAGAAAATCATTAAAAGCATAAAGATACAGCTAAGGCATCCAATGGTAAAAATACTCAAGCCCCTACACAAGAGGCCCTATGCAAAGCTTCTCCATAAGTAGTGCACACCCCTCCTTTGGTAGGTCAAGCCTCAACTTTGGCTAAAGCCCCTATTTCTGCAATTAAACTATCAAGAAAGGATGTTATTGTACCAAAATTCACAAGTCAATGAGTCTTCCATTTAGCATTGTGGACCAGATGAAGAAGACAAATATAAATTTCACAATGTGGGATGCTCTAACCATTCCATCCTAGTGTGACCTTTTACATGAGGTCTTGTCGTAACTTCCACACATTGATCCAACTATTCAAAAGTCACCCACTTCTATCAATATCTGCCAAGAAGAAGAGAAACAAGTAAGTAAAGTTATTGAAAACCTACAATTATATATGTCCTTGATCATAGGAATACACCTAGTGCATAATTGCATGATAGACTTGGGTGCTAGTACATCTTTCATGCCTAAGAAGATAGTTGATGTCTTAGGTCTCAAGTATATCCCTTTGAGAAAAGGATCCCTGCAAATCGATGTCTCAACTGTTACTACTTTAGTATTTATCAAGGATCTTGAGTTGGCCCTTCATGCATGTCCAAGCCTCACCATAAATCAAGATGTATCTATCATTGACTTACCTCCTTTGTTTTCCCTATGTCTATCAAGAGAATTTACTACAAAAGTGGGTGGTTACCTGTCTTCTAATTGATCTCGTATGTTACTCAAGACAAGGTATGGTACTCGGTTTACCATACAAGTTGAACCTATATTTTCCTATCATGTAGAGTCATATGTCCCATCCCCTCTCCAAGCCAATTATTTAATCCAAGAACAAGCTTCAGTTCCTGAAGAGCAGCCTCTTCCACCTTCTATTCCTGATCTAGTACTTAATGAGTGGGTAGAGAGGCACCATAAATTTGACCCATATGCTGAAGAACTAGAAGCCTATGAAACTGGGCTTGGTACTTACTGAATTCTTGAAGAAGAAACTATGTTTCCACTATGCTCAAGAAAAACCAAGTTGAACTTGACCTATGGAAGTTATACTTTAATGGTTCCAAAACAAAAAAAGCAAGGGGAGTAGGATTTGTTCTCATCTCTCCCAAGGATGAGGAATTTTTCTTCATGCACTGATTGTAGTTTACCTATTCTAACAATGTAGAATAATATGAGGTGTTGGTGCATGTTTTTCTTATGCTAAAAATAATAATATCAAGGCATTGTAGATATTTGGGGATATAGAATTGGTTATTCACCGTGTTATCAACAAGTACCAGAAAAGTATAAGGTTCTCAAAGCTTATAAACATAGATTTTGGGACCTCCTTGAGAACTTCAATTCTCTAAATTTACAGGTGGTGTCTTTGTGCAAAATGAATAAGGAGGTGACCAAATGGCCATGCTTGGTTTGCGATTCTCCCCCCTTGAGGACTTTATCAAAGGAAACACTCAACATGGATAGAAAAGGGAAGAGAGCTTCACAAAAATCAAGAAAGAAATTTCTTGCACACCAACACTCATCAACCCATATTATTCAAATAATTTCATCCTTTATGCTTATGGTGTTGATGCGAGTGTTGTTGTTATCCTAACCCAAGAAAATGAACAAGGGCTGGAACAAAACCAGTGGATTTCTTCATCCAGATGCTGAAGGAATATGAATTAAAGTACATTCACACAGAGAATCAGGTCTTCACCATCATGTGCACACTCAAGAAATTCAAAATTATGCTTGCCATAAATCATATTAAGGTGTTAGTCTCCCAATCTTCTATCAAGAACTTCATTATGGGAGCAGAGATTAGTGAAAAGAGAGTAAGATGGGTGACCAAGATCATGGAATATGATGTGAGTATCAAAGCCACAAAATGGTGAGAGGTAGCACACTCTGCAAGTAGATTGCTAAGGATGTGCGTAATGAGCCGAGGCTTCATTGTTTACGGATGAAGGTCTCCCGCACGTAGAACTTGAGAAGAATATAGACCAAGCGCGCATGACTAGATGAAGGACATGATCACATTCCTTTCTAAGGGCATATACCCTCTTGGTTTGAACAAGAAAAAAGAAGACATCTGAGGTTATAATCTATCCCTTATGTTTTGATTGATGGAATTCTCTTCAAGAAGAATCTTGATGGCATGTTGTTAAGATATATCAATGGCATACAGACTGAAAATGTGTTAGTAGAATTTCACGATGGATTATTTGGTGGAAACTTCTCTATCAAAACGCCACAATAAAGATCGTAATGGATGGAATATTTTGGCATACCTGTTTACTGAGATGAACACAAGTGGGTCAAAAATGTAAGGAATGCACTTTCTTTGTAGGAAAGAAGAGATTGACAGTGCTTCCCCTCCGACCAATCCAAGCAAATTAGAATTTTGCGCAATGGGGTCTCGACTTCATAGGCATGATCAATCTGCCTTCAAGTGTTGGACACAAGTGGGTGCTTATGGCTATGGACTACTTCATCCAGATGGATAGAAGCTATCACACTCAAGGAATCAATCAAGTCAGTCATCTTTGACTTTCTTGAAGGAATAGTCAAAAAGTTTGTCATTCCTCAAACCATTATCTCTAATAATGAAAAATCCTTCGTTAGGACCAAAATGAATGATAGGGCACTAAATCTAGGAATCTACCTGAAGACTTCTTCCAACTATTATCCTCAGGGAAATGGTTTAGCAGAGTCAACAAATAAGAACTTGATCAGAATCATGAAGCGCACAATGGATATCTAGTTAAAGAAAGTGGCATAAAAAGGTCTCATGTGCACTTTGGGTAGATAGAATCACAATTAAAAGGGCAATAGGAACTTTTCCTTACAAGATTTTCTATGGAAAGGAGGCTACCCTTCTTTTGATGCTAGAACTGAATTCATTAGTGCTTGTTGCGGATGGAATTTGAATGCATGAGACGAGAGAGAAATTAGAAAGAGCTGGTCAATCTTGAAGAATAAAAAACTCTACCATGATCAAGATAGAACAACATCAACAAATAAATGGTTTGACAGAAAGGCTAGGCCTCAAGCTTTCAAATTTGGGGACTTGGTCTTAAAATGGGATGTTGATAGAGCTAAAACAGGGCATCATTCAAAGTTTGATGCACTTTAGAGTGGCTCATATATCATCACTTTGTGCAAAGATGCTAACTCTTTTGAGTTAACTCATCTTGGAGGTGCGCTATAAATCCCAAGAATGGGATCTATCTCAAACCCTTCTATTGAGTTTGTTGCATTATTTTCTATAAATTAGAATAGTTTCAATTCCTCTAAGTGTGTTGTGTGCACACTATTTTTTTGTACATAGTTCTTTCCTCTCGTGTGCTTCCCACGTGGGCTCTTCTTGCTTCCAGGATTTAGGTCTTCTTTTAGCAGTTTACAAGTTTTAGAATAGAGTCAAGAAATGATCCTTTAAGTGACTTCAAGGGTAGTTATTCAAAGTTGCAAATCAGAATTTCATGATTACATAGTAGACTTCATGCCTAATGGATGCTCTAGGCTATTGATCTCCTTCATCTAACAGGTAGATGGCCCCAAAAGTCACCAAAACTATTATCCAAATAACTCTCCTAATTATTTGGACAACTTTTATACATCTTCTGGCTTTGAGATCTTCATTACAAGGTTGTGTGCGCTCAAATTTACTTGGCACACTCCTTGGGTGCGATTTCCTCGCACGCCCCCTTCTTTTCCTCACGTGCCCTTGCATGTTTCCCCTTCTCCCTTTTCATTTTCCTTTTCCTCTTTATTCCACTCCTCCCTCACACTCATCCTCTATGCATGCACCTTCTTCCTAACAGATTGTTTTGTCATGCGTGCACACCTTGCACTTACTTCAATCAGCCAAGTCCCTAGCCTTCTCATGTGTCCCGTACATCATCTTGTAATAGTTGCACCCGACCATGCATCCCCCGCTCACTAGTTTTCCCCATTTCCTCACGCGTGTTGCATGCACCTTCCTTTTGTCTTCTTCACATGCCTCATTCATCTGCGTGCATATCTATGTGCCCTCCTTTGTACCCTTTTGTGCCATGTTATCCTACGACATGCTTGAGTGTGCCACACATGACCAATCAAAGTGCACCAATAGGGCATCGGATCCTTGTAACAAATCAATGAATAATATGTGGCAGAAATGAAAAAACATTTGCACAAGTGGACGTCCTTTCAATCAATCCGTGCATGCCACATGTTTTGTGTGCGGAAATGACTCTAACATCTGTATATGTTTATACAAAGCTCGATCAAGCACACACCTAGACTTGTAAAATAGCTTATGACATAGGCTACAGTGGTAGACATTCAAATTCAAATTCTTGATGATTGGTAGGTGAGAAAGGAAAAAATGACATTATGGACATTGATGAACATATTTAATTACTCCAACCACCCGATTTGATCTGATTCACCCTTCTTCCTTCTTCAAACATGCCAAACAAACTTGGGGAAACATATTTGACAGATTTACAGGAATATTTACCGGCATTAAATGCTTCTTCTTCATGGTTGTATTTCAAATTCAGTTTTCCCTCCTTCTTCTCTTCTTCTTCCATGGATTCATCTATAAATGTAAGAGTTGGGTTCATTATTAACATGGACACTTTGGATCCTTATGCACTTTTCTAAGGACTTCATATTTTCTGTATTTTGAGTTGCAGACCTCTAGATTTGGCTCTTACATGTGGATATCAGCCTCTTTCACCATTATAATAGCTCTATGCATTTCTGGAAGTAATAGAAGTGTCATTTTGTGACTATTCTTTGTCCTAACATGTTTGCATTCCTTCTTCTTGCCTTTTCTTTTGCATTGCATGTTTTTGTGCCATTTCACGTCCCTTGCATCTCCTTATTTAGTTGTGTTCCATGAAATTGATCTAGTAAATATGTTTTAAGTTGTGTTACACATGCCTAGCCTTCTTTCACACATTTCCCTTCATTTTCCCTCTGAACAGATAGTGGCCATCCCTCTTTTCTGGTGTTATCACATTTTAGTGTAGGTTTTCTTTCATGTTATCCTTCTATCCTGGTCCTTTTGCATCATTAGAATAATTTTCCCTTTCAAAGTGCTAGGAGTAGTAGTAGTAGTAGAAAAAGATAGAGGAATCGACCTTCTCTGGAGATCCGTCCCAAGCGCACAAGGTCCCACAACTTGGGGAGGGTTCCATTGTTATCTCAAAAAAATCATATCTTCAGGATCTCGAGACATGGGTGCACATTTGAATGACCAAAATTATGAAAGAAAAGGTAATTTGTAAAATAAGAGCCCTAGAAAGTGACCCAAAGGATAGGACCAAGGATGAAACCCTAGGAATAACTATGCAAATCAGATGTATGATAAACAATAGATGGAAATATGAACCCTGATGTAACTAGGGTTTGAGATTAGGAAAGAAAAATATGATAGAATAGGAAAAATAAGAATTTGAGTGGTCAATCACGAGTTGGGGTTCACCAAATGATTTAATATAATTTGAATTAAATCTTATTTCAAAGTAAATTACTGTAACAAATGATATTCAAATGATTAAGTACAATAATATACAAGCAATAAGCATTCAAAAATGTAAAACCCTAAGCAAATGAGAGAGGGATGATGACTTAGTTGATTTTGTGCAACCTGAGAGTGATTGTGACTATGTATCTTCTAGAACACGAAGGAAACAACATCGTAAAATCTCGATGAGGGTTCTAAACCCCCGTAATGTATAGGGAAGAAGCACTGCTGAAGGGTAGGAGTGCCCAAGCACTAACAATTGATCCAGTACATGTGTCTTCTAAAATTCTCGTGTTTTGATCTTTTATGGGTCGAATACCTTTGTCGTTAGTCTCTCTTTATTTCTTTATTTTTTTGTTGGATCATCAATTGCACTGTAACCTAGAAAATAAATGACTACTTGCACATGCTTACAAACCACATTAAATATAATTAAAAAAATGTAAAATGTGGATTCAGATAGACCCAAACGGTCACCCGAAGAGTGAACTTGACCTGTGCATTGCATTACATCTCGAGAATTCATGTAGTTCTTCATGTGTGTGTGTTCCCATGTCATGTTCTCTAGGTTTCCCTTTTGTAAATTACACAACAATATTGGGATAGATCTAGATTGTCCCGAATATGTAAAATATGTGTGATGGAATAGAATAAACTCCCCTCCTATGCAGTGTATGTAGATCAATACAACCCTTGACCCTTGTATAGATGTGTTAGATATGTAATTTTTATTATTCTTGTGCCTTTATAGAGGCTTAGGTGGTGATAGATAATGCTTATAGTGTTTGGCCCTTTATTTGAAAGAAGTAAATAAGTATATATATGATTCCCTTGTTTGAATTTCATAATTGACAACTAAAAGGACAACCTAAAGTACTAAAAGGTGACCAAGAAGTGAAATGAACTCAAAAGAGTAAGAATTAGAAAGATAGGGATAGGAGCACCTATGAGGGACTAGATCGCGTGGTCGATTCTATCCTAACTTGGTGCTAGTGTCGATCTCATCAAAAGGTACATTGATCAATGTTCGATAGAACTTTAAGATGTGAAAAGCCAAAAGGATGCTCACTCAAGCTTAGAAATAGTAAAGTGGAAGATATAAAAACAACCAAAAGGCCAAAAGGAGTTTTCAACCACTATTTTTCTTACATAGGAATCATTTATACATTAGTATTCTTTAGGACCTAGAAATGTACCCAAGTGCATATATTTTATGTCTAAGTCTCATGTCCTTCTTGGCTCTTGTTTTTGAGCCCTTGCATCTTACTAGTTGTGTGGAGTCAAGGGTGGAGTAAGGCATCCTAACGTTATATCATCTACAATAAATTCTACCAATGGAATGAAATATTTAATATTGTTTGAAAATGAGTTCCCAACATGCAACATTTACACGTGTATGTTCCCATACCTCATATCCTCTATCATATCCTATCACCTCTCATGTCTTCTACTTTCCTTTGTTTCAAATAGTCAAGAAGTTTACCATCTATTGTATTATCCATCTTTGCTTTATCCATCTCTGAATCTTTTTGAGACTCTTAGTTCTTACGTGAGCTTGGAATGGGTCCATGATCATTATCACAACTAGGTCCCTCACATCGATACCTAGTCAAAAATCCCTAAAAACCCAAATAATAAAAAAATCTAAAAACACACTTAAATATATTCTCCAAAATCCCAAAAAAATCAAATATTCCAATAAATACCACAAACATATCAAACCAGTCAAAAATCTATAAAAAAAATAAAAAAACAATCCTAAACATTTACAAAAACAACAAAATTCCCAAAACATCAACACACTTAACAAAATTACACATTGACTCCTATCTTGGTGTCTGTTCCAAATATCCTACAAACAAATCAATCAATCAAAACATCCTAATCTACATCCCTTGCATGTATCCTCATTGGGGAAATCTCAACTCTCATTATATCCTTTCTTGAGGGAAATGACCCAATCAATCTCACATCATCTTATCCTTACTTGGGGGCACATCAAATCAATCAATTATAATTATGGAACACATTAGGGACATAATTTAATGTCTTTATGTAATGTTGTGTTGCATTTTTACTTTTCTTAGTTAATTATTTGACCAATTAAAATTTTATTGTTTGTTATCTTGGTTCATTTATAGCCATGGTACATATATTTACTTTGTTTATTGTTTTTTTTTACTTTTTTGTTTATGTGTGTATGTGTTTATTTACACTCATAATGGGTTAATCATCATAGTTATTTAATAATCATGGTGCCAACTCTATTGTGCAATAATAAAATAGGCTGCTCTAAATTACAATATATTAATAAAATCTCAAGCTACGAGAAAGGTTAACCCTATTATCAACTCAATTGCATACCCACCCACCCTTCTATTTCACCCATCTTCTACACCCTAACTAATATCCCCACCCCTAATTTTGATATTTGACCCTTTGTTTATTATTTTCTCGAGCCCCTTTTGCGCATCTCTCACTTTGACCTCTTATTCTTTCTACCAAATTTTCGTCCACTAATTTTTACATCTCCCATCTACTGAAGGGGCACTCTATTGGAACAATCTAGATCCGCTAGGGCATCTAAATGCTTCACTGGGGAAAATCAAGTAGTTTAGAACACTCATTTGTCATTCATTCACTGATCTACGCACATCTACTATTTTTAAAATGTTATTACTTTGTAATAACAATTTAAAGAGGGGAAAATGTAGACACCCCAAAAATACCCATTACACTTTATAACATCCAAAAATAATATTAAATCCTTTATTCACCCATATACCACTACTAGAATTAATTTAATTAATTCTATTACACACTATACATTATACACCTCTTTGGCTAATTTAATTAGTTATTTAATTAAAATAATCAATTATCTACTCAGCCTCGACTCATCTCCACTTCACTATCTAGTCCACTCAAGCTAAACTTTTCATTCCACTCAAGTTCTAGAATTCTACAAACATCTAAGAAAATATTCATGTATAATCAACTTTGGAATAAAATCAAGAGCCAACCAATTTGAAATAAAACCTCTTAATTTCTCATTCAAATATTTAACTACACAAAAAAAATCAACCATGCTAAATAAGGAAATTGAAATCAATAGACTACAACTCCATCGATTCAACCTTTATAAATCCATGGCTTCTTTTGCATCTATAAATAAGAAGATTCATTCCTCTCAATTCATCATTAGAAGCTTGGATAATTTTTAATGTTACTCTACCAAAATCTTATTTGAAATCACTTGAGTACACCCTTATGTTGCCCAATTGATCACTCATCCAATCTAATCCATCATTCAATCACCATCAAATTCATCATTTCTCGTAGCTTGGTTTCTCCCTTCCATTTGGAGTGTTTTTGGAGCAACCACATATCAAAGCAATCAAAGAAGAATTTTTAACTTCATCAAGGACCCAACAAGAGTTTTTCTTTAGTTGGTCTAATCCAAGGTGACAAAGAGCTTGTTGAGAAGGTTTGTTGTTTGTTTTGTAATCTGACTTTCTCATTTTCGTAATTTCTCTTATACACAATAGTAATAATTAATTTTCAAAAATATGCCAAAAAAAGAGGTTTTCATTGGATTTATAAAAAAATAAACGCTTACATATGATTTTGAAATATATTTGTTAGATATGTAATAGAAGGTGTGTTACAATGGGATTCCTAGAAAGATACCCAAATAGAGTATCGACTATAAGACCCTAGGGAAAAGTGTGAAAACTAGATATAAGGCATCCAATAGATGGGAATTTGTATATAAACCCTAGAGTATTTATAAATATGAAAACAAATAGAAAGAAAGACCCTATGACAACTAGGAGTTAAGGAAAGCGATATATTCGATTCAAGAGTGTTTATGTGAAGATAAGAGATTAAAAATAGAAGAAACACGAATATGACTCAATTAGAAGATGGAGTAAGATTCACGATGGGTTCACTAGTGTATAATGAAAAAGATAGATTCCGGCTAGGATATCAAATGTAGGGATCAAATCTATGTCTAGACAAACAATGTTGATACCAAAGGTACTCGAGGAGCATTGGTGTCTTAATTCTAGAGGATGGTGATCATAACTCTAAGATAGTTATATGTTTACAAGGCTTGCAGTAACTATGATAAAGATAGGTATCCTGCTAGGTTTTAGAATGATAGTACTCAAGGGATGGATAAAGCCAAGGGGTGTAATATAATAAGTTCAATAGATCAAAAAAACATGCATCTACTATACTTTATAGCAATGATTTTCAATCAACAACATACAAGTGCAAGATAAAAAAACTCAAAAGAGCTAGAAATACTTACATGTAGTGTGTGTGACCATTGATACATAATCCTCCCAAGAGACAAAAATGCTAAGAGAGAATCACTATGCGTGTTGAAGGGGAAAGCTTAGCAAGATGACCTTGATCTTGACTCACTATGGTGACCCAAATGAAAAAAGGGGTAAGCTCGAATCCTCAAGTCCAACAAGTATTTGTGAAAATATGTGAGTAAATAATTCCTTTATGAATTCTTGATTGATGATGAATTGGTAATATAAATGAGATAAAGAAGGGGTATATATACCGACACCATTTCTCGTGGGTCGATGTCATTCGGCTATGGAAAAACCAAACCCTTTAAAAGACAAAAGATCAAAAATAATATGAGGTGTAAGCCAAATAAGAAATGAAGGTAATGATGAAGGTCCAAGATGAAAAAGGTAAGGATAATTGTGCATGGATGTAAACCGGTGGACATAATGGGACACACAGGATGACGGTACAATGTGTGACCAAAAGGAAGAAATGAGGCAATGGAAGGGAACTATGGGATAATAACATCTCTCGAATGTTGTGGTCTAGGCCATGTGACCAAGTCTAATCAAAGCCCAATCCCAATAGACATCTACTCCGGAGGAAAATGCATCGATAGCCCCTGGACAAGAGAAAAGGTTAGTAAACATAAAAATGAAGTGTATACGCTCTCCATTTAATCAAAGAATTGAATTGTCAAAAAAATTACTCATAAAATATTATTATTGCTCCATGTTCCTTGTAGAAACATTGTTTGCACAAATGAGCAAGAACGGGATTAGATACTGATCCTCGTTCCTCTAGCTTCAATTCAGTGACGTTGTTGATGTCGACATCGACAATTAACATGGTTGGTATTGTGGCGCATCCGGGAATTGCTTCTATGAATCAAACAATTTGTATTCAATTAAAAATCACTCCCACTTAGGTCGGTTGGCCTAGTTCGCGATAATATATTGTGATCCTACGCCACTGGGGACGAAGCCATACTAGAGGTTGCCCTCTCACTAACATAATGGCCAATTGGTTATAGAATATGTATGTTTGTTGCCTTCCCTACCGAGGTTGAATATGCCTCTACATTGCATCTTGAAATTACTTTGATGAATCCACAAATCTTGCATGCCTTATTTGTCGAAGTCGGACATATATTTTCAATGTATTTTGAAATTGCTTCAACAACTCCACAAATCATCATATTTTTACTATCAACATAACACTAGCATACCTATACTAGATAAATATATGTAAAAAATGCCGAGAGATGTCAAAAGTGGAATATGAACCTCTACATTGAGACCTCTCGAAATATTTTACATAGATGTATAACATATAGTAATTTGAATATAAAAAGCAAAGGTAAATAAATTTCTTAGATTATAATGATAAATTTAATAAATATTTTATTGAAAAACCTAAAATAATTAATTTAATATATTCATTAAAAAGTGGAGGAAGAAAAATGAACCATATTTAAATGTCATCGTTAAATTAAATTTACTTTTTACACAAAACTTAAAATAGCAAATCTTATATAATTATGTAAAAATGCACCATGAAAAAATACATCTTGTTTGTTTGTTTCGATTTTCTAAAATTGACTAACATAATACAAATGTGTAAGTTTTACAAACTAAAATATATATATAAAATAATGTTGACCCTAATTTTTCTTTCATGGGATTCCGCATAATTACACCTCCATTTGCTACACTTCGACCCGCCATAATTACACGTGCTACCTAATAATAAATAAATTCCAAGTAATTTTTTTAAGTATGTACACTTCGCACCGTCATTGCTATGGGAAAATCCGAAGACTCCAAGTACTAGGTAACATCCATCTCTCAAGTGAGAGGAAGGTTCATGTCCTTTACGTGAATAGTTAATCGCGCCCAAACTTGTACCTAAGTTTTGACGTTTTAAATGGGCCATTCACACCTACATCATTGTACTCAAAGAAAAAAAAAACAACGCATTCGCATCATTGTACTTTGTGGAAAATTTCAAAACATTGATATTCGCAACCATCAAAAGTGTCGGTGTTTCCAACTATCAAAAGAATGCTTAGGTACCAATTAATTAATGGAGCACTTTCAGCATGCTCCTCATTAATTAGTGAAAAATGTATATGCCACAAACTTAGACGGTGTGTGTTAATACTAAAGTTTTTCTTCCACGTTTCTATTTGTAAAATATAATATGCAATTTGAAGAAAGGTACGAGGAAAAACCCTTATTACAAGTTTTGAAGAATTTGACATGGACGAAACAAGAATGCATATTGTGTTGTCGATAACACTTACATGCAACATATAATTATCTTAATTATGTTAATTTACCAAAACAAATATCCACCTATAATAATAATAATAATAATAATATTTAATTAATATCTTTAAAAATAGAAATAGGACATTGATATGTAGTTTAGAGGCTTTTTTGAATGGTATAAAATTTGGTTATAAGAAATGCATGGCAAAAATGACAATGATCTTGTAAAAGGGGAGCTTATATGAGCATTTGGTTATGCAATGAAGATAGAGAGAAAAATCAAAGGTAGCAGGATCCATGAATATGTGGTGAGTATCGTAGTATGGTGATTCTTATGTCAACAAATGAAGGATACGTGAAGCTCATTCGTTTCACTTGGAGTAAGATGTTCAAGTGGTTGTAGCTCAATTCAAATATGGAAACATCATTCCCGAGCTTTGCTAATTCGCACAAGTTTGGAATAATAAATTGGTATCCTTCATCTTATCAAATGATGCACTCTATAACCGACGTAAATATCCGGAGATGTACAGTGTTTTTATTTTCAATAAGAGTTTCCACCTTCTCTCTTACAATTGCTATGGACAATAAATTTGTCGAAATGTGCAACATTTTTCTTTTCAATAAGATTTTCCACCTTCTCTATTGATTGCTATGGACAATAAAAAAACAATTTAAGGGAATAATAGAAGCAACCAACAAAGTTCCTACAAGATAACACAAAGGAGTTTCAGAGCCTATTTAACCAATTCCATAAACACAAACACATGTTTTAACGCCAAGAATTTTAAACCCTACCTTATTAGCCCCGCATTCAAATCAAGTCCCCGATTTTGGATACATATTGATGAGTTCAACCCAAACCAAATTCAGAGAGAAAACATAGATGATGTACTCATCCTCGACATACATGTAATGAACCTCCTATGCATGATTAAGGAGAACAATACAATGAGGTACAAATTAGTTGATTAAACGAGAAAAATTGAAAATCGCATTACAGTCAAGCGACTTCAAGGGGCAACCTCATTTGAGAAAGCTCAATACAATAATATTCATGGATGCATTTCTTGGCCTAAGCATTCCTTAATATACTAGTTCTATTCTAAAACTACTACTACCCATGCATGTGGGATTATACTTAATAGCTCGGGGGACAAATTACATAACATACACGTATGTAGCATCTATTACAATAATAATGCAAAGAGAAAGGTAAGACGAAGGGGTTTTAACATCCCTTCCCCTTTAAATGAGATTTTTCCTCAAAGTTGCAATTATGGGAACTGTTGTTGAATCTGGAGAATGGGCTCCCAAGTTGCATCTTCTAATTGCATGTCATGCCACTAGATTAAGAACTCGGTGATAGAAGCAGCATTGTGAAGTTAGTAGTAGCACCTATCAAGAATTACGCAGGACTCAAGAAGGGTGGATCATTCATTGTCAAGCTTTGATAGTATTGTTTGTGCCATGATTTGTTGGCCCAAAAATTTCTTCAAACAAGAGACATGAAATACAAGATGAACTCGCGAGTCTGGTGGAAGCTCGAGCTTGTATGCAAAGTGGCACCGATCTTTTGGAGAACTTTTTAGGTCTATAAAACTTAGGAGCGATATTTTGACACCCTTTGAGTTTTAAGGAAGTTTGTTTGTACGATTGTAAGCTTGAAAAACCATATCCCCTAGCTAAAAGTTGTGCTCTAAGTGGTGCAGATTTTCCTATTGCTTCATCACAAAGTGTTGCACCATATGGAGATTATCTTGAAGAGTGTAGAATTTGGTCCCGTTAATGAGGGCAAGTGTCGGCGGCTTGAATTGGAGAACTGCTAGGAGTGTAAGGAAGGAGAGGTGGTGGAAGTTGGCCATAAACTACTTCATACAGAGTCATTTTTGTGGAGGTATGATACGAGGTGTTATACCAACATTCAACAAGAGGTAGCCACTTGACCCACTATTATTGGTTCTTAGAGGTAAAACATCAAAGGAATGTTTCCAAACATTTGTTAACAATTTTAGTTTGACCATCCATTTATGTGTGATATCCTGAACTCATCCTCAATTGGGTACATATCATATGGAATAATTTTGTCGTAAATGGCTATGAAAGTGATATCATGGTCTAAGACAATGGAGATTAGGATACCGTGGAGGTGGAAGATCTGGTCAATGAATAGTTAGGTAATGGTTGAGGTCGTATATGGGTGGGATAATGAAGGAAAATGGGCATACTTGGAGAGGTGGTCCACTACCACTAGGATTACTAACTTTACCTTATATTTAGGAATGCCATATATGAAGTCCATTGAAATATTAGTCTAGATCCATGTTAGAATGGGTAATGGTCGTAAATAACTTGTGGTTTCCATTGTTTCACCCTTGTTGCATTAACATGTATCACATTTGCCACAAATTGTTTCATGTCCGCTTCATTCCCTACTAAAATAAATTCCTATGAACCCTCTCAAAGGTTTATAAAAAGCCCGAGTAACTGCAGATGGAGAAGCATGAAGTTTGAGAATAATTGTATGGCGAATCTCAACTTTAGATGGTATCACCAAATGCCCTTTATACCGTAAATAGGTTCCATCCCAAGAGTAGTGTGGGGATGAGGTAGTATCATATGCCAATTGTTGGATGAGGCATTGCATGGTTGGATGTTTGTCCTACTCTTGTTGGAGTTGTAGAATCATTTTGGTATAGGAACATATACTATAGATAGGGAGACTTGATCCTCGAAAGTGTAAGAGAGAGCATCGACAACCACGTTGTCTCTATCTATATGATAGGTGATCTCATATTCTTACCCCATAATCTTAGATACTCGCTTCTATTGAGTAGGAGATTAGACGTGTTGTTCAAGGAAGTACTTCAAACTATGATGATCTGTCTTGATGCAAAAATACCTTCTTAACCAAAGATTTCCACCACTTCTATACTAAATGGAAAATTTCCATCATCTCCTTGTCATAGGTAAACAAGAATAGATTCTTTCCCGAGAGAGTTTTAAGTTAAGGAAAGCAAACGAGCTTCTTGGAGGATAACAACACCA
Organism: Taxus wallichiana var. yunnanensis; assembly: GCA_018340775.1. NCBI lineage: Eukaryota > Viridiplantae > Streptophyta > Pinopsida > Cupressales > Taxaceae > Taxus > Taxus wallichiana. Next base: position 765,237,664 of record CM031242.1, on the reverse strand, counting down.
AGGCCATTTCCATAGGCATCACTTTTAATGATGAAAGTCTTGGTGAAATTTGGCATGGCTAAGATAGGTGTACTACACATAGCTTGTTTTAAGGCCTTGAAAACCTCTTTAGTCACCTCATTCCATGAAAAAGAATACTGTTTTAACATGGCTATCAATGGGGCTACAATTTTACGATTATCTTAAAAAAAAATCTATAGTAGCTTGTGAGACCCAGGAATCCACGAAGGCTTCAAAGTGTTTTGGGGAGTGGCCAATTTTTCATGGCAATAATTTTATTTGGGTCCATGTAGACACCCTCTACAGAGAAAATATGTCCCATATATTCAACTTTATTTTGGCCAAAGGAGCACTTGGATTGTTTGGTATATAACTAATTGTTTGTGAGAAGTTGTAATGCCGTGTCAATGTGTTGTAGATGCTTGGCCCAAGTTTTAATATAGATCAAAATTTCATCAACAAATATTAGGATGAAGTGACGAAGGAAGGGCCAAAAAATATAATTCATCAAGCCTTAGAATTTTGATGGAGAATTTTTAATCCCAAAGGGCACGAATAAAAATTCATAGTGACTATCATGAGTGTAGATGAATTTCCTCAAAATATATTCCTCATGAAGGAAAATATGGTGGTACCCGAGAGAAGAGCTAATTTGGAGAAAAATTGAGCATTGTGAAGTTCATCTAGAAGCTCATTGATAAATAAAGTAGAGAACTTGTCCTTATAGTGATCTTCTTGAGTTATCGAAATCAATGCAAAGATTCCAAAAATATTGTTAGTTGGGTGGGGAGAGGTATGGATAAATAATAAATGCATATAAGAAGACTAAAATAAAAGTAAATGATAACTAAGGAGTTGATATTTGATAAGAGTACCACGCTAAATAGAATCTAACATGTATAATACTAGGCTAACATGGCACAATGAAGAAGGAAGTAATATTATCTATGAAAAATGAAAAGAGATGGTTAGAGCACTCACATTGTACAGTAGAGTTGTCAATGACGCATCATTCTCTCTTGAGAAGAAATGAGAGAGAGAGAGAGAGAGAGAGAGAGAGAGAGAGAGAGAGAGAGTCACTCTTCGGTGGAGAAGGGGAACACCGTTAATGTACTAAACTCACTATAGGTGAGCTAATGGTGCAAACAACCACTTAAGAAGAAGACTATCCAATCCAATCCAAGAAAAATGTAAGATGAACCAAGAACTAGGTGAGAAGATATGAAGATGGTGAAAAAGAGAAAAGATAATGGTAGTTTGAATGATTCTGGATTCCTTTTCTTATGAGTGTCAAATGAGGTGAAAGTATATATAGGACACCACCACACGCAGTAATGACATCGACCAAGGTAAATACAATACCGACACAATCATCCACGAGTGATTGTTTCGGTCAAGGATGGTAAACCGAGGTAAGGTGTTGCGAAAAGTAGAAGTAATGTGTCATAGATCATGGATATGGATAAACAAAATTCCAAGTGATGGAATGCAAGTAATAAACTGTGATGTGCATGATACCTAGGAAGATAAGGATACCTAGTGCAAGGGAAAATAAGGCCAAGACCCAATAGTGAAACTCTCTCTGTGTACTGTCTCTAACCCATAATGGTAATGAGAATAACCATTCCCTATTCTCGGTATGCCCCTTAAGGCACCAACTCTAGAAATAGATGTATCAGTGACCCTTATGTGCATAAGGAAATTGTTAGTAATAGGTATGAAAGATGAAAATGAAAAATTAGGTGTATACATATGCTCCAAGCCATTGATCATTGTATGTTGCAATAGTGAAACATGGGGTGGTCAACGGAAAAATATAGTCTGTGACATCGATACTCAAAGTAAACACATAAAGAATCTTTGAAAGAACTAGCTAAAAATGAAATATACCCATCAATGCATACCTGATATTATCACTCTTCCTACCATGCGCAAGCTCAATTAATGTTACAAGAACCCCGAAGAATAAAAATGAAAGGAAACACTAAAGTATCATCAGTAAAATAAGACATAAATCACAAAGCTAGGGGCCCATGGGGACGAATATCATGATGTCGTGATGCTTTGAGATGTTTGTGATGATATGGTGTCATACAAATAGGTGAAAACGGAAGACCGTCAAACATAGTCGTGTAATAGGTCAAAAAAATGGCATGAGATCATGGTCATAACACAACAAATGACACATGTTGCAGAGTTTGAGAGTAAAATGACGGGTATTTGAAGATTGAGGTCGATCGTAACTCGATTTTGAATAGAAATTTAGGTTTTATATAGTGATTTTTATTTTTATTTTCTTATTACTATTTTTGGAATTGAGAGAATTGAGCTCTAGAATTCCAAATTTGAGGTGTATTTTGATGCAATGGATTGTGTATAAGGTGGTGATGGAGGACGACGAGACATAACACACAACGATGTTCGACCATGGGTAATTCGTTCTATTTATTTTCATTGATTATATTAGGTGAAATCTAGTTATTAGTGTCTAAAACTTAGTAAAATTTTCATCATCGTGTAGGTTAGGATAAAATGCATGTGGGTTTGGGAGGGATTTGATTTTTGTTTTGTCATTTTGTCATTTTGGAAAGTCAATTTTTGAAATTCGTGGAAACAATTTGGCCAGATGCCATCGGCCCCTTTGGAACATGAGGGTTGTGTTGATGTCCATTATGATCCTCTATCATTTTCCCATCTTTCCCCTTTTGTTCTACATGCCCAAAAATTTTTTTATTCAAACTTGGTGGTTTGCAAACTTTGTTCTCCAGATTGAATGCTTTCAAAAGCTCATAAACTTATTATTTTGCCCCATTTTGAAGGAAAAATCCATGCATGCCTTGTTTGTGCCCTAATTTTTCAAAATTTGTGGGCTATGTCGTGTTTTCCCTTTTGCCCGATCGTGAAAAATCAAAATTGACTGATTCATACTTGTATGTATTCAAAAATCCAATCCCAAGGTTGAGAAATGCTCGGAAATCATGTTTCATCTGATTCTATTTCAAAAAATTTCCATCCTTGGTGAAAAAATTAGGTTCTGGGCACAACTGGAAAAACTCTATGTTTTTGATGGTCAGACGGGCGTATTTTAGCTGTCAAATTATTGCTGAGAAGTCGGAGGGTATGTGGCGGCATCTAATTAGCTGAGGAGAAGTGAGGAAGTGTTATAACTTATCATTTTTGCCCTTTTTGGCGAATGGGGCATTTTTGGGCCCAAGGCTCCACTTTTTCCAATTTTGCCTACGTGGCATGTTTTGATTGGCTGAGGGATGGCGGGTGGTTAGATTCCCTTAGAGTTTTTAGACTTTATTTTGTAAAAATTTTAAAGTCACAAAATGGCCCGAAACCCCGCAGCCAATCGGGAGTGGACACGTGTCCTAAAAATAAAAAAGGGAGGAGCGGGCGATGGGGGACTTAGAGTTTTTTAGCTCTATTTTCCTAAAGTTTCAAAATCAGTTTCATCCCGCTCTAATAAGAGGAGGACATGTGGCATCAATTTTGGGCAGAGGGGATGCGGACGATGGAGGTTCTTAAAGTTTTTTGTCTTTGGAGGTAGAAAATGACCTAAGGTAAAATTTTGGAAAGTGGCCCCATGGTCAATCAGGGGTGGACACGTGTCCATGAAAATTTAGAGGGAATTTTGGGCCGCGGAAGGAAATGGGGAATTTTTCCCTTTTTGGCAAAATGAGTTAAGGAAAAAAATTGAGCCGCTGACCCACGAATGAGCCACAGGGAGACACGTGGCGAAGGCAGAGCGGGTCGGTCGGGGTGGCGGAGGCAAAAGGGAAAATTTTCCCTTTTGCAAAAAAGACTTAGTATGGAAATTTGAAGCATTGGCCCGTGAATGAATCATTGAGTGACACATGGCAAGGGAGAAATTGGGTGTGCGGGCCCATAGGGCAAAAAGTGAAATTTTTCCAAATTTCCAAAAAAGGTCAAAACGGGTAGAATTAAAGTGCGATCTCGGTGGGACCCACCATGTGCCACGTGTCATCACCAAAATTCAAGGGCAGAGGGACGAAGAAAAAGTCAATTTCTCCCATTTTTTCAATAAATGTCAAAATTCAAAAGGTGAGCCCGAATTGATTCCCAATCATATTTTGACACATGGAGGGCCCATTGAAGGAAAAAGAGCTGATTAAGGGAAACCGTACATCTTCATTTTTGGTTGCCATTTTTGTTCCAGGAAACCTGGAATTGCAAATTTTACATCAAATTTCATCAAATTTTTGGCGATTCCATGTCGTTTTGGCCTTCTAGGATAATTGGAATCAGTTTCATAACTCAATTTGCAGATTTGAGGTGTTTTTGAAACAAAGTTTTTTCCTAATCCATCCAGACATGTGAAATGTCAAATTTGAAAGTTACATAGGTAGTTTTACAAGGTGAAAAGGTGAAATGATGAGAGGAAAGGCATTTGCATGCCTTGATGATGAAAAATGTGCCTCCAAGAAAGATAATGATCCGAATATTTGTAATGATTCAGTCTTTTTTGAAACACCTGACAACTCTCGTTGCAAATTTGTTAAATGTCATTTTTAGTGAATCATGAGAAATTGTTGTAACAAACTTGATCCCTTGGCATATGATTTTCTTGGGAAAGAAGGATCCAATGTGGCAAGAGATATATAATGCATTTTTGAGAAATGCAAATGGTCGGGAAGTTGAAAAATCATGAGAAAATTCTGAGAGAAAGCTCATTTTATGAGAAACCCACCAAAGAACTAGGTTAATTTCTTATGTGTTGGATCTTCATGTATGTGAGTTGGTTACAAGTGTATAGCCATCACACAGCTCTGAGATTGTTCATGAAACTCTTGCCTATTGATGAATCTAACAAGCTTTTGAGTTAATCTGTGTTTTTCTGGGCAATATGATGTATGTTATCATTTTAAATACCTGCAAATAGTTTTCATTGTTCTTGTTGTAATCTTGCATTGAAAGTCTTTAGAAATCACATAGAATCTCATCCTTGTTGATAGTTTAGTGGCACTTACAGTTTTGTTTGTCAGAAGAGCTTTCATTTGGCATTGAAAATAAGCGTAGTTTAAAATCACTCCACCTTCATTTGTTGATTGGGATTGCTTGTAAGACTTTGGGGGTACCTTAGGCGTGGTTTGATCAAGGATTTTTGTGTTTACTTGAGTTATTTACTTCAAGATTTTGTGGTGAGTTCTCAAATATTGTGTGAAGAGTGCAACTTGGGCTTCCATTTATGCATCTTCTGGTTGAAAGAACATCCTGATTATTTGAAGCATTTTATTTGGTAGTTGTTCAAGTATTGTAGAGGTTGTCAAAGATTTTATATATCCAAGTTTATTTTTCAATACCCCACCAAAAATCATCTGAATAACTAATCCTACCCATACTACCTCTACATTGTATTGTTTGTCAACAAAAGAATCTAACCCATCTACAAAAATGCACAAAGCAAATTAGGATCATACAATGTCTTCAGAAGCCTTAGCCTTGTCTTGAAAGAATTTCCATCATTTAGTAGTGATATCTCTGTTGAGTTTGAATAATGGAAAATTGATCATGTTTTCCCAAGGCCATCTCCATACAATATGCACATTATAAGGATATCTCCACCTCCTTCATAAAATAGAGGTTGCAATATAGGTTCTCTTACCTTGGTTAAAAGGCACAACCTAAAATAGTGAGGGTTAGATCAAATCCTTTCAAAGTTCTATCCATCTCTCCACAAACTGAGTGCCAGTTAGATCACATCCTGCTACAAAACAACATATATCAAGATCTATACGCCTTTAAGCTTCATGCCATATTTCTAATCTTTGCTCAAACCTGAAAAGGAGAACAAATTGGGGTACTAAACACTAAATGACATTGTTGCAGGGACATTATTTAGTATTTCATTATTTTAGATCCCCTGGTAATACTTTTGTGTGATTTATGTGCAAATACAAATCTGAGTATCATCTTCTGATTAGATTTATAAGATTGGAATGAAGAGTAGAGTTCTCAGTTTGATATTCTCTTCGTTCAATCTGATCCATGTGCATACATATTTGAGATATTTGAATGCATATCAAACCCTGGTAAAGTCCCTTGTAAATTATGCATGCAAATACATTGTTGAAGCATAATTTTATAATCATATTTGTAAGGATTAAGTGAAGATATAAGTTTTGCCTGCAAATTTTGTCAGTTCCCAATAGTTGTTGCACTTCATTTGCATTTGTGATTGATACATTCAAAGAAAGGAAGGTCCGATCTATAAAGTTTGGCAAGATTTTCGGTCTTTGATAGGTATTTGACAAATTTTTTTAGTGCATTTACACAACTAGGTGAAATTCCTTAGTGGCGACTCCATCTTTGTCATGATCTTGATAAATACCAAAGTTGTCTTAAACTTTCTGTCATTTATTTTTTGTTGCTAATCTTTGCAAAACTATAAGGAAGAAGATCTCTCTTCATTAGAGACTCTGCTAAGAAGTTGTTTATAGATTCAAGAAACTTAGAGTTGGAGGAGAAGATTTTGGAAGGTTGTTAAAGGTCGACATCGGCAAAGATATATCCATTGGTGAGAGAGATCGCCCTTTGGTAGAGGATTATCACTCTTCTTCAAGTGATTCCGATTCAAGCAATCCTCTCGTAAACTTGTTTTCCTTAGCTAGTAAGGGTCCTTCGATGTACTTGGTAAGTTCCTTCTTCAATATGAACTTGTATGTTTCAATCCTAATAAAACTTTGCAAGGAAATCAACATTTAGAGAATACCATTCTTATGAATCACATTCTTGAGCCCCAAGGATCTTGCACTCCTCATCAGCTTGTTTCACTTCCAAGATCACCTCCACCAAACAATATGGCTCAGCCTAGACCTCCTTTTGTTGTTAACACCTTTGGTCTTATAGACTTTGGAGGAATGGATAGTTTCCCAAATGTTGTCCCATAATATGTCAAAAATAAATTACCAAAGTTCCAAGGTAACAATGCAATAACTGGTGATCAGCATCTCAAAATTTTTGTTAACACGATGGAAGATTTTGAGATAGAGTTTGAAGATGTGGATATTAAATTATTCATTCATACACTAGAAGAGGATGCTAGGGATTGGTACAAGGATCTGCTTGATAATTCAATTGATTCTTGGACTGAGATGAAGAATGCATTTAGGTTGCAATATGGTGACAAGACTGATCCTAGATTTCTCTTGTCTGAGTTTGAGAATATCAAGAAGAATCCCAATGAATCAGTCTATGACTTTAACACAAGGTTTAACAAAAATTTGAGAAGGCTTCCTATTAATATGAGGCCGTGTGATGAATCTTGTTTAATCAAATATGCAGATGCATTTGATAAAAAGGCAGCCTATTACCTAAGAGACAAGAACCCTACCAATCTAAGACAAGATTTCACTATGGCACTTCAAATTGAGAACAATATCAAGGCTATTGAGAAACCTCTCAAGAGAGATCGTGTAAAATTGATAAACCCTGAAAAAATCAAGCTAGCAAGGGTCTTTGATTTAGAGGAGGTGTGAAAACTTTGGCAGGGGTGTCAAAGAAATCTCATATAAGTTAGCAAGAGTTGAGAAAGGAATTGGGAAAACTTCACAAGGTTAGCCAAGAGCACAAAACCATGATAGATCTGCCAATCATCCTAGAGGTGATCAAATGGCATATGATAGAGGAAAAGGGCCCATGGGGTCTCAGCAAATAGACATCCTCAAGCACATGAAGGAAGAGTGTTACATGATCCTCTAACTGCTAGGCTCGCTGCTATTGAAGAAGTTGATATTGATTGGTGTGATAGGTGTTTTATACCCCATCCTTTATGCGAAGTAGACTAGCAAGAAGGTGAAGCTAATAATGATGATGAAACTAATGATGGTATTTGCATGATGGGTTGTTCTTCAAGTCCACAAGGAGGAGCAACATCTTCTGAAGTGATAAGTGCAAGGACAACTACAAATTTTTGGGATTGCATAAAATGGGTACAAGTATTTCTTCCCCATCATACTCTTGAAGTTGATGTAGTGCAAGCTTTTGAAATTCCTAACAATGACTTTGAATACTTAAGAGCTTTGATGATTAATAAGTATGATGGTGGTATTCCTTTGGAGGAAGATAGACAATTTTTGATGAATGTTGTTGTAGCTCAAGAGAAAGATTAAAACACTAGAAGCAAGGTTGTTAAAGGCATTGGGCCTCAAGCCAAACCTAAAACACCCTTGCTCACAAGCATTCCAAAAGAAACTCCTAGGAGAGAAACACTTGCCAAAAGCTCTGCTGTCCCAAGCAAAAATTACAGTCCTCCTCATGCCCAAGCTGCCAAGATTCCCATGATGAATCTTCTTATCTCCCTTCTAATGTTGCTTTGCCAAAGAGTGTTCCCTATGACATAGCCCAAGTATTGAGCCAAATTAAAATGAGTGTTCCAATCATTGAGTTGCTTAGAATTCCTGAGCATAAGAAGAGAGCATTTGAGTACTTGGGGTTGAAAGAAGAGAAGACTACTTGGTAGAAATGTAGATGTTGTTTAAACTCCTCCTCAAATCATTGCCGACCTTGAAACACCACCAGCAGTAAAGGATCTTGGAGAGACACTTGAGGTATATTTGGGTACATCCTTGGTTGATTCCCAATTGAATGTTGATCCATTCTTCACAACTTTGATCATAAAGGATAGGCTACTTCACAATTGTATGTTTGATTCCAGTGCATCATGTAATGTCATGCCTCTAGAAGTCATGAATGAGTTGGATATCAAAGTGACATTAGCATATGGAAAATTTACTACCATGGACTCAAGATAAGTGTCGGTTGTTGGTTTTGTGAAGGGTTTGGTAGTGTAGCTTTCATCTTATCCCGGGAGGAATTTAAAATTGGATGTTGTGATTGTTGATTTCCCTACCAAATGGGGTATTTTATTGTCAAGAAATTGGGCTACAAGTGTTGGAGGGAGTGTCCAAATGGATATGTCTTTTGCCACCATTCCCATTGAGGGCAGCCTTGTCAAGCTCTATGGAGAGAAAAAAATGTTGCGTCTAATTGAGTATCCAAACAATGCTTCCTATGAGGTGTTGTTTGTTTATGTTGATGCTGATAATTTTATTGGTTTGATGATAGAAAAGAACATGAAATGGATTAGTCAAAGTTCCTTGAGTAGGTATGTTCTCCTTGGACCTTGATATTTGATGGAGCTTGCTTCAAATTTGGAAATGGCATATTTGGTGTAATTCTAATTTCTCCTAGTTGGAAGAATTTGTTTTTTCCTTCAAGCTTGATTTTGAATTTACTAACAACATTACTGAGTATGAAGGCTTGTTGTTGGGTCTAATAATCTCATGGAAGTATGGTGTCAAGGACGTCATTGCAAAGGGAGATTTAGAGCTAGTTGTCAAACAAATCAAGAAACCGTATGTTACTGAAAAAAATCAGTGGATGAAGCATTATAAGCATGCAGTTTGGGATCTAATTGAGATGTTTGATTCCTTCAATATTGTTCACCATGATAGAGGTTTGAATGTTTCTTCCGACAAGTTGGTAGTGATGGGTTCAATATTTAGAGATTGCACCATTTTACCTTATTGTGAGTACAATGTTGAAGTGTTAACTAGGCCAGCTGTTCCTGATAACATCAAACATTGGCAAGTTTTTGATGATGATGCTCAAGTGAAAATGTTCTTAAAAAATCAAGGTGAGTTTTTGGATTAGCATATTGACTGGGAACCAATGGTGTGTATGACTGAAGGAAGAGAGACTTTGTTTGGAAAATATATTATCCAATTGAAAACTAACACCATTCCTAGAGGTCTTGTTGCTCTTGAGTCAAATTTCAACAATGCTGATTGGAAACATGTCCGCCTCAAGGGATATGGAAGAGCATGACTTGGGAACAAAGGAAAAAACAAGAAAAGTTTGGTAGGGCAGTAGTTTAAACAAAGATGAAAAATAGTCCTACCTCCAATTGTTGAAACAATATCAAGAATGCCTTGCACTGGTCATACTCGAGAGATGAAAACATATAGAGAGGACTTGTTTCAACATGAGATCCCTCTTGAGAAAAATGCCAAACCATTCAGATAGAAGCAAAGGCCAATTAATCCACTCCTCTCCATGAAAATGTAAGATGAATTGAAGAAACTGAAGGAGGGAGGGATCATTCAACCCACGAGGTATTCATCTTGGGTTGTAAACCTTGTGTCTAGTCAGAAAGAAGAATGGAGATATCAAAATTTGTGTAGACTTCAAAAATTTGAATAGAGCTTCATTGGAAGAAAATTATCCTTTACCAAACATGGAGAACATGATGTAGTTAGTGACTAGATCTGAATTTTTGTCCACCTTGGATGGTTTCTCTGGCTACAATCAAGTTGTTGTCAAGGAGTCGAAATATTTAAAACGCCTTTACCACTCCTTGGGAACATATGTTTATGTGAGAATGCCTTTTGGTCTCATGAATGCTGGAGATACCTTCCAAAGAGAAATGAATGTTGCTTTTGCTGGTTATATAAATGACTTCATTGTAGTTATTCAGGATGATGTGACTGTATTTTTAAGGAGCAGAAAAGATCGCTTGCAGCATTTGGAAAGAATGTTGATCAGATGTAGAGAATTTGGAATCTATCTCAATCTAAAGAAGTGTCACTTTGGGGTGTAAAAGGACAAGCTGCTTGGTCATATTGTTTCAAAGGATGGTGTCATGATTGATCCAGAGAGAGTAGAATCAATCAACAAGGTGCCAATTCCAAGAATGAAGAAGGGAATCCAATCTTTCTTTGGGCAAATCAATTTCATTAGAAGGTTTGTGTCCAATTTTGTTGAGTTGACTCTTCCTATCACATGCATGTTAAAGAAAGATCAAGTTATCAAGTGGGAGGAGGCTGCTATTCAGGCTTTTGAAGGAATCAAAGAAGCACTTAAACATGCATCTGTCTTGGTAGCCTCGAATTACAAGAAGCCTTTCCAAATATTCTCCTTTGCTTCTAAAAATACTATTGCATATTTTTTGCTCCAAAAGGATGAAGATGGGAATGAGAGGCCTATTTCCTTATTTAGCAAGGCTTTACAAGCTACTGAGTTAAAATATACAATCATGGAAAAACACACATTTGCCTTGGTGAAAGCAACAAAGGTTTTTAGGCCTTATATTTTAAGTTCAAAAGTTGTTGCTTATGTTTCCCACACCATGGTAAAAGACATCTTATCAGAGATGGCGATCTCAAGTAAAAGATGTAGATGGGTGAACAAAGCTGCAAGAGTATGATATGAACATCTAAACCACAAAGTTGGTAAGAGGTTTGGGTCTTGCTAAGCTCATATTTGAGAGCAACGTGAGAATATGGAAGTGAATGAGGTAGAGGAAGAAAGGACATATGTTATTGGAAAATTGGTAAGTTTTGAATGGTACAAGGATATTATAATTTACCTCAAACACCTATCTGTCCTAATCATTTACATAAAAATAAGAAAAGAGCCCTCAAGTGGCTTCTCAAAAATACATCATCATTGACTTTGGGCTGGCTTGGAAGAACCCGAAGGTGTCATCTTGAAATGTGTAACTAAAGATGAAGCTCCCAAAGTAATTGTTGATTTCCATGGGGAGTTTGCAAAGGACACATTGCTTTGGAAGGGTTACAACACAAAAAGTTTTGAGAGCTAGTTATTGTTGTTGTAAATCAAAAGCACCCCTGGATGCAAATCAGGTTTCTAAGTTGATTCTAGAGCATCCAGTGTGATTGCACAACATGGAAACCTCTCTCCAAGTGTGGGACTTGTGAAAATGAAAGAGGAATCTCCAGATTAGAGGCCGGTTCCTCAAACTCTTTTGATTTATATCTATATTTTGCACAACTACAAAGGTTCTAATCCTAATTCTACCCTAGATTGTAAGGAGACAGGGATAAAAATGTAAAAATGAAACTAAACTAAAGATGGTGATGCACCAAAAGGAGTGGTGAAACATTTCTTGCCATATAAATAGACACAAACTCATGAAATGTAACAAGGGAAAACATACACAAGCTGATAGATGTAATTAGAGGTCTTGAAATGAAGTAAAACAATACAAATAGAGGACTAAAAGCATTCACGAGTTTGTTTGTCAATTTCATGAAAAAATCTCTTGCATTCCACCATCAAAGAGGTATAAACCTATTACAAACTATGAAAAAGGTCTGATTCTTACAACTATCACTTGCTGGAGGTGAAAGAAGAAGTTTTCAATGCCAAAAAGTGTTCAACCCTCAAGAAATGAGCCAAATCTGGCTTTTACAATGCATGGGTCGAGCCCAGGAGAGAGAAAATGTAAAAAACATGGGAGCCCATTCCTCATTGATGGAAAATGCATTAAAATAGCATGGAGGACCTTACAAACCCATACCCTATCATTTTTGACCATGCTGGAGAAGAATGCGACCCATTTTGTATTAAATTTGGTTGTTGAAATGTCATTTCTGGCCATGGACACGTACCAGAACTGTTTTTGAATTTTCTCTCTCCAAACTGAACCAAAATTAGAAATTGACCATGGAATCATGTAGATAATTTTAACATATTTCCAATGATATAAAGAACACAAAAATCCGAGCTCTGGATCAAAAGATATGATCGTTTGAAGATTTAGGGCAAAAATGGCCCAAAAACGGATCGGCGGGAATTTTTTCAAATTTTACCTCTTTTTTGTCTTTGGAAATTTTTTCAAAAATTCCCCGCGCTCCGCTGGTTAGATGCCACGTGGAAAGCTCTGATTCATTCTAGAATTCTCTCTCCTTCGCCTCCCACGGGTTTTCCTTTGAAATTTTGACATTTTTAGACTTTGGAAAAATTTTCATTTTTCCCCCGCCCGCGGCCGGGACATGTGTCGGCTTTTGAATGGCTGACAGGGGGCACGGGCCCTTCTTTCACTTTTTAGTTTTGGCTGAAAACTTTTGCAAAATTTTCAAAAACCGCCCCGAGCTCCGAATCTACCTTCCCCTTAGGACACGTGTCCTAATTTTACTCGTTGCGGGCTCTCCGTTCCATTCTTCCACTTTGGAAAATTTGGCAAATACTTAGCAAATTTTCCATTTCTTCCCACGCCACGAACTCCCTACCGCTTCGCCACCTGTCGCCTTCCGGTTGGCTCGGGCCAACCCCTCAAAAATTCACCATTGAAACTCGGCCAAACACTTAGAAATTTTTTTATTCTTCCTCCCGCCTGTTTGATTGATGAGGACACGTGGCCCATTCTCACTGGGTGCGGGCTATGCGGGCCGATCTTGACATTTGAAACCTTCACAAAAACTTCGGAAAAATTTCAATTTTCCACCTGCGCCCGCAAGCCTCCTTCGACACGTGTCGATTTCCCATTGGCCGCGAGCCAAAATTTCAAAATTTGCCCATGGAAACACTTAGCAAAATTTTTCATTCCGCCCCCTTGTGACACGTGTCACAACCTAATTGGTCCACGGGCCTCACGGGAAAAAATTTCCATTTGAACCTTCGACCAAAATACTTGGAAAAAATTCAAATTTGCCTCCGACCCCCGAACTCCTCTGCCACGTGGCAGCTTCCTATTGGCTGTGGGCCTCAAATGGGAAAATTTTCTACAAAAACTCCGCCGAGCCATAACTTGAAAAATATAAGGAGTTAGGAGGCAAACTTTACCTTTCTGGAAAGCTGAGAGAGAGATCTATCTAATGGTGCCATTTCCATAAAGCCTTGAGTGCCTAAAAATAAAAAAATGTAGACTGAGGCACAAGAGAGGCAAGAACACAAGGAGTTAGCCACAAAAATGAGCTGGGGCACCATTTTGGATAAAAATTTTGGCGACTCAGAGGGGTCATCTGCCTGCTAGATGAAAATACTAGTTTCCTGAAGCAGTCCACTGGGCATGGAGTCATCAAATATTACGTTTAGAACCTAAACTGACTTAGAATGTGCAAGGAGGAAGATGGAATATCACCGATGGAAGCAAGGACTGCAAAACATCTCCATAGACAAAGGTAAGCCGTGCCAAAGCACTTAGGAAAACAAAACTAACCTATAGCAAAACAATGTGCACAAGCACTTGAAGGAATGAAAATCTAATCTAATATTTACAAGGTTGTAAATTTCCCTCTAGAAACAACGCTTGAGATAGATTCCATTGGTGGAATCTACGCTTCTTCACCATCCAATGAGGCCAATTGGAAAGCATTGTTGTTCTTGCACTTTGTGACCATGTTATTTCACTTAGAATGTTTCACTTTTTGGGAATAGAGTTGCTTCTATCCTTTCATTCCTTTTAGAAAGAGATAATTGTTAGGCTAGGAGGAATACATTGTTGAATGTCGAGATGGTGTGTGCATACCGTAGAGAGAGATCGGAGTTGATTGCGAAGAACTCCTTTTTGTCTTGGAAGGACTACCTGTAAATAAGAATACAAGACCACAAGATTTTGATTAGACAATAAATGAGGGAACTGCCTTGGGCCCAGGAAATATAACACTTCCTTTCGAAGGTGGTCAGTTCCCCTGCTAATATGAATTAACACGAAATATTGTAAAATAACAATTTAATTACTTCGTTGAAACAGGTAGGGGGAAAGGCTGGTTTCTGGTTTTGAGTCACAATAACCGATACCGGTTTCTTCTAACCGATATCGGTAGGGGGACTTTTGGTGAGGGTTGGTTGTAGGGTGGTTGTGTTGTTTGTAAGGCTAATAAATGAGTGGGATTAGGTAACGGGGTGATGAGAGGTAAATGAATGATAGTTAGATATAATGTGTTGCTGGGTGGTAGATCTGGGAATAGATTTATAACGGCTGTGATTCAAAAGTCTAAGAAATGTTATCGAAGAGAACATGCAAGATATTACTTACTGGTTATTGACGAGAATGCAGGTCCAAGAACTGTGATGACAAAGGCAGAACTCAGATAGGACGTCCTGACGATCAGAAGATGAGATATCTTCCCTCACGATGATCAGCTGAGTGTCACAGGGCTCTGGTTGTGCAGTTGCAGTCTTGGGCTTGATGTCCTTCTCTGCAAACTCTTCTTGTCTCTTCACTTGTCTCTGCTCGGCCAAGTAAAATCTAGATTCTTTTTATCGCTTCTGATGATCCTGATTGATCCAAAATCCTTCGACCTTTGTTTGGTTAGGGTAGGTCATTTACGTGAGGAACCGAGCGGTGGTTACGGAACCGGCGGCGATCGAGTAGAAACAGTATCGGTTCGAGTCAAAGTGGGCTATTTTTAGTAAAATAGCCAACTTTCCCTCCTTTTCTCCCCAGGGATTAGTTGCGAGGCTTGGTCAAGTAACTACAAGGTCGAGTTTTGGGAACAAGAAATGGGTCATTAGTCATGGGTGTGGATGTAGACCAAGTTATAGGTTTTAATTAGATTAGTTTAGGGTTAGGGTTAGGACTAGGTGATGAGGTGGTAAAATGAGGTGGCGAGGTAAGGTGATGTGGATTTATTAATTATAAGATAATTAATAAATAATTGTGTAAGGTTTAGGTGATGAGGTTAGGTTGCGAAATGAGATGCGGGTCACAAGAGTCATAAGACACAAATTTGGTGTCTACATTAGCCCCTTATTGTCGTGTAGTTTGTTTTGTAAAGCTGCACGAACAATAATATGAAGTGGTTTCCCCTATTAAGGGTATAGGTAATCCCCCTCAAATCTAGCACAAATTGAGACAACGTGAAATCAGGGATAGGGTTGATAAAGGGTAAATGGTGTGGAGATGATGGTGAGGTGGTGAGGTAGGTCCAAAGAAGCGGAGACACACGTGAAAATGCATTAGTGCGACTAGGGTACATGATTTGACGAGAAAACCAGTAATGCGTAGGCAAAGGTTGATAGTTTATCCAAACAAGGGTGATATAATCCTGGTATGCAAGGCATAGGAAGTAGCTCCAGGGTATATAACGGGTAAGGTACGAGAACGTTTGGGCATGTCAAGAAGATACCAAATGGTTGGTTTGGTTGAGATAAACGTCACGGTCTAAGTCTAGGCAAAGTTGGTCGACAGATCAAGTCAAGGACCCTAATCATGCTAAAACATGAACAGGTGAGCTCGAGTGAACAAAAGTTACATGATGGGTGGATAAAAGTGTATGTTGTTGATGTTGGGTGAGGTATTTAAGTGGTACGGCCTTGGGTCGGGCTGATTGATGAGTGAGGGCCGTGGGTCGGGCCAAGTTGTTGGGTTGTGGCCTTGGGTCGGGCCAAATGGTTGGGGTGAGGCCTTGGGTCGGGCCAAATGGTTGGGTTGTGGCCTTGGGTTGGGCCAAATGGTTGGGGTGAGGCCTTGGGTCGGGCCAAATGGTGGGTTGCGGCCTTGGGTTGGGCCAAATGGTTGGGGTGAGGCCTTGGGTCGGGCCAAATTGGTTGGTTACGGCCTTGGGTCGGGCCAAAATGGTTGGGGTGAGGCCTTGGGTCGGGCCAAATTGGTTGGTTATGGCCTTGGGTCGGGCCAAAATGGTTGGGGTGAGGCCTTGGGTCGGGCCAAATTGGTTGGTTACGGCCTTGGGTCAGGCCAAATGGGTTAACAAAGGGGTTGCAACAAAGGTTGATATAGGCGATGTTTGTGAGAAAGGGTGATTAGTAAATAGGGGCAGAAATTGGGGGAAAAGTTGGAATAAAACCGATGTCGATTATCTATGACCGATATCGGTTAGGGGACCGATACCGGTTCCTTAGGGCATAATAAAACCAATATCGGTTATAGGTCAAAAACCTATAAAAAGAAAAATACGGCCTGTCATTGTCACATTTGCAATTTGAAAACCGATTTGAGTTGTCTGAGGTGGATTATTGAGATTGGAGCATTTGTTGGTTGAGGTGGCGCTATTTGAGTGGAGGAGTGAGTGAGTAGTGGGCCCGAGTGAGTAGGAGGCAGCAGTTGATTGGTGGAGGACCCAGCAGAGGAGTTAGAGCCATGGCATAGCCAGGAGGAGCAGGAGGTGCTGGACCAGCTGGACCACCACCACCCATCCCACCATGACGACGTGTCGTCATACCGGTAGGTTTGAAACCCCTCATTGTGTGGATTTGAGTATATTATGTTGTATTTGGGTTTTGGGTAGGAATGTTAGATTTTGATAAAATAATTAATAAATGGAAATGATTTGAAAAAAGGAGAGGGTAGATAGGTTAAATAGGCCAAGGCGGCTGGGTGGGTAGGTTTTTAGGGTGTTTGGGTGGGTATAGAGGGAGAAATAGGAAAAAATGGATTTGGGGGGGCCGCGCGGGGTTCGGCTCCGGAATTTTATAGCGACCGATATCGGTTAGATAACCGATACCGGTTATCTTTAGAAAAAGGAGCTTTTCTAAAAATAGAAAAGCGGGGGTTGCAACTGAAGTTCTTATTTTGAGAGCCATGCAAGAAGTTAAATACGCGAATGCGACACTTTTTGACGACTGAGACAGGTAATTGCATGAGAGATTTGAGTGATAAGGAGAAAAGAGACAGGGAGAGTGAATGTGAGTGGAGATTCAGAAGGCAGAAAGGAAAATTTGAAAAGGGTGGTGAACATGGTAGAACGAGGAGAAGCATCCAGCAGGCAGGGATGAGAGGGAAGACAAGTGCCACCTCAAGCTGCTGCAGCCCAAGAGGTAAACATCTTGGTAGTAATTTGATTCTTGCATGTTTTGTGAATAGGATGTGGGAGATTAAGTAGAGAAAGAAAAGGTGATAGGCAATGATTCGGGATAGGGTGAATGTGATGGGGTAGGCAGTCAGGGGTTTCGGGCATGCTTGTATGTACAGAGAAGGAGAAACGATCAAATTATTGTTATAGGTGGTGTTTTGTTTTAGGCAGGTTGTGTAGAGTTGATTTCGACCGATATCGGCTTAAGATAACCGGTATCGGTTATTGAACCGGTACCGGTTATCTAAAACCAATGGCGGTTACTGTAGGAATTTCTAGAATGTCAGAAAAAAAACCCTTGGGGATTTGATTTATCGAATGGTCGTGTGTGTCGATTTGATGTGTGCGAGCGAGAGATAGGGTTAAGAATGAACGATCATGCGTAGGCGTTATTGTCAAGAAATCCGAGCGGACGTAACACCGGCTGAATGGGCATTGATAAATCGTTTGGGGTTAAGTGGAATCTGCTATTATTCACGAGTCGCATGTAACCATGCTATGTTACGGCGTTGATTGAGAGATGGAATCGAGAAAAGAATACCTTCTATCGCAGCGGGGAGATAGCAAAGTGACATTGGAAGATGTGTTCCATATTTTGAGACTCCCAATTATAGGAAGACCAGTATATCAGGCATTACCTAGCACAGCACGGGGAGTGATAACAGTAGTATTTGGTCCATACGCACGAGATTTTACATAGCGAGGTTTGACATTTACATATGGTATAATGTATATAGCGCACACCACGAGGAAATAAGGTTTACAGATGATATTAATGATAGCGGTTGGATATTATGCGTTACGAGGGCGGATGGGGGAAGATTTCCAAAAGCATTGATGTGTGTTATTTGGGAAATGATAGAAAGGAACGTGACTTTTGCATGGGCACCTGCATATTTGGCGGAGCTATACAGGGGTTTATGGGCGTGTAGACAAAATCACAGGACGACACTGGATTGTTCATTTTTATTACATTGTTGGGCCTATGAGCACATTGTTTGTGTGCGACCAATAGGCCGACCCATCCAGTCAGGAGAGACCGGAGTGCAGAGGTTGGGATTCAGACGATGGGTCCAGATAGAACAAGAGGCAAGATCCCAGGCCGTGACGGGTGACATTGAGTATTATAGGCAGGTATGGGAGATGGTGACGATGGCGGATATCTGTTGGAGGCCGTACGGGAACTATATGGTAACAGAGAATATAGCGGAGGAGTTGAGGGGTGTAGAGCGATTGAGGTGGATCGCAGGGCACAGGCCAGGTGAGTATGAGAGGATTCCTCTAGATCGTGTGTGGCGACAATTTGGATTTGTGCAGGATATACCCCTAGCTTATAGACCATATATGAGGATCAATGCCGAGGGAGCATTCTCACCTCCCCGGCCAACACCTCCGAAGGACTAGAAGAGATAGCGGCCGATCGCGGGGGTAATGGATGCAGAGCAGCGAGAGGCCTATAGATTATGGTGGGTAACAGAGCTTTGAGGGTATGTGATTGTCGACATAGTTTGTGATTACAACGGAGAGATCGTCTGCAGAGTTTAGTTCATCAGCTCCAAACGTAGGTGAATGAGACAAGAGGATTGTTAGCGGTTGCGGAGTCACGAGCAGAGGGACTAGAGGCGAGATACCTCCATGCGAGGGAGCGTATTCATATGTTATAGGAGAGATTGGTAGATCAGTGGGTGGTACCAATAGCCGTGGTACCTTTGAGGACAGAGAGGCTCGGCGAGAGGCATCGACGATCACGATCATCACCTAGTTCGGGATGAGGCGTGAGGGTCTAAATAAATGTTATCGAGGTATAAGAATAAATAAGGATGCCGATCTGTGCGTTGATGATAGAGAAGATGTATTTGTTTAACATCTAAATAAAACTGAATATGTATGTTGATTTGAGTTATGATAATAATAAGAATGTTTGTGTTTTGACTTTTTTGTTTTGAAAAAGGATAAAGAGGAATGTGATTAAATAGAAATACACAAAAATATTTATATTTACCACACATGATAGGTTATGGTAGGGGATGGTCGAGCTAACCTTGGGAGACCCCATGTCTCCGAAGTGCTACCTACATAGCCCATTGCACAAAGCAAGGAGGGGCCTCAGACCGATGTAGTTCTCCCTTAGGACCAGGGAGAGGTGAATTCAGGCAATTTAGGTATGGTTAGGCAATTTGTTGGTTGGTAAAAATATTGATATTGATATTGGTAGGGTAATGTTGTTGGTGTTGGTAATGAATTGGTGATTTTGGAATAGGTATAAGTGAAGCGAAAGTTAGCCTACCCAAGTGGTAGGGAACCATGTCCTGATTAAGATCAACACATAATCCTAGATTCGAGTCAAAGAGGAAAAAGTTATTCCGTAGTTGAAAAGAGCTAAACAAACCACATATTAATGTAGGATGAGCTTGAACCCCTAGGTACCGTGCATAGATGAGAAGTCAATAGGTGAAAAGAGTTGTATGATCACAATATATCGGGTGTACGTTACGTCCCTTGAGTTTAAACAAATGGTGAGGTGAGGTGGATGGTATAGCTGAGGTACGGAGAACTTGTTACAAAGTGAGTGTTCTGACGAAAGAGAACCTACCCTAAATAGACAAGTCCATGACTCAAAAGTTCTTTTGAAGGTGGCTTTATTTTACTGAATATAGACTGATCGATGCGGGAAGTGTCTGAGGATATTGATTGTATTATTCTTGAGGTCTTCACGAAGGTGATCAATGCGAGAAGCTTCGATAAAGGTGATTGTGTATAGCTTGTCCTTGAGGAGCGATCTATTTATAGTAGCGAGATGTGATTTTAGTGCATTTGTCCTTCAGGGGAGCGATCTATATATAATAGTAAGCAATAGTTTGGCATATAGCTGTCCTTCGAGGGAGCGAGTCTATATATAATTTAGAGAGAGATGTCCTTTTGGTGTAAAGCATCTAGTTTGGTAGAAATTTTGACTCAAGAAAATCCCATAAGCATATAATTAAGAATGTGTCATTTTAATACTTTGAAGTCATGGACTAGACTAAAAAGGGAAGGCATCGTTAAGGGGAGGTGGGAATCAAACTATGTGAGCTTGATTTGATTGTAAGATGTAGGAAACAAAGTGTATGTAACGGTAAATGAGCTCAAGGGACGAGCGGTAGGTAGATAAGAAGTGATATAACACTAAATTCAACAGTAGAATGGTCGAAGATGCAAGACATTAAGAGGTTCGAGCTCGGAGTTTACCATTAAGTGAAGCTAAGCGATAAGTGCACGATCCATAAGTGTGAGTGATTATGTAAGGCCTAATCTAATTGGGAGCAAATTTTCCACGTTTGCTCTTTTCTAGTTTGGTTACATGTTGATTCTCTTTGAGGACAAGATCACCAACCTTAAAGGTACGCTCATGAAGTCACTTATCATAAGCACGCTTGATGTGTTTTTGATAGATTTGAAGGTGATCAAGAGCTGTAAGACGACGCTCGTCAAGAAGCTCCAATTGGGCTGACCGCTCTTGGCAAAAATCATCGTTGGTGAGAATATCACGAAGAGATATTACGAGGGAGGGTATTTGTATTTCGAGAGGCAAGAAAGACCTCGGTACCATATACCAAAGAAAAAGGTGTGGCATTAGTGGAGGTACGAATGCTAGTACGATAAGCCCAGAGGGCAAAGGGGATGTGATCGTGCCAATTTCTTCCGGACTCATTGACAACTTTCATGAGAATTTTGGTTAGGGTTTTATTAGAAGATTCGGCTTGTCCATTCGCTTGTGGATAATAGGGTGATGAGAAACTAAGTTTGATACCAAAGTTGTCACAAAGGTCTTGCAACAACTTATTTTTGAAAGATTTTCCATTATCTGTTATCAGGCGATGAGGAACACCAAAACGACAGATAATGTGGTGGTTAATGAACTCTATTTTTTTTTCTTTTTTTGTTGAAATGAGCAGAATAGCCTCCACCCATTTTGTGTAATATTCGGTTGCTGTGATTATCCATCGATGACGTTGCGAAGAGGATAGATGAATCTCACCAATAAGGTCTAAACCCCATTGTGAGAAAGGCCAAAGATCTCGGGTGACTTGTAGCGGGTGGCTAGGAGTATGTTGAAGGTTGGCATGTTGTTGACACATAACACAACGCTTAACATATTTGTAGCAATCGTTATTGAGAGTAGGTCAATAATAACCTAGGTGAAGGATTCGTTTGGCCACAACAAGGCCTCTAAAATGTCCACCACAAATACCGTCATGGACCTGTTGGATGGTATAGGTGACCTCCGCGCCGGTTAGACATCGAAGGAGGATGCCATCAAAACCACGTTTATAAAGGAGTCCCCCCATAATGACATAACGAGAAACGCGTTTAAGAAAAGCACATTTTTGGTACTAGTAAGTAAGGCGGTGGGAGAGCGAGAGGTTGTAAGGTAGTCATGAAATTGGTGATACCAGGTATCCTGCAAATTAGTAGACACATTATTTATCATACAAACAACCAAGGCTGAGTAAGATGGGGTAAAGAGTTGTTGGACCAAGATAAAAATGTCAGAGTCACTTGATGAAGCTAGAATTTGTGAGGCTAAGCAAGCCATAGTATCCACAAATTTGTTAGTGGAGTGAGGAATGGTTTGGATAGAATAGTGAGTAAATAAGGCTAGAAGTGAATCCACGTAGTGTTTGTACTTTTGAAGTTCCTCATTTTTACATTGGTAGATGCCCATAACTTGATTGACTACCAATTGAGAGTCACGAAAATATTGATAGATTTGACACCTAAGTGTAACACAACCTGGAGACCCAGAACAAGGGCCTCGTATTCCGCAGTATTATTAGTGCAGGGGAAATCGAGTCGGAATGAGAGAGGCATAGGCTCAGCGTCGAGAGGAATGAGAACAACGCCGGCTCCTCCGCCGCGTTGGCATTTGGATCCATCGAAGAAGAGGGTCATTGGATACGACTCCTCCCTGAGTGAAAGAGTGGCGATGAGTTTGTCGGGGAAATTAAAATTAATAAATTGTGCCCCGGGTAGAGGGGCTTCCGTGAGTTGATCTGCGATGGTTTGTCCTTTGATTGATTTCTGGTGGACAAACTCAAGGTTGAGGTCGGCGAGGAGCATGAGCCATCGGGCGATGTGTTGGTTTAGATGGGGTTTGGCATACATATAATGGATGGGGTCCGTGTTGGTGATGACGAAAGTTTTGTGATTCAGGAGGTAGTGTCGGAGTTTGGTGGCCACGAATGATAGGGCTAGGCACAACTTTTCTACATGTGTATACCTAGTCTCATAGTCCACCAAAGTATGACTTATATAATAAACGGCTTGTTCGCGATTCTCGGAGTCACGATGTGCAAGCATGGCCCCTACAGCGTGGTCGGTGGCGGAAAGGTAAAGGTAGAAAGGGCGGTCATCCTGAGGTGGGATAAGCACGGGTGGCTGCAAGAGATAAGCTTTGAGAGCCTCAAAGGCTTGGTGGCACTCTTCGCTCCATTGAAAGTCAATGTCTTTTTTAAGGAGGTGATGGAAAGGTTGACATCGATCCGAGAGTTGAGAGATGAAACGCCGGATAGATTGGAGCTTACCTTGTAAACTACGCAATTGTTTGAGGTTAGTAGGTGGGGGCATTTCTAGGATAGCTTTGACTTTAGATGGGTCGACCTCAATGCCACGTGTAAAGAGGCGATAAAGCCAAGAAGTTTTCGAAAGGACACAAAGACACATTTCTTTGGTTGAAGACGGATAGAATATTGTAATAAGGTGATCAAAAATAATGGTTAAAACATCGAGATGTTCACTACGATGTTTAGATTTGCCAAGAAGATCATCGGCGTAATCTTGAGGATAGTGTGCATAATGTCATGAAAAATGTAGGTCATAGCGGCGATAGGTTGCGCTGGCATTCTTAAGGCCAAATGGCATTACACGATAACAGAAGGTTCCCCAAGGAGTTATGAAGGCATTTTTATGTTGATCGGCAGGGGCAACCAAAATTTGGTTGTATCCTGAAAAGCCATCCATGAGAGAGAGCATCTCATGGCCCGTAGTGAGATCAACAAGTTGGTCAATACTAGGTAGGGGGAAGTCATCCTTAGGGCAAGCGAGGTTAAGATCCCGAGAAATCCGTGCATATCGAAGTCCCCGTTGCTTTAGTAGCGAGTACGATGTTAGAAATCCATTGAGGATAGTCGATAGGCGGGATGAAGGAAACAGAGAAAGGAGTCGTTGAAGCTCCTCTTTGACCAAGAGGGCAATGCGTGGATGCATTTTCTCAATTTCATGTTTTTAATTGGTTTGGAATCGGGTTTGAGGTAATGTTATGGACAGCAATGATGTTAGGATCAATTCCTGGCATGTCAGCGTAGGACCAAGTGAAAGCTTGGTTGTGAGTACGGAGAAAGGTAGTAAAGGCGACCTATTCTGATGCGTTAAGGGATTGTCCGATCTTCACAATGTGAGGATCCTCCTCTGTGTGGATGTTGATTTCTATAGTAGACTTGTTCAACATGGTTTGAGTTTCAGATGGTAAGGCGCGTTGAATATAAGAGTCATCCGCACCAAGGTAAGTGAGGATGGAGTCATCATCTGGGCACTCAACAACGTTAATTGAAGGTGAGTCCTCTTCAATCATGTCTGGATATAGAAGGGGGATAGAAGAGGGGTCCTCATTATCGCGTTGATAAGTGAGAGGACCTAGGAAGATAGCATTTATGAAAAAAAAAAAAAAAAAAAAAGGAGGGATAGATTCGGGATCTTTCACTGGGTGACGAAGGCAAAATGGGTGATGATGGTTCGGTAGGGGTGACGTCGTCATCTTCCAGAAGACAACTGACACGAGGTTCCTTCGGTGTAAGTGTTCTAGGAAATCCGAGACCACTACGATCATTGTGCTTGCGAGTAGTGATGGGGATGATCGTATGTCGGCCTTGTTCATAAAGACCAAAACCAAAGCCTTTCCAAGCACAGCGAGTCAAGAAGGTGAGGGTGAAACGACGATTTGTCAGGTATTGAAAATCGGATTGGAAAGGAACCACACCAAGAGGAGGCTCAGGGGCAACGGAAGATGCGTCGACACCCCCATATGTTAGGTTGGTGCGGCAATGAGGTGGTCCGTAGGGGATTACTTCCCCCACATGACGGTCATAGGTAGGATGTGCATGTACCTATCCGTACTCCTTTGGGGTATGGAAAGAACTAACGTTATATAGGCGATACTCCCCCAGCGTAAGGCATTGAAAAACATCTACTAAGGGGTCTGCGGTTGGGATGTTAGCTGCGGGAAGGGAAGTGGTTTTTACGACGGTGGTTTCATGGGTTGAAGGTGTAGGTGCTGTTGAAGTGAATGGTAGAGGTGTGGTTGAAGTGGATGGTTGGGTTGGATGAATGGGTGTCTTGATTGGGACAAGCACATCATTAGGGCGATATAACATATTGCAGGTTTTGAAGGGAGGAGGATCAGCTTTTACGGTGTAGGACTTTCCCTCGTACTCAAATTTTATGCATCTATGTAAGGTTGAAGGAACGCATCCCATAGCCCGGATCCAAGGGTGACCTAGCAATATATTGTATTGGAACTCTCCCTCAAGGACATAGAAGAGTTTGGGTAAAGTACGTGGTCCTACATGAATGTTAAGGATCACGGTGCCTAAGGTAGAGGTAATAGCATCATTGAATGACCGCAACATGATGGGGTTGGCACACATGTAGCTAGAAGGGATATTCATTTGTTGGAAGGCTTTTGAAGAGATGATGTTTAGGCTAGCGCCCCCGTCGATCATAACATGATGTACCCGAATGTCCCGGACGTAAGCTGAGATGAAAAGAGCAGGGTCAGGATCTTCTGTACCAAAGTCAACAATTTCGTCTTGAGGCCAGCTGGCTGTGACTTGTTGTTGAGAGACAGAAGTGGTTGGGGTGGTAGGTTGTTTGGTGAGGGAAGCAACGTGATTGGGTGTTAGAATGGAGGTAACAGGTAGGGTTTCATTAGGTAAGACCTCGATCCCTTGAAGGATTTCAACGAGAGCTTGTCGATGAGATTTGAAGTTTGAATGAGATCATATAGTGTCATTTTTACGGGTGATTGGTGAAGATTTGTTTGATCATGGCTCGGTGGGAAACTCCATTAGAGCGGGGTAAGCGGGTCCACGAATAACCACTTTAGGTGGTGGTGTGATCGGGATGGTGGACGGAGAGAAGAGAGGGGCTTGAGTGTGCTTTCTTTCGCTTTCTCGTTGTTTTTCTGCGCTCGAGTAGCAACACTAATCTTATTGATCTCGTGGACCTGAGATGAGGAAGATGGCCGGGATGAATCATGGGCTTCGAGATGTGGGGTTGTAATAATGATAGATATTGGTGAGGCGGGGACGGGTGGTATAGGAGAGGAATGGAAGCTAAAGGTCTCTCCCTCGTAAGTTGTCTTTCTTAATCTTTCTATCTCGAGAGAGGTGGTGATGAAGGATGGCTTTTAAAGCTTTACATCCCTCCACATCATGTCCTGGTGTGCGGTGATAAGCGCAGATTTTAGACTCATCATAACCTATAGGTCGAGGTTTAGACGGGTCATAAGGTCTAAGTGGGGGTAGAGAAATGGTCGCATTCTCCACCAACATAGAGGATTTTGGCGTAAGATCCTTTGAGTGGGTCAAAATCGGAGGAGGATGAGGGTATTGATTGAGCGGGTTTCGGTAATGTTTGGGCATGGTTGGTTCGTACGGGTGGTGGTTTAGCCAAGGGGTGTTGACACGTGGTTTTAACTAAACGTGGTTTCTTTGGCGCAGGAGCTACGTTTAGCTGGTTAGATGATGAGGCTCCAGATAACGTGGTATCCGGAAACAATGGCGGCAAAAGAGGAGTGACGGCAAACAAGTCCTTTGATGATGAAATTTGTTTAGGGTTGATGGGTGGACAGGATACGTGGGGTGACAGTGTTGATATACCCTTAGATCTCTGTATGGGTGCAGAAGGCGTAGGTCGTTTTAAAGAAAACGCAGGAGGTATGATATATTGATGCAAGGTGGAGGGATGAGGTCCCAATATGGAAGGTAGGTGTGACGATGATGGTTTTAATTGTGATAGAGGCACGGATTGAGTTTGTCTCCTAAGTGGAGGGGCGGCTTTATTTTTGGATAAATCTAGTCGCTTAGGCGGGTGTGTTAGACTGGGTATTGGTGAGGTCCCAAGTGTAGGGGAAGATTTGGTTAGGCTAATAGAGGTGGATGAGATACTTGGTAGAGATGCGGGGGATTGAGATGAGGACATAGGCATTTTGAGTTTCTGTAAACACTTCGGGTATATGGTAGAGGTGTCTGGATCGGTCATCTGCATTTGAGTAGAATAGGGGGTACTCAAACGTTCCCATAGGACTCGTCTATCTTCTGGAGAATGACAGTCTTCAGGTGTGAATTGGAATTTTTGTATGGAAGAAAGGTGGGTTGTGATTCCGGTCCACTGTGGGTGTGATACAGGGGGTAGATGAGGCACTGTATCAATAGGTGTTAAGAGGTCAACCGGTCGCTGAAAAGATTTAGGTGATGAAGAACTAATAGGTAGGAGGGCATGTTTGAGAGGATCTGTCATGGTTAAAGAATTTGGTGATGTCGGTGCAAGAGGTTTCTCGTCTAAAGATGACAAAAGGAGTGGCGAGCCTTCCTCTTTGTGCAAGAAAGTGGTAAAAGGGACGTTTGGGAAATAGATAAGTTAGATAACATCCGTTCGCAGTCTTGTAGGGATGTGGTGTAAGAAGACTCATCTATGAGAAGAGAACTCTGGGCAGTTAACTCCTTCATGGGTAAAGGAATGATTTCGCCTTGGCTTGATGATGGTGAAGGAGGTTCGGGCCCCTACGTCAGTGAAGAGGCTTGATTCAAAATGTTCTCGATAGAGGCTTTTGGCTGGGAGTCGAAGACTGCATGGATCTCATGAACACTCTCCTCGGCTAAGATATCCTGGTTTATATTCTATTGTTGGAAGAGTGATTAGAATGGTTTGTTGAAGATTTTCAAATTTCGGTTGGCAGGGGCATTAGGATTATCGAGGGTTATATCCCCTGCATCAACCATTTCCTGCACTATGTTTTTCAACATCTTGTAGTTTTCGTGACTATGTCCCTTTACGCGGTGAAAGTTACAGAAGTCATTTTCTTTGTACCAAGAAGGTATAGCGCGGGTGGAGTCAAACCCGGAGTGAGGTTTAACAGGAGGCAAGGTGATAGCTCCGGCTTTGAGCAATTTTTCAAAGATGATGCACCATAAGTTTCTCCCAAGGAGTGTAATTGATGGGCTCAGCTTTATATTTATAGGTGGTTTTTGGTGGGGTATTAGACGGTGCTTGAGATTTGACCATCACCGCGTGGACAGCTCCTTTTGATTTCGAAGAAGTGGATGTGTGAGGAGTGGTGGTGTTTGGTTTATTGGTGGAATCTGGAGTTCGGAAATTGGGGTTTTTGTTGCGCAACCGCAATTTCTCTTCTTCTAAGGCTCGAATTTCTAGTTTCCGAGCCATGGTAAAGGCCTCGTCAAATGTGTGGAAAGTTTGAATTTGAAAGGTAGGAGAGATGTGCTTAGCGCATGCCCACGTAAAAAGTTCGATAAGTTCAACGAGGCAAGGCATATGTAAGTTGGTTGATAAGGCCCGCCATCGTCCAACAAAATCTGCGATAGATTCATCTTCAAATTGTCGGATGGCATAGAGGTCGGTGATAGATACTTTCTTGGAAATGTTAATGGAGAAATGATCCAAGAAAGATTGGGCTAGTTGAGTTAAAAGAGAAGATTGAGTCTTTGGGTTAAAAACCTTTGTACCACTCAAGGCGGGTCTGATAAGGACATGGGAAAGGTGCGGAGTAAGTAAAGGCATCATCATGAGCAATCAAATAACAAGCATGTCTAAATGATCGCAAGTGTTGTTGAGATCCTCTTTACTATTAAAGCGAGTAAATTTGGCAATTCCCATTGAGGAGGATATGAATGAAGGTGGACGAGAAGGGTGAATAGGCTCGACAAACTTGCTCGTATGTCAAGGCGCTACGACTTCCCGAAAGCGAAGCCTCAGATTTTGCATTTTGTCCATCATTTGTTTGATGAAATCCGTGGTTGGATGAGATGATGGTGTGGTTGTGGTAAACGGAGGCAAATTGGGCCAAGGGCCTCTACTTAGGCTTGACAATGGTGGGGTTAAGTGTTGATAAGGTATGGAGGATGAATATGTTGAGGCGACCGAATAGGGATGTCCCATATAAGATGTTGAGGTCACTGGATACGTGTATGGGAATGAAAAGGTAGGCGGAGCTTGAGAAGGAAAGCTCGTGTGGATAGGTGGCAAGAGAGCAAGTCATGAACGGAGCGGTCTGCAAGAGAGATGAGGTAGGGCAGTCGGCGGTAATGATATGTGGGGTCCAAGATTAACCAACGGAAAGCCAATCTATGTCGTATGAACCTCTGAAGCCGTCGGATTGGGAGACGGGGCTAAAGATGCAGGAAGCAAGGCGGTGTTATCAGGCGGAGTGGGAGCTAAATGAGCAGCTATACTAATAGGCATGCCAACAAGGAGTTGACCATCGGGCGTACGGTCAGGGGCATGAGACAAATAGTATTGTACGGCACTAGGATTAGCATCCAGAAATTTGGCAAATTCCTTATCTCCTACAGGAATTTTGGGGATATCACTGGTGTCTGTAGGGTTCCCTATAGAATGTGAAGGGGTGATTCAGGAAAAGGCACAGAGCAGGCATGTGAAACCATGGCGGCAGCTTGCTTCTGAGTGATAACAACCATGGATAA
This sequence comes from Taxus wallichiana var. yunnanensis, assembly GCA_018340775.1. NCBI lineage: Eukaryota > Viridiplantae > Streptophyta > Pinopsida > Cupressales > Taxaceae > Taxus > Taxus wallichiana. The sequence continues at coordinate 765,208,326 of CM031242.1, read as the reverse complement.
GAGTATACAGTAGGGCTTCAATCTATCGGGAACAGAAATAACCTCAGAATGGTGAAATTGGTAGGTTCTTTGGTTTGTCGGGAGAATTGTAAAAATAATAGCGATATCGGTCTAATAACCGATGTCGGTAGACTTTAGCCGACGTCGGTCAGTTAACCGATGTCGGTGTAATAAGACTGGTATAAGAAAATATAAGAAGCTGCTGATTTGATTTTTAACAATGTTTAGTACACTTATCAAATTGTTCTGAGGTGATCACAGAAGACAGAGTATGACAGAGAAAACAGAACTGAAAACAAGCAAGATGCACACGCAAATCCAGAGACTAACCCTAGGGTTAATTTTAATTAACATGGGCTTATGCCTTTAGACGTAGAATGATGTCAGAATCCTAAACAAAAGACTTAGGGAAATGTCAAGTTTGTTTTGGCTTATAAGGTTACCTCAATCAAGGCGGAGGAATACCGCGGAAAAAGGGGGATGTTTGAGTGTTTGGTGTTAATTATGAAGTGATTCGGTATGTGTTGTGCAGTGAAAGTAAGATTAATTTCTTGTCAATACCGTGGATATCACCCCCACGTGTACGACCTGTTACTTAATCTATGTTCACTAGAATTGAAAACAACAAGCAAGAATGTGATGCACGTGTTTTAAACCCAAATCGAAAATGATATTCGATGAAGCAAAAGAGATGACTTTCACTAATGCAAAGATGTAAAAGCAAAGCAAGTTATTTTACCAAAATAACAAAATACCTTGTGAATATCTTTAGAAGAAGAAAATAGCAAGTATGCTCCCTATATGAAAGCAAGCAAGAAAGAAAGAAACCCAAAATGGGTCCCACCGGGCGTGCCAAAATGTTTCACTCGGAATGTTTCACTTTTTGGGAATAGAGTTGCTTCTATCCTTTCATTCCTTTTAAAGCAGAGATAAGGGTTAGGGATAGGAGGAATACCTGTTGAATGTCGAGATGGTGTGCGCATACCGTAGAGAGAGATCAGGTTGATTGCGAAGAACTCCTTTTTGTCTTGGAAGGACTACCTGCAAATAAGAATACAAGACCACAAGATTTTGATTAGACAATAAATGAGGAAGCTGCCTTGGGGCCGAGGAAATATAACACTTCCTTTGAAGGTGGTGGGTTCCCTGCTAATATGAATTAACACGAAATATTGTAAAATAACAATTTAATTACTTCGTTGAAACAGTAGGGGAAAGGTTTGGTTTGGTTTTGAGTCACAATAACCGATCGGTTTCTTCTAACCGATATCGGTGGTAGGAGGACTTTTGGTGAGGGTTGGTTGTAGGGTGGTTGTGTTGTTTGTAAGGCTAATAAATGAGTGGGATTAGGTAATGGGGTGATGAGAGGTAAATGAATGATAGTTAGATGTGATGTGTTCTTTGGGTAGTAGATCTAGGAATAGATTTATAATGGTTTGTGATTCAAAAGTCTAAGAAATGTTATAAAGAGACATACAATATATTACTTATTGGTTATTGACAAGAATGCAGGTCAAGAAGCTGTGATGACAAAGGTGGAACTCGAGGTAGGATGGCACAGGGCGATCGAGAAGATGAGATATCTTCCCTCACGATGATCAGCTGAGTGTCACAGGGCTCTGGTTGTGCAGTTGCAGTCTTGGGCTTGATGTCCTTCTCTGCAAACTCTTTTTGTCTCTTCACTTGTCTCTGCTTGGCCAAGTAAAATCCAGATTCTTTTTACCGCTTCTGATGATCCTGATTGATCTAAAAATCCTTCGACCTTTGTTTTTACGGTTAGGGGAGGTCATTTACGAGGCAGATGGCGGTTACGTAACCGGCGGCGGTCAGTAGAAACTAGTATCGGTCAGGTCAAAGTGGGCTATTTTTAGTAAAATAGCCAACTTTCCCTCCTTTTCTCCCAAGGGATTAGTTGCGGGCTTGGTCAAGTAACTACAAGGTCGGTTTTGGGTGCGAGTAAGGGGTCATTAGTCATGGGTGTGGATGTAGACCAAGTTATAGGTCTTAATTAGGTTAGTTTAGGGTTAGGACTAGGTCATGATGAGGTGGCAAAATGAGGTGGCAGGTAAGGTGATGTGGATTTATTAATTATAAGATAATTAATAAATAATTGTGTAAGGTTTAGGTGATGAGGTTAGGTTGCGAAATGAGATGCGGGTCACAAGAGTCGTAAGACACAAATTTGGTGTCTACACATGTATGGGCCACTCCACATGGCATAAAATTTTGAATGCCTTCCAGTTTTGCTCTATCCACATCCCATTTCAACACTAGATCTCCAACCTGAAAATATCTATCCTTGGCCTTCCTATCAAAGGTCTTTTTGATTAAAGCTTGGTCCTTTTCCATTGCTTGGGATGCCTCGATTTCGACCTCTGCAGCTCCATCAACTCTCGCATATCTCACCTCTATGGGCTCAAACTCTAGCAACTCTAATTGCTTCATGAGTTCCAATGTTGGCAACTCAAGTGACATGGGCAAGATTGCCTCTCTTCCATAGACAAGTTTGAATGGAGAGTTACCTGTGGATCTCTTGGGAGTTATCCTATCAGCCCATAAGGCTGATTTCAGTTTGGTATGCCAAGACCTCTGATTCTCATCAAGAGTCCTCCTAATGATCCTCAACAAGTTCTTGTTTGTAGACTCGGCCTGGCCATTACCTTGAGGGTAATAGTTTGATGAAGTGCTTAGGTAGATCCCGTTCTTGACAGCCCACTCAGTCACCTTGGATCCAATGAATGCCAATGCATTATCTAAGATTATTGTAGTAGGTATACCAAATCTGGTTGCTATCCCCTCATAAAAGTCTAAGATGTTGGACTCATTTGCTTCTTTGAGTGCTACTGCTTCAGTCCATTTGGTGAAGTAGTCCGTGTTGTCAAAATCCATTTGTGCCCTTGACTTGAATTGGGATTAATGACTCCAATGAAGTCCAAACCCCATTGCATGAATGGCTGGTCAACTGAGATTGGATGCAATGGAAGGGCAGTAAGTCTCTCTTTTCCTGTGAATAATGCACAATTCTTACACCTCTTAATCCATGCATAGCAATCACTGAAAATTTTAGGCCAATAATAACCAGCCTTCATGATTTTTAGAGCTGTCACTCTTGGTGCAAAACGACCACCAGCTGGTCCACCATGGAATTCTTCCAACACCCTATGAATCGATTTGTGCTAATACATCTTAAGAAAGACTCCATTCACATCTTTCTTGAACAAAACTCCATCAACAATGGCATATGGGACAACCTGTAATCTGAAGTGTCTTCTTTGGGTCTTGTTCATCTCCAGGGGGGCATAGGCCTGTGCTTAGGAAATGTATAATACCTTGGGTCCAGCAAGGAGTGGGGACAACATTGTCTTCTTCTTGATTTCCACTTGGCTCATGGCTGTCTGGACTGTCAAAATAGCCTCTTCTTCATTGCATACTTCTTTTTTCTTCCCCAAAACCAGCTGCTCACACAATCCTTTCCCTCTTACCAGCTTGGTGATCTTGATCTCAATGTCATACTCCATGACACGGGTGATCCAACTTGCCCTTTTCTAGTTCAAATCTTTGTTGAGGAGGAAGTCCTTAACCCTAGCATGTGAGACCAGCAACTGGACCTTGTTGTTTGAGACTAAATGCTTGAATTTCTTCAAGCTTCTGATTACTACCAGCACATGCTTCTCAATAAAAGAGTACTTCACCTCATAGTCATCTAGGCTCTGGTTGAAGAAGGAAATTGGCTGCTCATCATTATCCTTGTTCTGTTGTACCAAAATGGCAGAAATAGTGTCATTACCTCTAAATGCATAGAGGATGAAATCCTTGGAGAAGTTCGGGTTGATGAGAGTTGGTGCTTGAGAAATGACTTCTTTGATTGCTTCAAAACTCTCCTTGCCTTCTCGTTGTCCACTTGAAAGCCATGCTCTTCTTTAACATTTTGGTGATGGGATTGACAAGGGTTGCAAAATCTGGGACAAACCTCCAAAAAGTTTATCCTCCCAAGAAACTCGAAGGGCTTTCTTGTGGCTTAGCAATGGTAGTGCTCTTATGGCTTCAAACTCTCTGGATCAATTGCTAATCCTTCTTTGGAGACAATATGGCCAAGGAGCTTTCCTTCATGTGTAAGAAAGATACACTTCTTAGGATTCAAAGACACTCCAAATTTCCTACACCTCGTGAAAACTTGTCTCAAATGAGAGAGGTGGTCTGCTGCATTTTTGGAAAAACAATGATATCATCAAGGTAAATCAACACCACATTGTTAATCAAACCTTTGAATGCCATGTCCATTGCTCTTTGGAAGGTAGACACAGTGTTGGACAACCCAAATGGCATCTTCCTGTATGCAAAAGTCCCCCATTTGGTTGTGAAGGCTATCTTGAACTGGTCTTCTTCCTTCACCATAATATGATTGTAGCAGAGTAGCCATCAAGTAGTGAAAACCTCTCGGAGCCAGCCACAACTTGCAAGATTTTCTCCATGGAAGGGAGTGGGTAATGGTCCTTGAGAGATGCTCTATTTAAGTCTCTGAAATCAACACACAATCTGATCTCTCCACTCTTCTTTCTGACTGGAACCAAGTTGGCAACCCAACTAGAATGCTTGATTGGGAATATGATTCTTGACTCAATCAGCTTGTCCAATTCTTTCCTCATGAGAGGCTCCATGTGTGGATTGACTAGTCTTTGTTTTACCGATGAGACTTAGTATTTGGATCCAATTCAATGGTATGTTGAGCTAAGTTGGGATTGAAACCTTTCAAATCTTCATAGCTCCAAGAAAACACATCAGGGAACTCTTGACACAGCTGTATGAACTCATACCTTTCTTGCTCAGTTGTCATCTTTCCAATTTGCAATGGTTTGTTCTCTTCTACCAAGATGGATACTGAATCCTCTCTCTTGACCTAAATGTTTGCTTTCTCCTTTCTAAACTGATCATTAGGATTAAAAATGGACTCCAAAGTGATAAGTCCCTTGGGCAGCTTGTTAGTTCTCAGCTGTACCACTTGGTCACCATACTGCTGTTCCAATTTTTCTTGATTCTTAGCTGAGAACTCAGCTTCTTCTTGCAAGAAATGGATGATTTTCTGGTCATTCTCAAACACTTGCCAACTGACATTGTTATCTGGCACTGAAGGCCTCACAATCACATGGATGTTTGGCTGTACCTTGTCTTGTTGAATGCTTTCCACAATGTCAAAGGCTGCCCCTACTACTGCAAGCCTGTCAGTAGCTTGATTCTCTTTCCTAGGAATGGATTTGATGCCAAAACCCTCAAAATATTCCATGAGGTCCCATACCCTGTTCTTGTAGCACTTGAGTAGATCATTCTTGGTAGCATGCTGTCCCTTGACCTGATTTACAATCAATTCACTATCACCAAAGACTTGCAAGTTCTTTATTTTCTTCTTGATTGCCCAATGTATCCCTTGCACCGAGGGTTCATATTCAGCAGTGTTATTGGAGCATGTAAACTGAAATCTAAAAGTTGAATAGTACTTAACTCCTTGAGGTGAAACAAGCATGGCTCCACCTCCTGCACCTTGTCTACTTCTTGATCCATCAAAAAACAGCTGCCATACCTCATTTTCATCCTTGTGGTTTGGCTTGGTGATGTTAGGAATAAGATGATTTTCTTCGTGTATGTAATAGACCCCTAGCTCAGATTCTTTTACTTCTTGATAAGAATCAAAAGCATGTACCTTGTTTGCCCATTCATCAAGAGTTAGATCCGGGATGCTTCCAACCTTGGTGTCAGCTTCATCAGTGCTTGGGTGATCTTCTTGATCAAATGCTGAACAATTGGCATTGATCTGACTTGGTGTGTAAGGCTCAATATGGAAATTTGCAATAGGTTCAGACCTGATTGTAGCTTTGGTTCCATACCTCATTCTGAACAGCATGTGTGACCAATCAGTAGACAAATATCCTCCAATCTTGGCTGTGAAGTCTCTTGATAAGCAAAGGGAAAAGAGTGGTGGAAGGTCTATGACTGATACATCTTGTAAAACAACCACATTTGGACATGCATGCAAGGTAAGATTCAAGTTTTTAATCACTCCAACTATTGCTACTGTTGTCCCATCCAGCTGCACTACCCCTTTGGATATGGTTTCATACTGAAGCCCTAGCTGATCAGCTATTTGTTTAGGCATCACTGAGCTACTTTCCCCGGAGTCTATCATGCAATTGTGCACTAGCTGATTTCCAATGATTAATGAAACATAGAAAGGAGGGGGCTTCAAAATTTTACCTTGCTGTCCTCCATGATTCCCCTCAGGCTGGGCAGCATTTGTGAGCACTTTCTCTTGCATCGAACTTATTGATTGAAGTTGGCAGTCCTTCATGGCAGCTTGTAGCAAATCTCTTTGGCCTAGGATAGATAGGGATTCCCACATTGATATGTTGACATTTGTCTTCTTCATCTGATCGATGATACTGAATGGTGATGAAGGATCTCTTTTCTGTCCCTTTGTTTGCACATTCACTCCTTGCACGTGAGCAAGCAACAACTGGTATTTGAGTTGGCCTAGGAGCTATTCTTGGCTGCCCTTGTGCATTTACAACTAGATTTTGTTTGCCAACCACTTGTGGAACCATAGAAGGTTGTGGATTAGTTGGAGCCAATGGCCGTTCTTCACCCAAATTCCTCCTTTTTGACCTTGTGTTGGCTGCAACACCTTGGGAAACTACCTGATTCATGCCACAAAATCCTCCCGCTTGCCAATTTACCAACATGGTGTCATTTGGGGCTGATTGTTGGAATGTTTCTTGTTATTGGTTGTTTCCTTGACTGCCCTCACCCTCCACACCAGTAGTTGTCACCATTAATGCTTGATTCAAAGCACCATTGAAGCACATGGATTGGTTACGAGGTTCATTGCATGGAAAACACCAGTCATACTCCTGAGCAATGTTGTTTTGTGTTGGCACAAATGCCTTAGAGGTAGATATGGCATTTAGATTGTAGGGTTGAAATGGTCTATTGGTAGGAGGCCTTGTTTGATTCATATTTGCAGCTGGATTAGGTGGTCTTTATGGTTGGTATGGCTGCCTGTTAGGTTGAGCTTGGGGCTGGTAAGAAGGTCTAAAACCTTGGGCTTGTTGCCTCTTGAGAGTAACCAGCTCATTGCCTAGGTTTTGCAGTTGCTTCATGACTTCTTGAAGCTCATTTGGGGCACTTGGAGATGAAGTAGAAGCTTCATTTGAACTCTAATTTCTGGGAGTGGGAGAAGGAGTCAAATTAGGTGCTTGATTGGTGTTTGGACTCTCTAAACTTGGAAACAATGGCATGGGAGGTCTAGGGGCAAGTTTGTCAGCTTGGATCAAACAATTTTCAGCCCTAATGGCAATGCTATAAGCCATAGGGATAGTTATGCCTCCCATGGACTGAATCAACATAGAAATATCAGAATTTAGAGCTTTGAGATAGTAGAGAAAAGCACCTTCTACTATTGGCTTGACTACCACTGGAATTCTCTCCCAAGTCTTTTGAAATCTGAAGTTGAAATCGGTCAGCTGCTCATTGGGAGCTCTCTTGATGGTTGTCAGCTGCTCCAAAAGAGACAAGTTGTCTCCCTTCTCTCCAAATTTCTCATGAAGTGCTATACACAACTGATTCCAATTTGTGATTGAACCAACTCCAAGGCTTCTAAACCATTGCAATGCTTTCCCCTTGAATGAAGATGCCAGCAACTTGACAGCCACTTGCATCTCATTGATTTCATGAATTGCACAAAGGTTAGCAATATCCTTAACATGATCACCTGGAGTAGTCTGATTTTCTCCAGTGAAGTATGGAATGTTCTTCAAGGCTACAATAGGAATTGGATGTTGTGCATTGAGGGCAAGTGGGCTGCTGCCTGTGAAGTTGACATAGGGGTTGTTTTGTGCCATTATAATTGGTCTTAAAACCCTTATTGACTGAATGAAAGGCCTACCAGGTGGAGGAGTTGAGAGAGTTTTGTTTGGTGGAGATGGAGACCTTTGAATCCTTCTTCCTCTTTGCCTTCTTCTTGGAGATAACTGTAGGTATTCAAACAACACTTCTTCTTCTCCAACTCTTGACCTTGTAGTGATTCTTCTCATGAGTTTTCAGGCCTGCACTGCTGAAACCAATTGATTCTTCCCCTTGGAGTCGCCAGATGTGAAAATTATAGCTCTTTTCAAGCAAGAAAATTGCAGCAGATGCACATCAACTTTTCTGCAATAAAAATGAGACCTCTAATGTCCCACCGGGCGTGCCAAAACTGTTGTTGCAAATCAGCAGCACCCCTGGATGCAAATCAAGTTTCTAAGTTGATTCTAGAGCATCCAGTGTGATTGCACAACATGGAAACCTCTCTCTAAGTGTGGGACTTGTGAAAATGAGAGAGGAATATCTAGATTAGAGGCTGGTTCCTCAAACTCCTCTGATTTATATCTATATTTTGCACAACTACAGAGGTTCTAATCCTAATTCTACCCTAGATTGCAAGGAGATAGGGATAAAAATGCAAAAATGAAACTAAACTAAAGATGGTGATGCACCAAAAGGAGTGGTGAAACATTTCTTGCCATATAAATAGACACAAATTCATGAAATGCAACAAGGGAAAACATACACAAGCTGATAGATGTAATTAGAGGTCTTGAAATGAAGTAAAACAATACAAACAGAGGACTGAAAGCATTCACAGAGTTTGCACTGTCAATTTCATGAAAAAATCTCTTGCATTCCACCATCAAAGAGGTATAAACCTGTTACAAACTATGAAAAAGGTCTGATTCTTACAACTATCACTTGTTAGAGGTGAAATAAGAAGTTTTCAATGCCAAAAAGTGTTCAACCCTCAAGAAATGAGCCAAATCTGGCTTTTACAATGCATGGGTCGAGCCTAGGAGAGAGAAAATGTAAAAAATGTGGGAGCCCATTCCTCATTGATGGAAAATGTATTAAAACAACACGGAGGACCTTACAAACCCATACCCTATCATTTTTGACCATGCTGGAGAAGAATGCGACCCATTTTGTATTAAATTTGGTTCTTGAAATGTCATTTCTGGCCATGGACACGTACCAGAACTGTTTTTGAATATTCTCTCTCCAAACTAAACCATTATCTTTCCAATGATATAAAGAACGTGAAAATTTGAGCTTTGGATCAAAAGATATGATCGTTTGAAGATTTAAGGCCCAAAAACGGATCGGTGGGAAATTTTTTCAAATTTTACCTCTTTTTTGTCTTTGGAAAATTTTTCAAAAATTCCCCGCGCTCCGCTGGTCGGATGCCACGTGGCAAGCTCTGATTCATTCTGGAATTCTCTCTCCTTCACCTCCCGTGGGTTTTCCTTTGAAATTTTGACATTTTTAGACTTTGGAAAATTTTTCATTTTTCCCCGCGCCCCGCCCGGCCGGGACACGTGTCGGCTTTTGAATGGCTGACAGGGGCGCAGCCCTTCTTTCGCTTTTTAGTTTTGGCCAAAAAATTTTGCAAAATTTTCAAAAACACCCCGAGCTCCGAATCTACCTTCCCCTTAGGACACGTGTCCTAATTTTACTCGCTGCGGGCTCTCCGTTCCATTCTTCCACTTTGGAAAATTTGGCAAATACTTAGCAAATTTTCCATTTCTTCCCGCACCACGAACTCCCTGCCACTTCACCACCTGTCACCTTCTGGTTGGCTCAGGCCAACCCCTCAAAAATTCACCATTGAAACTCGGCCAAACACTTAGAAATTTTTATTCTTCCTCCCGCCTGTTTGATTGATGAGGACACGTGGCCCATTCTCACTGGGTGCGGGCTATGCGGGCCGATCTTGACATTTGAAACCTTCACAAAAACTTCAGCAAAATTTCAATTTTCCACCCACCGCCCGCGAGCCTCCTTCGACACGTGTCGATTTCCCATTGGCCGCGGGCCAAAATTTCGAAATTTGCCCATGGAAACACTTAGCAAAATTTTTCATTCCGCCCCCCTTGTGACACGTGTCACAACCTGATTGGTCCGCGGGCCCCACGGGAAAAAATTTCCATTTGAACCTTCGACCAAAATACTTGGAAAAATTCAAATTTGCCTCCGACCCCGAACTCCTCTGCCACGTGGCAGCTTCCTATTGGCTGTGGGCCTCAAATGGGAAAATTTTCCACAAAAACTCCGCCGAGCCATAACTTGAAAAATATAAGGAGTTAGGAGGCAAACTTTACCTTTCTGGAAAGCTGAGAGAGAGCTCTATCTAATGGTGCCATTTCCAGAAAGCCTTGAGTGCCTAAAAATTAAAAATGTAGACTGAGGCACAAGAGAGGCAAGAACACAAGGAGTTAGCCACAAAAATGAGCTGGGGCACCATTTTGGATAATGATTATTGCTGGCCTACTCTCTTCAAAGATGCAACCATGCTGATTAGAAAATGTGAAAGCTTCCAACATTTCTTTAGAAGAATGAAATCTTGAGGCTCCCTTCCTTTGCAACCTATATAAATTGAAGCTCCTTTCAAACACTGGGGAATGAACTTCATTAGTGAGATTTTAGATCCTTCTAGTGTTGGCCATAAGTAGATTCTTGTAGCCATTGATTATTTTACAAAGTGGGTAGAGGAAATCCCCACCAAAAAAGCAACACACCAAGTTGTTATGGACTTATTGTTGAATAATATCATATGTATATTTGGTGTGCCAGTCAATATTATTGTTGATAATGTTATGTGTTTTAAAACTAAACCTTTGATGGCAATGTGCAAGGAGTATGGAACCAATCTGACTTATTCTTCAAACTATAATCCCCAAGGAAATGTACAAGATGAGTCCAACAATAATAATTTGTTGAAGATCATTAGAAGAACCTTGGAGTTGAACAAGAGAAAATGGGGTGAATAAATTAAAATTTGAGTTTGGGATGATAGAATCACTACCAAGAGAGCTACTAGTAAGAGACAATTTGAGTTGGTGTATGGAACTCAAGCTCTGCTGCCCTTACATCTACAATTATCTTCATTTCAGTTTGTTCAACAACTTGAGGATCAGGAGGTCAGTCCATATGAAGCAAGGATCAATCAGATTATGGAGCTAGATGAAGAGAGAAGAGCATCCCACCAGAGGCATGTCAGATTTAGAGAGAAGTTGAAAAGATTGTTTGACAAGAAGGTCACTCCTAGGGCCTTCAATATTGGAGATTTGGTTTTGTTGTGGGATAGCAGAAATGAAGATAAGGGAAAACATGGAAAATTTGATGCATTATGGATGGGCCCTTACTCCATTGATATCATAATTGGTGAGAATACCTTTTTTCTCAAAGATTTAGATGGGGAATTTCTTGAATTGCCTGTTAATGGTAGGCATCTGAAGCATTTCTTGGATTAATCCCCAAATTTGAGGTATGCACCACTTGTACAATGTATAGTGTTTGGTTTTTGCTTTTTTTTGGTGTTTTATTAGTTTTTGGTTTGCCTTGGTGTGTGGCATCCATTTTTGTCAGTTCTTAGCTGGTTTTTTATGATTTTGGCTCATGACTCCCTTTCCCAATGGATTTTTTGGCACTTTGTCTACTTATTGTTCTTGTGGCACTCACTGGGAGTGCCCATCCCTGAGCAGGAGCCGATGTTGGTGTCCATTTTGATCCTCTATCATTTTCCCATCTTTCCCCTTTGTTCTACATGCCCAAAAATGTTTTTCTTCAAACTTGGTGGTCTGCAAACTTTGTTCTCTAGATTGAATGCTTTCAAAGGCTCACAAACTAATTATTTTGCCCCATTTTGAAAGAAAAATCCATGCATGCCTTGTTTGTGCCCTAATTTTTCAAAATCTACGGGCTATGCCGTGTTTTCCTTTTTCTCGATTGTGAAAAATCAAAATTGACTGATTCATAATTGTATGTATTCAAAAATCCAATCCCAAGGTTGAGAAATGCTCGTAAATCATGTTTCATTTGATTCTATTTCAAAAATTTCCATCCTTGGTGAAAAAATCAAGTTCGGGCACAACCGGAAAAAATCCATGTTTTTGATCAAATGACGGGCATATTTTAGCCGTAAAATTATTGATGAGAATTCGGAGGGTACGTGGCGTATCTAATTAGCCGAGGAGAAGTGAGGAAGTGTTATAACTTATCATTTTTGCCTTTTTGGTGAATGGGGCATTTTTGGGCCCAGGGCTCCGCTTTTTCCAATTTTTCCTATGTGGTGTATTTTGATTTGCTGAGGGATGGCGGGTGGTCAGATTCCCTTAGAGTTTTTAGACTTTATTTTACAAAAATTTCAAATTCACAAAATGGCCCGAAACCCGCAGCCAATCGGGAGTGGACACGTGTCCTAAAAATAAAAAAGGGAGGAGTGGGCTGATGGGGGACTTAGAGAGTTTTTAGGTCTATTTTCCTAAAGTTTCAAAATCAGTTTCAACCCCGCTCCAATCAGAGGAGGACATGTGGCATCAATTTTGGATAGAGGGGATGCAGACGGTGAATATTTTTGAAGTTTTTTGTCTTTGGAGGTAGAAAAGGACCTAACGTAAAGTTTTGGAAGATGGCCCTATGGCAATTACGGGTGGACACGTGTCCATGGAAAGTCAAAGTGAATTGTGGGCTGCGGAAGGAAATGGGGAATTTTTCCCTTTTTGGCAAAAGGAGTTAAGGCATAAAATTGAGTTGCGGACTCGTGAATGAGCCATAAGAAGACACGTGGTGAGGGTAGAGTGGATTGGCGGGGTGGTGGAGGTAAAAGGGAAATTTTTCCCTTTTGCAAAAAAGACTTAGTATGGAAATTTAGAGCGCGGCCCATGAACAAATCATCGAGCGAAATGTGGCAAGGAGAAATCGGGCGTACGGGCTTGTGGGGCAAAAGGTGAAAATTTTCCAAATTTCAAAAATGGTCAAAACGTGTAGAATTGAAGCGCGATCCCAGTGGAACCCACCATGTGCCACATGTCATCACCAAAATTCAAGGGTGGAGGGGTGGAGAAAAAGTCAATTTTTTCCATTTTTCAAAAATGTCAAAAAGTCAAAAGGTGAGCCCGAATTGATTCCCAATCATATTTTGACATGTGGAGGGCCTAGATTGAAAGGAAAAGAGAAGATCAAGGGCAACTATACATCTTCATTTTTGGCCAACATTTTTGCTCCAGGAAAATTGGAATTACAAATTTTACATCAAATTTCATCAAATTTTTGGTGTTTCCATGTCATTTTGGCCTTCTAGGATCATTGGAATCGGTTTCAGAATCGAATTTGTAGATTTAAGGTGTTTTTGAAACAAAGTTTTTCTTAATCCATCCGGACACGTGAAATGTCAAATTTTAAAGTTCAGCAGATGCAGTTTTAAAAGGTGAAAAGGTAAAATGATGAGAGGAAAGGCATCTACATACCTTGATGATGAAAAATGTGCTTCCAAGAAAGATAATGATCCAAATATACCCGATAACTCTCGTTGCAAATTTGTTAAATGTCATTTTCAAGTGAATCATGAGAAATCATTGTAACAAACTTGATCCCTTGGCATATGATTTTCTTGGGAAAGAAGGATCCAATGTAACAAGAGCTATATAATGCATTTTTGAGAAATATAAATGGTCGGAAGTTGAAAAATCACGAGAAAATTCCGAGAGAAATCTTATTTTCTCGAGAAACCCACCAAAGAACAAGGTTAATTTCTTCTGTGTTAGATATTCATGTATGTGAGTTGGTTATAAGTGTATAGCCATCACACAACTCTAAGATTGTTCATGAAACTCTCCCCTGCTGATGATTCTAACAAGCTTTTGAGTTAATCTATGTTTTTTTTCGGCAATATGATGTCTATTATCATTTTATATACCTGCGAATAGTTTTCATTGTTCTTGTTGCAATCTTGCATTGAAAGTATTTAGAAAACACATAGAATCTCATCCTTATTGATAGTTTAGTGGCACTTTTAGTTTTTTTTGTCAAAAGAGCTTTCATTTGGCATTGAAAATAAGTAGTTTAAAATCACTCCACCTTCATTTGTTGATTGGGATTGCTTGTAAGCCTTTGGGGGTACCTTAGGCATGGTTTGATCAAGGATTTTTGTGTTTAATTGAGTTCTTTACTTCAAGCTTTTGTGGTGAGTTCTCAAAGATTGTGTGAAGAGTGCAACCTAGGCTTCCATTTATGCATCTTCTGGTTGAAAGAACATCCTAATTATTTGAAGCATTTTATTTGATAGTTGTTCAAGTATTGTAGAGGTTGTCAAATATTTTATATATCCAAGTTTGTCTTGTCAATACCCCACCAAAAATCATCTGAATAACTAATCCTACCCATACTACCCCTGCATTGCATTATGTGTCAACAAAAGAATCTAACCCATCTACAAAAATTCAGAAAGCAAATCAGGATCATACAATGTCTTGAAGCCTCGGCCTTGTCTTAAAAGTATTTCCATCATTTAGTAGTGACAACTCTATTGAGTTTCAATAATGGAAAATTGATCATGTTTTCCCAAGGCCATCTCCATAAAATATGCACAGTATAAGGATATCTCCACCTCCTTCATAAAACAAAGGCTGCAATATAGGTTCTCTTACCTTGGTTGAAAGGCACAACCTAAAATAGTGAGGGTTAGATAAAATCCTTTCAAATTGCTATCCATCTCTCCACAAATCTGAGTGCCAATTAGATCACATCCCTAGCTACAAAACGACATATATCAAGATCTATTTACCTTCAAGCTTCATGCCATATTTCTGATGCTACTCAGATTGAAAAGGAGAACAATTTTGGGTACCAACAAGTTGATGGTTCCTGTTAGAGGGATGATGGCATAGGGATGTTATTAGAAGGGGTGATATGCTTTTATTTTTCACTAGAATTTGATTTTTCAAAATTCTAATGTTTGCATGTTGTCATTTTGTGGATGCAAGTAGAGCATAGGATCTCGCCTATGGTGGAGAGTAGATCTAACATGGCTTAGTGGAATGATTACTGATTGCTATAGGCACATGTTTCCTAGTTGTAGGGTTGGGGATTTGAGGGCATCACACAAATTCCCAATATAACATTAGACATGGATTTATTACAGATTTTTATTTTTACTTGGGAAACCCGATCAAATACCTTTCATTGGTGGATAGGATGGGAGATGATGGAGACGGTATTGAATTTGGAGGATGTGCATGGGATTATAGGGTTATAGATTAGAGGTACCCACATGTATTATGATATGACACCTGATATTGTAGATCGAAAAGAATTGACCACATGGGATATGGGGAGAAGTACATATGAAAATAACATATTGTGTGTTTGACTCAATGTATCTGCAGCATCATGGATTCGAATATCTAGAAGGTAGTGATGTGGATCGTGGTGGCACATATTTTGTTCCAAAAGGAAGATAGAGCCATCTCATTATTTCTAATTGCAGTATGTAAAGATGTATTCGATCATGGGGTACTATTTAGTCGGGAACCACCACATGGATGTAGTTTGTGCACAAATGATACATAGTACATCGTAGAGGCAAGAGGGTCATAGGACCCATGATTTTATTGACATCTTGTATTTATGATAGGTTTCGATGTACGGGATGAAAGGTACACCATAGGTTGTAACACAAGTTTCCCTAAGAGTACTTTAATGGATGCAAGGGTCAATAGTGAGAGTACTATAGGTATACTGGCCATTAACATAGGTGGGTCTAGGTGATGTGATATGATAACCCTACATAGGGAATGTGGATCAATGAATTATCTAGCTTAGGGTAGAGAACTATGTATATTGGGTGGAGACCCACACAATGAGCAGGGTCCCAAGATAGTTTGGACAACCAACATAAATGGTGATACTACCATTGCCACCTTATCAACATCGTCATGCTAAAGAGGTTACCAGAGCAAAGGTGCGAGTACTAGATATTTGACCCTGTAGGATATGGGTAATAGGTGCACTTAGTCGAGAGGCATTTTAGGTGTGGTGGGGTTCTCATGGTCCACCGTAGGTTATAGAAAGTAGTGGTTTAGATGAAGGATCCAATGGAGGATCCAAATATATAGGGCCACATGCTTTGGAGAAGGTCCCAGTACCATAGGAGGAGGATCTGTATAACCAACACCATGGCTTAGAGAGAACAAGATATGATGGTCAATTGAAGGATTTTTGATTCCATTTAGAGTTCAGATGGCCATGCATCTAAGATAGAGGCCCATACCACAATGCCAAAGAGATATGATCTTGGTACCCCAAGACAGGTGGGTATAGTATGTAAGATCCAAAACTCATCATGATGATGAGGTGGAGGAGGTGTTGGGCAACCGAGGAGGTGTTGGGTATTAGTGATAATATGTTAGTTAAATGATTTGGATAGAAATATGTGGTTGTATTAGTGAAGTGTGATGATTTTTAGTTTTACTGAGTAGACGTCGAAGGAGTGGAAATCACTGATCAAGAGAACCCACCATGAGATCCTAGACTCTATGTTAGATGTTTAGGATACTACAGTGATGGTGGATCCAAAAACACCGTTGGTTGGGGATTCAATGTGATCATTTTTTTTGGTGGGTGAGGCATCCATGAAACTGAGGAGATATTAGGATGCGTAGGTGTAGGTGACTACCGAAAACATAGATGTGATGTTGCATAGTCTATTGTAGGCACAATCAGCCATGGTACAAGAGTAGGTAATTTTCCTAGTAGATTCCCAGAGAGCTACGATACATATTACTTCATTAGAGGATTAACTAGCAAGAGAAAAGGGAGAGGCCTCCGGAGCCCAATCTAGGGTGGCATCCCTAGCTCACACAACGAGGAAGATAACACAACCTCTTCAGCCCAAAGTATCAGATACCCCATAGGAAGCGAGGGTGCTTAAGTCATATTGTAGATGGGCCAGATCCATTTTGTATGATTTTTTGATGTATAAAACTTGATTCGATATATATATATATATATATATATATATATATATATATGATGAGTTTTTATGGTATTTGGTGATGTTTGGATATTTGGATGTTTGGTATTTTACTTATCAATTTCTGCATTTCACATGTATGTATGTGATATTATCATGGTAAGAATAATGGTAATGCAATAGATAGGAAAATATGATGAGATGGCAATCGATAAGATTTCCTAACTCACATGATGTGAAGAAACCAAGAGGAGGAAAAGGCCAAGACATCCAATAGTAGGATGTCAAGGCATGAATGGTGATGAATCCAAGTGGAGTAAATAACCCAAGCAAGGATGTAATGATTTTTTTTATTGTGAGATAAACCTAAGGGGGATTAAAAGCCCAAGAAAAGATAAAATATTTGTTTTGTAAAATCTAAGTGGGGTTGAGATCCCAAGAGAAGGCGAGGGATCAATCTAAGGAAAGAAAATAATATGTAGTCAAGGTATTTATAGGAAACTAGCCACGAGGGGAAAAATATCACAATCTATCAATGATAATATTGTTAACCTAATGCAAAATGTGGCTTCTGGCATGGGTCATGAGGTCCTCAATGGCGTGTTGTGTAATAGCCACTTGTTGATGAACTTGACCACGTGTGGCAAATAAGGTGTCATCAATCTGATCTTGTAATCAGGTGATAATATCACACTAAACAACATCCATGGTGGGATAATGATTGTAGTGAGGTGGAGGTCCATAGGTAGGTTGTGGTCTAGATGGTTTAAGGGAATCTAGTCAATTCCGAGAGGAATATGATCCATGATTCTAATTGTAAGAGGAAGTTTTAGGCATGGGATGTCTTTGCACGTAACCCAATAGTTTATGTCAGTGTGTGCACAATATCCATGATGAGATAAAAATAAAGGTGCTAAAACAAAATTCTATGTAGCTTTTTTGGTTTGGTCATGTTTGACCTCACCTTCAATCTTCTTCATGTAGCATCTATAGTTTCTACAATCCAAAACATCATACCATAGAGCCTCATACCATGTGAAATATGGCTCAATCATAGAATATTGAGGATCCATGAGGGAAATAGGTAAGGGGAGAGGTCTTGCAGGTTGAACAAGGCTAGTGGGAGTGTCTAATAAGGGTACCGATGTGATGGGATGATGCAACCTAGAATTTACCAGATAACACCCTAGATGTGCTAACACATCACTCAGCCTAGAATGAGCACTCACCTAAAGCGTGTAAAGGTACCAGGTCCCTCTTTAGGGTTTCTGTAGTAGGATGTTAGTGTGATGAAGGAAGAAACATATAGATCCATAACTAATCCATCATTCTACAATGCATGCCATATTTAGATCTATGAAAGAACAAGCTTAAACAATAATCATGATTGAATCAAGAACATGCACTACTCAATTACACATAGGAATGACACTTAGATTCAGCCAATAACTTCCATCTATTAATAAACATAAAATCTCCTTACAATAATGGCATTCTATACCGATGCGCACATGGATCTGATACAATAATCCAGTCATATGCACATATCTCTTTATGCTTACCTCTTATGCTCTGCATATACCTATATATCTCTCCCTACTACTATGTGATTCACATCATATATATAGGGTGGGGAATTTCCCTTCACCACTTATCTATTCCAAAAATAGGCCACATGATACTAATAGCCATGCACCATTTATAGGCATAGTAGCACATACAAGTGTGCAATCTATAGACCCCTTATAGTTAGCTGAAGTGAAAATCCCATTCTTAGCTCACCTCCATGCAAAAGCTTTGATATGATCCTCTAAAGATAGAAAATGCATGGGGTGCACATCTCGCAAAGATTGGTGTGTTCCGCATGCCATCTTCTAAAAATAGGTCTTCATGCTCAAAATCGGCTAAGTCTTGAATGCTGAACTTCTGCTCCGTGTGTGCATTCTTCCTATCCATTCACGCCCTTAAACCTGGCCTATTTTCCTACGTGGACTTCTTGTGTGAGTTTTGTCAAGTGTTCTCTGATCAACATTACCCCACACTAATCTCATTGTCACCCCGACAATGGGTATCTCCAAAACTGAAGTAAAGAATAGAAGAATGGAAATAATAAGAAAGAATGTAGATGAATAAAGAAGTTTTATGAGGCAACCTCCTCTATATCAGTTTGAAGGATCAACTATGGATACTCCTTTATTTTGGCCTCTAAGGCCTGCCATTCAGCGAGTGCTTGTTCTATTTTTGGAATGTCCATAGAACGGACTCCAATTCATCCCTCATAATTTCCCCTTTTTCATTTTGTAGAACCAACATAACACTGGACATTAAGGTCATCCTTCCTTCTAGAAGATCCATCTTCTATGCAATGAGCTTCCCAATCTCTTCCAACCGAGTCATCTCATGCTCTTATCTTTGGTGCAAGGCTTTACGCTTCGCTAACCATTGACAATCTTTTGCGTGGCCCACTATTTCATCCTTCATTTTATGTTGGACCTCATTATTTTCTTCCGTGGTCTTTATATTGATAAGCACCTCTAGAGCTATGCAAATGTTCAATTTCTCGGTATTCTTTCTTCAATTATTCTTGTAGCGCTTAGAACAACCCTTCATAGGATGTAATCTTTTGCATCACTGAAGCTTTCTCTCATTCTGCCTCTTGTTCTATATTCCTTAGTGCTACCATGTGTAGAGGTTCATCTTCAAGTAATAGGTCCACCAAATTTTATACATATTGTATCGCTGAGGGAAACATCTGTGGTACCTTGGTCTCTAAGTGTGGCCTAGCTCTTATGACATTGTCTCTAATCTCCTCTGCGATGTTGATAAATACTTCGTTCTTCTTCTGCACTAAGTCCCTCTCTTGCATTATGTGCACTATCTCTGCATCCTTTTTCTTTAGCTCCTCACACAATGCTCTTATCGTTGCAGCTTTGTCCATGTTTCTTCTCACAACTTCAGAGAAACCTTCACCAATGTGTTGTTGACCTGCTCATCTAACATGATAGTAGGATTTACTGTCATATGTCTAGCTTGGGGTGCCTTCTTCAGCCATCTTGAAACACATGACTCTTTACATACATCAAAGTTAGGATCATCCATGTGGGTATGCATTAACCATGAGAGTTGCTTTCTATTGCGAACGGTCACCATATCCCCATCCTTTAATTTCCCTAGCTAAATAAATCCTTTTATTCTATAGTGCTTTGGAAATGTGTGCGGATGATTTTTATGGTGTCCTCTACATAGTCCATGAGTGGTACACTATGTTCCCCACTCATCATATTCGATTTAGGACCCTTGGGAATTGTAGCTTCAAGGTTAGGAGCTTGTCCCATTACACTTGAGCAGTCACATGCATGGATTTGGAGGTTTCCTTCTCTCTTCATCTTTTTTCTCTTCCTCATTGTGTGGCTCATATTCTTGCTCAAGTGGGGTAGGAGATGCATGCTCGCTCTCCCCTGATTCCTATGCTTCTTCATCCAACTTCAACTTTATTCTCCTCTTTGGCTCAACAGCCTCCTTGTGTGGAGAGAGACGAGGTGATTTCCTTACCATTTGTGGGGTTCCACCTTGAGTCCTTGTGCATCTAAATAATTTCTTAAATATTTTCCCCCTGCTCAACCTCCATATCTTCCTCTTTGTCCTATCCCTGAGGTGGAGTGGTCACGCACTATGACTCTTCTCTATCATATGGTTGCTTTCTTCTATGCTCCAAGCCTCCACTATCTTCACGCTCCTCTTCTTCATCCTCTACTTCAACAATTTTTATGGGCCTTTACACCGGTATGTTTTCCATTGTGTGCTTACCCTTTGGTGGCCCTGGGAGCATGAATTCATTCTCCACATACTTATTGTTCTCCATCTTGGGCTTCAGCTGAAGATACACTAATGCTGCCCCTATATCTGCTACAACTAGACTTATTGGCTTAATATTCAATACCTCGAAATGAGCCTCTTGACATAGGCACTTCTTCCTGGATACACATACTTCTTCCTCAATGTGTGGTAGTCATAGTCTACCTTATCTACATTGAATACCAGTCATCATGTGTCTGTGAATCTGTGAATAGATGCTTGGAAATACCTTGTAGTGAATGCGTAAGGCAATTTACACCAAGGGCTCTAGACTCCATCTCTCATTGGGAAGCGCATAATGTAGAAATGCTGATATACAAAAAAATAGACTTGTTTCCCCACTACATATGGTAGGTCCTTCAGGATGTGCCATTCTTCTTCAAATTCTACATGGATCATGTCATACCATTTCTCCACCCTTTTCTTAACATCATATGTCATGGACCCTTTACATAGGTACTTACTAAACCTATCAGCTAGTGACTTATTATCTTTGGGGTATTCCCATACCTTTTCCTTCGGCCTATTTGGTACTCCAATTTCCATGAATACCAGTGATAATAGAACATCCCCAAAGCTGATCTTCCCTCCTATGCATTCTTCCTCAACTATTTTCTTTGTAATGTAGCCTGTAATATTGTAGACTTCTCCTTCTGACATCTTGTGCGCAACGTGTAACCACATAGTATTTACTTGTGACCACCACTCCTGGTCGTTCAAATTTGTAAAAAGGTGTGCTTCTACTTACACAACCAGATAGTTCTTCAACTTTTCTATATCCATACCACGTGGACCCTTCAAGTACCCAACTCCTATCTGGTCTTTAAGATCGTGGCTTTATCTGTGAGATCATTCTTTATATCCTCTCTTGTGGCCTTCAAACCTGTCACCATTGAGATAAGCGTGGATGAGATTCTAACTCTACGTCCTGCAAGGTAGAATAAGTCCTCATGCACTTTGCTCTTGAGCCACTGGTACAAGAGCTGATACTTCCTGAAATATGGAAGTTCATATAATTGGTAGACCCTAATTCTATTTAGAAGCTTCTCACCTGCATCATCATAAACCAACATGTCATCCACCATACGTTTGTCCTTCCTCGTAGTGAGAAAGGAATCAAGCTCCTTCTTGTTCTCCGAGGTCATGTGATTGTATTCACTTACTTTTCTCTTTCTGATGTGTGAGTCCCATTCCTAGCTGATGATGAATCCTTCTAGATATTGCATTTCTGAAAAATTACTTTCAGGTGCCATCTCTTCCTCCTCGATGATCACTTTCTTCTTTCCTTTTTCTCATGCAGCAGCTACCTTCTTGGGTGCCATTTTTACCCTGTAATCATCTCCTCTTTAATTATGCACTTTGCGACTCAAACCCTAGCTCGATTCAATCATGCCCTAGGTGGAAACTTTGTGCCCTAACTCCTCTCTATTACCTTGCTTTTCTCAAACCCTTCACCATCGGAGACGTAAGCTTATTTTTGTACATATCTATTTGTCACACTTGGTTTCACACCCTTTAC
Organism: Taxus wallichiana var. yunnanensis; assembly: GCA_018340775.1. Taxonomy (NCBI): domain Eukaryota; kingdom Viridiplantae; phylum Streptophyta; class Pinopsida; order Cupressales; family Taxaceae; genus Taxus; species Taxus wallichiana. Next base: position 765,186,124 of record CM031242.1, on the reverse strand, counting down.
ACCTTAACCCGATCACTTGGCTCTTTGCACTTAGCTCTTTCCTCAAATACTCTTAGTCATAATGGTAAAAATGAATTCGCATCCCATCCTTATATAATTTTTCAAATTTTGATGCATTTATTACTCCTTCACCTACCAAATATCCTCTCATTCATTGACCAAATTCATTTATTCCACGTGGTACATCTTCATGCCCTAGCTATAACCTTCTAGTGCGCCTTCCTACCCTTTGGTCATAGAATTCTCTTCAGCGCGCGCCTTACACCTAAGTACATCATCACTATACCTTCTCCTAGTAGTTATCATGGCCTCTACTTACCTCACATTATATTGTCCTTTCATTCATCTCCATCCTTGGTCACTTTTGAGAAGAAATCTTCTTTTGACTTAAAGCACACCCATAGTAGCTTATTCCTTTCACCTTTCAATTCCCACAGTCTTTTACTTGGATAACTAAAACCAACCCACACTAAAAGTATGTGTAGTCCTTTGCACATAAAAATTCTTCACATAGTAATTAGCTTCATGCGCACAAGCACACTTATTACACAAGAAAAAACAACTAAATTGACAAAGCATAATGAAAATGAAGGAAATACATAATTGAAAACCTAATCTAAATGGCAATACTGCCTTATTAAAAACACCAAGAATACTTATTTATAGTAGGGCTTCAACCTACTCCTGTTAAAGTAACTGGGTAGCCATGTTCCATCAAGTACTTCTAACTGGAAAACACCTAAATCAAGTATGTAAGTGATGACATACGACCCCAAGTAATGTTCTTTGAGCTTGCCAGGATGCTTAAGAACTTTGAGTCATAGAGAAGTAGCATTTGTCCAATCTCAAAATTCTTATCCCTTATGTTTCTATCATGCCATGCTTTCTTCCTAGCCTTTTCCCACTTCTGAATCCATCGTGCTATGGCTCATTGCTCATCTAGTTGAATCATCTTCTCAATGCACTCATCTAAAATTTCTCATCATCTATACCTCTAGCGCACACACTTGTGCAAAGAAGGTAACATAAATTCTATAGGAAGAACGGATTTGGTGCCAAACACCAACTGAAATGGCATGGACTTGTTCAATCTCTTATAAGTGGTTCTATATGCCCAAAGAACAACTGACACTTTATCATCCCAATCCTTTCTTCCAACATCAAATTTTTTTGTCAATGTCTAGCTTAAAATATTGTTGAAAGCCTCAAGATTTCATTTTCCGAGGATGATAGGGTGTAGTTTTATGGTGTGCAACCATAAACTCATCTATTAGGATCCTAATTGTCTCATTCAAAAAGTGTGTACCCTTATCACTTATCAAGCTTAAAGGACATCCATATCTTGTAAGAACATTCTCCCATAGAAACCTAGCTGTTGTAGCTGTTGTACAGTCCTTCGTAGGTGCTGCTTCTGCCCATCGTGTGAGATAATATGTGTAAGTAATGATATAGCGCGATCTAGTCCTACGCATGGCTGGTGAAATAGGTCCTACAAAGTCGATGGCCCATTTCTCAAATGGTTCGGCACTAGTAATTGGTCTTAAAGGCATCTCATCTCTTTTTCCTAGTTTACCTAGATGTTGACAATGGTCACACACTTTGCAATAGGCTTTAAAATCTTTATACTATGTCTCCCACCATAATCCGGTAAGAAGGATCTTCTAGGAAGTTTCATCACCTGCATAGTGGCCTCCTGTAATACCACCATGGGATTATTCCATAATATCCTTACACTCTTGCTCTAATACACAATGGCATAATACTTCATCTCTACCTAACTTGTATAGGTCACCACTGATCAACATAAACGATGCCACACATATAACAAGCTATGTAACATTCCCCAAATTAGTACATTAGAACAAGTAATTTTTTTTTTTTTGATAAATGCTTCCTAGTTCTAAATACATAATTTAGAATTCACAAATCAAAACAACCATTCTTATAACAGATAACCATATGCAATCAGAATGACTCGGTGCACCACCGATCTATTGATTCCATGACTCGGTGATCTACCGATCTATTCATGTGTTTCACAGAGTTGGCGTTTTTACTAACTCTTCACTCTTGCGGTTCTCTTCCCTAATCTAGGATTTCTGAATGCTCTGTCCAAGGAACCTATCTGAATAATCGTTACCATTATTCATCGGCATCTCATCCCTTAGACTAGGTGACATAGGACAATGCAATCAGCAGCTTGCGATACTTTGGCCAAAGTTTTGAAACATACTGTTCATGTCTCATATTCCTTGATGGCATACTCATCAATCTGGAATATGTCCTCCACCCTACTCCGATGTTATATAGAATGTCCCATACTGACTTCTATCAGCCATCCCTCCCCCAAGTCATTCACTCAGGAATGGATTAATAACATGACAACATTATAAGGATGCTCTTGAGGACTAGGGATAAGCTGACATACTGGATAAACCCTAGTTAACCCAGTGTGTCAATGTACCCCAAATCTCCAAGGGCAGCCTCATAACATGACCATGTTCCTAACCAGATCCCGAGTAAAAACTTGTTGAATTTAAGGTGTAAATCTTAACGATCAATGCAAAGGGTGTCGCCATAAGCCACCTGCATTGTTGTATCCTCGAGAAGATCCTAATCTTCTCGAGGGTACAACCCTGCAGTCGACATGTGCCGACATCCTACAAAACCACCTCGAAAAGATCTACTTATCCTAAGGTGTTACATACGTTGAGTTGAAATTATACTTTAAGACTCTCCTTTCCGATTAGTCTTATCCCAACTCCTGGGCTCCTCATCATTGAGTTGCCTTACTTAATTAAGATCCATTTCACAGAGAGAAATTAATAAGATTTGAGATCTCGTCAAGAGTTCTTTTATTCACCATAATCTTAATCAACGAAAATGGGCAGTAGCCCTAAGTCTCCTCTTAAGGATGCTAAATATACCTTTTTAGGTTTATATCAGTTTTCCAAAACTGTATTATATCATACTTATTTGTATTAAGATATAGTGATTTAGATTCATTATGTACGTTGCCTTGGCTTAGATCAAGGTTAGAGAGTAATAGATTACTCTTCCCGTTCAGCTACCTATTAAGGTGTATTTGAACCTTAACTTCTAGGAAGACAGTGGTCTAATTTCCAAATTAGCCTGATATGAAATATAACAGATCTACTAATCATACACAAGTATTTAGTCACAAAATCTTTACAAGGCCTACTTAGAGAATCCTAATATCTCCAAGGTATACAATAATAATAAAAATGCACTTCTAAACAATCGAACCAAAGAGGATCAATCCTTCAAAATACAAATACAGCCATATAGTATCAAATCCCTCATTTCATTTAATTCTAAGCCAAATAATTACAATCTATGCATTCAGCATATTTGATACAATACTCAACAGCATAAGATCAACTTTCTCATATAATACAATTAGAGAAGTCAAGTTGGAATTCATCATAAAACCAAATTAAATAATCTGAGCTTCATATCAGATCTGCGTGCCTTTACCACTTATGACAACCATCTGCAAAAATTGCCAACACGGGTCAGTTCTGTGAACTGAGCATGATAAGCACTAATTCTTAAAACAATTGCATTCTACCAATTGCTCTCATTAAACAACCTGTTTAAATGAAATCATTTCATCAAATCCTACAACATGAATCAGGCTAATTATCTTTCTATAATTCTACATGACTATAACGCATGACTCATATTATAGCTGCCAATTAAACCTGAATATTTTCAGATGACTCATCATAAATATTAGAGACTAAGAAGAACAAAATGAATCCAAAACATCCATCCATCCGAATCCCAAGGACAACAATAATCCTACAAATTATTCCATTCAAAAATGAATATCCTATCAATTCGTATATCCAACAGGTATGTTTTTAACATTTCATTAAAAGCAGATTATAACTTTCATCAAGTTCATCCAACGAGATTCTTTTAAAACATTACAATATTTCAATGGTATTGGCAAATACACCATCTTTACTGCAATACACTTTTACCAGTTTCTCCCTACAGTTTAACAGTCTTTTCATCTTAAGCCCGTACCGTAGAGTTCACATAAGGAATATAAAAGAAGAAAGCACTCAAAGTTTCTAGACAAGGAAAGAATATCTTATTATTCCTATAGTTAAATATATCAACATATACTTTACAGCTGAGGAGAAAGAAACAGAGACATTCAGATTTCCATTCCAATCATGATCAGGACTGTACCGACTTTTCAAGAATAATGCAATTACATTATACGCATGCGACTAAGTCAGTAGAGATAACAAGAAGAAACTACAGTTTCACCAAAATTCAAATATAAGAATCATCTGTAGCTTATTAAGTAATACAAGAACTCTCGCGATAAAGCAGTAATAAATAATTCAACCACAATAGACTCAACAAAACTTTCCATATCATTTATCAAACATGAAAATGCCCAACACCATCGCCCGATATGGCACAGCTAGGAACTCTTTATCTCAGTCAAGCACGAGACTAGATAACACTAAAAAAATAGAAGACGTAACCCTGTGCAAACACAACGACATTCCCACTGAGTCGAACACTCAGCAACATTCAACTGAATCGAAACACGTACATACACAACAACATTCAACTGAATCTAAACCCTACTAAAATACAAGGACTTATATCAGAAGCCGAATTCAAGGAAGATAACCACAGCAAGGACTTCACAGAAGTCAACTCCCTATCTTAATTTCATCCAAGTTCCATCCGAATTCGAGCTAATACGAAATTACAGCAGGGTCTCAAACAGAGTCTGGTTTGTAATGAAACCCAACATACGTTTCCACAGAACCGAACTGAATAATACAACAACATTAAGAAGAGTCAAATCAATAAGCATGCACAACGAAGTCTTATATCAGAAATCGAGTCACACGCAACACTTCAAGGACATCAACAGGAGTCACATTCACATGATAATACAACAAGGACTCCAACAGAGTCGTTTCTAACAAGTGCTCAAAACTAGGCTTCGATAGAAGATGAATCATACAAAAACATTTCAAGGACTCCAACAGAGTCGTTTCCAACAAGTGTTAACAGCAAGGCTTCGACAGAAGTCGATAGCATACAAAAAGACATTTCAAAGACTCCAACAGAGTCATTTCCCACAAGTGTTAACAGCAAGGCTTCGACAGAAGTCGATAGCATACAAAAAGACATTTCAAAGACTCCAACAGAGTCATTCCCAAATATTATCCATGCTAGCATTTCAACGGAATCTAACCAAAAAGCAAAACACAAGCAAGATATTCCAACATAACTAATCCAAATGTACACTCAGCAAGGATTCATCGGAATAATTGAACCAGCATGAAAACACAGCAAGATATTTCACACAAAGCTACCATTAAAACCATCTGAACCAAAAATCATCTGAACAGAGTTGTTCTAATGAAATCATTTGAAGGAAAGCAAGACTTTTAAAATTTAGGGCCTATCATGCCTGATAGTGTCACGTAAAAATCCGAAGAAGACCTCTTGAATGTGCTCGTGCCTTCTCTTCTTCTTCCACGATAGATTAAACAACAATAAATTGTTACCTTCATGCCTTATAAACTTTCCCCGACAGAGAAAAGAGTTAGATATTCTCATGGTTGCCATGCAACACAGAGTAGACTGGTTCGAAGAACCAGTCATCAAGTAGAGAGAAAAACGGAATGCATGGAAAACCAAAATACCAACAAATTTTCCATTTGCATGCCTTCCCAAGCAATCTGCGCTCAGAACTAAAGTTCATCAATGGCATTAACTCCAAGATTCCCGCCTATTCTCCATTGCCACCGACCGCCTAAGTTGGTGATTTCCAAATGAAAGCAAACAACCATTTCCAAATTTGGCGATGCTGCCACGTCAGGTCACAATAGCCGTTAGCAACCTCCGCCAAATCCCAAGTCCTTCATCCTTATCCACCTCATTTAATGCCATGGAAACCACCACCCATGACTCGCGCCCCTTCATAGGTCCCCCTCCATCCATCCATTAGTTAAGATAGGTTAGAACATAGGTTAGATCATAAGGTAAGACATTAGTCTTACTTCCATAGTGCTAGGTGTAGTTAACCTTAGGAGCATTACGCTTATAGATTAGGGTTAGTTTAGATTAGAAATCAATCAACCAATAGGTTATAGTTTAGGTTAAGGTTATTAACCTTAACGAATTCAGTCAAGGTCTCATAAGTAGGACCGATCAGTTTTAGAACCAAACAGGGTATATCATTCCCGTATTGGATTCTATCTGGTATCGCTACTAAGCTTGCAGTAACCACCAGAATTTCTTACCTGGCTTAAGGTCTAGGCCTTCCTGATATTACGATATCGGAAACCAAATTCATTTTACATGATCAGCCTGAGTTAAACTCAGAATTGCTTATTCAACTCATTCAGACCTTGCATCTTCGAAAGGTCAATAATTTTTTTTTCTTTTGTTCATCCTGAACAAACTTAAAACATCTCTTGGATCAATGCAACTGATCCAAGGCTGAGTCATAAAGACGGATAAATCCACAATTCCTCCCGAAATCAAATTGAACTCAGGTGCTAAAATGAAAGAAATAAAAGAGTCCAAGCATATCCTGACTCAGTCAAAGATCTTCAAGAGCAAAGAAGATACAATCCATATCAAGCATGACTTCACAATCAAAGGAACACATCCTCATACAGAAGAAATCATATATCAACACTTGCATGCTCAGGAGGAAGTAACAATAGTTCAGGGTGTTATAAGTCGTTTCTTTTCTAATGCCTTCATTCCTTTTGGTGCCACACTGGTCCAGTAGAAAGACATCAATGTCTTATAATTCTCGATGGCATGTGTTGTAACCTATATAATTGGGCATCTAACATGGTTTCTTTAATTTTTGTGCCTATTCTCCTGAGTGAATTATAGATAGGTGGTTTGGTCCAGAATTACATTTTCCTAGTTTTACCACAACTTGGAAATCAAACTCTTGAAATAAGAGTACCCATCTACATATGCACCCCTATAAGACGAGATTGTTTACCAAGAACTTCAATGCCATGTGACTCATATAGAATAAAAATGGTGTAGCTATAAAATATGGTCGAAACTTGTGTAATGCATGGATCATTAACAAATCTTCGTGCTCTATAGTTGTATAATTCTGTTTAGCAGGAGTTAGCTTCTTACTAGCAAAGCAGATAGGATGATTGACAATACCTACCCGAGGTTGAGCTAATATTGCACCAATTCATCGTGCTTAGAGGTGTCCACATGTACATGAAATGGTTTTTCCCATGAAGGAAAACATAGGATAGGCACGATAGTAAGTTTCTCTTTCAATGTTTCAAACATGGGCTGCTGTAATTCCCCAATAGAATGTACCTTTTCCTTTTAGTAAATCCTCTAGATGTGCAATAATTTTTACATATCCCTTGATGAATTTTCTATAATATCCTATGTGACCTAAAAATCCACACACCTCACTTTGGTGATAGGCACTTCCCGGGCCTAGAATGACCGTAACCTTAGCTAGATCAACAAGAAATCCTTCCTTGCAGATTATGTGTCCTAACAAAGTATTCCAAAAGGTATAGAAAATATGCACTTCTTGATGTTCAAAGAGATAATCAATTATCTGCACTGTTTAAACATTAAGCGCAGATTGTCATAGTGATCCTTAACAAGCCCATATACTGTCCAATCATCAAGGTAGACTTGTAAGAAGTTATGAATAAAATATTTGAATGCATAAACAACTATGCATGAGAATACAACAAGCATGTTTTTCAATCCAAAAGGCATCACAATATAGGTAAAACTGCCCCATTCAGTAGTAAAAATTGTCTTTTCTTGATTCTCCTAAGCAATCCTAACCCTGATGATACTCGTAAAACCCATCTCGTGAAGGAATATATTTTTTTCCCTGCAACTCCTAGTATTTCCTCAAGTAAATGGCGTAGGGAATGGATTTGTTACACATGCAACATTCAAGACCCCGTAGTCCACACATATTTGATTCATCCATCCTTCGATACGATCACCATTAGAATAACCATTTTGACTCATCAAGGGGCTTGATAATTCTAGATTTTAACATGTTATCAATCTCCTCTTTGACATTTTAATGTAAATTGGGGTTCATTCTGTAAGGTCTATTTCTAACTGGGCATGTACCATCCTTAAGCTTTATCTTCATTTCCCCAAGTGATTCATACATGCCTTTAAGTTCATGATACCCTCAAGGGAATAAGTCCTGGTAATCCTGTAGTAACTCAATAATCTTTTCCACCTCCGAGTCTAACCAATAGTCTCTAATTATGGCCTCCTTAGGCTCAACCTTTGATCCTATATTGACCTTCTTTATCTTCATTGGTTCATGGGATATTAACGTATCCTTATCTGAACTATCCAAGACCTCACGCCCCCCGTGAATGATAAATATCTAGGTTTTTAACTTCCTCATCATCCACAATTTACACCATCTTTCCTTTTTGTTTCTCAAGGTAAGTACGTTCAAGCAATATGGAGTCTTCTCCTTCTTATTCAAAACATGCATCTGATTCTCTCTCACCAAATAATTCCTGTATGAGTTCCTCCGCCTTTACACTATCTCCCATGGTTAACCACTTGAAAATTTTTAATGCCTTGTCTATTGAAGGTTGGGAAGAAAAGTAGTCAAAGGCCTGGATCATTCCTACAGATCAATTTTTTCCTGTTTCTAGTCTCTCGATGTAGTTCTATGTGTACATACCAAGCACATGCACAACCTTATAGAGTGGAATATAATTTATGCACCCAAAGTGAAGGTGGTAATGCTTCTTGTCCTACTATCCAGAGTCTCTCACACTACTGAATGTGGTGCTGAATAGGTTGATCACCATTATAAATGCAAATCTATGTAGGTGCATTGCTTCTTACAAACCTAGTAGATAGGGTGATTCTGATCTCCTTCCACTCCATAAGATTATCTCTGTGAACTACCCACTAGCATGTTGCTGTCCCACACAAGATATATGCTAACATGTCTCTTCTCCTGACTTGGTCTATCCACTGTGCCTCTATGGCTTGTAAGAATACAAGAAGATATTTCTGCTCCTGTATACCAAGGCACTGCACTACCTATCCGTCAAACAAAATGAAGTCCATTCTTGCGTGCAACCATGCTTCCTACTAGTTCATATGTTCCATGAGCCCAATTTTCACAAGCAATACTCATAGTATCACTAATAGAGTGAGAATCCTCCCATTGTAGGATGCCTTCCTTTGATGGCTCATTGACCTGTGGGTCTTGAATAACACATACATAGATTCTATTTAAGTCCTCCCCACTTAGAGTCTCAACATATGTGTTGATCAGAGAATACTTGTGAGAGATCACACAAGAAGTCAGCGCGAGAGAGAAAGCCAAGATCAAGGGAGTAGAGGGATAGGAAGAACCCGCACACGGAGGGAAAGTTCAACTTTTAGGACTTAGCTGATTTTGAGCATGACAACCTATTTTTAGAAGATGGCATGCAGAACACACCAATGATGAAGAGACATACACGCCACACATGATTTATCTTTAGAGGATCAGATCAAGTGTTTTACATAGAGATGAGCTAGGAATAGGATTGTCACTTCAGTTAACTATAAGAGTTTTATAGATAACACACGTACATGTGTGGCTATGCCTGTAAACAATGTGTGACTATTAATAGCATGCGACCTATTTCTGGAATAGATAAGAGGTGAAGGAAAAGCCCCCACCCTATATATATGATGAGAATTACATAGTAGTGGGGTATGAACATAGAGAGATACATATATATACATAGGGAGAAATGGATGTATGAAGGTATAAAGGTATGTGCATATGATTAGATTAATGGATCAGATCCATGTGCACATTGGTATAAATTGACATTATTGTAAGGAGCTTATGTGTTTATTAATAGATGGAAGATATCGGTTGAATATAAGTGTCATTACTGTGTGTAATTGAGTAGTGCATGTTATTGATTCGATCATGATTATTGTTTAAGCTTGTTCTTTCATAGATCTAAATGTAGCATGCATGGTAGAATGGTGGATTAGTTATGGACATATATGTTTCTTCCTTCATCACTCTAACATCTTGCTACAACAACCCTAAAGAGGGACTTGGTACCTTTGCACGCTTCGGGTGAGTTATAAGTCTAGGTTGAGTGATGTGCCAAAGACAAATAGGACGTTATCTCGGTAAATTCTAGGGTGCATCATTAGTTCCATTTTTGGGACCTCTTTTCAGATTGTTTTCAGGATGTTTTGTGACAAAGAAATCTTGGTTAACTCTAGCAAGTATTGAGGAATGAATACACAATCTAGAGGAAAAATATGCATGATAGTTCAACGGTGGATCTCGAGTCTAACACACACACTTGGGTAAAATACAATCTATATGACAGATCTAGACACCAAATTTGTGTCTTATGACCCCTTGTGACCCGCATCCCATTTCGCAACCTAACCTCATTACCTAAACCTTACACAATTATTTATTAATTACCTTGTAATTGATAAATCCCCATCACCTCACCCGCCACCTCATTTTGCCACCACATCATGACCTAGCCCTAATCCTAAACTAACCTAATTAAAACCTAAAACTTGGTCTACACCTACACCCATAACTAATGACCCCTTTCTCGCACCCAAAACCAACCTTCTAGTCACTTGACCAAGCCCGCAATGGCCCGATCTCTCGGGAGAAAAGTAGGGAAGGTGGGCTATTTTACTAAAAATAGCCTACTTTTTCCTTACCGATGCCGGTTCCTACTCGATCGCCGTCGGTTACGCAACCACCATCGGTTCCCTGTAAATGGGCTCCCCAAACCAAAACAATGGATTGGAATTTCATTTTGGGATCAGTCGAAGGATTTCTGGATCAACAGAGAACATTGGGAGCGAGAAACAGAGTCCAGATATTCACTTGACCGAGCAGAGACGAGTGGAAATACCAGAAGTGTTTACAACAAAGGAGATCAGCTTGCATCTTGGTCAAAACCAGTAAGTCACATCTTACATGTCCTCTGTTATAACATTTCTTATGCTTCTTGAATCTCAGTCCTCCTAAATCCGTTTCTGAATCCACTACCCAACGTGCCATTGCATCTAACTGTTATTCTTTTACCTCTCATCATCTCATTTCCTAATATCATCCATAAACCTAGAACCCACCGGTATCGGTTATCGAAGAATCGGCATCGGTTATCATCGAATCGCATCGGTTATCAGTAACCACCATCGGTTCCTCTGATCAAAACTAGAAAACCAACCTTTCCCCTACTTAGTTCAACGAAACAACTTAATTGATATTTTACAGTCTTTTGTGTTAATTCATATTAGCAGGGAAACTGACCACCTTCGAAAGGAAGTTTTATATTTCTGGGCCTAAGCGCAGTTTCCTCATTTATTGTTTAATCAAAATCTTGTGGTCTTGTGTTCTTATTTGCAGTAGTCCTTCCAAGACAAAAAGGAGTTCTTCGTAGTCGGCCGATCTTTCTCTACGGTACATGCACACCATCTCGACATTCTACGGGTATTCCTTCTAGCCCCTAACCTTATCTCTGTTTCTAAAAGGAACGAAACATTTCCGAGTGAAACAGACATGACCTATACGAGAGATTTTTCACTATCTTTCCAAAGAGAGCTATACGATTGGCTTACCGCTTATGCATCTCACCGAATTGTAGGTATCATGCACTTGTCTAGACATGGGAAGAATTTCAAGAGCTTTATGATGTTGATCGATCTGGAATCGTGCTTTATGGATAAGTGGTTTCATGGTGTTTGAAACACTTATATTTTGGAATATTCAATTTCGACGTGTTCTTTCCTAAAGGTAGTTGAATTCTAGTTTTTTTGCGGTATCCAAGAGGAACATATCGTAAGGCATTCCTTTGGGATCAATATCTTGATGGTAACTTTGAATATGGAGAGTAAACCAATGGCTAACTAAACTTCACCACGTATGAGGGAAGGAATAGGTTTGGTGAAAGATGGTAGACCTAGATTGAGAGAGGCGAGAGAAATGATGTGACTTAAGTATAATGAGGCGCATGAGAGGGAGATAGAGAAGTAGTGTTATGTTGCAGAAAGTATGGCATTGAGGAGAGAGATGGCTCATAAAGAATTTAAAGCTCACGTAGAAGATGTGGATCCATAGCATTAGGAACTCCACCATATTAGAAAACATGAAAGAGATCCCCCTTGTCCTCACACATAAGTGCACCAAGTAAAGACTATCTCGGTGGGGCACGCATCTTAACCCACCTAGTGACCTAGCCCTTATGCTTAGTTTTCCAAAGAGCTAGTATGAAAAATAACCACCAAGCTAACTTGGGAAGTAGGAGAGTAGGATTAAGTCAAGGATAAAGTACATCAATGGCAAGACAAATGACTTCAATGTTATTTAGAGGCATGTTTTAGGTGCATCATCTGCAATAAACGTTATTTAGAGGATGCTTTTGAACATGTGCATATGTGTGAGATCTTGTGGTGTGCTAAAGGGATCCTGGCTGCTGAACGAGTGCAAGGAAAGTCAATTCACTACTACATTACATGGACGTGCACACATTTGGTATAGGAGGTTTGACCCTAATCAAACTTGCGTGGTTTATGTAGTATTGAAGGATGCTTTCTTGAAAGAGTTCCATATCCCTAAATTTGATTAGAAAAGTATCGGTGCACTCAAAGATATCAAACAGGGCACTACCGAGAGTTTACGTCAAGATGATGCCCATTTTAAGACACTTATATCTAAGCTATCTTGTAACATCCCCATTTTAAAATACCAGAACAAGAGAAATTTTTTTTTTTTTTTTTTTGATAACGTTCTCTGTTATGAATTACAAAATTCAAACACACGTTCAAGTTTTAATAATTGTTCTCTGCCCAAACAACACAGTTTGGATCACACAATTTTTTTTTTAAACGAATGTTCCCTGTTCGCATATTTACAATATGGAACACACATTCAATGCCATTCAATCTTATAACAGATTCTATATGCTGCTGTAAATGACTCGAGGAACTGCCGATCTTCCATTTTCATGGCTCGGAGTTTCAACGATCCTTCATTTCATGACTCGGCAACAACCGATCCTTCATGTTCATGACTCGGCAACAACCGATCCTTCATGTTTGTTTATGCATGGTATATTATATATACCTGTTCTCATAACCGATTCCGGTTATCGAAGTGATCCATTTAAGAAGCCTATCTGAATATCTGTTACTGATATTCATCTGACATCCTGCATCTTAAATTAAGTGATAAGGACAACGCAACCAGCAATTGCGATACTTTGGCCAAATATTTTCACATGCTTTGCATGATCATATTCCTGGATGTTATACACATCTACGGAATACGTCCTTCACCTCACTTCACCTGTTATCTAGAATGGTCTTTCCTGGTTCCTACCAGTCCTCTTCGTTTAAGTTCAGTTTTAAACTTCCAATTCCAACTAGTAATATGAACGGGTATAGGAAGGCACTCCTGGTAACTAAAGATACGCAGACATACGGTGTCGTTCCCCATGACTCCGTGTGTCTAGTTATCCTTAGTGTTCCGGAGTCACTCCGTATACCAAATCATATCCTATCCCCTGTTAAGAGCTACACATTCAGCCTATGTATTCTTGATGTTTTAATTCGGGAGGGCATTGCAATATGTCAGCTGCAACATTGTGTCATCATGAAGACCCCGTCTTCATGGAGACACATTGCTGTAGCTGGCGTATGCCAATGTCCTACAGAATTCTCCCATCGAGAATGCATATCCTGCTCAAGTGATTTGGATACGATTTAATAATTAAAATCGACCTTCAGCATCCACGCTGATCCCTTGATCCTCGTTTCCGTTACAGTTGTACAGAGCTAAGAGGGACTAAATCCGTCCATTAACTTGCTATGCATCTTCTCCTTCGTGTCGAAGGGCTGCATTTCCCTACTTGGTTCACTTCTTAATCAATGGATTAAGCGATCCGTACCGACGGACGTGATAAGTTTAACCTATTAAACTTAGCCAAGATTTTCTCAACTGCAACTGAATTCAGAATTCTAACTTATTAGACGTCATTTAAACGAGGTCTAATTCCCAAGAACAGTATTCATTTGTTCTCCTTAACGTTATATGGTTAAGGTCCATTAGTTATGGATATACTTATCCTATATCCTTTATTCTGAATTCAGCATACGAGATCATTAACGGAATTCGAAAATGAAGTTCGATTATTCCAAAGTTAATTGATATTCCTTAGCTCCTAAGCTAATCCTGAATACCTTCCAATTATGGAATCATATTCTTCTTAATCCTTTTAATGTCAATTAAAAATTCATCTTTACCCAAGTATGAATTAATTGCATTTTTCAACTTAAAAGTTGCATTTAGGTAAGAATAGATATCAGTTTCCATTTAACATCCATCCAAGGACAATTAAACAAATCCAATCAAGAAATAACATTATATTTCCAATTTAGACAACAATTCAAACTGATGTAAACATTAAAATATCACACATGTAATTGTATTCAATATTTCATGTCATAATCCGTACAATTGCCAATCCAGCTGATTGGGCATGGTTTACATAAATCATCCATACAACTCATAGATAGAAGAATATATTTTCTTCTTTTCACAATTCCTCGAAGAGGAATAAAAGCAACAATTACATTTCATCTTTCAGTTAATCAAGAAGCATCAGAAAACAACCATGTCTTCATTCAAATCAAATTCCATCTGCAAAATGATTTGCACGGGTCAGTTCAATGAACTGAGCATATTAAGCACTTATCCTTAAAATAAGGTGCTTCAACTAACTGTCTCAATAAAAGAACCCTGCTTTTATGAAACGACAGTAAAACATCAATCACGAAATAGGCACAAAAGAAAGATCAGCATAACAACTGAACTATCAAAATATCATCACAATCAGCCAGAGGACTGCTGTCCCGTTTCCACATAACCGTAAACATTCTGTTATCATTTCCTCGCCTTTCATTAACAATAAATGCAAAGGATGTAACTAACTGAAATGTAAACTCATTACTTTCCTTTCAGTTCATGTATTAAATTAGATTCCAAGCACTCAAGTACAGACAAGAAAGCGAACAGCAATGCATATAGTTGCTCCTATCTAAGCACTACAAAATTTATTATTCACGAATTACAGCTTTCCAATTGAATGAAAGAAGAAAAGATCATTTTTCCTAGTCATTCATCCGTATCTCTATTTCTTTCCACATGACTGTCCGAACAATGGAATCCAAACGAGAGACAAATCAAGATAACAGTTCAGAGTGAAACTTACAAAATCCATTCGGAATTCACTTTCCTAAGTTAAAGAAGAATAATTTCATTTAATTCTGGTTCATACGAATACCAAAACAGGTTAGTAAGACATCGTATTCATCATAGAACAAGCAATATCAAGATGCATACTATGTATTTGCTGTACTAGAAGATTCCATACTTCTTTCACTGTAGTGTTAACCAAACAAGCAGTTATGCAATCACGCAATCATTTATTCATATGATCTTTTATATCCATGAATGCATACAGTTCACAATAACAATTTGCACATTGTGTTACTCTACAAAGAAACCAATTCATATGCAAAGTAAGCTCCAATATTACTTTCAGAGACCAAAATAGCAAAAAGAGAAGAATTTATTCTCTGTAATTTCATTGAGAAACAATCATTTTATTCCAAATGAAATAAAAACACCCAAATCATGTTTATCTTAGCATGACAACTCAACTTATAAAGATAACAGAACAATCGTTCTCATTGATAAGCAACTCACATAGCCTGTACAGTTTCAATCTAATATACCACAAACAATGAACATTCAATTCGAGTTCTATCTCGATCAACTGTTAACTCCAAAAACAGCATTCTCCATTTCTTAATGAGGTACAGAACTCAAATATAATATTCGTATATCAATACCTCTATAAGGACAAACCCGCTTAGGGTGTTAATTGCGTAGGCTTGGTACAGTCAGGGCAGACTCAGAAAACAAGCTAGTTCCCACATTTTTCCATTTATTTAAAACAGAAATCCCAGTCAAGTTCGTATTCACAAGACAGTTCAAATCAGAAGGTCAAACCACAACTACAAGACGCAATGAAATCAACTTTCCATTACAGCAAGAAGGAAATATAATCATTCATTGCACAGAATACAAAATCAATTTGTAATTGTGTCAACAGCCCGAACAGGAAGACCGAACAGTATCAAGAAAACACAATAAAACCATCTTATCCACACCGTAAAGAGAAACACAATTCATTAATAAGTTCAGAAGGAAAAACAATTAACTTTTCCTACTTCACGAATACCCAATACGTATTCGTTTATTTCCAATTCAAGGAAAGGCACAGAAATGAAAATATTGCTATTACTTTATTCGAATCGAGTTCGAATACCCATAGAAACCCCAAATGCCATTTCCATTAAAATCCCAAAACCGGAGAAGGAAGAGGATCTATTTCCTTGAAAATTTCAATAAGAAACAACTTCAAACAACTATTGCTTCTTTCATTTTAGTTCATCAGCAAAAGAACTTATAGTTTCAATAGTGAAAACAACTCAAGTAACCTGTACAGACCCGTGATACATATGACAATTTCCCCAATACTGTTAAACAACCAGCACGACAGGAAAGCATTTCATTCAAGAAATACAAGGACAGTTGAACTCAGCGACCAATAACAGTATTTCATATTATTTCCAAAATGACAGCAAGAGTCAACGGAACCCAAATCACAGCAATATACACGACTGTATTTCCATTTCCTCTTTACTTGCAAAGGCAGTTCCAAACACAACAGTAAAGAAATGATTACACTAAATGGAAAACAATTACACTATAAGGAACGATTACACAGCCTGTTCCACTTTCAAACAACACGAACAGTGAAAGAAATATATCTATTTCAAACCACCATACTGTCAACAACCAATACAGTAAATCATTTTCCAACTCGAATCGAGCAAAAACGCATCAAGGCCGAGCAACCAGAAGCAATTCTTTTATCATTTCCCAAAGAAAAGAAAGCAAGAACCAACAAAATCCAAGTCAAATCGACTCGACAGCAATCACACAATCCAAACCCAAGAGCAGGGTTGTTTTAATGAGACACTTAAACAAAGCAAGAATTTTTAAAGAGAAGGGCTTAACATGCCTGTAATCTCTTTTCCAGAACTCGAAGAAAACTTCGTTTGCCGCGTTTTTCCTTCCACAGCGACAGCACAAACTCCCCAACACTTCTTTCTTCTTCAGGCTTAGCAACAACCTCGAAATCTCCAAGAAAAATGTCAAATTTCAAGAGTTGGTTCGACTGAACCAGGTCAGAAAAACCAAATGCAGAGCAACTTTGCAAAAGCCAAATCGAAACAATGAAAAATCAAATTCCCTCATACACTTTCCAAGGTGAACTGGTCGCGAGGACCAAGAAAAATCAATGCATTAAAGGCTCTGCCTTTTCCTTACTTCCCACGCCACCGCCACTTGAGTTGGCGAACTCAATTTTTTTAAATTTCCCATGTAAAACTGAATTTGGCTCTATCTCCAAATAGATGCCTCTATTTCCTACCTGCCCCGCCAAAACTGGCGCTGTCCACGTATGGACTGTTTTATTAAATGCCAATGAATGCCTTCTTCCCATCCTTATCCCTTTCCTTCCAAGGGTCTGCGCGCCCTTTTAGATTAGGATTAGTTTAGGTTGTATAAAGTGTTCAACCTAGGTCTTAGTTTAGCCTTAGGTTTTAGGGCTTAGGTTTATTTTCCCTTTTTTTTTTTTTTTTGTAATTTAAAAATCCACTTAGGATAATAGTGTAGGATGCATGTTAGGACTTAGGATTAGTTTAGGGTTTTTAATTTATACTAACCACTAACACTAATCAACTTCCATCCTGCCCTCCTACAGACATTCACGTTAATGCAGAGCAGGACGTTCCGTCCTTTGGATCACGTGCCAAGGCCACCCGCGTCCAGGCGGTTCTTGCCTCACGAGGTCCCAAGTTTGACAGTACAGGGTTCAAGAATCGAACCTCTGTCGTTGGTATCTACGTGCCAGCTGCCCAAAACTGCAATCAGGCGCTGCACGCTCATAACAATCCCGGGTTCGGTTCCAGTGTGAATCGACACAGAAATCACAAGAGGACCTCAGCATACTTGGATCAATGGAATTGATTCAAGGAGTATAGCAAATATACGACAATTTGTCGTCACATTAGCAAACACACAAGTACAATAATTGCTGTCCTATACAATAAATCACAGCATGCAAGAATCCAAGTTAGAAACACATTCCTTTAAGATCAGAGTTTCCCTTAACATGTTTGCTTTCATTCCAGTAGTTATAACAACATGAAAAACATTCACCAATATAATTTGCAAAATCAGAGTGTTACATATCTTATGATATTCATGTAAGCCAACATGCACAATGGTTTGTTGGAGGATTGATTACACCATTTAGAAGGGCATTGTCACATAATATGTACATTGATCCATGTGAAGCACTAGAAGTAGCTTTTCATGCTGAGGCAGTTGGGAGCATTGACACTAGAGTTAGTCCATTCTTAGAGGCATAGGTTACAGCTATGGCAAAGAAGTTAGAGAAGCTATCAGCAAATTCAGCCCATGAAATGCGCTTAGGAATTTGGTTAACAAATTGTGAAGTGGAAGGTCATACCAAGGATAGTTGTCCTTGTCAATCTATATGCTCATTCTTTGTTAGACCATGAGATCTATCATTTGAATCATGATGCTAGTCACTTTCCTTTATTACGTGTGCGATAAGATAAGAAAGAATGTATCTAGGTTTTACAAAACTTTCTTCCGCATAACCCATGATACCGAGGATTGGCGTTGATTGGTCATATCTAGGATGCTATAGACATTGGGGTACGATAGAAAAGTATAATAGATAACTCTAAGGGTAAGAATGAGCACCAGGATTGGGATCATAATCAAATGTGCTATGACAAGAATGAGGGGCATTTTGAAGGAGGTCATGGAAGGGGACGTGGATATCATGGTTGATATGGAGGATGAGGCCATGGTGGAGGAAGAGGTGAGTTCCCTCATGGAACATGTTATACGTGCATATCTCTTGGCTACTATAGGTGTGAATTTCCTCAGAATATTGCATTTTCTTTTTGTGGAAAGAACCATAGCTATAAAGAATGCCCAAACTTATATGAGCATCTATGTAAGCACCATAATCAAGAAAACAAAGGCACAAGGATGGTTAGAATCTAGCGCATGGTAGAAGATCAGTGGATGCCCAAGATAACACCAGGACCTAAGGCATTAACTGTGAAGATTACTACATGAGATGAAGTGACATGCATAAGAGAGGCATTACACTAGAAGCCTACAATCACCAAGGAGGAGGTTTTACATGTAAGGTACCCAGATCCCGCTTTATCGAAGGAAGTTTACCAGATACTATGGAAGTGCTAAGGAATCTTTAGGATGATCTCGAGAGAAGTGTGAAAAATTTTGTGCTAGGAGAACATCATTCCACTATTAGGAAGTTACTTAAAAGGGAAAAATTTACATGCAAGTATTGAGACTGGACGATAGATTCTACATGCAAATCTCCCCGATAGCATTGACTATGATAAGGAAATTACTTTGAATGCTGTTGTGGATGGATGGCTGTTGAGCAACATATTGATTGATACAAGTGTAGAAGTAAATGTGCTCACATTATATGTATGGGTACAAATGGGGAGGCCTCCATTGCAGCCATCATCTAATGTGTTATTTATTATAAACCAGACTAAGGCCACTCCCATAGGAGTTTTGAAGGATGCATATATAACCATATAAGGGGCCAAGTTCACTTGGGATTTTGAGGCATTAACACTTGTAGAAGAAGATAATTTTCTAGCCTTGCTTGGATGCCCTTGGTGTTATGTGAATAATGTTGAGTTGATATTCAATAAGGGGTATATAAGCTTTGAGAACAAGGAGGAAAGGGTTGTGATACCTTTGACAGATGGGAAGTCTACACCATATGTTGAGCCTCTAAGTGAGGAGGACTTAAATAGAATTTATGTACGCACTATTCAAGAACTAGAGGTCAATAAGCCATCAAAAGAAGGCATCCTACAATGGGAGGATTCTCATTCTATTAGTGATACTATGAGTATTGCTCGTGATAATTGGGATCATAGTGCATATGAAATAGTAGGGTGTGAGGTGAAAAGAATGATTGCATGCAAGAATCAACTTCATTCAGTTTGACGGAAAGGTAGCATAGTACCTTGGTATATAGGGGCATAAGATATTCTTATATTTTTGAAAGCCATGGAAACACAGTGGACATATCAAATTAAGAGAAGAGATATGTTAGTATATACCTTACGCGGGACAACATCGCACTAGTGGGTAGTCCACATGGATAATATTATAGAATGGGAAGAGATTGGGATTGCCCTATCTATTAGGTTTGTAAGGAACAATGCACCTACATAGATTTATACTTATCATGGTGATCAACCTGTTTAGCATCACATTCAACAGTGTGAGAGACTTTGGACAACATGACAGGAAGCATTACCACCTTCACTTTGGGTGCATAGATTATAATCTATGCTACAAGGATGCACACACACATGGTATGTATAAGCATAACTACATCGAGAGACTAGAAATTGACAAAAATTGATTGTAGGAATATCCGGACCTTTGACTACTTTTCTTCCCAACCTCTACTAGAAGAGGTGTTAAAATTTGTCAAGTGCTTAACTATGGGGGATAGTGCAAAAGAAGAATAGCATCTTTAGGAATTATTTGGTGAGACAGATTCCATATCGCAGTTTTGTAAAGAAAGAAGGAATGAAATCCATACTACTTGAATAATTTTTCCTTGAGAAAGAGAAGGGAAAGATGGTTTACATTGTGGATGATGAGGAAATTGAGAACCTAGATATTGAACATTCAAAAGGGGTACGTAAGGTCTTAGACAATGTAGACAAGGATACATGCACCTATCATGAACCCATGAAGACAAAGAAGGTGAATATAGGTTCGGAGGAGGTACTGAGGCCATCATTAGAGACTACTATTGGTCGAGACTTAGAGGTAGCAAAGATCATTTACTCATGGATTATCGTAAGGCTTATTCCCTCGAGGGTATCATGAACTTAAAGGTGTGCATGAATCACTTGGGGAAATGAAGATAAAGATTAAGGAAGGTACATTCCCCTTGAGAAAGAGACCTTATAGAATGAACCCCAATTTGTGAGAAAGGTAAAAGAAGAAATTGATAAAATGTTAAAATCTGGAATTATCAAGCCCCTTGATGAGTCAGAATGGGTTAGTCCAATGGTGATCAGTATCAAGAAGGATGGAAGAATTAGAATATGTGTGGACTATAGGGAAATGAATGCTACCTGTGTAACAAACCCATTCCCTATGCCATTTACTTAGGAAATACTAGAAGGCATTGCAGGGCGTGAAATATACTCTTTCACATATGGGTTTTCTAGGTATCATCAGGTTAGGATTGCTCAGGAGGATCAAGAAATGACTACATTTACTATTGAATGGGGCAGTTTCTCCTATACTGTGATTCCTTTTGGATTGAAAAATGCACTTGCTGTATTCTCAAGCATAGTTGTTCAGGCATTCAAATATTTTATTCACAACTTCTTATAGGTCTACCTAGACAATTGGACAGTATGTGGGCTTTTGAAAGATCATTGTGAAACTCTACGCTTAAAGTTTAAATGGTGAAAAAAATTGAGTATCTCTTTAAACATCAAGAAGTGCATATTTTCTACACCATTTGGAATATTGTTAGGACATATAATCTGCAAGGAAGGTTTTTGGTTGATCTAGCTAAGGTTGCAGTCATTCTAGGCACGGAGGTACTTGCTAGCAAAAGTAAGGTGTGTGGATTTTTAGGTCATATGGGATATTATAGAAAATTCATCAAAGGGTATGCCAAAGTTTCTGCACCCTTGGAAGAGTTATTGAAGGGGAAAGGTACATTTTATTGGGGATAACCATAGCAACCCATGTTTGAGATATTAAAGGAGAAATTTACGACCACACACATTCTGTGTTTTCCCTCATGGGATAAACCATTTCATGTGCATGTGGATGCCTCTGGCATGGCCATTGGTGTTTTGTTAGCTCAACCTGGCGAAGGTATGATATACCATCCAATTTTTTTTGCTAGTAGGAAGAAAACTCCTGGTGAAAAAAATTATACAACTACAGAGCACAAGATTTGTCGATGATCTATGCATTACACAAGTTGCAATAGTACTTATTAGCAACACCATTTTTGTTTTATATAGATCACATGGCATATAAGTATTTAGTAAATAAGCCCATTTTATAGGGGCACATATGCATATGGGTACTCATATTTCAAGATTTTTACTTCATAGTTGTGGTGAAGCCAGGGAAAAGAAATTCTAGACCAGACCATTTATCTAGAATCAACTTAGGAGAGGAAGCAAAAAAAATTGAAGAAACCATGCCAGATGCATAGTTATATAGGTTACAACGTGTGCCCATGGAATTAGAAGACATTGTTTTCTTTCTACGAACTGGTATGACACCAGAAGGAATGAAGGCATTAGAAAAGAAACAACTTGCTATTCATGTAACATCATTTATGTTAATCAGTGGTGACCTCTACAAGTTAGGCAAAGATGAAGTATTACGACGTTGTGTATTAGAGCATGAGCACAAGGATATTATGGAAGAGGCCCATGGTGGTATTGCGAGAGGAATTATGCGGGTGATGCGACTGCTGCAATATCTTACTTGCTAGATTATGGTGGGAGACATTATATAAGAATGCAAAGAATATTGTAAGGTGTGTGATCATTATCAGCACCTAGGAAAACTAGGGTGAAGAGATGAGATGCCTTTGAGACCAATTACTAGTGCCGAACCATTTGAGAAATGGGGCCATTGATTTTGTAGGACCTATTTCACCAGCTACACGTAGGACTAAATCGTGCTATATCATTACTTGCACTGATTATATCACATGGTGGGTAGAAGAAACACCTACGAAGGACTATACAACAACTACATCAGCTAGGTTTCTATGGGATAATGTTCTTACAAGATATGGATGTCCTTTAATCTTGACAAGTGATATGGGTATCCACTTTTGAATGAGACAATCAGATCCTATTAGATGAGTTTATGGTTACACACCATAAAACTACACCCTATCATCCTCGGGAAAATGGAATTCCTTTGAGGCTTTCAACAAGATTTTGAGCCAGACTTTGACAATTTTTTTGATGTTGGGTGAAAGGATTGGGATGACAAAGTGTCATCTATTCTTTGGGAATATAGAACAACTTACAAGAGATTAAACAAAGCCACACCATTTTAGTTGGTGTTTGATGTAGAAATTGTTATCCCTATAGAATTTATGTGACCTTCTTTGTGAATTGTGCATGCTAGAGGTCTGATGAAAAATATTTATAAGAGTATTGAGAAACTGATTCAACTAGATGAGTGATGAGCTATAGCATGATGGAGTCAGAAGAAGGAAAATCCGGTAGAAGGCATGGCATGATAGAAACATAAGGGATAAGAAGTTTGAGATTGGACAAATGGTACTTCTTTATGACTCTAAGTTCTTACACCATCCAGGAAAGCTCAAAGTACATTGGTTGGGGCCATATGTCATCACTTATATACTTGAATCAGGTGCTTTCTAGTTAGAAGCACTTGATGGAACATGGCTACCTGGTTACTTTAATGGGAGTAGGATGAAGCCCTACTATAAATAAGTCTTCTTAGTGTTTGTAATAAGGTAGTATTGCCATTTAGAATAGGTTTCCATTATGTATTTCCTTCATTGTCACTATGATTTGTCAATTTAGTTGTTGTTCTTGTGTAATAAGTGCACTTACGCACATGAAGCTAATTAGTGTGTGATGAATGTTTATGCACAGAGGTCTGCACATAATGTTAGTGTGGGGTGGTTGTAGTTATCCAAGTAAAAGACCGTGGGAATTGAATGGTGAAAGGAATAAGTTGTTATGGGTGTGCTTTAAGTCAAAATAAGATTGCTTCTCAAAAGTGACCAAGGATGGAGATGAAAGAAAGGACAATATAACACGAGGTAAGCAGAGGCCATCCTAACTACCAGGAGAAGGTACAATGATGAGGTAATTGGGTACAAGGGCATGCACCGAAGAGACATCTATGACCAAAGGGTAGGGAGGTGTGCTATAAGGTTATAGATGGGGCATGAAGATGTACCGTGTGGAACAAACGAATTTGGTCAATGAATGAGGGATATTTAGTAGGTGAAGGAGTAATAAATGTATTAAAATTTTAAAATTATATAAGGATGGGATGTGGATTCATTTTTACCATTGTGACTAGGAGAATTTGATGAAAGTGATAAGTGCGAAGAGTTGAGTGATCGGGTTAAGGTGCAAAGGGTGTAAAACCAAGCGTGACAAACAAATTTGTGTGAAAAGAAGCTTGCGTCTGTGGTGGTGAAGGGTTTGAGTGAAGCATGGAGACAGAGAAGAGTTAGGGCACAAAGTTTCCACCTAGGGCATGATTGAATTGAGTGAGGGTTTGATTTGCAAGTTACAGAGTTAAAGGAGATGTTTAAAGGTAAAAATGACACCTAAGAAGGTAGTCTGTAGCAAAGAGAAAAAGGAAAGAAGAAGGTGGTTGTCAAGGAAGAAGAGATGACACCCGAAAGTGATTTTTTAGAGAT
Source organism: Taxus wallichiana var. yunnanensis (assembly GCA_018340775.1). Classification (NCBI taxonomy): domain Eukaryota; kingdom Viridiplantae; phylum Streptophyta; class Pinopsida; order Cupressales; family Taxaceae; genus Taxus; species Taxus wallichiana. The sequence goes on along the minus strand of CM031242.1, from coordinate 765,161,363 downwards.
GTAATATCTAGAGGGGGTTAGTTTCAGCTAGGAATGGGATTAACCTATCAGAAAGAGAAAAGTGAGTGAATACAATCAAAGGACAACAGAGAAAAAAGGAGCTCAATTCCCTGCTCACTGTGAGGATGAATAAACGTATGATGGATGACATGTCAGTTTATGATGATGTAGGAAAGAAGCTTCTGAAGAGAATTGGGGTCTACCAATTATATGTGCTTCCATATTTTGAGAAGTATGAGCCCTTGTATCAGTGGCTCATGAGTAGAGTGCACGAAGACTTCTTCTACTTTGTAGGACGTAGATTTAGAATCTCATCTATGCTTATCTCATTAGTTACAGATTTGAAGGCCACAGGAGAGGATATAAAGAATGATCTCATAGCAGATTAACAAGAGAGGGCTATATTAAAGACCGAGATAGGAGTTAGGTATCGTAGCGATGGGGCAAAGTGCAAGATGGATATAGAAAAGTTGAAGAACTGTTTGATTGTGCTAGTAGCAACACACCTTGTTACAAAGTACTTAAGAATGACTAGGAGTGATGGTCACAGAAAATAATATGTGGTTAGATGTTACGCGTAAGATGTAGAAGGAGCAATCTATAATATTGTAGGCTACATTATAGAACAAATAGTCAAGGAATCGTGCACAAGAGGGAAGATAAGCTTTGGGGCTGTTCTACTATCACTAGTATTCATGAAAAATTGAGTATGGATGAGCAATAAAGGAAAAGGTATGGGAATACCCCATAGAGAATAATTCATCATCCGAAAGGTTTAGCAAGTACCTATGTAAAGGGGCCATGACAGATGACGTAAAGTAAAGGGTGAAGAAATGGTACAATAGGCTCCACACAACATTTGGAGAAGAGTGGCACATTCTAAAGGACCTACCTTCAAGATCTTAGGGAAACAAGTCCAATTTGTTGTATATTAACATTTCGCACCAATGTGCTTCCTAGTGAGAGATGGAGTCCAGAATCCCTTGGTGTAAATTGCCTTATGCATTTGCTGTAAGGTATTTCTAAGCATATGTTCACAGTTTTATAGACACGTGCTGACTGGTATTTGATGCAGATAAGGTAGAATGTGATTACTATACATTGAGAAAGAAGAAAGTGTATCTTGGAAGAAGTGCCTACACCAAGAGGATCATTTCAGAGGTGTTGAATATTAAGCCAATAAGTCTAGATGTAGTAGCATGATGTAGGGGTAGCATGGTGTATATTCAGTTGAAGTCCAAGATGGAGAATAATAAATATGTAGAGAATGAATTTGCGCTCCTAGGACCGCCGAAGGTAAACACACAATAGAAAAAGTACAAAGGCAAAGGCCCATAGAATTTGTTAAAGTAGAGGGTGAAGAGGAGGAGCGTGAAGATAGTGGAAGCTTGGAGCATAGAAGAAAACAACCATATGATAGAGAAGAGTCACAGCGCATGGCTACTCCACCTCAAGGATATGACAAAGAGGAAGATACAAAGGTTGAGCTAGGGGAGCATAGATTTAAGAAAGTGTTCAGATGCACAAGGATTCAAAGTGGAACCCCATAAATGGTACTTTAAATCACCACGTTCTCTCTCTACACAAGGAGACCGCTAAACCAAAGAAGAGAAGAAAGTCTAAGTTGGATAAATAAGCAGAGGAATCGGAAGAGAGCAAGAGTGCATCTCCTAACCCACTTAAGAAATGAAGGATGAGACATTGGTTTGTGTTGAAATATTTTCAATGGTTAAAAAAGTACGAGGCCCTAGAAATAGCTCAAGATCCGCATAAGACTCTAATTTGGAAGAGCTTTGGAAGCTCATTGCATAGAAGATGGATATTTTAGAAGGAACAATGACTTCAATGTCTAGCGTTGTGTTGGTTCTACAGAATGAAAAATGAGAGATTGTGAGGAATGAGTTAGAATCCATTGTTGTGGACATTCCAGAGAAAGAAATACAAGCACTCACTTAATGGTAAGCCTTGGAGGCCAAAATAAAGGAGGAGTATCTAGAGTTGATACTTCAAATTGATGCAAAGGAGGCTACCTCATAGCCTCATAGCACTTCTTTATTTATCTACATTCTTTCATTCTTATTCTTTCCATTCTTCTATTCTTTACTTTAATTTTTTGGAGATACCCATTATGGGATAACAATGGGATTAGTGTGGGGTAATGTTGATCGAGAATACTTGTTAGAGATCACACAAGAAGTCCATGTGGGAGAGAAAGCTAGGATCAAGGGCGTGAAGGGATAGGAAGAACCCGGACGTGGAGGGCAAGTTCATTGTTTGGGACTTAGCCAATTTTGAGCATGAAGACCTTTTTCTAGAAGATGGCATACGAAACACACCAATGCTACAGAGACGTGCACGCCATGCATTGTCTATCTTTAGAGGACCGGATCAAGCATTTTACATGGAGATGAGATAGGAATAGGATTTTCACTTCAGTTAATTGTAAGAGGTCTATAGATAGCACACTTGCATGTGTGGCTATGCCTGTAAATGGCACATGGCTATTAATAGCATGCAACCTATTTCTGGAATAGATAAGCGGTGAAGGGAAAGTACCCACCCTATATATATGATGAGAATTACATAGTAGTGAGGCATGAACAAAGAGTGATACATACATACATACATACATACATACATACATACATACATACATACATACATACATACATACATACATACATACATACATACATACATACATACATACATACATACATACATACATACATACATACATACATACATATATATATATATATATATATATATATATATATATATATATATATATATATATATATAGGAGAGATGGATGTATGAAGGTATAGAGGTATGCGCATATTATTGGATTACTATATCAGATCCATGCGCGCATTGGTATAAATTGACATTATTGTAAGGAGATTTTGTGTTTATTAATAGATGGAAGATATTGGCTGAATCTAAGTGTCATTATGTGTGTAATTAAGTAGTGCATGTTATTGATTCAATCATGATTATTGTTTAAAGCTTGTTCTTTCATAGATCTGAATGTAGCATGCATGGTAGAATGGTGGATTAGTTATGGACATATATGTTTCTTCCTTCATCATGCTAACATCTTGCTACAAAACCCTAAAGAGGGACCTGGTACCTTTGTGCGCTTTGGGTGAGCACTCGCCTAGGCTAAGTGATATGCCGGCGCGACTAGGGTGTTATGTAGTAAATTCTAGGCTACATTAATATGGTGTAGAGTTACCATTTGTAAAAGGTATCACAAACCTTTCCTCTTTTTCTAAAAGCTGATATACCCCTTATTAAGTCTCAAATCAACATTATTCACATAACACCAAGGGCATCGAAGAAAGGATGGAAAACTATCTTCTTCTGCAAGTGCTAATACACCAAAATCCCCAGTGAATATGGCCCCTTGTATGGTTATAGATGCATCCTTAAAAACTCCTATGGAAGTGGTCTTAATCCTATTTGCCATAAACAACACATTAGATGATGGTTGTAATGGAGGTCTCCCCATTTGTACCCATGCATATAAAGTAAGCACATTGACTTCTGCACCTATATCAATCAAAATATTTCTCAATAGCCATCCATCTACAACAGCATTCAGAGTGATCTCTTTATCATAGTCAATGCTATTAGGGGGAATATTTGCATGTAGGATCTGCTGTTCATTCTCAGTGCTTTTGTGCAGAGTGTTCCCCTTCAACCAATTCCCTAATAATGGAATAATATTCTCCGGCACAACATTTTACACACCTCTCTAATGTCATCAATATCGTAGGGACCTTCCCTGCTTCTTTCTTCTATTCCATCTTTCTAGACTACTCTTTTAAACATTGTATTTCACCTTGAAGATTTCTGAGGACCTCCATGGTCTCTTGATAGACTTCCTTCTGATGGGCAGGATCTGGGTACCTTACATGTAGAACCTCCTCCTTAATGATTGTAGGCTTCTGGTATGATGCCTCTCTTATGCATGCCGCCTTCAGACGTGTGGTAATCTTCACAGTTAAGGCCTCAGGTTCTGGTGCTATCTTGGGCATCCACTGATTTTCCTTTGCATGCTAGATCCTAACCATCCCTGCACCTTTGTTTTCCTACTTATGCTATTTACTGAGATGCTCATATAAGTTTGAGCACTCCTCATAGCTATGATTATTTCCACAAAAATAACATGTAACATTTTGGGGACATTTACGCCTATAATGATAAGGGGATCCACATGTATAGCACATTCCATGAGGAAACTCACTTCTTCCTCCACCACAGCCTTATCCTCCATATCCACCTCGATATCCACATCCTCTTCAATGACCTCCTTTAAAACGGCCCTAAGTCCTGTGATAATGTGGTTGATTATGATCCCAATCCTGGTGCTTGTTCTTGTTCTTAGAGTTATCTGCTACACTTGTCTATCATACCCCAATGTCTATAAAGCATCATGGATCTAACCAATCAATCGACAATCCTCAGTATCATGGGTCGTGGACCTATAAATCTTGCAAAAGTAGGATACATTCTTCCTTATCGCACATTGTAACAAAGGAAAGTGGCTAGCATCATGATTCAAATGACATATTTCACAGTCTAATAGCAATGAACGTATAGATATGTGAGGGGAACTATCCTTGGTGTGACCTTCCACTTCACAAACTCTGCACCAAATCCCTAAGCACATTTCATGAGCTGAATTTACCGATAATTTTTCTAGTTGCTTTGCCATGGCTACAATCTATGCCTCTAAGAATGGACTAACACTAGTGTCAATTTTCCCAACTACCTCAAAGCACATAGGGCTGCCTCCAATGCTTCGTGTGGATCAGTGTATGTCTTATGTGACAATGCCCTTCTAAATGGTGTAATAAATCCTCCAAAAAATCATTTTGCATGCTAGTTGGCGTAAATATCATAAGATAACTTAGGTAGAAGTGTCTTAAAGTAGACATCATACTCAGATACACTCTCAGTAGTTCCCTGTTTGATATATTTGAGTGCGCTAATACTCTTCTAGTCAAACTCCAGGATATATAACTCTTTTAAGAAAGTATCCTTCAATACTGCATAATCCACGCAAGTTTGATTAGGGTCAAAATCTCTATACCAGCTATGTGCTCACCCCTGCAAGGTAGTAGCAAATTGACTTACCTTACACTCAGAAGCAATGATCTCTTTCACACACCATAATATTTCACACATATGCACATGTTTGAAAACATCCTCTATACCTCTATACTCTAGGAGACGAAGAGACATCTCTATATAGATATTCTATGGTTTCTGTGGGCCTTGACAACCTGATCCAGAACCTCCTATGTTTCCTCTACCTCTATAACCACCGATCCATCGGAACTAGAACCACTTATACCTCCCGATCCTCCACATGTAGATGTACTCACATGTGCTTTGATAGTAGTACTATACTGAACCCCTATAGTCTGTGAGGTAGTTCCACTTCTAGAGGTGAATCCAACATTCTGCGTGCTAACGTTATGTGTAGATGATGCACCTAAAAATGTTCCTATAAATAACATTGAATATGTCTATCTTGCCATTGATGTACTTTCTCCCTATCTTACTCCTCTTTTACTTCCTAAGTTAGCTTCTGGTTACTTGTCATACTAGATACGGGAAAACCAAGCACAAGGACTAGGTTACTGTGTGGATTAAGATGCATGCCCACAACCTAGGTAGTTTTTGCTAGCGTAATTCTATGCAAAGCCAAGGGAAGATCTCTGTCATGCTTTCCAAGATGGGGGAGTTCCTGATGCTCTAGCTCCATGTCTTCTACGTGAGATTCAAATCCTTCATGATCCATCTCTCTCCTCAACACCATACTTTATGCAATGGTAGGTTTCTTCTCTATCTCTCTATTGTGTTCCTCATTATACTCAAGCCACATTTCCTCTCTCTACCTTTCGTCACTAGGTCTTCCATATTTCACCAAACCTGTTCCTTCCGTCATGCATGGTGAGGTTTAGTTAGCATTGGTTTAATCTCTAGGTTTAAAGTTGCCATCAAGATCTTGATCACAAGTAGGATACCTTGTAGATATGATCCTCTAGGATACCACAAAAATTTGAATTCATCTTCCTCTAGGAAAGAATACGTCAAAATTGAATATTCCATAATATAACTATTTATAACACCACACAACCCCATATCCACAGCGTGAGTCTAGATCATATCAACATCATAAATGGCCTAAAATTCTTCCCGTGTCTAGACAAGTGTGCGATACCTCCAATTCCGCTTAGATGCATAAGAAATCAACCACTAGTGTAGTTCTACTAGAAAGATAGTGAAAAATCTCTCATATAAACTGTCATACAAATTTTGTTCTACCCAAGTGTGTGCGTTAAAATCAGATCTAATGATGAACCATCATACATATTCTTCCTCTTGATCATGCATCCAATCCTCAATACTTGCTAGAGTTAACCGGTACATCTTCATCACGAACCATCCTGAAAAAAACTGAAAAAGAGGTCCCGAAATAGAACCAATGATGTAGCCTAGAATTTACCAGATAACACCCTAGACACACTAGCACATCACTCAGCCTAGACTGAGTGCTCACCCAAAGCGTGCAAAGGTACCAGGTTCCTCTTTAGGGTTATTGTAGCAAGATGTTAGCGTGATGAAGGAAGAAACATATAGATCCATAACTAGTCCATCATTTTATAATGCATGCCATATTCAGATCTATGAAAGAATGATCTTAAACAATAATCATGATTGAATCAAGAACATACACTAGTCAATTACACACAGGAATGACACTTAGATTTAGTGAATAAGTTCCATCTATTAATAAACACATAATCTCCTTACAATAATGGCATTCTATACCGATGTGCACATGGATATGATACAGTAATCCAGTCATATGCACATATCTCTTCATGCTTACCTCTTGCACTCTACATATACCTATATATCTCTCCCTACTACTATATGATTCACATCATATATATAGGGTGGGGAATTTCCCTTCACCGCTTATCTATTCCAAAAATAGGCCGCATGCTATTAATAGCCATGCACCATTTACAGGCATATCCAAACATGCAAGTGTGATATCTATAAACCCCTTATAGTTAACTGAAGTGACAATCCCATTCTTAGCTCTCCTCCATGAAAAATACTTTGATCTGATCCTCTAAAGATAGACAATGCGAGGCACACACATCTCTCGTATCATTGGTGCGTTCGCATGCCATCTTCTAAAAATAGGTCTTCATGCTCATAATTGGCTAAGTCCTAAATGCTGAAATTCTACTCCGTGTGTGCATTCTTCCTATCCATTTGTGCCCTTAAACCTGACCTGTTTTCTTGCATGGAATTCTTGTGTGAGTTTTTTCCAGTGTTCTCTCATCAATATGGGTGAGGATGGTTTTGATGAAGCAAAGTGTATTTCATAATCATTGATGCACAATATATATGAACATCACCCATGAGATCATCAATTTTGTGTTCAAAGTTAGTAACTTGATATTTTGTCAAAGATAATGGGTCAGCTAAGTTGATGTAGTTATGTGAGAGTGTGACCAGTTGACCAACCGAGGATCATGAACCAATGGGGAAGAAGTGTTAATTGCATTTGGAGGTTCTTATTGTACTAAGATGAAATTCACTTCATCGATAAATTTGGTGTGAATGGTTTCCGATAGTGCAAGACTTCCCTATAATGAATTTGGGCATAACTATCCATATAAGGGTCATCTAAAGAGTAACAATTGTTGTTATCTAATATGAAAAACTCCACCATGTAGGAGTTGAATATGGTTTTGAGTTGGACAATCTCGTTTTGTAGGGGTTTTCTGTTTGTGAAATAAATATAGGAATCAAAGGCTCCTTCTTGTGAGGTCTTAAGGAAGGAGGCAACTGAGATATGATGTGTTTAGGAAGGCCAAAAGTATTTATTTTGAGGGTGAATTCATTGGGTTCATCATCATCCGATTCGAAGAGAATGAGGGGCATGTGCCCGACCAATTTAGGATAATTGACATTTTTACAAAGAGTATCTATAGGATAGTAAAAGCATTGATATTTCTAAAAGGGAATTAGTGATATTTCCTCAAGCCTAGGGAGATTATATGTCCCCTTTTGCTAAATTTTATCATAATTCCAAGGGTTAGTGTCCCCTTGAATCTTATAAATATCTTCTTGGTGATTGAACTTCACACATTGACATGCAAAAGAAGTGATAATGTGCATACGATGAGTCCAAGGCCACCCTAGGAGAATGCTATAAGATAAGGGAAAATTAAACACCATAAATTTGAAGAAAATTGTCCTAGAGGGAATGGTGATGGGTAACCAAAGAAACACCATGTGAGGTATCTTGCAATGATCATATCCTTAATAGGTAATTTGTGTGGATTTAAGGTTATCGATATAATTACCAAGATCTTTGATGAAATATAGTGAGGCCACACATGTGCCTACTCCATCATCAATGAGAGTGTGCTTAACCGAAGTGTGACCTGACCGAATGAAATAAAAAGTGGCGGATTATAAGCATTAAGAAAGAGCTCATTTGGGATCATAAAATTGATGAGAAAATGAATGCATGAATGAGCATCCTGGTGAGATTAGTATAAATTGAGAGATCCTCACATCACCGTAAAATGCTTTCTTCCGAGCCATGCAATGTAGGACTCTTCCCTAAAGAGGGAGGAAAAGGGATATTCATGTCAAACAATGCATTCATGAGATGCTCATGATGGTGAGGTGACATGTGCATGAGTTACAAGAAGGGATCTAGACCAAGAATTTAGGAAAGTGATTCAAGAGGATCCCACTCATTATGACTAGACTATGTAGTAGGTTGAGAGTGTGGAGAATCCTTAGAAATAAATCCAAAAGGAGTAGGGGTATTTAGAGATATTTATGAAACTGTTTCTTACTCAATTCCTATATCATCGACCATGTAAGTTTAATTTAAATAGGGGATGATGGTGTTTGTAGATAGAGATGCAGATCTAAACACAATCGAATCTATAGGATAATTTCCACAAGGGATGATGACATCGAAGGAGGTATATTTTTGATTCAAGGAGCTTAATTTTGAGGCACATAAGGGTATATTAATCTATGAGTTCGAGGTTGGAATACTACCAGATATTCTTGTTCTACATAAGCTATGACACATTTTACATCATTGATTGTAACCATGTTTTAAGGAGCGTAATCTGTGTCAACTACATTGGTTGTAGAATTATCTTGTTTTTTAGAAATTTCAGTTCCATCATGGTTAGGAATATGATTAGAGAAGAAGTTATCTTATCATTATCCTGGTTGATGGATTCATGATGATCCTTCTTTTGAGCTGTGTCATGAGATTTGACTACTTTGGTCAAATGCTCACGAGTGATGGTGTCACAATAAAAATTAGGTCATAAGAAGAAGTGATGGAAGTCATTCAATGCATGATAGTTCTCATGTAAGTGGCCCCAATTAGTGTACCACTAAAAAAATCACTCTCATATTTCAAATGAGGAACGGGTTGAGAAGGATCTAGGATCGCGATAAATAATTTAGGAAACCGACGCTTCAACTCTTCCTTACTCGGTGGTGGATGAAAGTTGGATTGGCCTTTGTTGTTAGGTTTTTGGTCAATATTGAAAACAATTCTATTTAAATAAGAAGTAAGAGGAATATTATCCGAGACTCTATCATCCATTGCTTTCTTGTTTTTGGAACATTAGAGGATTGGGAATTAGTTGTTAGTTTGTGTCTTTGGAGGAGGCTGCTCAAATTACCTCATGAGGTAGCCTTTCCTTTTGGCTTGTTCAAAGACCTCTTCTAGGGAGGGAGGAGATAAAGACCTCACCTTGTATTGAAGGAAAGTTTCAAGGGATCATAAGAAAAGTAGAAATAGGCTATCATTGGGCTATTATGTTCTACCTGCATAGATAGGGTCTTCCAATGCTTAATGAAAGCTTGTGTTGATTCAATATTAGATTGATGGAAATTGATGAAAGAATTGATGTTGTTTTCAGTGGAAATCATGACATTGAAATTCATTCACTATGAATATCATTAGGGAATCTAGCTCGACTATGGAGTTAGGAGGAAAATTATGGTACCAATCTAAATCATCTTCTATAAGTTATTTTACTAGGAGTTTGGTGGAAGCATATGGAATGGTCTTGATCCATTCCTTATAAATATCACCAAAGGCCTTTATATGAAGTGTGGGATTAATAGAACTGTTGATGGCGAATCAAAGAACCCCGAATGTCTCCGCAACTCGATGGGTGAGACTCTAAGTGTGATTGCATATCATGGAGCTTTTCCTAAGTGTGGGACCTTGTGAATCGGAAAGCTCTCCGGATGAAGGCCGGTTCCTATTCCTCTGTTCAGATGCACACGTAAAAATGTAGAGGGTTTACTAAAAAACCTAATCTAACTTGCCAAGGAGATAGGGTAAGAAGATGCATAAAAATAAACCTAAACTAACAAAGGTGATGCACCGAGGAATGAAGAACACCTATCTTGCCAATAAACACAAACCATTAAAATGCAATGCAAGATCATGCACAGATAACCAAAATTGTAGTGAAAGATCAAGAGGATGCAAATAAACATAGAGAGGGTTGAGAATCATCCACAGACATGCATTATCTACTCCAAAGATTGATACAATACACTACAAAATGCCAAGAGGCAAAGTTGCATTACAATTTTAAATGGGAGGTTTGAACTCCACAAACTCACCTGCCAAAGAGAAGAAGGGAGGGGAAAAACAAGAATGTCCAACCTTTAGAAAGAAGCCCCTCCTTAAAATTTATAGGAAGAATGAGAGAGGGAAGAGAGAGGAAATCCAAATCTACCCCAACCACCTCTAGGTTACATTTAATTTATCTCATTATGGCGGTAGGTGAGAACCCTAGCAAACTAAAAAAATGGTGAATTGTATTTTGCATTTTTAAGAACTTGTTCCCACCCAATTAAAGATATCCAATCATAGTTGGATATAGGACCTCGTAAGATTTCTCGAAAAGTCCAACCTTGCATGAATCCGAGCTCCCTGTGAAAAGTTATGGCCATCTGAATATCTGTGCCAGGGTTTGCTTCCTGTCAGCGCTCAAAATGTTGCGCCTCCTAAAGATGCACCATAGGCGCTGAAAATTACATGTTGACACTCTTTTTCTTGCACCTTGGCGCATCCTTTTTGTGTCGACATCCTTTGTTGTGCACCCTTAACCTGCGCCTTGGCGCATGCATTTACATGTTGACACTCTTTTCCTATGCCTTGGCGCATCCATTTACATCGGGCTTTGAGTTTCTTTGATTTCCATATTCTTTTGCTTGTCTATATCTACCCTGGGGGGAAAGATATATACAACAGAACCATAGAGGAGATAGATGGAATAATACCACAAATATCCATACTAGACATATAGGGTGTTAATGGATCTTGCTAGACTACTTGTAAGAATTTTTCGAATGGGAGGTTGAGTGATGGCACCTCATTAGGCCCATTTGGAAAATATGGGGTGTGATGCCTCAAGAGCTCTTTGGAGGGTGGTTGACTAACTGATCCATGTTGGCTTGCATTTGGAGAAACTAAGCCATCATAGTGGATTGATGTTTTCTCATTTTGTCAATGAGTTGGAGAATGAGGTTGGTAGGGTCAGAATTAGAGGCATTTTCAGATGATCCTATCTTAGTAACTTTCCTATTTTCTTCCCTATGTTTTATGAGACAAATTCGTGAAGGTGTTTTCCAAGCATTTCTTTTGATTATCCTTTATATTTAGGAAACTCAGATAGAAAATTTTGAATCTCAAGAGGATGGTGAAAAACATCATCATTCTTCCTTTCTTCTTCATCATCCTCAGGTGGGCCATTACGGTGGGTAAAATGATTACTTCTAAGTGATCTTATGGCACAACCACCCATGCTAAAAGGAAACTCAACTTTAGGATGATATGACTCAGAAATGTTTATACACCAAACATTTTTGAAAATGAAGCCTACGAGAACAATCGGTTGTACATAAAAATGTACATAGGAGCCAAAGGCATTTGTAAGTAGATCTAGGAGAATATACAAAATCAACCATGTAAAAAGGTCTACACGGGGGCCGAAGGTGTTTAGATAAGGGAAAAAAAGACAAACAGAATCGCCAGGGGTGATGGTGTTTATGAGGGTGGGTTTTTGAGATTTTATGTATTTTTTGGGTATTTAGATAAGATTAAATTTGGAGATAGGATTATTTTAACGAGGTGTGCTATGTTAGGAAATATTAGTTATTGTGAACATGTAATTATATTATCTAGATGATAATATAATAATCTAATAGTTAGTTTATATTTGTGAGTTGTGATAACAACTCGTGTAGATAGAGTTTTGTGAGAGAATAAAGCTTGTTGAGAGATACAAGGAAGATTTGTAGGGAGATGTTGAGAAAAATAGGGAATCATGGATGAAGTTTGACTCCTTGTATTAAGGAGCTACTCAACCCTATATATGCTAACTATGTGTCATATGATTAATATACAATATAGTGTGATTATTAATATTTTATGTGTATTTTTCTAAATGTTTATTTGCATTATTTGAACTTGTATTTGAATCATCCAAGTTTTAACATGCTTGACCTAAAGGTTTGTAATATTCAACTTGGGTTCACTAGAGGATGTATGTGGGCCAAAATGTGTCTCAATAACATGCACTCCTAAATCATCCATTCGACAAGGGTATTGAGGTAACAATTAGGAAACACACATGTACCAACATACAAAGGATAAAATTAAAGGGGCTATAGTGAGCACCATGGTAACATATATAGAGGGAAGTAACCCCTACACTAGGTCAACCTAGGTTTTTCAAGGCCCATGGTCAAGATAGAGGAAGGAACCCTATTGAGATATTGGTAGTTGGGTGTGGAGACGTCGGGATCAATAATAAATGTGCATAAGAAGACTGAAATGAAAGTAAATGATAACTAAGGAGATGATACTTGATAAAATTACGATGATAACTAGCATCCAACATGTATAATACTAAGCTAACATAGCATAATGAAGAAGGAAGTAAACTAATCTATGCAAGATGACAAGATATGGTTAGAAAAATCACCTTGTGATTGTAGGGTGGTCACTAATGCTTCTATCTCCGAGAAGAAACAAAAAGAGAGAGAATCACTATTATGTGGGGAAGGAGAACAAGATCCCTGTCCTAGAATCACTACATGTGATCTAATAGTATAAGAAACCATCCAAGAAGAAGAGTATCTATTCCAATATGAGCAAGATGCAAGATGAATTAAGAGATAGATAAGTAGATGTAATGATGGTGCAAAAGAGTAGAGCTAATGATAGTCTAAATGATTCTTGATTCCTTTTCTTATGAGTGTCAAATGAGACGAGGGTATATATAGGATGTGATATCTCATGGGAGATGGTGTCGGTAAATGGAAATACTACACTAACATAATCACCCATAAGAGATTGTGTTGGTTAGGGATCATAAAATGATGTAAAGTGTCATGAAAAGTAGAAATAATGTGTCATAGATCATGGATATGGATAAACAAGATGCCAAGTGATTGAATGCAACCAAGAAAATGTGAATGTGATGTGCATGATACCTAATAAGATAAGGATACCTAGTGCACGGTAAACTAAGGACAAGAACATATATCAACACTCTCTCTGTGAATAGCCTCTAACCCATAATGGTTATGTGAATAACCATTCCCCATTCTAAGTAGGTTGCTTAAGGCACCCACTATAGAAATAAATGCATCAAGTGATCCTTATCTACACAAGGAAAATGTTAACAATAGGTATGAAAGATGAAATATTAGGTGTATTACGTTATTATTAAGATGATATGGTGAAGTAAAATAAATATTATTTTTGGGGAGATATAATACATGTACATTGTGGCGTTAGACCATGGTTGAGCACTTAGGAGGTTTGTTATGGATCGTTTTGCAAGACTCTGGGTTTTGGGTAGTTTTGGAAATTTTCAGGTGACTTGGTTGTAGAGGTATTTTGGAGGTGACTTAGTCTAATTTTTGGTATTGTGAGAAATTTTTGATGCTCTTGAGGTCATGATATTTCCATTGGTATATCACACTTACATATTTTATGTCACATCCCACTTTTTCATTCTACTTTGAGGTAAAAATAAGTCATGATTTAATAAATGTCTGCGGGAGCAAGCTGACTAGTGCTGACTTGAGGCTACTTTTACAGTTATATAGACACACATACCTCTACAAGGAAGTATATACATGTGCATATGTACATACCAAGCACCGTACCTACACTCGTCACCTTACGACTATTGATTATTTATTAAGTCACAACTCATTCTTGTTGTACATGTTAGTATGATTGTTCTTCATCTCGTTGTTGTATGAGATGAGTTTTTAATGGTAATAGACTTGTTTCCTTGTTGTACGTGCTTACGATATAGTGCTCCAAATTTCTTTCTTTAGGTGATGATTTAGCAATACCGACTAATATGTTGCATGAATGTACCTTTATAGACACAAAATCACGTACTTGGGTACATTTCTAGGTCCTAAATACATACTAGCATTCATATGATTCCTAAGAAAGAAAACAAGTAATTGATGACTGTATTTTGCCTCTTTTATGTTGTTCTTATTTTTCACTTGGTCTTACACACCATATAACCCAATCAATATTTTACTTATTTATCTTTTATGACTCCAGACACTAGTGCCCGGCTAGGATAGGAGCACCCTGTGCCATTGTCTCCTCTAGCTGTCCCCGACCCTTTTCCACATTACTCCTTTTGGTTATCTTTTATCTTTTTGGCATTTTTTCACTTATGGGAAAACTTTCCATTTGTCAATTATGGAATTCAAACAAGGGAATCATATAAGTACATAGTTATTCATTCAAAATGAAGGACCAAGCACTAATAATATACTATCATCACCTAATATTACATCTAAAGGAACATAAAGCACTTCAAGAAATCCATTTAGCATCCATCCATGGAGACAAGGCATTGAATTTTTACATACACATCATAGGAAGGGGAATTTATTTATTTCATCCACACATTCTATTACATTATTACATCTAGTTACAACCCACTATCAAGTGCAATAGCACAAGGGAATCCTCAACATGATTCTTACACATAATCACCAGAACTACATGGAGTCTGAGATGTAGTGTAGCACTTGGTCTTATGTTTAATATCGAGGTGATCGTCGGGGTCATTTTGAATTCCCATTCTACATCTTTCATTTTTGGATTTTATGTGGTTTGTGGGATTTTATAGGTGATATTTGTTTTGCAGGTTACAGGTACCCTCGATGATCAAAGAGTGACACACAAGAGATCAACATGGAATATTTATGACACTTGTGTGACATTGTAAAGATCAGGTTTTGACCATATGTGTAGTCACAAGTGCCCAAAAAATGTCTCTAGCACCCAAGTGTCCTTGTTCATCCATGGTCTCCACATTTGACCTTATTCTTATAGTCTAGAATTTATCATGAGCATTCACGATGTTGTTCACATTCTCGTTTAAAAATTCTTCTAGTCTAGAGCACTTCAAGATCAAGTGTAAATCAACTAAGTCATTATTTTTACATCATTTACTTAGGGTTTCATATTTACTTTCTTATTGGCTTGCATCATATTATACTTAGAATTGTATATCATTATTTACATCAATTACTATGTAATTAGGGTTTAATAAAATTCTATTTTTCTTAAATCATTTTGTTAAACCCATCGCTTGGATCCCACCTTATTTATAGGGTTTTATTCTTATGACCCAAAATAGGGGGACACATCGGTGAACAAATCACCCCATACGGTAGCTCAAAGATACAAAAATACATTACAACAAAAATAGACATAAATTACAATTATAACACTGAATATGAATAAGACTTAGGTCAGAATCACAACATAAACACCAATGCCCAAATTCATATAGGAGCATTTGGGAACCTATGTCCTCCCTAGGTGCTAATATCACGGGGAAAACAAAATCATTTTCTCAGATTAACACAATTCACATAAGCCTTTAGAGTAGTTTAATAGTACTAGGCATAGTCCTCTAAAAAAAAATGCATGCAATCTTCACTTCAATCGAAACAATTAATACATTTGGAATAAATCAAGGAAAACAAGAAAAAAATAGGGACACACCATCTCCAGTGATGTTTATCAAGAAGAGTCATGGAAGGAGAGTAACACTAGAACTCTATCCACAACACTTGTTCCTTAGTGTGAGATTGCCCGGAAAAATTACACTTGGTGTGAGGTCACCCAATAAAATTACACTTGGCATGAGATCGCCAAAAAATTCACTCTTTGCGTGAGATCACCCAAAACATTCTATCTTAAAAGTAGATAAGGACATTTGTCTATCCTTTTACACTTTTCTACGTCAAGTACATACTTTCCTTTTATATACTTTTACATACTTATGCACACTTTTCTCTGATTTATCATATACGAGACTTTGACTACATTCTTGCTCTTATTTTTGTAGGTCTATCTTTATAAGAAGAAAAAATCACAAGAAAAATGAAAAACACAACAAGCATAACAATAGGCACAACATGATACAACACATACACCCCTATGATCACTTTCTCTTTCTAGTTTCCACACTTCATTTTTGCATCATTCCACACTTCACTTGTCCACTTGGAAAGTTATTTTCCGTATGCTCTACATGGTTATCAAGCACACACCTCTTATCTAATTTATGTTATCGATTTTTGCATCATTCCACCTTACTCGCTTCTTTTGGGTATCTTTTATCTTTTGGGAAATTTTTCACTTATGGGTCATCATTCTAGTTTTCAATTATGAAATTCAAATAAGGGAATCATATAAATACATAGTTATGTGTTCAAAATTAAGGACCGAGCACTAAGCATATACTATCATCACCCAAGGTTACATCTAAAAGAACCTAAAGAAATTCAAGGAATCCATATAACATCTATCCAAGGGATAAGGGAATGCATTTTCTACATACACAAAATAGGAAGGGGAAGTTATTTATTCCATCCACACATTTTATTACATTATTACATCTAGCTACAACTCGCTATCAAGTGCACTTGCAAAAAAGAATCCTAGGGCACGATTCTTACACAAACTAACCAAAACTACATGGAATCTGAGATGTAGTGCAATGCTCGGTTGTAATTTCAATCTTAGGGTGACCGTTGGGGTCGATCGACTCCCATCTCTGCATCTTTATTTTTGGATTTGATGTGGTTTGTGGGATTTTGCAGGTGATATTTATTTTGCAGGTTATAGGTACCCTCGGTGATCAAAGAGCGATGCAAAGGTGATCAAAAATGAATATTTATGACACTTGTACGACACCATAAAGACCAGGTTTTGACCATTTGTGCGATCATAGGAACCCACTAGAGGTCTCAACACCCTGTGCACCCTTGTCCACCATGGGTTCCTATTTTTGGCCTTATTATTGCAGTTTATAATTTATCCTTAACATTGATGACATTGTTCACCTCCTATTCACCAATTCTCCCGATCTAGAGCACTTTCAGATAAAGCATAAATCAACTAAGTCATTCTTTCTACATCTCTTAGTTATGGTTTGAGACTTACTTTCTTATTTTATTGCGTCATATTATACTTAGTAAATATATATCATTATTTAAATCAGTTACTCTTCAATTAGGGTTTAATTAAAACTCTATTTTTGTTGAAACAACCTTGTATTACTTCGTTACTTAGAGACAATTATTATTTCTCTCGATGAATGACTAACAACCTTGTGATTTGTTGTTCGGTATTAGACCACGAAGCATTAGGAATGTATTCTTCACGCTTGAAAAAGGGATAAGAAAGGTAACCATGGTTTGTATTTTATGATTATGAACCATGATTGCATTATAATGATCTTTATTTTTGTTTTATAAATAGTTATGTTTATTAGAAGGGTAAAAAGTTTAACTGTTGGAATATCCTACTTTGCAAATGTTTATTAACATAAGTTGATGACCTTCTCTTTATCAAAGGCAAGCAATAAGTTGTTAATGCATTATTATTTCAATTTGGTCATCAATCCAGATCAAACTTGGTAAGTGGTGTTAAGTTGGATCTAAGACCCAGGGCATTAACATTGATGTTCAATTGTGCCAAACTTAGTATTTAATTTATTAACCAAAAAGGTCTTAGACCATATGGTGATGGCAACATAGCTTTTTTAGGGAAAGGTAATGTGATGAAAGTTAAGTGGTATAAGCCCCAAGGCTTATTTTAATTGTATAAATGATAATTGTCTTCACACGAATGTGGGGAAACACCGTTAAAAGTGACAAGGTTTTAAATCTATATTTTGGTCAAAGTTATCCACCATGCATTATGAAAATATTTATTTTATAAGTTATAACGCTATGCAACTTTGGTTATTGTTTAAAATTGTTAATAATATTCAACCATTCGAGAGCCACCATTAGAATGGGAGAGAAAATAGACATGTCACTACATGACACATGTAAACTATTAATGACATTCAATTCTAGTAGTGGTTCCTTGTAATCAAAAAAGCTTCTTGGAAAATCTATTGTGCATGCATTGAAGGTTTATTTAAAGCATTTTTTTGATGATCTTGTTTTAGGTGAGATGTGCATGGGAAGTTTTATAAGCTATTCACGAAGAGTTATAATGGGGATTCCTTGCTAAAATTATATGCTTTTATTTTTGGCTCAAATGTGTTTAATTTGTTTAAATATGAAAAGAATGGGGTTTTTGGTGGTTCAAGTTCCTTTAGTATTATCTGAATTTTTTTGTGAATATTTCATGAAATAAATTATGTTGGGTTTTGTTGGTTATTTCAATTTTCTTGGAAGAAATGGGTAGAAAGGAAATCATTAAGGAATTTCCGGATCTATTACAGGCATTGATTATTGACTCAAATATATTTTACATTATGATATTTAGATTATTACTAGATTTTATTCCTCTGGTTAATATCTCGTAATTAAATAAAATTCATATCAACATTAGTTTATTAAATAACTTAAATTAAAAAGCCTAGAATCGATGGGTATTTGAGTTTTTGAATCCTTTTTAGGTATTCAATTTGAGTATGGTTGTTGATCATATATCTTGTCTGAGATACTTACTAGTATTAAAATTTATACAACCATCAATTCATTAAGCAATTGAATGCTTGTATAATCAGTGATTACAATTCATTTTGTAAATAGAAGAAGGGAATTTATACTTGTTCCCATTGTTTGCAAATTTGGTTTTAGTATAAGTTTGATTTTTGACCTGTGTGCATGTTGATCTTATCTTCATAAAGTATTAGCCTTCGACCATGCTATCTCAGGATTTGTGGAATATTTTATGGTCATGACCTTAGGTAAAGGGTGACTATTCCCTTTTCTATTTGATTAAGGAGACCACAACCCACATTTTCTTGGGTAGATCTTATTTTAGCTTTTGAAGGATATAAAAATATATGACAATGCCGTACTCCTTAGAAGCATGGATTATTTAATTAGGTGGGTTGTAATATTAGAGTTCTATTGATCTTGCTATGATAATATGGATTTTTCTATGGTTCATTTGAGATGAGGGGAAATAAATTTCATTAGGGAAAGTCTGTTTAACTTTTTTGAAATATTTTTTTTAATGAATATTAGATATTTTAAGGTTCTAACCCTTCCATTAAGTAATTATGGATGTTTGGTTTGGTAATAAATTAATATGGACTCTTCAATGGTCTGTCATTAAGCTACTTTTGAGTAACACATACTTTTATGGTATGACTGTAGTTGATAATTTCCCTTCAAAGGAACCTGCACAGTTGGGGATAATGCACCCAAGCTATCCATGATAACTAAAAGTTACTTTAAATATGAGCTGTAGTTAAACTATTATTAAACTCCTCTTGAGTTATAATATGGACAATGATTGTATGAGATTTCTATTATTTAAAAATGTAAAATCCGAGCTATATTGACTGTAGTTGAGTGATGATGTTTGATCATTTAGAATTGAAATGAGATAGGAATTGGGAATAATTATGAAATAGATTCAACTCAATATTTAATATTAAGGCTTATCTAATTTTTTATAGGACTATTTTATCATGAATAGCTTATGGAAGTAAAGTTCACTTCATAACTTGATGATCATTATTATTAAAATTGATTAACCATATTTTTGAAGAATAGAGAATCTATAACCTTTAATATTTTTTATTTCATAATGTAACAATATGGTTATGAGTTATGAATCCATGCCAGTTCAATGAACTGACTATGTATATTACTGTATTTTATCCTACAACTTACATAACTAAGTAGTATTATGAAGTGATTAAAGAATTGGATAATGCATCATGCATTGATTATTATTGTACTTGATTCATATGAATGTACTTGTACTTGATTTAATGCGAAAGTATTAATTTTCTATTGTATAAGGTAAATGAGTTTGATGTATTAAATGATTATCTTCGATAATCACTTTGTGAATATGTATTAATGTTATTAATTATGAAATTAATGATTATTGTTCATATCATTATGATTGTGTTATGAGACATACTTGTATCATTGTTTAACAGTAAGATTTCATTGTGAATTGTTGTATAATATGTTAACACAACTGCTTTAAGATTTTGTTATGATTAAATGAATTTGTAACGAAAATAGTAAGACAAAACAAGAAATAAAACATAGTACTTAAAGAAGATAAGTATGTCAATAAGATATATTTATTCATCATAGATAAACAAGATGATGTATATCGGTTTATAAATATGAAACATTGGGAACATACTGTTGTCTTTTAATAGTAGTAACTTACATGTTTACGATTAAATATATTCATTGTAAAATATCATATTTGTTTCTATTTGACTCTACCAATGAAATAATTATGACGATATGAAATGAAGTATGAAAGTACATTGTAATCATATGAAATAGTACCAATATACACACCTAACTTAAGTAAAATAAAGTATCTATTAATGATCACAAATGATAATTAATTTAGTGTTATGAATTGGTTTAAATCTCATACTTGACTAAACCTAATCAATGATTGTAGAAAAATATAGTTTGACTTACATCAAATATAAGGTACATACACTAGTCAATGACTTGATGAGTTCACTAAACACCTCTAACATAAATTGGATAACTCAATGAAACTATAAATAAAATTTCATTAGGAAGAAAGTATATAAACTATAAACAAAGGGTAGACATCATGAGATGACATTTGTGTCATATGATCCTTGTCCATACCATATTGAGATGGTTAAAGGGAGAGAAAAAAATGTGCAATGAATTAGGTTATTACGTGAGCGTATCCTTTCCCGTAGGGATCCTAAGGTGGTACTAACAAGATTCATGTGACCTGAATATCAAGTCATGATACCTACAAATTTAGAACTAAATCTAATTACTTATTGTAAACGAATAACTAAAATGATTAACTATAAAAACGATACTTAATGAATGGAAAAGAACTTAGATAAATATGTTACGATGGTTGTATAGTGAAGGGAAGATAGGTTTTGTAGGCTTGTGTGCAGTCAAAATTTGCTTGCTAACGTAATGCCAAATAACTATGGCCATAATAGTGCAAATGAATGATTGTATTTTTATTCACAATGTATTCTTGTTATCAATGTCTAGAGTCGATGGAGGTTACTTTAGTGAATTTTTGGTTGACACTAAGAAGATGCAAAGGTTCTCTTAGCCTATAATAAGGCTTAACCAAAGGTATATAATGTATACTGGCTTGTAAAGAGTGTTGAAGGGTGATTGATAAGAATCAGAACCCTTTGCAGTTGCACATGGTTATTATATGTTGTCTAGATGGATTCTAGAATATTAAGTAATGTTGGAATAATTTAGCAGTGGCTGAGTAATGATAATATTCATTACAACATTATAAGAACTTAAGGGATTTTGTAAACTTATTAGTATGTTGGGTTTATTCTCTGCGTCTTTGAAAATCATCAAGGCATAAAAGGTAATTAATGGCTGATAATTTCCCCCTTAGTTTGTTGAAGCATAAAATGGTTGTTACATTTTTGTATCTATTGTCCAAAATAACCAACCTGGTTATTTTGACAACTTGATTCCATCCGGCTCTAAGTTCAAGTTTTTAGGTTGTGCACACAGTTGGATTCTTTCTTTGGCATATTTTATTGGTTACATTTCTTTGCATGTACCCTTGTGTGCATTTCTTATTTCTTCCTCTTCCCTTTGATTCCTTTAACGCACTTCATGCTTCCTTTTATATTCTACCACTTCCTTTCATTTCCTGTGTGCATAATTATTTACGCATCATCCTTCCTTCCAAAATTTTTGTGTACCCTTCTACGTGCCTCTATGGAATTTCCCCTAGTTTTGTTAATTCCTTGTCATGATATTTTGCATGTACCTCTTCTTCAAAATTCCTATGTATTTCATTGGGCACACTCTTTTCCCTTTCACACATCCTTGTCTTACACCTTCCATTCTTCCTTCTTTTTTCATGCACTCCTTTAACCAAGTTCCCATGCCCCACTTACATACCTTTGCAGATATGCACCTTTTCATTCCCATTCCTTATAAATCCTATTGTGTGTGCTTGCAAATCTCTACATTCTTCCATATCTCGTGCCTCTTGCTCTTGCACATGAGTCAAGTGCAATATTTTGCACTAGTTATTAAGTACCATGTATCAACCTATCAAATGAAGTATAAAACATGCAACCTATTAGGACATGCCAATCTGTGTACTCGAATCCTCACATCAAACAAATGTATGACATGTGGAAGAAAATAACAAAACAACTAACAATCAACCACCTTATTTATCCAATCGAGTGCACCACGTTTCATTACATGTTTAGTTTGCACTTTGTAAAACTTCAAATCACCATAACTTCTACTGCAGAGATAAGATAAATGCGCTCAAGTCTTCTTAGAAATCTCTTTGGCATGGGCTATACTCTAGGCTATTCAAAATAATATTTTGGAAGGATTTGGTATGTGAAAGATAGAGAAATTTTTATCAAGACATTAATTCACAAATTCAATCAGCTCAACCATCTAGATTTGATTAGATCCCCCTCCTTCCTTCTTCCATAAGATACAAAAACATAGGGAGGTAGATCTAACTTGACCTTGTAGGTGGATTCACAAGCATTTATTACTTATTGTTAGTGGTTAGAAGTTTGAATATGGGTTTCCTTCTCTCTTTATCATTCCTTCTCTCCCATTTTTCTATATTCATGAAAGATGCTCATTATAAAAGACTTGACTCTTTTGGTTTACAAGAGTATTATTTAGAGTAGTGTCTTTGCATTTTGAGTTGTAGGCCTCGAAATGGATTTTTACATGTGGATACTTTCCTCTTCCACCATTGTAATTGACTGTGAATCTTTAGAAGCAATAAAATCTTTGTTTTTGGCTATTCTCTGTGGTAGCATAACCTAGTGGGCATTTAGCTCAAAATATCTTAATTTAATATAACATATCATCGTGATACAAAACCTAATGAATTAAATACCTAAATAATATGTTATGGCATAACGTAAAAACCACTAAGCTCTTAATATAACTATTCACTTAGATTGTATTATTATGTTTTGGCATAAACTACCTACCACTATACTTATAATATCTTACTTTATTTTAGTGAAACTTAGAGACTTCTAATATCAAATTATTATGTTGTGTCATAAGCTAGCGAAAGCTAAGATCAAAATATAATTGGGTAACTGGATAGATTATAACACCCACAAAGCTCAAAATATTATAGTGCATAAGTACCTAACAACCACTTAGGTCAAACTATTTTAATTTAATTTGTTTAATCCAACCCACCGTAAGGTCTTAATGCTATACAACACGATAAACTTGATGAATCCTATTGCTCACTAAACTATTCTTAGTTTTAAACAAAGTGATTGCTTGAACCAAAAAAGTGTGTTGCCTAAAAATAAAAAAGTGTATTTAACAGAGAGAAAGCCTAGCAGTTGCTAAGCTATTCTTAGTTGAAAAAAAAAAGCAATCGCTTCACCCAAAAAAAGTGTTTGCATATAAAAAAATCCACCTATCCTCAAGTCCACAAAGGTAAATGAAGAATTAATTCAAATAAGAATTATAGCGTAGTGGTCACTAGAGTAGGAAACCTTTTTCATGTAGATCATATTCAAAAAGGAGTTTATATAAACGATAAAAAATAAATCGGAGTTTATATAATAGTATACATATAGAAATGGACACGTTGTACCCTAGCGAATACTAAGCTATACTTAAAGGCAAATATATCATGTTTATAATGAATATATGTATGTTTAGAATCTTATTTTTCATGTGATACAAAGTTATACGTCTAGAATTCTATATTTCTTATGATATTTTGATATAATATTTTTACATTTAGGACAAGAAAATAAACTTGGAATAGCGAGCCAAGAATTTACACTACAAGTTTCTAAATACAATGCGATCTACTCATTGTACTCTGGCGGTCGCTAAGCTATTCCTAAAGGGAAATTTATCATGTTCATAATGAAGCTATGTTATAAATCTAAATTCTTAATCTTTGTAAGAAATCATATTAAAAATCTATAAAGTAACAAATAAATTTGGTATTTATATAATGGATACATATATATACATGTAAAATGATATCTTTAATATGTTATATAGGTAAACATATAGTTTTATCTACTTCTTAAATGATTCTAGTAGAATTATTTTATATTTATGAAAAAATATGGAAAATTAGAATTGTGTCTGAGAATATATAAAACAATTTTTACATACGATGCCATCTACTCATAGCATCGTAGTGGCCACTAATCTATTCTTAAAGGTAAATATATCATGTTCAAAATGAAGTTGTTTTATAAATATAAATTGTTAATCTTTGTGAATATAACAACTGACAAAGAACAAAAGTGATTGCTAGGACCAAAAAATGTTGTGTTGCCTATATAAAAACAATTGATCCATGAGGGGCCAAGGAAAATGAATGCTTTTTCCAAATTAGAATTATAGCCTAGCGTACGCTAGGGTATACAAATTTTCCTATGGTAGAGTTTATTCATAGAAAAGAAATCATATTGAAAAGATACAAATGATAACAAATAAATCCAAAATTTATATAATGGATATATAAATATACATGTAGAATCTTATATGTAATTCAAAATAGAATTGGGGTTTCATAAATAGGTTATCGAAACAGCCAATTATATCGTGGAAAACTCAAATCTATGTTAATTTTTGGCATAGAGTAGGGGGATCAAAAGGAAGAATATGTTAATTATAAAATACATATTGATTAAAATTAGATTTAATAATATTATTACATATATAATGTGTTTAACTTCTAATGTACATACCATAAAAATGATGAAGACATTACATTTGGTTAATTCTACATGGAAACATGTATATAATTGGAAATAATTATCATACAATTGAATTCATAATATAGTTTGATAGTTTTGAATTAATTTTTTTACCTCATATATTTTCCTAAATTATCTAAATGACAACCATGTAAAAATGTAATATGCATTAATTAGCAAGGTTTCTTTGCATCATGTTTATGAACAAAATTAAAGTATTTTTGGTTGTCGACCAAAATAAAATTAAAAATAAGGTGATTGTGCTATCATTATCCTAAAAAAAAAATCATAGGAATGAGAATGGAAAAATTCAAAACGAAAAATCCAAAGAGAGACATAGAATAACGGTAATGGGAAATCATTTAACCAAGATAAATACTAGACCAGAAAAGTGATTAAAATTTCTTTTGTTAACACACAAAAAAGTGATTTTTCATGAAAAACAAGGAAGTTTGGAATGGAGATCAAAATAAAATTGAAAGAAAGGATTGATTTGTAGATCACAATTTAGGACAAAGCGGGGATTTTTGGATCGCGATAAGACTACCATGAAAAACATGGGAACCGAGTTGACTACAAAGTAACTAATAGATCTAAAAATAAAAAAGGTACAAATTTACTATAAATACCTAGTTTAGTAATATATGGGATTATTTCATGCTTTATGTTTTCTATGAAACCTTCATCTTCTATCTCATTCAAGAAATCATCAAGATTCTTTTCGTAACCTCTGTTTCTATCCTCCTTCACGTGTGTTATTTATGTGCATCATTTCTATGCTTATTTTATGTTCATTTGTTGGCCCCTAGAATGTTGGATAAGTACAAAAGGTGCGTATGCGCGTAGGTCCTAGTTAAAGAGAGGTGTGAAAGGACAAAGCACGTAGGGTAGGGTTTAAGAAAAGGGTTTAAGGAAGCCCGTGGCATGAGCAGCGCACGCAGATAGAACCAAGGGTTTGAGACTTAGAAAAATTGGGCATTCAAGATAGAACACGTGAAAATAATGACCTGATTGTGCATGCTGTGTGGATAAGGTGCTGACCTAGTGATAGGTTGGCCTAGGAAGGAGCATGCCTGCGGTAGAAGCTTCTAGAAGCACATCATGGTGAAAAGTGGAAAGCTCAAGCCTAGGAGAGCATGCTCACATGGAGGACCACATTCATAAATGTGATATTGGATTTGAGGGTGTTGGAGGATGAGTTGGTAGCCCAGAAAGGCTATAAATACAAGCACCTGTAGAGTAAATGGAGGGAGAACAAAAAGAGGGTAGAGCTTTGCAAAAATACTACAAGAACTTTGTTAGTGGATAATGGTATTTGGGAAAGAATGTATAATGGGTATGGGGATTGTAATTTTTATTTTGATAGCCTAGCTACATTAGTCCATTATAAAGCATGACTGCATGGTCTATTTCTCTATGACATTCTGTAATGGCTCCATGGATGTAATGAGGTTACCGGTTATATGGATATGAATATTAATGATTATGATGCATACGTATTTATGAAAGGTTCTCTTTCATTTATGTTTATGCTAAGTATGGATGCTTGTATACTTCTTTCTATTATGGTATAAGCTATATAATATGTTAAGTACTTTCTGTTTGTAATGACTGTAAGGATCTAGAGGTCATTTTTGAGCTCTATGGTTCTTGAATGTATTAAATCCTTTTAAATGTCTTAAGCACAAATCATAGATGCTGATATTTCCCACTAAACTCACATAAAAGAGAGACTCGACACCCGCACGTGCCTCAGGTGAGCACCCATCATCCACTGGGTGATAGGTGGCATGCATGGGGTACCTTTCTTTGTGATAAGGGTAAAAATGACTACATCTTGGTTTCATTACCGAGATTATTTTCAAAGTTGTAGTGGGAAATAACATACAACATGATCTATGGAATTCTATGCGATGATATTGCTCTACGCTCCAAGGCTATTGGTAGTATTGATACTGGTGTTAGCCCAATCTGGAGGCTCAAATTGATGCTATGGCTAAGCAGCTAGAAAATTTGTTTGCAAACTCAGCCCATGAGACTCGAGTGGTTTATGGTGCATAGATTGTGAAGTAGAGGGCATGTCAAGGATAATTGCCCCCGGAGGATGGTATGTTCCGTGATATTAGATTGTGAATTTTTTCATGGGGACCATGATGTAAGTAGATGCCCCTTATTACAATGTGTAATCCATAAGAATATGTCTTGCTACTATAAGATTTTCACCTCTACAACCCATTATACCAAGGACTGTAGGCTCATTGATCAAATCCATGAGGCCATTGATCATGGGGTGCACCAAACTAGCATTGCCAATAGTTCCAAAGGTGATGATCACTGTTATGAGGAGCACACAGATGGAGGCACATGTGGAAGGGGTTTTCAAGGAGGATTCCATGGTCATGGTGACCGTAGGGGAGGAAGGATTGAGTTCCTTCATGGAACCTGTTTCAACTATGGGTCTATAGAGCACTACAAATGAGAGTGCTGGACTTGTTGCAGGTGCTTATGGTGTAGAAAGAAGCACAAATATGAGGAGTGCCTAGAGTTATTTGAGCACATGAATCAACAACACTAGAAAGACAAGGGTGCTACAATGGTCAACATTAAAAAGGAAGACATGTAGTGGATGCCATAGGTAACATGGGATGTAGGTTTGGAGCCAATTTTGGTAACAAAAAGAGTAGAATCCATGCACACAAAAGAGATACCAAGGTAGAAGACCTAGTTTCGAGGGAGGAAGTGGTTAATGGAAACTACCAGAACTCGTGCATCAAAAGGAGTTATATCAAGACACCATGAATTTCATTCAAAGTTTACAAGGGGAGATCCAATGTCTAAAGGAGTAGTCTAGGAGGGAGGAATAAGGAAGGAGAGTTGAGGCACCAAGGGATGACCTGGATGAGGTCAAGGAAGTATGTAAAATGCTAAGGCAAGAGAACATTATTCCCTTGCTAGGATCATGGTTGAGAGAGAAGGTACCATGCACCAGAGGAGAGTGTGAGAGGTAGGTCTTACACTTAAACCTTCCTACTCATAGCCTTGACTATGACAAGGATATCACATTGAATATAGTTATAGATGTATGGCTCCTTAGTAATATCCACATTGACACATGCATGAAGGTCAATGTTCTAACTCTAGATGCATGACATCAGATGGGAAGACTTTCATTATAGCCATCTTCAAATGTGTTGTATATGGAGAATAAGACTAAGGTAATGCCCATTGGTGTCTTAAAGGATACAACTATCACTATCCAGGGAGCTAAGTTTACTGGGGGCTTCAAAGTTCTAGCACTCACCGAGGAAGACAATTTTCTAGCACTACTTGGGTGCCCATGGTGTCACAAGAACAATGCAGACCTTGATTCAACAAACGGTACTTCAGCTTTGAAAATAAGGAGGATCGAATCATTATAACCTTGGCTAATGGGAAGTTGATGCCCTATCCGAACCTCCGGGAGAAGAAGTTCTAGACATGATATATGTGTGTTCAATCGGGGACCCTGAGATAATCCATCCTATTGTGAGAGTTATCTAGTTTGAGGATGCTTAGTTAGTAAGTGACACCACCAGCCTAGAATGTGATAATTGGGTACATGGGACTTATGAATTGATCAGATGGTAGTTGAGAGGATCAGTAACAAAAGTAACAAAGACACGCGTGGTCCGTTTCCTAGGAGGAAAGAAATTACCTAAGTATTTAGGAGGGGCCTTCCCTGAGATCTTATTACAAGAGATGGAATCTCAGTGGAAGGAGGAGAAGGAATGAAGAGGGATGCTAAGTTATGTCCTAATTGACACAGTGGCACGGTGGTGGGCTACACATCAATAGAGCCTTTTGGGATGGTGTGAGTTGAGAATTTCTCTCTTTGTTATATTTTCTAGAAGTAACATGCCCACCGCCATCAAGGACTACCATGGTAAGGATCCCACCTCTTTCCATATCCAAGAGTGTGAGAGGATCTGGAGAGAAGGTGTAAAAGCTTTTCCACCATCTCTTTGTGTACACAAGTTATATTCTACACTACAAGGTTACACACGTGCATGGTTCATACACTCTGAGACATTACGCCAAATAGGAAATTAGCAAGAGCTAGCATCTAACCTCATTCAAATATTTGAATATCAAATTACCAAGCCATCAATTGATAAAACATTACAATTTTTTAAGCATCTTCGTCGTTGCAAATAAGCGGCACCCACGGATGCAAATCAGGTTTCTAAGTTGATGTTTCAGGCATCCAATGTGATTGCACAACATTGAAACCTCTCTCTAAGTGTGGGACTTGTAAAATGAGAGAGGAATCTCAGATTAGAGGCTGGTTCCTCAAACTCCTCTGATCAGATCCATTATTTGCACAACTGCAGAGGTTTGAATCCTAATCTACTCTAAATTTCAAAGGGACAAAGGTAGAAGAGTGCAAAAATTGAAACTAAACTAATGCTAATGATGGTGATGCACCAAAGGAGTTGTAGACACCTGCTGCTGCATAAAAAATACACAATCCACAAGAAAACACAGCACAAAACATGCACAAATTGCTCAAAATGTAATGAAAGATCAGGAAAACAATGATAGATATATGAAAGGATTGAGGGATTTTAATCACAGAACATATATTAACATTCCATGTCCAATACAATGCATTACAGTGATCTAGAGGAAAAAAGAGGTGTTGTATTACATGGAAAGGTAAAAATCTTCACAAATTCTGCCAAGGAGGAAGAAAAAGGAAGTTGCAGAGCTGAAAAGGTGTCTCTCTTTGCAAAATGAACTCATTCTAGCTTTTACAATGCATGGGTCGAGCCCAGGAGAGAGAAAATGTGAAAAAACATGGGAGCCATTACCCATTGAATGAAGATGCATTAAAACAACATGGAGGTCCTTACAAACCCATGCCCTGACATTTTTGACCATACTGAAGAAGAATGCGACCCATTTTGCATTAAAACTGGTTGTTGAAACATCATTTCTGGCCATGACCATGTGCCAGAGGTGTTTCTCAATTTTCTCTCTCCAAACTGAACCAAAATGAAAAAATGACCCCAGAATCTTGTAGACAATTTCACCAGATTTCCATTGATATAAAGAACGCGAAAAACCGAGCTCTGGATCGAAAGATATGGTGATTTGAAGTTTTAGGTCAAAACAGGACCAAATCGGGTCGGTGGGAAAATTCGAATTTTTGCACCTTTTTGGTCATTTGGAAAATTTTCCAAAATTTCCCCGCACTCTGCCACTCTAGGTGCCATGTGGTGGCATCTCATTGGCTGCGGGCCTTTCAGGGGAAATTTTTCCAAAAACTCCGCCAAGCCATAACTTAAAAAATACATGGAGTTAGGAGGAAAAATTTACCTTTCTAGAAAGCTGAGAAAGAGCTCTATCCAATGGTGCCACTTCTAGAAGGTTTTGAGTGCTTGAAAGAAATTTTTTGTGACTGAGGCACAAGAGAGGGAAGAATGGGAGGAGTTAGCCACAAAATGAGTAGGGGGCACATTTTGGATAACAATTTTGGTGACTCAGAGGGGTCATCTGCCTGCTGGATGAAGTTACCAGTTGCTTGAAGCATCCATTGGGCATGGAGTCATGAGTTGTAACCTGCAAACTGATCTAAACTTTGAAAACCTCCTCTCTAAGCCACTTGGAAACCCACTGAAATGGAGTTGTTCTCACCAAAATGCCACTGAAATGGACTGTGCAAGAGCAAAACCAGCACCACAAAAACTATGTACAGAACTGAAAATCATACATGCTCTAAATGGAACATGCAGAGTGTGCACAAGCACTTCTTCTACTAAAAGAAAAACTACCTACTCTACTCTAACTGGAAGTAAAGGCAAGCTAAACAAACCCTGTAATTGGTTGTGAGAAATAGCTTCCCTTTCTCAAAAGTGGCAGCCATGTAATTGATTTGGAGCTGATCATGGCTGTTAGGATGAGTGGAAAATCAAAAAAAGCTGGTCTCCCACCCAAATCATCAAGGTATCGGTTGAATTGAAGGTGAATCCAATACCTCTTTTAGTTTCTCTGCATTTGGATTGAAGAGGTATGGCGGCTGATCCTTGGTACTTTGTAGCTCATCCTCATGCTCAGAAGCAAGCATGACTGGTTGTGACTTCTCCTTTGACTCAATGAAGTCAAATACCTTATTGGGCAAGGTATGATCCATTTGATATGCCCATAGCTCTGATTTTCAACTCCAAAAATGGAGTCTTCTTGTAGACCCTCCTGAATGGATGGTGTGGAAGAAATGGTGAAATTCCTTTGTCCTTTCTCTTCCTCTAATGAAGAACATGAAAGATTAAAATCTTCCAATCTTGGTTCCAAAGAGCTGCTATAAGATGCAGGCTGCTGCAAATGAATGTTCTCCTTCATGACAACAAACTCAAGTGTTTGGAATGTGGATGATGAAAGAGAGAATGGTGGAAACTCAACCGGCTCTTCTCCATCAAAACAGTCCTCCAAATCTGACAGATAAACTACCTCATGGCTGTCCTGCTGCAAATGCTCCACTTCCTCCATGGTGTCTTCTTGATCTGTAACTTGACCACCATGGTTTCTTTCACCCTCCAACATTGAGTTTGAGAGATCAAACTCCTCTTCAGCACTAGAACTCGGGAGAGATGAAGTAGAAAAAAGAACTGAAGGTTCTCCCATAGCTTGCTTTGTGCTCAAAGCCCTTGGATTTACAATTTTCTCCTCCTGACTAGAATGTTCTCCTCTTCTTTTGGATCTGGAGCAGCTTCTCCTTTCTCTACTACTTGAAGACAATCATGCTCTTGATAGAACTCTTCCTCTAGCATGAAGTTTGTCAAGTCAAACTCTTCATCTGCTTGCTCTAGAGGACAAGTTGGGACTGCAAGATCTTCTTCTGAGCTTTCTTCCTCTATGGCTGATTGTGTAACTTGAATTGAATCAACATTCCCTTCAAATAGAGTGCCAACATGGACACTACTTTATGAGTAAAATGACTGCTGATCTGCTTCTTCTTTTTGCTCTTCTTCTGCTGCCACAAAATCAGTCTTAACCACCACCTATTCTCCAACTCCAACCTCTTTTGAAGGCTTAACCATCAAGGGGATCTTTTTCATCCCAAATTTGGAAGCCCAACTCCTCAAGTTGTTTGTCATTTCTTTTCTGTTGGGCTCCTCTTCTTGCTATCCTTCATGGCTGATTTTTGCAATTTCTTCTTCCCCACATGGAATTGGGAATGCAAGAGGAGGGATGGGTCATAACTCAATTGATTTGGAAATTTTTTGTGGTGGTAGAGGAGGTGAAACCTCTTGTTTCTTTGGAGGAGAGCGTATTTCTTTTAGCTCTTGTGGAGGGGATGAATGTTTGGAAGGAAAAGGAAAGAAGAATTGAGGTGTGGTGGAAGACTGAGAGGTGGAGACATGGGATCAACATTTGGGACAGCAGATGGAGAGTTTAGAATTTGCAATTCCAAATGAGATGATGTTGCTTGAGTAATGGGAAGAGAAAAACTAGATGATGGTGTAGAACTTACCCATTGACAAGGTTGTTCAACAACAAGTGTATAGGCCTCTATTTCTGCTGTCCATTGTGCAAGTTGGGGCAGCATCTTCATCATGAAGTCCAGCTTCTCCTGAGGGCTGAAGTGTCTTGGAAAAGGGCCTCCCCATGGACAAGGAGTCCTACAACCAATTCTGAAAGCTTTCATTTGAGCTGTTTCTCTTGATTGCACCATCTTTGCCTCCATCTTTTGGATTTGTTCCAGCAGATCTACATTTTCTTCTTGTTTTCCCTCACAACCAGCATACCCTTGTGCTTGACATGCTTCATATTCAAAGCGACTTTTTGGCTTTGCTGCTCATATGGGTATGCATGCGATCTTGAATTTTCTCAAAATGTTGATTTGAAAGAGTTGTAATGCATGTTGGAGGTGGAATATACTGTTGTTGTTGATGTGAATTCCATGATGGAAATGAAGTCATGATTGCACAACTTCATGGAATGGAAAAGAATGGAAATGATGGAAAGAAGAATGGATGGAAATGAATGGAAAACAGG
This sequence comes from Taxus wallichiana var. yunnanensis, assembly GCA_018340775.1. NCBI lineage: Eukaryota > Viridiplantae > Streptophyta > Pinopsida > Cupressales > Taxaceae > Taxus > Taxus wallichiana. The sequence continues at coordinate 765,127,935 of CM031242.1, read as the reverse complement.
TCTGCAACTTAGAGAATGAGTTGTTTACCAGATGGAGTCGCCAGATGTGCTTTTGAAAGTGCCTCCAAAAGGCTGAATCTTTAACAGGAACACACCAACCTATCAAAGATAAAGTGGAAGACCTCTAAGGTCCCACCGGCGTGCCAAAACTATTGTTGCAAATCAGCAGCACCCCTGGATGCAAATCAGGTTTCTAAGTTGATGTTTCAGGCATCCAGTGTGATTGCACAACATTGAAACCTCTCTCCAAGTGTGGGACTTGTAAAATGAGAGAGGAATCTCCAGATTAGAGGCTGGTTCCTCAAACTCCTCTGATCAGATCCATTATTTGCACAACTGCAGAGGTTTGAATCCTAATCTACTCTAAATTTCAAAGGGACAAAGGTAGAAGAGTGCAAAAATTGAAACTAAACTAATGCTAATGATGGTGATGCACCAAAGGAGTTGTAGAACCCTCTTGCTGCATAAAAAATACACAATCCATAAGAAAACACAACACAAAACATGCACAAATTGCTCAAAATGTAATGAAAGATCAGGAAAACAATGATAGATATATGAAAGGATTGAGGGATTTTAATCACAGAACATATATTAACATTCCATGTCCAATACAATGCATTACAGTGATCTAGAGGCAAAAAGAGGTGTTGTATTACATGGAAAGGTAAAAATCTTCACAAATTCTGCCAAGGAGGAAGAAAAAGGAAGTTGCAGAGCTGAAAAGGTGTCTCTCTTTGCAAAATGAACTCATTCTGGCTTTTACAATGCATGGGTCGAGCCCAGGAGAGAGAAAACGTGAAAAAATGTGGGAGCCATTACCCATTGAATGAAGATGCATTAAAATAGCATGGAGGTCCTTACAAACCCATGCCCTGACATTTTTGACCATACTGAAGAAGAATGCGACCCATTTTGCATTAAAACTGGTTGTTGAAACGTCATTTCTAGCCATGACCACGTGCCAGAGGTGTTTCTCAATTTTATCTCTCCAAACTGAACCAAAATGCAAAAATGACCCTAGAATCTTGTAGAGAATTTCACCAGCTTTCCATTGATATAAAGAACGTGAAAAACCGAGCTTTGGATCGAAAGATATGGCGATTTGAAGTTTTAGGTCAAAACAGGACCAAATCGGGTCGGTGGGAAAATTCAAATTTTTGCACCTTTTTGGTCATTTGGAAAATTTTCCAAAATTTCCCCACACTCCACCACTCTAGGTGCCACGTGGTGGCATCTCATTGGCTGCGGGCCTTTCAGGGGAAATTTTTTCCAAAAAACTCCATGAGCCATAACTTCAAAAATACATGGAGTTAGGAGGAAAACTTTACCTTTCTGGAAAGCTGAGAAAGAGCTCTATCCAATGGTGCCACTTCCAGAAGGTTTTGAGTGCCTGAAAGAAAAATTTTGTGACTGAGGCACAAGAGAGGGAAGAATGGGAGGAGTTAGCCACAAAATGAGTAGGGGGCACATTTTGGATAACACTTACCATGGGGGATAATGCCATGAAAGAAGATAGGCTATTAGAACTACTAGGTGAACCAGGTTTGGAGGTGTGATTTAAAGAAGAAGTAGAAGAAGCGAGAAGAGTTACTGACTTGAGTGCGCATGTTTAGAAAAAGAGAAAGGGAATTTGGTGTATGTGATTAATGGGTAGGAAGTAGAAAGATTGGATTTTAGCCATTAAGTAGGGATGCTTGAAGTAGTGGATAGTGTTGATACTTGCGCGTGCACCTACCATGAGCCCTTAAAGACAAAGAAAGTTAACATTAGCTTAGAAGAGGAACCTAAGGAGGCTATCATTGGAGATTACTGGTTAGAGAAGGAAGTGTCTAAGGTCATAGATCTATTACGTGAATTTGAGGATTTATTCCCACGTGGGTACCATGAGCTCAAATGTGTCCACCATTCCTTGGGGGAGATGAGGATAAAGTTAAAGGATGGTGCATGCCCATTCAGAAAGAGACCCTACCGAGTGAATCCCAATTTATGGGTAAGGGTTAAGGAGGAGATAGAAAAAATGATAGCTTCTGGGATCATTGAAGTAGTGGAAGAATAAGAATGGATAAGTTTGATGGTAATGAACATCAAGAAGGATGGGCGAATTAAGATCTGCGTGGATTATAGGGAGTTGAATGTAGTTTGTGTCATCGATCCTTTTCTAACCCCCTTCACTAAAGATATTTCGGAAGGATTTGTTGGGTGTGAAATCTATTCCTTTACGGATGGATTTTTAGAGTACCACCAAGTCCAGATTGCAAAGGAAGACCAGGAGAAGACAACTTTCTTGACTGAGTGGGGAATTTTTGCATACACAGTCATGCCCTTTGGTTTGAAGAATGCACTGATAGTTTTTCATGCATAGTGGTGCAAGCATTCCAAGACTTCATCCATAAGTTTCTTTAGGTCTATTTAGATGATTGGACAATGTATGGGCTAGTAAAAGACCATTGTGACAATTTGAGGTTAATGTTTGAGAGGTGTAGGTAGTTGAGGATATCCCTCAACATTAAGAAGTGTGTATTTACTACACCCTTTGGGACTTTATTGGGGCACATCATATGCAAGGAGGACTTGCTAGTGGATCCTTCCAAGGTTGCAGTTATTGTGGGATTGGGGGACCTACTAGCCAAAGCGTTGAGTTAAAGTGCATGAATTTCTTGGGCATACGGGTTATTACAAAAATTTATCAACAGGTATGCCAAGATAGCCATGCCTCTAAAAGAATTTATCGAGACATAAAAGTTCCTTCCATTAGAGAGAGGGCAATAGAAGGTGTTTGACACATTAAAAGATAGGATTGTCACTGCACCTATATTACATTTTCCCTCTTGGGAAAATCCCTTCCATGTCCATGTAGATGCCTTAGGAACCACCATTGGAGCAGTGCTTGCACAGCCAGGTGAAGGAATTGTTGATCACCCTCTATGTTTCACAAGTAGGAAGTTGACACCAGCAGAGTATAATTACACCATGACTGAGCGCAAAGCATTGTCAATGATCTATGCACTTTTCAAATTTAGGTAGTATCTGCTAGCAACACCCTTTGTATTTTACACCGACCACATGGCATTAAAGTATTTGGTGAACAAGCCCATTCTACAAGGGTGCATATGTCGGTGGGTATTGTTGTTTCAAGAGTTTGAGTTCATGGTAGTAGTGAAACTTGGGAAGAGTAATTGTGGGCCTGATCATCTGTCAAGAATTGATTCAAGGGAGGATGCATAAAGTATTGAGGAGAAAATGACAGCTACGTAACTATTTTGGTTGGCACGCACCCTCGATTTGGAGGAGATTGCAGTATTTTTAAAGGAAGGTGTAGCGCTGGAAGGAATGAAGGCATTAGAGAAGAAGTAGCTCACCATACGTGCCACACCCTACATGTTGATCAGTGGAGACTTATACAAGTTGGGACGTGATGAAGTTTTGTGCAAGTGTGTATTAGAGCATGAGTGCCTCACCATCATGGAGGAAGCACACAAAGGAAATGTGGGTTGGAATTATGCAGGTGATGCCACCACGCATAAGATATTAATGGTAGGATTGTGGTGGGAAACCTTGTATAAGGATTGTAAAGACTATTGTAAAGCATGTGACCATTTTCAGCGCATTGGCAAGCCAGGAAAGAGAGATGAAATGCCTTTGCACCCTATACCTAGCATAGAACCTTTTGAGAAATGGGAAATATAATTTGTAGGCCCTATTACAACATCAACGCGTAGGATTGGGTCATGCTATGTCATCACTTGCATAAACTATTTGAAAAGGTGGGTAGAGGAAGTTCTAACTAAAGATTGCATAACAACCCACAGTGACAAGATTTTTGTGGGAGAACATTATCACAAGGTATGGATGCCCTTTAAGTTTAACCAATGATAGGGGTACACATTTCTTAAATGAGACCGTGAGGATCCTATTAGCAGAATTCATGGTATCTCATCACAGGACTACCCCTTATCACCCACAAGCAAATGGGACCGTAGAAGCATTTAACAATATATCTTGAGTCACACCCCGACCAAAATTTTTGATGTCGAAGAAAAGATTGGGATGACAAGGTATCGACCATATTATGGGCTTACATGACAACTTATAAAAGGATGAACAAATCCATAGTTTGGTAGAGAAGCCATTCTTCTAGTTGAATTCATGTTACCTTATTTGTTAATGAAGTTGGATGAGAGATGATCACTCACTTTGGATGGAGTCAAACAATAAAGAAAGAAAAGCAAAAAGCATGGCATGATTGCCACATCGAAACAAGAAGTTTGAGGTTAGGCGAGATGGTCTTACTATATAATTCTAAGTTTACGTGACATCCGGGAAGTTGAAATTCCATTGGTTAGGTCTGTTTCACCTAATTCTTACATGTTTATTTGAAATATTAATGAAACAAATAGGGTAACAGTGTAGGAGGAATACCTACTTAAATGCTTTGGTTGGTTGGTTGTTACGCGTGTATAACTTCTAAATCCACAGCTAATCATGAGAGCTTCCTTTTGGCTAGGAGGAACTACCTATAATGAAAAGCAAGACCACCAAAAGAGCTAAACAATATGTGTAGTGAACTTTCTAGCATGTGCTAGATCTGAGAAGTGTGATACTTCCTAGATGGTCACATCGAGTCCTGTTTAAAACAATTTAATGAATATAATAAAGTAAACCTTATTGTAATTAATATGATTTGGGTATCTCATCCAAAATACAATAAGAAAGATCTAATCTAATAGGCTAAGTTAAAATAAGATATGAAGGTCAAGTAACTAGTTCCGAGGTCTCGCAGTCGGCGAGGTCTCAAGAAAATAAGGGTAATGTGGGAATAGGTGGATAGGTCACTATTCTGGGCTGTATTGGTGAATACAAAGACCGTCTTTGGTTAAGGGTGATTGTGACGGCGGTTGGGTGTAACGGTGTGTTAATTCTTGTGGAAAACTAGGAATGCCACAGAATGAGTTTTGGGTCTCCCTTGTGATTGCACAAAGGACTTGATTGGCGGAACGAGGTATTAGGTGGATTGGGTGGGATTTGGTGAAGTTTTAATGGGTATGTGGAGGGGTGAGTATGAATGGAGGTCAATGGGTGGCTAAGGAAACAAAGGATGACAATATAATGATGAAACCAATGAACCAAAGGAGTACAATGTTCTACTTATTTGAAATCTGGTTCAGGTGCTTATGAGTGCTAGATGAATGTGTCGGTAAGAGGTTGAATGCTATTGAGGATCACCAAATGTTGGAAATCTCCTGCATGGTCTACATGTGCCTTCCCTTTTGCTTGGTTGGATCAAATCTATGCTGGGGTGAGTGTTGTATGATTTCTGGGTGATTATTGGATGCCTGTGCAAGAGAAAATGCTTGATCTCCTTCCTTACATGCGTGTTCTCACGGAAACTTGCTCTAAAAAGATGTGTTATCTCCCAGGAAATTCCCAATGTTTGCCAACCTAAAAAATAAGGCTGTTTTGGGAAGTAAAAGGTGACCGACGGTGGTTCCAGTTTAACCAGTGACGGTTAGGGGTAACTGACATTGGTCAAGGCGGGATTTCCTAGGTTTACTAAACTAGGCAGATCCCCTTGATTTTTTGAGATCTCATTTCATTTCTTGGAAGCTTCTTGTCAACATACGGGAATGTGGTTAGAGGGAATGTAGGCATTGATTTTTAGGGTTGGGTAAGTCTTAGTTAGTTATGACAACTTACTAAGAATAGGTCTTCGGGTGAGTTGGTTTGATGAGGTGTTTAGGTGAGGTGTAAGTGTGGGAATTATCTAAATTAATTATTTAAATAATAAATATGGTGAGGATAATGAATTAATTTAATTTAATTAATTAAATTAATATTAGTGGGGTGAAGGAGGGTATAGCTAGATGAATGTGTTCAATGGTGTTTATTTAATGATGGACCAAAGGGGAGTGTGACCCAATTTTAGTGTCTACAAGGTCCTTACAAAATCTCATACATCTTTGATTCGGGTGCGTGCGATTACAAGCACCTTGGATGGAATGAAATTTCTTGTACACTTCAATGGGAGTAGGCTAAAGCCCTACTATAAATAAGTCTTCTTGGTGTTTGTAAATAAGGCAGTTTTTCCAATTAGTTTAGAATTTTCCTTTATGCATTTCTTTTCTTGTGTTTCCCTTTCGCGTTGTTGTTTTGTTGTTCACCTTGGGCATCAGTAACCTTATTACCACTTTTTGAGAATTTTTAAGTGTGTGCGAGAGAGGTCTCGCACATCATTTTAGTGTGGGGTGGAGTAATGTGAAGCAGAGCATGGTTAAAATGCCAAGGAAGTTTGTGTTGAAAAACTTAGTTGAATTGCCCTGTTGAAAGAGGTGCTTGGAAAGAAAAGATGGAAAAATGATGGTTGGTGCAAAGATAAAAGCTACCGTCGGATCCCACGTAAAAAGAATGGAAAAGTGCATAAGCAACATGAGGTAGGTGAGAGTAAAAACCAGGATAGAAGAAGTGCCTTTGGCATTGGTTATGCACGTGCAAGAGTCTCATGTCATGTTGGATTGGTTGCATGCCAGAAGGTTGGAGGATTTTCCATACAGGTTTGGGCACATGATGGAAAGTGTTGAAGTTGGGATTTGTTTGAAAAATCTACATTAAATGTTAAAAGTATGGTGGTAGGTGAAGGAGCACTTAATGCTTAAAAAGGGAAAAACTATAAATAAAGGGGTCGGGCACTTCATTATTCACTTTGCGTATAAAGAGAAAGAAGTGCTTTTTACACCTTTGCAAACTAGGGCTTCCAAAAACTAATCCATGTGAAGAAACATTTGGAGAAATTGAAGCGTGAGTAACTAGTTCAAATTTGCAAACCGAAGGAAAGGATTTCACGGGTGTAGGAAAAGTGGGAGAAGGTGTCATCTTGTGAAAGGAGTATCCTAGTTAGGGTTTGAAGAACTAGGGCACGGGGTTAAGGAACTTTCTTCACAAGTTCGAGATCTAAGGTTGGAGAGAGTGGAAGAATAGAGTAACATAGAGTGATTGAAGTAGACCTAGAGAATGAAAACCAAGAAACCAACTAGCACACCCATGAATGGTAAGGGAAAGGGAAAGGGTAAGCAACAAGAAAATAATGCACACACAAATGAGGAATGGTGTGTAGAAATGCAATACCCAAATGGAGTGTTTTTGGGGAAGGAGTGGGAGTCCCATCTGAGGAACATGTCTATGAATGACTACAATCATCAGACAAGCACAATCAAGAAGGAGATGGCGCTAGAGTTAGTGTGCCAAAAAAAAAAAGGACACTAGAGGGTTTTCCTAATTATAATGATGATGTGAAGGTTAAGTTGGAGAAGGCAGGGTTATTACAACTCTTTGAGTTTCCTTACTTTGGGAAACCTGAGTGCTTATATCATTGGCTAATGTCATGCGTGCATGAGGACTACTTCCACTTTGTAGGGCATAAGATGTGCATAACCCCTCATCTCATTTCACATTTCATAGGCCTCATCTATGAAGGAGATGGTTTGGAGGATGACTTGAATGACAAAGAAGTGATTAAGGAAACTATCGCCACTTATTCATACAAGAAGGGGTCAAGGTATTATGATGTTGTAGACATTAAGGATCCGTAATGAAGATGGCCGCACACCTAGTGTCAAAGTTAAATGGCCAGGAGAGATGGACCCAGGTTAATAAGCCATGGTTAAATGTTTGGAAAATTTTAGAGGGCACCATCTACAACTTGTTTGCATTCATCGCGGATGAGATTGTCAGCTGCGCGAAGGAAGGCGATAGGATCCTTTTTGGCAATGTCCTATTAACCATTGTGTTTTTGGAGATTGGGGTACCGGATGCATCAGAAAATTTCATGTGGGAGTACCTTGCTAAAGACCCCTCACCCACAAAGAGGTTTGAAAAATACGCTTGTGACACCATGACAATTGTGCACAAGGTGCGCTTGGAAAATGGTATACGCACCTAAGGAACGTGTTCGGGGTGGAATGGAGAATTCTCGAACAATTTCCAGCAGCCTCTAGGGGAGAAGTAGAATTTACCATGTATCAACATTTCTTTCTAGGAAGATTCAAACTGTCAGATGAGACATGGAGCCCATGGTGCAAGCTCCCCTTTTCCTTCACAATTCAATACTTCCAAGTGGGAGTAAACAAGTTCAGGGAGTCCAAGAAGTTTAAGCTAGACCTTGGTAATCTAGACCAGGACCACATGGAAATGCACAAAGGATTGTTCTACCCTCGAAAGTTTGCATACGTGGAGCGGTACATGTCGTATGAAGTTCAAATTACAAGGCCCATGACTACGCCCATTACAAATGGATCCACGGAATGCATGTACATCTGCGGTGCACATGTACATCTGCATTAGACCCAAGTCTAAGAAGGGAAGATATCTAGAGAATGAGGTATCTATACCTTTGGATCCAACTGGTAGGAAGATACCCACGCCCAAACAGAAGGAAAAAGATCCAGAAAAGAAAATACGAAGTGTGGTGGAGACACAGGCAATAGGTTCCCCCGAGACAAGTGCCAGAACTAGTATGTATGCATTGAAGAAGAATCCCATAGTAAAAGAGAAGACTCCAGAGCTAGAAAATCCATTAGACAAGGAGTCATCAAGAGAGGAAGAAGCAGAGTCACCTACACCAGAATCTATGGTTAGGAAGAAGAAGAGGGTAGAAGAAGAGGCCGAATCGAAGAGACTGAGAGTTTGGACAAGTACATAAGAGAAAAAGATGAGAGTGAAGAGGATGAGAGTGGAGAAGAAGTAAGTGGGGAAGAGGACCCCGGGAAAGATTAAGGGCCACCCATCTTCAATATACATGATTCAGAGGAGGAAGGTGGAGAAGAAGAACAGGGTTCCTTTTCGTATGACATGAGGATAGCTAGGTAGGAGAAGGCACCTAGGACATGGGAAAAGGTGAGGAAGCTAGCGTGTAGAAGAAAGAGTCTCCAAGTTCTACACAGTAAACAGACAACCAAGGTGGTAGAAGGAGAAGAGACCAAGAACATTGAGACCATGGTGGAGGACAAATTAGAACACAACGTTGAGCCAGTGTTGAACAAGGAGAAGAAGGAGAGTGCAGAAGAGGAACACAACATCACTAGAGGCCCTGTTATAACTGTAAGTATACCTAAGGGTATGCACATGGGAGGAATGCACGTAGAGGGGGAGAGGCTGAGATGGGTTATATTGATGACCCCAAGAAAGTGTTCGCGCATGGTTCCAAAGTACCATTCTGACAGAGGATCTTGTAGCAATGTCATCTTTTGACAAGGAGGTTACATATCTGCAGACAAGGAAAATGCTCTCATGGGAAATAGAGTCCTACCTTGATGAGCTAGAGTTTGAGGCAAGCCATGGGGAAATAATAACATTGCCAAGACCAAGGAGAAGACAACCCAAAGTGGTGGATATCCAAGCCAACTCTTAGATGAAGAACTATACAATGTGCTCAACAAAGTCCCTATTGAGATTGAGGCTAGACTCTTTGGTTAGAATGATAGGGTTAGAGATCTAGAAGGGGAGCTAAAGAAGAAAGAGGAAGAGCTAGCTATAATGACAAAGGAGCTAAGCTAGGAGAAGTTGATCAACGCCCAGTGGTAGCGTGAATTGAAGGATGAAAAGGCTAAGGTATGCACTATTGTGTACAAGAAGGTGGAATCCATCAATGAGGCTATAGTATTGAAGCATCCAGACCTAGCATCACCTACGTAGAAGTATGGATCTACCTTGGGATGCGTGGAGGATTTAACAAGGATCCTCTTTATGGAAAGACAACCACTAGCCTTGGAGTCTGCAGAAGAAGTTTCCACGTTCCTAGAGAAAGAGGATAAGTTAAAGATTGTAGCACTCATCACAGAATACATCAAGGTTCTTGCTGATGTAAGGGCTACTTCCCGGACTGCTAAGGCCATGTATGAAAATTACACAGACAGAGACAAAGTGGCGTGCACCTTGGTTGCCAATCGTGAAGTAGAACTCAAGGAGTTCTAGGAGAAGAACAAGGGAAATAAGGCAGAAAGGGATAAAATCCTTGCCAAGGTTGAGAGGAAATATGAAGCCATTGAAACATTAAGGGGTTCAATCAAAAACTAGTTGAAGGAACTATATATACTTATTACATGAAGAATGGAAACACTGGAGGATATAGGCAAGGAGTTGGAGAAAATCCCCGAAACCATGAGCACGCAAGGAGATGGAATAAATTTTGGGGAGGTGAGCACCCTAGTTGGCAACCTCTATTAGAGAGTGCAGGAAGAAGTCAATGCCTGGAACAAGTTGGAGGCTGAATTGCAAAAGGATTTTCCTATCTTGTTGTAGTGATTCCTTCACTCTCCCATTATTTCTTCTATTCTTGTTCCAAGGCGTAATCTGTTATATTATTTATTTCACTAGAGAAGTGTTTCTAAGAGCAGCAACAAATTAACAAAAGAAATATAAATTGATATTGTATTCAGCCTTTCTGAATTACATACACAGGCTATTAAATAGCCATATACATAGGAAAACTGACTTCCTATAAAATAGGAAAGTCAACAAACCACTTACCCATTTATAACTTTACGGGTACAACAAAACTCTAAAATAATATATTGTTAAAACAATATATTATAACAATTGTAATATCAACTCAACATAATTATAATCTAACTTTTATAATAATGTGAGCACTAATAATAATTCCTAACATTCCCCCCCTTAGTGCGAACATGGTAGAAAAACATCCACACACTCCTCTGCAGTATGCTCACCCCTGTGGCATGTCCAAATCTGTGACTCATGACCTTGATCCAAAAGAAAGGCTCTCTCCTTCCATGGTTTTAAATAGGCTTACCAAAAACCTTGAAGTGACAGGAACCTCATCAACTGTCAATCTCGTGTGGTTTTCTGGATCCTCCCACAAACCCTTTCAAGATCCATGAAGTGACTTACTCTGGTGCTACTGTTTACCACTATGCTTATACATCGAGGGAATTATGTAGGAAACACAACATGCATATCACAAAGCCGTAGAATGGAAGAAATCTTGAAAAATTTCACATTACTTCCTATAAGAATCGTAATGTTCTTAATTGTAGTCTCTTTCATTGATCGCTGCCACTCGATCTCGAACAACATAGAAAACTGCCACTGCCACTGGAAGCTTTCCTTGACTAAGTCGTTTTGGGTGTAGAATGGGAATGGAACATTGGTATGTATTCCCCCCCACAATGTGAAATTCCAAATAAGAAATCAGAAAGGGAAAAATGTATTGTGTTGTATCATACTAACTAGATCTTGTTGTCTTGATCTTGCTGCACATGATCACCATTGCCAATGAACGTATTCACTGACCGATCATCTTCCAACGAAGTACGGTAGTCAGAGGATCTCTGCAGTCAGAGGATCTCCATAGTTTTCTACTCTCTTATACAATGCTTTTCCAGTATTAACAATAAAACACACCACTCAAATCACGGGAACACGCTAAACCTGAAGCACACCTTGAGAAAATAGAAACCAAATAGAAAATCATATACTCACACCATACATATGCCACCACAGCTTCTGCGCGGCCCCGTCGTTGGTGACTGACGAGAGGTCGCTGTTCGACCTCCTTCCTCCGATGCCTCCTTCCTCCATCAGTTTGCTACTTAGTTAGCAAATTTATCTTTGAGGCTCATATTACAATTCTCTTGGGTGTCGGTTTCAACCGATAATGCACCCCCTCACTATGGACATCGCGTACAAGTAAAAGTGCGTCCAGACAAAAGTGACACAATTTTTTTATTTTTTAAAATACATATATATATATATATATATAATTTTTGAAATATTTTCCAAAAATAAAAAATTGGTCTAGCAGCAAAAAGCATATAATCAATGCAAAGATCTTTAAAAAACATACATTTTCAAAAAAAACATCACCTCAATCTGAGTTACGAGGTGAAAGATATAACACTTTTAAGTTCTAAGTCCAACTTCTTTCCGGACCCTTTCCAAAAATGGCAATTTTTTTCTTTTCCTTGTGATTTTTTCGGTATGTCCAAAAACGGCAAAAAAATAAAAATGCCCAAAACAGCAATAAAGCTAATCACAATTACCACAATGGCGACGCAACGCAATATGCAGTCAGTCGTCTGATACAATGCCCCTACAACGGGACGCTAAAATACGCACAAGCAACTATGCACGCAAAATGATTCAAATCGCAGACATAATGCTTCAATACGAAGGATCAGAATATCAAACCACTTCGAACCCACTTCTAGCAGAATAGATACACTGGATCAGGCCGCATACACACTTCTCTCGTCCACTTTTATCTATGCAGGATGACACGTCCAGGTCTGCAATAAACTACCTATAAACTATTACTGCAAAAACTAATAAAATGAATCTCTCATAATACGGCTGACCATAAACAAGAAACAATCAGCCCCTCACAAACTCAGGGAGCCATCGCTCTGATACCAAATCTAAGAGCAGCAACAGATTAACAAAAGAAATATAAATTGATATTGTATTGCCTTTACGAATTACATATACAAAGTATTAAATAGCCATATACATAGGAAAACCTGACTTCCTATAAAATAGGAAAGTCAACAAACCACTTACCCCGTTTATAACTTTACGGGTACAACAAAACTCTAAAATTATATATTGTTAAAACAATATATTATAACAATTGTAATATCAACTCAACATAATTATAATCTAACTTTTATAATAATGTGAGCACTAATAATAATTCCTAACGGTGTTCCCTTGGATGGAGAACAAGCATAGTGTGGGGTGATGTTGGGCCCCTAGAATGTTGGCTAAGTACAAAAGGTGTATATGCGCGCAGGTCCTAGTTGAAGAGAGGTGCGTAAGGAAAAATACACAGGGAAGGTTTTAAGAAAAGGGTTTAAGGAAGCCCATGGTGTGCATGGCACATGTGGATAGAACCAAGGGTTTGGGACTTAGCCAAATTGGGCATTCGAGACAGAACACGTGAAAAGCATGACCCGATTGTACATGTTGTGTGGATAAGGTGCCGCCAACTAGCGACAAGTTGGCCTAGGAAGGAGCATGCCTGCGGTAGAAGCTTCTAGAAGCACATCATGGTGAAAAGTGGAAAGATCAGGCCTAGGAGAGCATGCTCACATGGAGGACCACATTTAGACACTTGGCATCAGATCTAAGGGTCATTGGAGGATGAGTTGGTAGCCCAGAAAGGCTATAAATACAAGAACCTATAGAGTAAACAAAGGGAGAACAAAAAGAGGGTGGAGCTTTGCATAAATACTGTAAGAACTCTGTTAGTGGATAATGGTATTTGGGAAAGAATGTATAATGGGTATGGGGATTGTAATTTTTCTTTTGATATCCTAGCTACATTAGTCCATTGTAAAGCATGATTGTGGTCTATTTCTCTGTGACATTTTGTAATGGCTCCATGGATGTAATGAGGTTACCAATTATATGAATATGAATATCAATGATTCTGATGCATACGTCTTTCTCATAGGTTCTCTTTCATTTATGTTTATGTTAAGTATGGATGCTTGTATACTTCTTTCTATTATGGTACAAATTATATAATCTGTTAAGTACTTTCTGTCTGTAATGAATGCAAGGATCTAGAGGCCATTATGAGCTCTATGGTTCTTGAATGTCTTAACTCCTTTTAAATATCTTAAGCACAAATCGTAGAAGATCATATTTCCCAATAAAATCACATAAAAGAGAGACTCAACACCCGTATGTGCCTAGCATCCACCTTTGGGTGATAGGCCGACGTGCATGGGGTACCTTTCTTTTGTGATAAGGGTAAAAATGACTACATCATTTCTCTGTGAACAAGATTATAATCACATGAAAAAATTGGATTCAAACACTTAGCCCTGCAATCTATGGTCTACGCATATTTTTTTATTTTGAAGTGCATTTCTAATTGAGTAAAAATTTGAAACCCTACTCAATATTTCTCTCGAGGTATGTAATAATTTGTTTAGAACATTCCACAAAAGAAATTCAAAAATAGAAAAAAGCAGGATATGAAAATCTAAAATTTTCACTTTCCCCCTCTAAAAGAAAAAGGGCAAGGCTATTGAAATTTCAAATATATGAGAATGCGAGGAAATTCAAATTTCCCTATATTTATTTTTCCATGGTTTAAAAATTAAAAATAAACATTTTCATTGTCTATAGACTATAATAATATAAACATAATAACAAATATATTATACAACATATAATTGAACCAGAAAACAAATATTATAAGAAAACTACGAAATAAATCCTAAACATAGTTTTGAAGATTATTAGAATAATATATAGACATTTACATTCCATTCTTTATCAAAATCTATTTCTACATTGTTAGATATAATGTGCACTAATTTAAATTAATTATCCAATGAAAATGTGCCACGTGGCAAGTTCAAACAAGCTATTTGGGATACATAATAAGGCTAGTGATCCAAGACTATATAGTTAGTGTTCTTTGCATGACTATTTTCAAAAGAAGAAATGTTTGGGCCTAAGGTCTCATATGATTTTTCTCACAATAAGTAAAGGAGCATAGTGGGCACTAAGCATTTTCTTTGTTAAGAAACAATGTGAAATATGTCTTAAAAACATGTATCTTATGACAACTACATACTAAGACTAGCGATCCACAACTTTACATATAGTGTTTAAAATGATAAGAGGTAAAGGTAGGATCCTAGAGGCCAATAAGCTAAACCGTGATTTATTATTTTATGTCTACTTTCAAAATAAGAAACTTTTGAGCCTAGGGTCTGATATGTCATTTTTGTCAATAAGTAAATGAGATTAGTGGGTGCTAAGAATTTTATTTGATAGGAAATGATGTGAAGTATGATTTGAAAACCATGTATCTCATTGGAACTACATACCAAGGTTAAGGATCAAAACTGTAAAGATAGTGTTTAAAATGAGAAGAGGTAAAGGTAGGAGCCTAGTGGCTGTTAAACTATACCATGATTTGTTGTTATTTTATGGCTATTTTAAAATTAAGAAATTTTTATACTAGGGTTTGATATGCCATTTCTATCAATAAGTAAAGGATCTTAGTGGTCGCTAATCATTTTCTTTAATTTTAGATGATATAAATTATGAGTTGAAACTATGTATCTTATTGGAACTACATATTAAGGCTAGTGATCCAAAACTATAAAGATAGTGTTTATATTGATAAGAGGTAAAGGCGGGATCTAGCGGCCACTACGCTATACCATTCAATTCAATACATTATGGTGTTCCATTCAATACATACAAAATCTTATCGATCGCTAAGCATTTTCTCTCATAAACATATGTGAATTATATGTTACAAACAATAATTCTTATGAGTACTACATAATAAATGAAAACACATTAGTGACCCAAAGATATATACATATCATGTTTAAAATGACTGATAGTAATGGTTAGATCCTAATGACCACTAAACTAGAGCATAATCTTTTATTTTATCATTGTTTTCAAATTATTAAACTATTGAACCTAACATCCACTATGCCCTTACTTTCGATAAGGAAAAAATTCTTAACGTTCACTAAGAATTTTCTCCCATAAGATCCAATGTGAATTATGTGTTTCAAAAAATATACCTTATGGGAACTACATAAGGCTTGATCCCTCTATATGGTATGCAGTGCAGCTATTGTCTTCGCTAGGTACATTCTAGCCAACATGATATAATTATAACCATTAAAAACACTAACGATTCAAAGTTGTATAGATAATGTTTACAATGATCATAATGGTAGGAGCCTTGTATTCACTTAGCTAGGTTGTAATTTATTATTTTACAACAATTTCCAATAAAAGAAACTATTGAAGCTAGTGTCCGCTATGCCGTTACTTTTGATAATTAATGAAACTAAGTGTTAGGTAAACAATTTTTCTGATACGAAACATTTTGAAATATATGTTACAAACAATATATTTTATGGACAATACATATGGCTTGATCCCTATTGAGGATTTTTAGTGTATCACTTGTTTCCACCATGGATACGAGCCAAAAGTGTACAGACAGTAAATGTTTGACCTAAGAATAGTAACACTATAAATAAGTTAACATCAGTTTGAATAATTTGGAATAAATTTTTGTATTAGTATTGTAAATATAACTTATAGTCGAGTGAGAGATAATAGACCCTTGTTTTAGTGGTACTAATTTTTTTGTTAATAATCTAATCTTTTCTCAAATAGGTTTAACCCACCATGACCTTATTGAGAGCACTATTTCCATGAAAACAACTATTGTGAAGAGGGCCATACTTACATTTAGGAAAATTGTAATCCTTCTTGTTTGTTTTTATAGCTTGTTGTGGAATTTCCCACCAAGTGCTACGCTTACAATATCATACTTAGAGTAGTTATAGACATTTCAATATAATGAATAAAGTATGTCCGATATACATATATTTCACATTGTCTTATATAACAAAAAATGATGAGTTATCCCTAAATCTGTTAATGTGATTTGTTTCTCAAATACTCTCTTCAAAACACCAAAAATTAGATCTTCTGACTGTTATCCTTTAATCATGTTCATTAGTCTTTTTATAGGCATATAATCCTCACTACTATAGTATGATTGATATACACATAAATCACAGTCTTGTTTTAGGTTCTTTAATATGTTGAGTAAAAGTCTATCTACCACTAAAGTGTGTGTTTTTAATGTTCCTTTCATGCAATCTATATAATGTTATAGCTTGTTTGAATCATATGTAATAATTTCTAAAGGTGAAAATTAATAATTTGGTTTTGAGACTTTTAGAATTTTTTTATTGATTTGATCCACAAAATATTAATTACGTAACCAGTTGAATGATACATAAGATCTTCTATCGAAACCTAGCGGTCACTAACCATTAAGTTAATTACTATAATATGATACATAGTAAAAACTCTAGAGGCTAGTGTTCACTAGGATAGTATGTAAATTCCTTAATGAGACAATGTGAGAAAAAACACTTTAAAGTTTGGAAATGACTTAATTATTAATGTATTATACTCTAAATATAGGCGAAATGTATTCCATTGTTTCCACTCCATTTAGAACAATTCCATTCATCGCGGTGGTAATTTTTGGAAGAAATTAGATGAGGAAGGGTTTTGGAAATTAATTCCCTTGAAAACTACTAGTTCAACATGTGGTTGTTTTTTGTTATAGATGAAAATCAAGAGGAGGTTGGTATTGTTCTATCATCATAATTTATTGATCTAGGGACACCTGCGTGTCCAAGTGGAACATTTTGAATTTGAAAATAATAAGTGTCTTATTATGGATATGGAGTTGAATGTTTGTTTGTTTGTTTAGGAAATGGGAAATGCATTCCTCCATAAACAATAGACCATATTCTGTTCAAAATATCGTTGGAATTTGGGGATTCTAATAGATTATGAAAAAATAGTTGTTCAAATGTAGAAGTCATTGAAAATGGTATATTTAGAGTATTAAAAAAATCTATTGAAATGATAAAACATTTTTGTTTTTCATTTCTTGCATAGAAAAGGTTTTCTTTCAACTCCAAAACATGCCAATTTGTTTACTATGTCGAGGCGGATATATTTGACTAAATTGGAGATAGAGCCATCTAAATCAAAATTGCATGGTTAAAAAGGAATCCTAAATCAAGCTGGGTCTTTTGAAGGTAGTATAATAACGAAGAAATTTGATTCTTATTTCCAAAGAATAAAAGGAGACAACAAAATGAGAGAAAATTTTCTACATTATTTGAGAAATAAGAATATGGATAATATTGTATTGACATCTTGCAGTGAATCCAATGTAATTGAAAAATTAAAATTGTATGAATCACACTACCACCGAGTTTTCTATATTGATGGTTGAAAAGAGAAATGGAAAAATTATTGATTCCCATATTGGGGAAAAATGGTAAAACGGAAGAAGGATTATGAGGTGGAATAATTTCTTCCTGTCATGGCTCATACAATATTAGACAACTATGTGATGTCACTGGAAGTAAATATACTAGAAAGGGATAAAATAATAATAAAAACTCTTGAAAATGTTTATATCCATTCCATATTCCATCAAATTTATCAGCCTATTCCTTCAACTAATCCTTTCAATGTTGAATGTGTGATCGCTGATTTTTTCAATTTCGCCAGTGATATTTCTTTTGATGTCATAATGGAGATTCTAATAGTTATCAAAACCAAGGTGTTGGATTTTATTATTATTGTTTTAATACCAACTCGTTATTTAAAAATGTTAAGTGACATAGTAGAAAGATACATAAAAAGGTTAAAGACATTGGAGTATAAATTCGGATGGATGCTACGAGACTCTACGATAGTAACGACATATTAAAAATATTGTGTTTTATGTACACAATATCTTGTGTACATAACCACGACAATAATGATGATTATAGATAATAGGTCACTATGGATTGGATGGAGAAACTACCACAAATTTTTTTAACTACAAGTGAAATTGGCCATCAAGGAAACATACATCCTTTTCTTTATGAAATATCGTATGAGTTATGGGTTGAGATTTTCACTTGATGTTATTCCATAAATTATCTAGTACTAGTGCCTTACGGTGGCAGTGTCAAACTCTGTGCATTGGTGGATTCAAAACTATCTGTTGTTTTTATTGTTGAGACACATAGTCAAGAGATGTTTCGAAACATTATTATTATCATATGAAGAAAGGTTCATCTTTAACAACTTCAACAAGTGATTTTTTAATGGATTTAACCTAAATATGCTACATAGATAATTATTGTTTATGTAGAAAACCATAAATCTATAAAAGCTTATGTAAAACCGTTTCACCATGACACTACACAACCAATTCAACATGGTGATTTAATTTCAATCATTTTATAAATATGTTTAATGAGATTTATCTTCAATTTCGTGGTTTTCAATTGTTTTAATTATTTTTTTACAATTCGGACAACATATGTGGAGAACATGATCACATCAACCATGAATACACCATCGAGATCCAGGTATGTTAATCAAGTGAATGTACAAACAACACCACTAATACGCACCACAATTTTATAAGACAATAAAGTATTATGAAAACAACCAATAAGGCCCACAAATGTATAGGAAATGATATGATATCCATGTGTAGTTTACAACAAAATTATTTATAAGGCCCATAAATGTATAGGAAAGCGATAACTATTAGACATTAGTTTATATGCTTGGTTTAGGTTCGAAGAAAAAGTTTAAGGAAATCCATTTGTAAGCTACAATAACAATTTAAAATGAACTATATAGAGGTTAAAGGACTTTATACATCCATATTCAACACAAAAATGGTTTGACTAAAAACCTTACATTCATCAATATCTCACCGATTTAGAGTTGTATAATAGTGTCTATAATGTTTCTTTGATTCAATACTACATATTGACTACTTACATTGAATTACCATTTTTGGCTTTAATATCATCATAAACAGAACTACATATGGATTGATCCAGCTCATTTATATGTAAAGAAACACTTGGCTAGCCTAATTAAAGGTTTTCCAACTAAGTGTAGTTCGGCCAATGGTGATAGAGCCTAGAGTCTCAAATCATCATCAATAGCTAAGGACTCGTACTCGCCAAAGGGTGCTTCAACGAATATAAGCGTAGCGTAACGATTGCTAAATTTTAATTATAAGATAGAGAAAAATTGATATTGTACTTACCATATCAACATAGAAACCACTATGTTTATCCATTTAAGTTTACCACATCATGAAATCGATTATGAATTGATTAGTGTTTATTTTAAATACATTATGCTCACATTTTCAACAGGAAGAAATATATTATGAATTGATTACTATTAATTTGAATAGTTCTTGTATCAACGGATCTAGTAGCATGTAAAGGAGGTGTAATCCAAGCCACAATCTTAATTGGTAATTGTTAGCCATAAGATAAAATGTTGTTTATTTCAATTGGTTGTAATTGATATGCATGCCAACGAAAATAAAATTTGTTTACTTCCTTGTAGGTAGCGATAAGATTTATTTACTTATTTTAGATATGGAGGACTGTTATATGGGATAAACAAAAAATACAATAGGAAGATGTCATTCAAGTTTAGTATTAAATTTGTTAACTTTGTGAAGTGGCATCGAGAATTTATAAAATTATTATCACCATACTGTGAATTGGGATTCTGGTCCAACAATATCATTTCTGCTAATGTTAAAAAGATATCAAAGGGCTTCAATAAAAATATCAATTGTATTGAATCCAAGACTCACTTGGGGAAATGAAAAATGCAATATAGTTCAAGAGGAATAGGAATAAGAGACCTAGAAAAGGTTTGGAGTAAAAATGATTTTTCATACGGTTTGAAAAAACACTTTGTGTATCACATTAGGTGCAAAGGGAAACCCTCCTAAATTTTTATGGAGGGTATGAAAAGTATTCACAAATATTGTACAAAAGATAAGTTGTTGATGGACGCTTTTGTACAGAAAAATATCACAAATAGTGTATCGGGAATTGAATGTGGTAAAGGGAATCAAATAATTGGAGAAAGAAAATGCTAAAAACTATTTATCTTTTTAAAATGCTGTTATGATGTTAATGCTTAACATTGTCAACAATATATACATGCATATGTTATTATGAAAGTAGTGTATGAATCTATTATATTATGATGAGAATGTTGAAATATAAGTTGGGTGGATTTATGTTTTCACCGATTATAACTTTGTGAGTATGATTCAATAATTTCTATGGTGAATTATCGAGAAAAATTGCCTTTGAATATTTTTAAAATAGTATTTTTGTTACATTGTTCATAAAATAAATATAAAATTATATTGTATATTCTTAATTGTATTTAATATTTTTTAATATAATTAATATATAAATAAATATGTAGAAAAATTGACGGTCATATCTATAATATACAAGTCATATGTGATAGTTATTTCAAATATTTGCAACTATTTTAAGGATAAAAACAATAAAGAAACATCTAAATGTGTGTCAAATTTAACACCACGTTGTGGCCTTTGTTGCAACCATTGAAGGACAATAGAAGATGTTTGTTATCCCATATAAAACAAAAACATGTTATGTACATAACATGTCATAAATAATGCCTAGCGTCCACTAGACTGTATAAAATAGAAACATGTTCTGTATATAACAAAGCATAAATAATGCTTACTAGGCCACTAGCCCATTAAAACATAAACTTTTTCTTTATATGAAAAATCATAAATAATAGTCATGAGACATTAGCCTTATTAAAATAGAAACATGTTATGTACATACAAATTAGAAATAATGCCTACCAAATTTCTTTATCCCATATAAAAATATACATGTTATGTTTAGTCAAAAGCATATACAATGCTTAACGGACCCTAGCCCGTATAATGGATTCTAATATTTGACTTTTAGATTCTAATATATGGGACTTTGGAGTGCAGTGAATTCCAATTCATGTGATTTTTGATTCCAATATATGTGATTTTGGATTCAAATATATGTGATTTTGGATTCCATTATATGCGATATTGGAATCTAATATGTGCGATTTCGGAGTCTAGATAATTCCAATATTTAACATTTTGAAATCTAAAACAAGTAGTTTCGGATTCCAATATTGGCTATACCTTTTTCGATGGGAATGAAATAAGTCCTAATTTAGTGAAATAGGTATCATATCTTCATATTTCTTCATAAATTTGACCTGAAACTTGGCATGAAGCACCATGAAAACATGTTATAACTATCCATGCTCACCATCTAACTCAAATACCTCTCAAACTCTCAAACCACAAAGTGAATTACGTATGTAAATCTGCCTATTTCTCACATGCTTGCTTCTAAGGACCCGAAACACCACCAAACCATTGCAAAATGACTGAAACTCATGATACACCTTAGGTAAAATGATATCATGATGAAACCATACTTTGAAAATAATGATTTGGTCAAAATCTCATACATCCACACCATTTTGCATGCTCGGGGCTAAAAACAAGCCTAAAATGACCTAACTCAATGTTGAAAAATCATTACTTGAATTGAATGGCCACATAAAGACCAATGTAAATCTAAAACACACCTCATGGAATATTAATGAAATCATGGCAACAAAGAATCACCTTACAACTCAAACAATGACTTATCTCACTCAACAATTCAACAAGACTACACTGAACTCACAAGAAATTGACACTACCAATTAATCTTCATGCTTAACCAATGGTTGATACCGATATAGAATCAAACCATTACATGACATCCTTTTCCATTAATGGGAGTTGACATCAATGACAACACATACTTACAATGGACAACACTAGTGAAGTTTGTGCAAGAAGTGGGTCCTAGGTGTGAATGTTTGCGGGTGTGTGAGAATGATTTGATAAGCGATCAAATGTGTGACAAGTTGAGGAATTTCATCAAGCGTGTGTGAAATTGTTTGAATCTTTGATAAGTGAAGAAAGATATAATTTTTGAGAGATTGAAGACTTAGGGTCCGAAGGTATTGTGAGTTGAATTTGTGATCTCTATTAGTTGTGATAACAACAATAGATCATAGATCTTCTTCACAAGGTGGTTGAGTGGGTGTTTGATCATCTTTGGGGGTTTTAGTCTCCTTGTGGAGTTGGTGCTTTAAAAAATTAGGGGTAAGTACTATTTTTTCATGTATATGCGCAATAGGAAAAGTTTCAATTTTAAAGGATGACAACAGACCTCGTGTCAAAAATTATAAGTTTTACCTTTTCAAGACACCCCGGGTTTACCCATTCATAACACCAATCCTAACTTGGTTTTGTAATGGTCCTCAATTGAATTTCCATCCAATCCCCTTAGGTGATTTAGGAAATCAAAGTTACTCCCCTAGGTGATTTTAGGAGCTTTTGGAGAATGCTAATTTTTGAGCTATTTTGGGAAGGGCTACCACTAGCCTTATCGAGACTAATGCACCCCTAGAGAAGAACATAAGAGAAAAATTCAACATGGAGATGCAACTAAGTTCCAAGAACATTCGTAAAATGTTTTTGGGATATTTTAGAAATATCTAGAGGTTTTGGAGTCGATTCAATGAAAGTGGGTTTTTGGGCCTAAAGGAACAAACACGTGAAAGAGTGCTTGAGCTTTAAGAAAAGATTTTGGGATCTTCATGAAGATTCAATAGGCCAAAAATTACATATGGAATTTATTTTCCATTCTGTAAATTTTGTAAAAATCATGAGACATCATGCACTTCCGTAGGAAACTCACTCTTCTAGCACACAATTAGCGGTCCCAAGAAATTAGGGGCCATTTGGAGGTTGTGCGGTCTGAAGTGAGGCTTAAAACCATCACCATTAAACTCAGTGGGTTTTTTTCAGTCAAATTCATATAAAATTTCACCTCTAAACTCATTTAGGAGCTTGAGTTATCATTGTCACAAGTTGGCTCAAGGTAAGAGTTCAATACTTAGCCAATTTTTGAAGTGGACACGTGTCAACACCAAGATCTGGTGGGATTTCATGTCCCTTTCATCCCTTTAGAAAAGGGACATTAGTGACATGAAAATTTTTCCAGCCATTTTTAGCCCTCAAATCACCAATGCAACCTTTCGCATTACAAGTTCATCCCCCGGGAGCTAGTTGGAGCCCTTCCTCTCATTCTACGGATGATCACCAAGTGTCACAACGACACGATGTAAAAAATGATGTCCCTTTCATACCTTTAGATAAATGGACATCAGGGACACAAAAATTCTCCCAACCCTAGCTATATCTTTTGATTCTCCATACACTGAAACTCAGCCCCTGGTGCTTCCCTCAAGCTCTCTCACTCAAATGCTCAACCAGTCAAATATCACCAAGTGTTGCAATGGGGAATTTTGGGTCCCTTTCATCCCTTTAACAAAGGGACATAGGGAAAAAAATTCACCCAGCCTCTTATGCTTGCTTCTTACATGAAAAAAAAATACTTCACCATTTTTCTATGTCAATTCATTCCCCCATGCCTCCATACCCCGATTCTAGAATTTTTTTCTAGACATCCCAACCTCCATTGTTGCACTCAAAAATATCCTCAATGGATCCTCATACTAAAAATAAAGTGATCTTAGAATATAAATGGATAAAAATTATGAATAACAAAGAAAAAACGAAGAGTTTTAACCAGATAACTACAAAGTCTCCCAATCGAAAAATCTTCATATCTTGTAAAATACAAGTCAGATTGAGATGAATTTTTTACAGACATCCTCATTTTTGAAGGTCATCACAATGAAACAAATGGGATATAGAATGATGACCTCAATAATTTGTTTCATAAAAAACCTCATTTTTTAACCTAGATCAATTTCATTGAATTTCCCATCAATTTGATAATGGAATCGAGCTAAAAAATCACACCACAGACTCTAAATGAAAAACCTATAATGAAAGGATTTATTTTCATCAAAATTAGATGTAAAACTTGACCTACAAATTTTGGACCACCATTAATGTCTTCCATGGCAGCTCCATGCCTTAAGTCATTTGTTAGGTAGGCGAAAATTTCAAATTTTATTTCCAAGTATTGTTGTGGGAGAAATCAAGTAAAATTTTGGGAACAAGATAATGATGATGAGACAAGTCCATCGGAAACTGAGTACCAGAAATACACTTTGAAAAAATATTAAGCTTTCCTATATAGGCTTATTATGTTTGGAAATCATCATCAAAAGTGTCTATAGAAAAGGTGGTGTGCACTGAAGATCGTCAGGAGATTAGAATGGTTGTCTAAAGCAGAAAACAACAAAAATGAGAAATTACTAGAATAAGTAAGCCCCCTATATGGGTGTTTACTAAAAATAGTAAGTCACCCCACGAAGTGGCTGAGGAGAAGGCAATGTGCATAGGATTGAATGAAGAAGTTAATCACATCGGGATGGTTAAGAAGAGGCAAAAATCACCCCTTACCAAAAATAGTAAGTCTTCCATCTAGAACCCACTATAAATGGCAATTCACACTCAAAGGGAAATTTTGACACAATGGGACATAAAGGGATGATCATTCGGGTCAATTTCATCATTTAGGATCATCATATGAATTTATCACAGGTCATTTGAGATCCATATCATAGAACTTGCGGGATCTTTTGACACTCACTTCATGGTTTAGGAAACATGTATAGCATGTGTAGGGTGGAAGGTACGGTCATCACTAAAACAAGTTCATTCAACTTGACAAGATTGGTTATGAGCTCCTATCTCTTGAAAAGGATTTTTATGAGTTAGTGTTCATGGTCATCAGTGAAGTCATTTAACAAGTGTTTTTGAACACTTAACTCAAGGTGTCCTTGAACCATCCAAAGGAGCTTCTCGGGATGCAAATAGTTCAAGGATCTAAAGATCGTCACATTAGGACATTCCATCGAGCCATATAGAAGGAACTATGTAATTCATCAGAGGTGGATATTTCATCATCAATGTCATTCCTCCCCATCCTTCTTCCTTCTCTCTCTCCTCTCTTCTTCCCCTAACTTTCTCTCTCTTCAAAATGTTCTAATTCTTTGTTGGGTTTTGCACTTTTTGATGTGCCTTTAAGTTATTCAAAAACAAATTTATAAGCATAACATAAATTAAGTCACCTTTATTATATAAAAGAAACTTAATATTTTCTTAGGAATATCAAGATTCTAAAGTTACAGTAAAGGCATATGAAGTTTCATTAGGAAGATGAATAGGCATCTCTTATCAATCAATTGTAATGAGCTCCTCATTTGAGATTCTTCTTAGCTGGTTGTCAATTTGTAATCTCATGAGAGAGTAATTCTTGTGAAGGAACAAAGAGATAGATGAAATTATTCTATTTCCCCACTCTTACATTCCTTTATTATTTTTATGTACAATTTATGCTTGAGCATCAATACAAGAAGAAGGAGTTTATAGCCTTTTTTGACTGAGGGATTTACTAATTCTTTGTGCTCATAAGTCCTAGTTGGCATTGTTTCCATTTTGCAGGGTTGTTTCTTCTTCAATTTAATGTGTGTTGGAACTTTTTGATTAATGGGTCTAGAACTCTAGTTTTCTACCCACAACATTAATCCCCTCCCCTTTTTCTCACTCTCTTTCCCTTCTCTCGCAAAATAATCTCTAGCAAGAAATTGCTAGCTTTTCCTGGTCAGCAAAGTTCTCTTGTTGGATCCCCAGTCAAATGACCACCACAAAATCACTTTTCACGTGCATGTAAACATGTAAGTTGCATCGTTTAAGTAGAGGGAATTAGATTCCTAGAGCATCGGAAAGAAACCCACAAATTTTTCCATCCGAACAAATTTTTCTCACCAATAGTTTTTGGTGCCCATCGTAGAAAAGATTTAAAGAAAGCATCTACACCCAAACTATGACTAGAAGGTCAAGATTTTTTTTTGAAAAATCCAAAAATAAAAAAATGGAATTTGAAAAGTCACCCAAGCCTTATGTCTACAAATCATGGCTATTCTAGGTAATCCTCTTGTTGAAAGGCCTGAGCTATTATTTCATATTCAAGAAGACATTAATTTTAACTTGAGGGAAGCCATCTAACACAATAAAAAAAAATTCACTAAATACTTCATCACCACAATAGTATTGGATCTTGAAGAAGAACATCCCACTAAACTAGAAATATAAAGACAAGTTTAGGCTCCACAGAGAAAAGAGTAGATTTCAAGCTAGTGGATCAAAGGTATACTTTGTTGGTACCTAGATTTAAGCTCCTTTAGAATTTGAGTAGCATCATGGATTTTACAAGACACTTAGAGGAAGATAAATGATTTATATGTCATTTTGTAGCTGGGAAGCAATTTATATGACTTGTTAGCACTCAAGATTTGAAGAAGTGGGTAGCACCTTGAAAGGATTTTGATCTAATCCTCACTATTTTAGGTTGTGCCTTTCAACCAAGGCAAGAGAACCTATATTGCGCAGGATTTGTTTTGTGAAGGAGGTGGAGATATCCTTATACTGTTCATATTGTATGGAGATGGCCTTAGGAAAGCATGATCAATTTTCCATTATTCAAACTCAATAGAGATGTCACTACTAAATGATGGAAATGCTTTCAAGACAAGGCTGAGGATGCTAGAGACATGGTATGATCCTGATTTTCTTTGTGCATTTTTGTAAATGGATTGTATTCTATTGTTGATACACAATGCAATGTAGGGGTAGTATAAGGTGGGATTAGTTATTCTGAATGAATTTTTGGTGGGAGATTTTAGACAAGACTAACCGGAATTTTCCAAATTCTTTAAGGACCTTTGCAAGAAATTTGTAAGACCCACATAGCAAAATGCTTCAAAAAGGGTTGAGATACTCCTTCAACTAGGATATGTGCACCAAATGGAGGCCTAGATCTGCACTCTTCCACATAATATTTGATAACCTGCCACAAAATATTGAAAAAGATGAACCAACAAAGCATCCAAAAATCTCTATTTTATCATGACCTAAGGTACACCCAAAGGTTTACAACAATCTCTAAATTCAAGGAAAGTAAAGTGATTTTAAATCTGTTTATCTCTTTATCAGATGAAAGCTCTTCTGAATGTGAGATTGTAGATACCACTAAACTATCAACAAGAAATGAGACCATGTGTGATCAAAAGAGTTTTCAAATATAAGAATGCAATAGGGGCAAGAAACAAAAATTAAAAACATTCTGGAAAATAAGTGCATGCAAATTTTACCAAGAGACGACACAAAATAATCCATAAATGATCAAATCTATCAGTAGGGGAATGTTATAAGAACAATCTTAGAGCTTGTTGATGGCTTTACAATTGAAACCAACTCAACATGATACAAATATGATGTAAAAGGAATTAGAAATGGTTCTCAGGTGGTTTCTCAGAGAATGGGCTTCTTCCCAAATTTTCCCGTGAAATTCTAAGTTTCTCCGACCTTTTGCATGTCTCAAAACATGCATTATATAACTTTCAATTACATTTGATCCTTCTTTCCCAAGAAAAGAATATGCCCAACATCAAGTTTGTTACAAAATTCCAACATGATTCACAGATAGGGACATTTAACAAATTTGCAACAAGAGTTGCTAGGTGTTTCTAAAATGGTGAATCATTACAAATCCTTCATCATTATCCATTGTGGAGGCACATTTTTCATTCTCCAAGCATGCAGACCCCTTTCATTTCATCATTTCATCCTTATCATTCCAAAATTTGATTTTGTAACTTTATAATTTGATATTTCACGTTTTACATGGGCCTGAGTAAAAATTTATTTCAAAAACACCTCAAATCTACAAATTAATCCCTAAAACCACTTGCATTGATCTTTTCAGCACAAAGGACACAAATTCACCAAAAATTTGATGAAAAATGATGCAAAATTCACATTTCCACACTTCCTGGAGCAAAAATGGTGGCCAAAATGAAAATTTACAATTACCCTTGATATGCTCTTTCTCCTTTGAGGTGGGCCCCACATGTCAAAATACGATTGGGAATCAATTCAGGCTCATTTTTGACTTTTTAAATTTTTTTGGAAAAATGAAAAAAATTGACTTTTTTCTCCACCCTTCGCCCTTGAAATTTGGTGATGACACATCGCATATGGTGGGTCCCATTGGAATCACTTTTCAATTCTATGAATTTTGACCTTTTTTTGGAGTTTGGAGTTTGGAAAAATTAGATGACCCAAGGGTGAACATTTTTTCCAAGGTGGCGGGATAGGAAACTATTTCCTCACATTATCCAGAGATGAAAAATTTCCTTTCCTCTCCATGAAATAAGAAGAGGAAATTTTTATTATGGACTATGAGATGCAATATTTTTCTTGGCAAGAAAGACAGATCATTGGAGGAGTGACATATTCAATAGAGGAATATCCTAACTGCATAATAGATGATTTGATGCTCTCTAAAGACTCCACTAATAATGAAGACATGAAAAATGATGATTTCAGGTGTTCATGAGTAATCTCTCTTCAAACTTTGATTTTTTAATTAATGACAGGATGGAGATATGTGAAGAAACAGAGAAAGTTGAGGAAACAAATTCTCTTCTTGATTCAATCATGGAGGAATGTATAGAGGAGACCAATTTCATTCTCGAAACCAAGGAACATGATGATTATCATGAGGACAATATGGATTTTCAGCTTGTAGGTGTTCCATTTCCACAAAGCATGGAACTCTTCTCCTTATTGGAAGGGTTCATAAGTCAAAATTATTTGTGCCTATATGAAGAAGAACCTTGGGAACACAAAGCATTGAAGAAGCAAACAAAGTTACTACAAAGGAATCATGGAAAGGTAGGCTTCATATTTTTATCACTCCTTTGAGTCTCAATATAGAAACTCTTTTGAAAACACCAATGAATCTATGATAAATTTGGAAGAGCCATCCATGCAAGATATTTTGAAAGTTTTAGAAGTAATTTAAAATCCTCATCTTAGCCTTGAAATCTTGACTCAATCCATAGAGATACAAGATATGTGTTAATCAAAGATCATTACTTGTTTCGATACACATATGTTTGATGTGGGGATGGAATAGTTAGATATGCTATATGAATTCCTTAATGATGAGCATGAAATTTAAAGCATGCCTTCTTCTTCCATAATGCAAGAGGAAGTTTGTGAATGAAAAAGAAGAAAATTCCTTAGAAATCCTTTAGACATCTTCAATTTTGATAACAAAACCTTCATCATAGAGGAAGTGGTAGAGAAAATATTGAGCCAACTCATGTTGAGGAGTGTCAAGAACATTGGGAACTTTTTCAAAATCAAACTAATCACATCACTTTGGAACATTCAAGTGGCATGAGACAATGAATATGTGAATGAAAAGTGATAAATATATTCAAACAACTTGAACAAGTATCTACCTTGGAATGATGATGAAGTGTTCAAAGAAAGATCGATGTTATGGATAAACATGGAAGTTAGTCAACACTTTGGAAATGGTCTCAAAGAACAAAAAGGAAAGGGAATTTTTGGGTGAAGGCCTAAGAAATAAAAATATTATGTAGGTTCACCCCTATGAAGTACACATAAAATCATGAAATAATTATGCTTTCATAGGCGTTTGAAGAAAGGAGGCTACTTCCTTTAACCAGACAATGGTTTCACAAGACATCCACATCGTGTTACTGTTAGGAATATCTATGTTGTAGTGTGAACATAGAATATTATGTAAGTGATTATATTATCTAGGATAATATAATATGTGTTGTAATAATTAATTACATTATTGTAAATGTAATTATGAGTGGGTGAGTAAATATTGTTATGATTTGTTGAGTAAACAAATCATTAACAATATTAGTTTTGTGAGAAAACAAAATCTCACGTATAATAACATGGAGTTGTTTTAGGAGTTATGTGTGGAGATATTTATGGAGATTATATCTCCTTAAATATAGGAACAACATCTCCTATTTAAATGGATGTAATACTTCCTATGTATTGAGCAAGAATAAAGAGTAAGATTTCGAATTTTCTTTATGCAATTATGATATTAACTTTTCATTTGGTAACAGAGCAGGTTTGATGCAAGAAATTTCAGTGCTTTCATGATCAGATCCGTCTCAAAGAATATATTATATTTTTCGTTTCCAGATGTGGGTTTTTCTATAATTTTGTGTGCAGAATCACGTGCTGGTCAAGAAACTACAGAAGAAATTTCAGAAGAACCCAGAACATAGTTTGGAAGAAATACGGATTTTACTATGCAGCTATCAAATTAAGCACATCAATTCTTCTACTGAAAGTTTTCTCCAATTTTCAATAATGTTGAATTGTTAATACAAGTTCTTGACTTGCTTGGAGGTTAAAAGGTATTCAATATAAAATTTTAAAGTACTTGATTCAATTTTGTATTTTTTTATCAGTATTGTACAAAATAATGGAGAAACTAAATCTGATTGAAAAGTTTGAAGGACAAGATTTCCATACATGGCAACTACAGATGCAATTACATTTAATAGAAAAGGATCTATGGGATGTGGTGAAGTCTAATTCAACTCCACCCACTGGAGGAAATGAATTGGAAAAATGGAATGCAAAAGATCAGAGAGCATTGGGTACCATTGGTCTGGGCTTATCAAAAGCCTATCTACATCATGTGGATTTCACAAAATCTGCAAAAGAAATTTGGGAGTCTCTTAACAAATTGTTTGGTTCTGAAGCTGAAATGGCAAAGACTACATTGAAGCAACGCTTGTACGGGTTGAAAATGGAAGAGAACTCAAAAATGGCAGATCATATAAGTAAGTTTCGTTCTTTGCTAAATCAACTAGCTGGAATTAAAGAACATGTAAAAGATGATGATGCTAAAGCTATTCTTCTTAATAGCGTGCCTAAGAGTTACTCAAATATTGTATTTACTTTGAGTAAAATTACTATTAGTCTAGAAGGAGTGATTTCTACATTGTTAGAACAAAGCAATCATGAAGAACATGAAGAAGTACTATATGTAGGAAACAAACCGAGCTCCTCATCTAAGAAGGAAAAACATAAACCAAAGAAGGTTCCTTCACATGGAAAAATAAAATGCTTTTATTGTAATGAGATTGGGCATGTAATCTTGAATCGTAAAAGAGAGTTCGGGATCTTCTTGATGACAAGATAGATCGAGAAAGCCCTTCTAGTGAAGTAGAAACTGATTGGGAAGCCTACTCAACTGATGAATAACTTTCATGTCCTAGTGATGAGGATTACCTATGGTAGACTCTTTTCTTGTTGGAGGAAGGAGGCAATGGAGGAAGGAAGAAAATCAGCGTCCTCTCATCATTCACCAACGATGGGGTCATGAGACAGATGTGGTGATATTTTATTTCAGTTATGTGGTGTGTTTATACGAGGGGGTGAAACTAGTTTCATGTTTTGATTTTAATGTGTTCACATAGACTAACAACAGTTCGAGTGTCTATTTGGTGTGGAAGAAGCAAAGCGCATGACTCGGCTTACGAGGGGGGAAAATCATCTACGTACGGTCCTTTGATCGTCAAATGCGGTCCTCCTCTGACGCCATACTTCGGTGGAAGGTACTTCGGTGGAAGGTGATCGGTCGATGAAGATGTTCATACGACAAGGATGATCATTAGCGATAAGATCCGGATAGCAAGATCCGAGAACAATGAATACTCCGACAAGGTTGATGTTTCAGGAGCTCTTACACCATGTTCACACTAAGGGGGCGAATGTTAGGAATATCTATGTTGTAGTGTGAACATAGAATATTATGTAAGTGATTATATTATCTAGGATAATATAATATGTGTTGTAATAATTAATTACATTATTGTAAATGTAATTATGAGTGGGTGAGTAAATATTGTTATGAGTTGTTGAGTAAACAAATCATTAACAATATTAGTTTTGTGAGAAAACAAAATCTCACGTATAATAGCATGGAGTTGTTTTAGGAGTTATGTGTGGAGATATTTATGGAGATTATATCTCCTTAAATATAGGAACAACATCTCCTATTTAAATGGATGTAATACTTCATATGTATTGAGCAAGAATAAAGAGTAAGATTTCAAATTTTCTTTATGCAATTATGATATTAACTTTTCGATTACCTCTTTGGGGTAACACCTAAAAAGGAAAGTTCTTCGGTGAAAGTGGGTTATCCCCACCTTATACCATAGGTTATTTTTAGGTGTGTATTTCCCTTCTGTTGTGTGCTTTATCCCTTTTATGTGTTGTGTTTTTCCTTACTTGTTTTGTGTGTGTGTGTGTTCTTACCGGGAAAATTTTGGCGGTTAATATTCGAGTTTGGAAAATAGTAGAACTCTAGGAATTTGATTTTGGAAAAGTTTTCAATAACGATAGTACCCAAATTTCACCAAAAATCCCATAAACAATAATATTTCCCATCTGAATCACCAAAGAATTTCCAATCCCAATGTATATTTTTATATTAAATCACTCCATGATCGTTGTGATGATATTTGAAAACTTTAATGTTTCGCCAAGAAATCAATGCACCAAGATTTGAAAACATTAATTATTTTCTAAGAAATCAATGTGTTGAGATTTGAAAACATTAATTTTTCACCAAGAAATTGATGTTGGGATTTGAAAACATTAATGTTTCACTAAGAAATCTATGAAACCTTATTTGGCCAAGAAA
Organism: Taxus wallichiana var. yunnanensis; assembly: GCA_018340775.1. Lineage (NCBI taxonomy): Eukaryota > Viridiplantae > Streptophyta > Pinopsida > Cupressales > Taxaceae > Taxus > Taxus wallichiana. The sequence continues at coordinate 765,094,861 of CM031242.1, read as the reverse complement.
ACATTCCCAAAAATTTCCCAATATATACACAGAGGTGATGTTCTCTCGTGATTTTATCATTTGTGTATTTGCAAAGGAGTAGAAAGGGATTTAGGGAATTGGCATATTGTAATTTGCTTACAAATTTTCAAATAAATCTAAGTCTTTCCAGGGTCCGGCTAGTGCGTTGCAGTTTACATCCTAGAAGCACTTATTCGCAACCGAGTCCTCGGTCTATTTGAGAGCTATTTTCTTTCATGTCACATTTATATATACTACGAGTTTCACTTTCCATTTATTCCACGAATAATACCATGATTGTTTATCACTTTCCATTTACATTTCCTCATCCCATAGTGGTTAGAAAGATATATAAAAATGTGTTAAATTACATAGGTTTCATGTTCTCTAAGGGTATTTCCTTGGGAGACTAATGGAATGTCGACACATGGCATAGACCTCACATGATTCGGGACCCGCTCGAACCCAAAAATATCAATCGTGGCTCATTCCATGGGGTTCATGTTCATTGGGAGGATTTTGTCAGAATGGAAGGTTACAGAATGGTGATAATTTTTTTTTTTATGAAATAGAAACCATACAGAGATGTCCAAAATGAAAAATTCAAGAAATGCAAAAGGGGAAAAAGTTACAACAATGAACCAAAAACTAGATAATTAGCATTTGGAAAAAAAAGATAGAAAATAATAGTGTGGAAAAGTACAAACATCTTATCACAAGAATGCTTCTTTTTACCACCATTTTCCTTACTGCAATGTACTTCAAACTTTTTAAACCATGGAAACATAATGTATTGAATGTACTCCAAGAATGGATTTCCTTCAATGATCTGAGGAGCACAAAATGATTTCTATATTTTCACATTCACTTCTGGTATTTCCCGTGAAAATAATCATGTTATAAATCCATCAGAAACTTGTATAGTAATACTAATTCAATTTTATTAATGTTGAGGCAAATTTGGAATCTAGCTCTCTACAACAAGAATTTTGCAAAAAATAATGTAGAGATTTACACCACTTCTTCCTCCTCCATGAAGATTGCAGAATTGGGATCACTCTTTGACATCTTTTATTTTCCTTTTCATAGTCTAGACAACATGTCTATAATATTTAATATAAAGGAAAAACATCAACATCCTGGGGATATTTTTAATTCTGCATCCTTCAAGTTTCTTGAACTCATTCTCCAAGTAGGAACACGACAATATACAAAGAATACCCTTATCATGATTGTATCATATGTGAAACATCAGATTAAAGAATTCAAAATTATTTCAAGAATAGTGATACTTTATCTCGGCTTTGACACATTGAAATTTTATCATCAATCCAAAGAACCCTGCATACATTCTCAACCTTGAATTCATAGTCTCATACCACAATGAGTCATAGATGGAAGACCATATATTCTGTCTCAACTCCTTTGAAATGATGAACACTCTTGGTAATTGGATTATGACAGACCTCATACCTCTGATGAATCAATAATTTCTTCATGAGAATATGCACACCTTATCGGCTTGATGAAAACATTTAGAACCTCTATACAATAGGAAAACCTTTATACATTATGAAAAAGATCGGTCATCGAGACTCCTTCATTAATCAACTAAAGACATATCATACCTTAGATGAATCAATTAACTCAGAGTCCTTCATGAGAAGATACATACTATACTTTTATTTTAAACTCAACACAAACCTTGAGATCACCTATTTCATGTTTGATTAGCTACAACATATACTTCTTATCACCAGAGTGCCTTATCATTAGATTATCTTTGGTTTCTCAAAAAATCATTTCAAATTTTAATTTGTTTGTTCTCTTCCCAAATGTATGATACATCTTCAGTTTACATGATGTATAATCTAATTATTATTATACTAATGTAACACTCTTGAAAAAATTAGTACATGTTAAGTGAAACAACATTATTTTTATTTATACATATTTCTCATGTTGAGATGTCTATAAACATATCAATATCATTCACTCTAACATTGTGTATCATTTTTCTTTAAATTCTACAAGATTCATTGATTCAAAAAAATGGCACCTAAAAAGGGAAGCTCAGCTTTAGGAAACAATGCTATTCCAACCCCTCCGGTAGTGGTACTTGCATTCAAAAAAATAAATTATTTTGACAAACCATCTTAGGAAACCCATCCTTCTCCTAAAGGACCTTCACAATCAAGGGATAATGATTATGTTCAAAATGAAAATCTTAATGAGAATGTGTTTTTTTAAATTTTCTGATGTTGTCAATGACAACAATAATGAATTACCACCCCTTGAAGACATTCCATTGAATCATGTTGAGTTTGACACTATACCATGTATCCATTGAATGAAGATGACACTACATCACCCTGTTAGTTCCCAAGTGAATGTTGGAGGTGAAACTTCTGGCAAAGTGGTAGTCAATGAAATTTAAATTCCACTAAGGACAATACTCATTGAACACCTATTTTTGGAAGAAAGAGAAAGGAATGAAAATGGGACTTGGGAAGGAGTTTCAAGTTAGAGTTGGTTTCTATATTTCCATTTATTGAACCTATTGATAATAATAATAAAACCAAACCTTCCAAAGAATGAAAATGTACAGTCTATAGTTAGATATTGGGCATGGACAAAACAATGCAACTTAAGTTGGATACCATTGAGAAACATGTAGGAAAAATATATGAACAAATAATTATAGATGGCATTGAGAAGAATGTTTCTAGATGGAAAAATACAGATTATTGTTCTCATATTAGGTATAAAAAATAATTTGAAGAGAACAAGAGAAATGAAAGAATAGTTGTAGTGAATGGAGGGACAATTAACTCTCAATTCAACAAGATTGTTCAAAACAGTCTTTTGGGTAAAATAGTTCAACTACCTACTATTTTTAACATTTTGAAAAGAGGTTGTCCTACAACAAATTTTCTTGTACAAAAGAAGATGTTGTATTTCCTTTGCTTTCCACACTTTCCTTATTCTCACTAGCCGAAAGTAGTGTTTGGGATTGGAAAAATGCCTAGATATGGTTTAGAAAGAAGAATTGAAAGATAAACTGAAGTTTGCACAATAGATATCTTTGTCTATTGATAATGTTACAACAATAGATAATAATTCTTGGGTATGTATGTATGTGTATACTATTTAGAATTATGTGAGATAACCTCACTTACTTTCTATTCATAAGATGAGAGAGAAATCCAAATCTGAAAACCTTTGTGAGTTGATGATAGAAAGTTTGAAGGATATCAACGACATGGATGATGCTATGATTTCATCAAAGTCGGTATGTGTCAAGGAAAATGGGACATTTGTAATGTAAGGTCATCATAATGGTCTCTGTGTAAGAATTTAAACATCTCATTTCCATTATATGATTGTCATTCATTGTATGGCTCATAAAATGAACCTAGCTTACAGAATAGTTGGAAAATTTAAAGCTATAGAAAATTTTGAAGAGCTTGTTTGAGAGGTGCATGATTATTTCTATCGTAGTGCTAAAAGGTTAATAGAATTCAAAATATTTGTAGAAGGAATAACAAATGGGCATAAAATTTTAAAATATGTTGACACCGTGTGGATATCATTGTACCAAAAAGTTTGTAGGGTGTATGAAAAGTATCAATCCTTATTAGGAGTGATGTGGCGAGAATCACATAAAAGTGAACAAAGCCCAAAATTTGAAACATTGTTTGACTCATATAGAGTCATTATTGATGTTGTCTAGTCTCCTTCCCATGTTTGAAGAAATGCATCATTTAATTAAACAAACACAGGAAAGAACTATCTATATTGTTGATTTTTATAGTTTGAGGAAACACGTTTGTATGACAATAAAATATTCATATCTTAATGACACCGCTTTACAGTTCTAATGTTTAATTGGTGGAATGATTTGATAAATATTGGAAATGAAAGTATCTTTTTGAAGGTAAAATTGTTTAGGAAGTATGTGCTTTTGTACGTGGATATGAGATAGCGACGTACGTGTTTAAAGTACTAGTTGGGAAGGTTAAGGAGGTAAAAGTCACCGTGCTATTGTTTGATAACATTATATCATCAACAAGGGAAAGGTTAAGAGAAATCCTATGTCCCTAATAGAACAAATAAGCTAGTGGTTTAGAAGGGATGATTTACTTGAAGCAATGGCTATAGTAAATCCAACATTTTAGAATCCTTTCCAAAATGAAAGACATATGCAGGAAGACTACTTCAAGAGTTTGACTACATTGATTCAACATTTTAGTAAGCTTATTGATATCAATGGAATGATAATTCTAGGTATTTTAAGAAAGGATAGCTTGTCTTCTCAATCTCATGAATTTTCCACTACAATGATACAACAATTCAAAGATTTTAATAATCCCTTAGAGTGGGGAGAAATAACACGGCTATGGAAAAGATTTGGGGTGAGTAATATTTTACAACAAACCATGTACGTGTTTTTCTCATTGGTTGATCTATGTCAAATAATTATTTTAGGTTATGTTTAAGATGATAGAATTTTTAGTGCCTTGGCCTTTATAAATTAAAAATTGTGAAACAAGCTTGACAAAAAATTGGAAAATTGTTTGAGAATTTATGCATCATGGTATGAAGTGGATAAATTTCCCTATGATAGGGCTCTGGTAGTATGGAAGTTGATTACTGAAAGTAGAGATGCTGAAAAAATGGTACGAATACAACAAATGACCTTATTTTAATAGTTGACAGTCAAGAAAGAGAGAGTTAGTCTCAAAGATCTAGTGAATCAAATGCTAGAGATGATCTAGGTCCATCAAGTTGGAAGCTTCCATTTGTGGATATCCCATGATATATATGTTCATATAATAATTAATATATTCAAATATTAAGTACATTGTTCTCAATCTCAAACAAATATTATCACACACCCAAAACTTACATGTTCCTAAAGGTAATCATATTTATTCCATTTCCATTTTGATTGTAGAAACATTACAAAGTCATGTTTTAATGAGTATTTAATATATTTCACATACAATGTTGTTGATCTCTTTTATAGAAAGCATACACATGTGAATGGTTGGCTATTAAATCACAATGCATTTACATTATTATATACTTTAGGCATATAAGAGTTTTTGTGCTTGATTATGAGATAGAATAAGTGGCTTTTCTTGAATCATTACTGAAATGAAAATTTAAAAATAACACTATTCCTCATTCAACTTGCTTGAGACATGCCTTGAGGCTTGTATGAAAAAATTGAAGATTTTCATTGTAACAAATTGAACATTTTTCAAAATGGATCTAAATACACTAAAGAGTAAATCCATGCACATATATATTTAACTTGTGCACCTCTTTGTAAAAGTTTTCTTCAACCATAAGAAACCTAAATATTGCATGTTTATTAATACAATAAACATAAAGATAACTCTAGTCTATTAATAAGACAATTTACTATTTTTATCCATTTCCATGATTTCCCCCAAATAATATAAACAACAAAACCAAATTGCCACTTAAACTTGGAATGAGGCTCCACAACTTTAACAAATTATACCATCTTTTGTAACTTCTCCACTCTTCATCTCTTTGAATTTCAATTTGTTGTAAATCGAGTGAGTGACATATGACTTTTTAGCAATTCATAAGCGATAGTGGAGCTTTCCTCTACTATTGTATGCAAACTTTCGACATCTTTGTTATCAATGGTTTAACAGAGTAAATAAATTTTGTCTCATCTAGCTTCTCAATAATTTAGTCCTTCTCTTGAGTCATGCTTTATTTTCTAGAATCCATCCTTCATAATGAATAGGTTTATTTTGTGTCAAAAGGCATCGGAAAACCAAGATTTTTAAACTCTGTACCTTTCTATGCCGCTCTTGTAACTTTATTTGACACTTATTCAAAAATTTATTTGCTTCTCCCAACATCACACACTTCTAAATGATAGATGATACCTTTATTGAGGCATCAAAATAGTTCTAAATTCCTCTGGATGTCAGTTCTGTGTCACTAAATTTGTAGGTAACTTCAAAAAATTTCTTTGTTATATCCTCTCTTAAAGCCAACACTTTTCTGCTACCTATTACGTATTCACGAAGCTTATCACAGATTCTGTGTAGATCACTCATGAATTCAAACAATCTAATCAAATCATCAATTTTTGGTTTATTTTCCCCCAAACATTATCTATCATATTAATCAATGCCTTTTTATGAAATCCAGATAGTTTGATGTTGGAAGACTGTATTTCCTTTTTTCTTTTGCCAATTCCTATTGTAATATTTCATTTTGTTTTTTCTCATCATCTAGGCTTTGTTTCCATTTTTGAACTTTTCTTTCTCTTCCTTCACAGCCTCTTTCAATTCTCCCAATGTTTTTTTAATCTATCATCCTTAATCATTGTTTCCTATAACATTTTTTCTCTTCTTCTAGTTCCACTCGTGCTGTTCATTCACAATAATCAGTAGTCATAGAGGAAGATGATTTTATCTTCCTCTCCAACTCACATGTCCTATTAACTATTGCTTTTCCTTTTGTTTTCTCATTTTCCAAGTATACCTCTTACTTTTGAATCTTATTATTCAACTTATATTTCTCCCTCTCCACCTTTAGTAATGTTGTGTAAACCACATCATTGTTCCTTTTCGATACATTAATTTTGTTAGAAGGTTTCATTTCATTAAGATCCATTTGAAGGGAGGTCACCTCGTAGTTAGGGGAAACCATCTCCGGTTTTCCAACCTTGGGCACATCATACATGTATTCCATGGTATCTATGTGTATACACAAAATTTGGGTCACACTCCCCTTGGTCCCCTTTAATTAATTAACGTAACGTATTAACCTAAGCATGACCCTTACCCCACATTCATATTAATTTAATTAATTAAAATTGAATTAATGTTCATCCTTAAATTATTAACTAATTTAATTACTTTAATTAATTTAATTTACACATCACCTACAGACCTCACCATGTAATTATTCCTAGCCTATTAATTAATTAAGACTAGGTCCTTACTTATCCCAACCAACTGGGACTTATTCTAACCCTAAAATTAAAGTCCTATTCCTTCTCCAACAACACTCCCACTTATCTAAGTGTAAACCCTCACTTGAGACCCAAATTGACAATCAAAATCACGCCAAAAATTGTAAAGATCTTCCTATTTTTGGTAAAACCTAGACTTACCCACCTTAATTGGTGTTGGTTTTCACTTGACTGTCTTTGGTCACCTAACATATCGCTATCGATTACTTTATATACAACTTTGTAACCTTTTACCTAGGTTGGTAATTTCTCAGTTTTGAGAGAACTATTGCATTCAAGCACAAATCCAAAGCCTCTCAACATCTATACGACACAAAATACTCAACCACAAGATGAAGAAAGCATCTAGTTCTCCTTCTAGAAAATTTTAATACTCATGGGAACACTACGAGAGTAATGTTAGGAAACTAACTCTAGAATCTCTTCACGGATCAACTAACATCCACCTTCACCTACCAGATCTATAAAGGCAAGTAAGTATTCATGATTTTGATCATATTGTGCTTACTTAAAGTATAGATTCCTTATTTCTTTCATTATACTTTATTTCTTCATGTATTATTTTATCTCCAAATCCTCACCAATCTACAAACCCAACCACCTATATCCCTTTTTCCTTCTGTGAATTCCCCCTCTATATCCCTAATTCTTATCTAAGTAATATCACAAACCTAACCACACACCCTCTTACTCTCTGTACAATCACGGAGAAGCCCCAAATCAATTTTTATAAAATTATTGTCCATTTCCCCTACGACGTCGGTTACCTAACCACTGTCAATTTCACCTCCATAATGACATCGGTCACCGATCGATATCAATCTCTTTGTAATTTCATTTATTTTGATCAAGTAAGCCTCTCGATCAACTTTATACTAACACATACCTTACCCCATCAATCCTATACCTCTGTCGGACCTACAAAACCCAGAATAACCTACCAAACCTCTAGATTTAATCATAACCTTGTTTGTTAGATTAGATTTTCTTATTGTAATTGCATGAGATACCTAAATCGTATAACTACATTAAGCTTTCCTTACTTCATGATATTTACATTAAATTTTATTTGAAAGTAGATTGACCTTCTTAGAAGCACCTTGCTTCTTGGATCTAACACTCGCTAGGTAGTCCACTAACCTATAATATTAATATTATTTAGTGGTTTTGTTGTGTTTCTTATACATGTCATTCCTCATATCCAAAGGTAAGATCTTCATGATTATATTGGATAAAAAATTCATTAATGTGCGCATTCAACCTTCACCATACATATCATAGGTATTCCTCCTAGCCTATTTCCTATTCTGTTTTAACTAGCAACAAATCGTGAAATATCTTGGCATGCCCAGTGGAACCCTATCATTTGGGTTATTTTGCATTGTTCATTTATAGGGAATCTTTGTGTGTCTATTTCCTTTTGAAAGAGTTGACATTAAGATTTCTCCTTGGGAACATTCTTCTTCTTTTAGTTCTCTGAGTGAAATTCGTATTTTGGGTTAAAAATAACTCTTATTTATTTTTCTTGTATTGCACTTAGTGAAAGTCATTCCCTTAACCTCTTCATAATTTTTCCTCAACGAATATAATTTATGGATTTGGGTTTAAAAATTTTGCACTTGGTTGTTGAGTTTGTTGCATTATAACTAATCTAAATTATGGGTAACCTATATGATGGAATTCATGTCGAGTTGATGGTTGAAAAATTTCACCGTAGCTCACATTTCGCACACTCTCTATACCAAATCACTAAAAACAAACTACACATTTCTTAACCATCACCTTTCCTGAAGAAGTTGTCAATGAGCACATGATTAGAGGATTGAAAGTGGGATTCATCTAGTTTCTCTATCCAATCATCATCTTAGTGAAGGATCTCCCACGCTAAAACTTACGAAACTAGCCATAGTTATTGGTTTTTATAGGGCACCCTTGTTAACCAAAATTCTATTCTTCTTAAAATTAGTCTTAAATGGCATAAGCCATAACATAAAATCTATAGGCTAGGATTTTTGTGTTTTTAGCTTTTTATTTGCTTGCATTTTGAGGTGTGAGTTGTGTTTCTTCATTATTTCTCATTCTTTTATGCCTCTTCTCACGACTAGTGTATTTCGATTTTATTCGGGTTTATTAGGAACTTCATAGCCACACTTAGTCTTTGGGTTGGCATTTTTATTAGATCTAAATCACAAAAATTAAATTTTCTTCTCTTCCCATTTCATAGCAAGAATCGATATCGATCTAATGACCGGCAACCGTTTTATCATATTATCGACATCGGTTAATTGAAGGACATCAATTTATATGCTTTTTTGGTTATTTTTTCTAGAATATTATTCTCCACCTTCTTGTTCTTTTTGTGGCTTGTTCTACCATTTTTATCCCACTCTTGAGTCTCTGATATCATTTTCAGGATCCAAGTTGACCCATTTTCACCTTTCATTGCCAAATATTTGAATATCTTATTTTTCATAGTAACCAACATCGATCCGAGATAACCAATGATAGTTAGTTTCATATCAGCATTGGTTACCCCAACCAACATCAGTCTCTATATTTTCACTTTCCAATCGAACAATGATATAATTGGTCTTTTTAGACTGATTTTCCCTAATACTTATGTGTTTTTGAATCATCAACAAAGCTTAGAATACCTATTTTATCATCAGTCACATGGTTTTGACTTGTAAACAAGCTAACACTCTTGTGTTTCATGCTAGCCACCAGATGCTCCCACGTAACCTATCACCCCCTTCAATCTCATTACCCATGGACCCCAATAAAGATCTTTCCATACCCACTAGTGATGAGGAGTTTATGAGACTCCTTGATCACAACCCTAATACTCTACAAGACTATCTTGCTAATTCATCTACCCACAATTCATTAGGGTAGATTGTATATCTGCATGCCTATGTCCATTCCTCCTACCCTCACATCCACTTTTGCATCAATTCTTGTGAGATTAGCCTTACCCTCTTCTATGTTACCACCCGTGGTTTCCCAGATTGACCCTACATCATCGATATTGGTTGCACCTATGGTATCTACTTCTCCTTTGAATTTTGTCACTCCTATGATGTCAACCATGCATGTATCAACCACCTTGAGTATAGGTCTATCTACACCCGCCACCTCTTATATACCTATTGCATCTCAGCCACCAATGGTGTCGACAGTCCATACTCCCTTCCAAAACATTTTCCTCTCCATCCCGCAGATCTCTATCTCCAATTTCGTGAGATTCCTTACGTCCACTTCACCTACCTACACTTATCACCAAAACCCTCTATTTCATCTATCATCCTGCTCAGGATACTTTCCATCTACATCTATTCCAACCTACATTCCTTCCTAAAAATTTTCATACTCAACACCACCACATACGGGATATTGCCCATGTCATACTGTCCTCATTTACCCCCTTATACAACGGGGTGCCTAGTCATCAAAACCTACCAATGATCTTATCAAAATGATGATGGAGAAGATGCGAGACATCGAAGCATATGTCTTTGACTCACGTAACTCTCTTACATATGATGATATTTGTAATGAGACAATCCACCCATCCATTCTAATTTTTCCATACCCTCCCCATTAGGAAATGCATAAATTAAATTGATTTAACAATAAAGAAGACCCACACTAGGACTTGTTATCTTTTAAACATGTGTGTTATCTAATTGCTCATGATAAAAATTTTCTCTTACAAATGTTCCCAATGTCCTTGATAGGACCTGATTTGAATTGGTCTAATGCTCTACTTAGGCACTTCATTTTCTCATTCAACTAAGTATTTTAGGATTTTCTAGACCACTTTCTGTAAACATTGTCAAGAAGGTCACCATGACCAACTTGTATGTGACATGCCAAAATGTAGATGAATCTATCAAATATTTTGTCACTCATTGGTGGAGCCTGATCAACCATCTCGCATTCCAACCGACTCAAAATAAGTTAATAGATTTGTTCACCAAATCTTGTGCTAGAAACATCTCTCCAAATCTCTAAGTTCAAACCTTCTACACATTTAATGAGGCATTCAACATGCCCCAAAATCTTGAAATTCATGCCATTTAAGAGAAGAAGATATAATTGTGTAACAATAATGTTGTGTTTAAGTCAAACGATTCCTCTTATTCTTCCAAACCAAAAATTAATTACTGTAAAGAAAAAAGATCTAAACCCATCTAAACCCACCCACCAATAAAATAATTACATTAGCTTTAAAATCGACCCATCTAAACCCATCCAACCAATCAAATCCTTCTTCCATTCTTTCTCTTGTTTGGGATTTCTAGTTCAAGTAAGAGAAAAGAAAAATATACTCCCTTAGGAGAAGCCTACTCCTAAGTTTTAGAAAAAAATTATAAAATCTGAAGCAATCACTCTTCTACCTATCAAACCACATACTAGTTTTGACCCCTCTCATCCTATTCTGCATGGTACAAATAAAATGATTATGCAACTATCTGTTTCATCGAAGTGTTGTATGATATGAAACAAATAAGGTACATAGTTAAGGAGGAATACCTATTAATAAGTTTTTCAGAGGTTGAGAGGATGCATTTCTAATTTCTAATCCAAGTTGATTACGTAAGCTTCCTTTGACTAGGAGGAACTACCTGTAATACAAAAAAATACCACAAGATATAGTTAATAACAAAATTTAGTGGACTTCCTAATGTGAGCTAGATCTAAGAAGTGTGATACTTCCTCAATGGTTGTCAATCCACTGATATATAAATCAATATAAAATAACTAAACATGCAAATAAAAGAATCTAATGCTAGTGTTTTGATTTAGGTATCTCAGACTACTATCCGTGTCAATCCAATTAAATACTTGATAACTAAATTGGGAAGATCTCATCCTAGGTTGTAGTCTAGGTAGGTAGTCCGAGGGTCAAAGATGGGGTCGGGTAAGATTTGGTGAAGTTTGGGTTGATTTTGGGTAATTAGGAAGCTTGCAAGTCTAAGGAAATTTTATCAGGCAAAGAGACCAATGCTGGTTAGGGTGACTGATGTCGATATAGGTATGACTGATGTTGGTTATTCTTTAACCAATATCAGTTACTATGGGAAATGGTAGAATGTTAAAATAGGTGTCCAGGATCTCTCTGTGTCTTCACAAAGAGTTGGGAAGGTTTGTAGTGGGGTATTAGGTTTGGGTGAGGTTTTGTGAGGTTTTGGGGAGGTTTTAGTGAGGTTTGAGGGCTTGGTAGTTGAGTGAATGATATAACAAAGAGACCATCATTGGTCGATGATCAACACCAGTATAGAGGGGAGATTGATGAAGGTTAAGATAATTGGCATTAGTAGGGGAAATTTGGTGGTAATTAAATAAAGTTAGTTTTAGAATTCTCTGTGATTGCACAGAGGATGAAGGGAGGATGGTTGGGTTTGTAATAATGCCAAGAAGACTTAAGAATGCATAGAGGTTAGGTATGGAGAGCCAGAAGGTCATGGGTGGTTAGATAGGTAGATTGGTAAGAAGGTGGGGATGGAGGAATGTAGGAAAGAACAAGATATGATAACAAAAGATAATGAACCTACACTTTAAGCAAGTACATAAATGATGAAAATCAAATACACTTACTTGTATTTGTAGGTATAGTAGGTGAAGGAAGGAAATGGTTGATCCATGAAGAAATTTATGGTCAGTGTCATGGAAATATTTCCAATATTGTTCTTTTGAGTATTCAAATGCCTTCGTACAAGCATCAGGTTCTTGTTTGGGCATGTGGTTGAGTGCATCTTATCGTTTGGATGCTAAGAAGTCTCTGATTCATGCCTGAATTTAATAGAAATCTCTAAAATAAAAAAATACCACCCTCGGAAAAGGTTGAAAAATGGTATATAAGGTGAGTGATGATGTTCAAGGTGATCGGCATTGGTTGAGAGAAAAATAGTGTCGATTAAGGTGGGAAATCCTAGGTTTTCCAAAAATAGGAAAATCTTTGTTAGTTTTGGTGTGCTCTGATTATCAATCGAGTCTCAAGTGAGGGTTAGCATTTAGATAAGCGGGAGTGTTGTTGGAGAAGGAATATGAATTTAATTTTAGGGTTTGAAAGAGTCCCAGTTGGTTAAGATAAGTAGAGACTCAATCTTAGTTAATTAATAGACTAAGAATAAGTCCATGGTGAGGTGTCTAGGTGATGTGGCTAGGTGAGGTGTAAATTAACTTAATTAAATTAATTAATAATGTGAGGATGAACATTAATTAAATTTTAAGTAATTAAATTAATATCAATGCATGGTAAAAGTGTCATGGTTAGGTGAATATGTTACGTTAGTTGATTAAAGGGGACTAAGGGGATCGTGACCCAAATTTGGTGTCTACATTTTCCTTTTTCACATAGCTTGTATTAATAAGTGATGCTAGAAAAAAATGAAGTGGTTGCCCCAAATATAGGTGAGATTGGGGTTTCCCGAAGTAGGGCTGAAGGTGAGGTTTCCCCAAGTATGGGTGAAGGTGATCCCCTCAAACCAAGAGTTGATCAAGTGTTAGACATAGTTAGTTAGTGATTTGATAAATGGGTAAGTGTTGCAAATTAAGGTAGGTTGGTTGTAGGTAAGGACATGGTAATTTGGGGTAATAGGTAATGGCCACATTGGATACTAGGTAATGATCATATTGGGTAATGGGTAAAGGAAATCGAATGCACTCACACATATAGATTGTGATACGGTACTAGGTGGAAGATCTTGCAAAATCTACATTGTCAAAGGGCGATAGGGTTTTCCAAACAAGGTTGAAGTGATCCAGGTATCTAAGGTATAGGATATGGTCATGAAGCACAATGAGGTCTAGTGTAGGAATGGGTAATAGGTTATGTTCTATGGCACTAAACGTATGGTTGGGATAAACATCACATCATTAGGCAAGGTAAGGTCATTAGGATAAATAACACGGGTAACAACATTGCGTAGGGTGTAGTGAGTACATGAATTCAAACATCACCGGAAGGTGGTTCATGTCGAGGTATTTAGGTCGGGGCATATGTAAGGCTGAGGTATAGGTAAATAACATGTCTTTAAACATAGTTAAGGAAATGTACAGGTAGCGTAGGCTTGTGGGTAGGGTATAATAGGTGTTGGTAAGGTTAAAAGGGGTTAGATCAATAATGTTTTGAGGAAAAATAGGCATGGGGTGGGTCAAATGGGCATGCCATGTAATCGATCTTGGTTATGGTGTAATCGTTATCCATATTTCACCCCAGGAAAAATATTGGATCAGCCACAACCCCACATAGAAAGAACCTGAGAAAACTCGTTTAGATCTTGTAAATAGGTCACAGAAGGACTCAATAATGGAGTGGCGGGGGATGAGAAATATTAAATGACCCTATGTAAAAATAAATGACTCTGTCGAGCTATTTCCATGTCTTAAATCCATTTTTCAAGTTATAGGTAGACTCAACAATGGAATAGTAGGGTCAGAAAAGAAGGGGCAGTGCCGCAGAGGAACCAAGAGAAAGAAGGGGAAAAAATGGTGAAGTTTCAAAGTTTTTCAGGCTCGAAACCATTCAAGAAAGAGTCCAAAATTGACTAAGTATGGAGGAGCTAGCGGAGAGAGCCATGTGTCCTAATGACGCTTCTCTAAAGATGAATCCATAAAGGGAGGCTCAAACAAGCGCCACATCTCCACGTGTCCCAGGATGAAATGGAGGCAGGGTCAAATGGTCAATAGAGTCAAAAGGCAGAAAAGGTGGGTCTAAAAAATTGGCTAAGTATAAAGTGCAAGCGGAGGTCGCCAAGTGTCAGCTTGGCACATCTCCAAGAGTTAGTCCAAAGGTAGAAACCCAAATGAGCATGAGCTCTCCATGTGGCCTAGAGTTCAAAAGCATAAAAGGGACCATTGAAAAGTCCATAGACTTGCGGAGGCTGCCAAGTGTCAACTCGATGCTCCTTCAAAGGAAAATTTTGAATCAAGCTTTCAAGCAAGTGCAGTGCCTCCACATGTCTAGTCTAAAAAAGGGAGCAAATTCAGTTGAATTGTCAATGCATGGGGCAAGCTAGTGGAGGCTACCAAGTGTCTAAATGGTGCTAATTCAAGAATTGAATAGAGAGAGGGCTTCCAAATGAGCACCAAATTTTCTTGTGTCCCAAGTCAAGAGATATGACCCCGCCAAGCAAAAGACTTAGCCAAAAACATAGAAATTGGGTAGGTAGTAGAGGAAATGCCACGTGGCAAGCCTACAAAAATCACAATTTGGGCCCCTTAAACATGGATTTCGGGGATCAAACTTTTATGAAAAATTTTCTACACCTTTTTATCGCATTCTATGCATTCCAAGATTTCCTTTTCCTTTTGAATAGAGTCAATCGAAGCTACGGTGCAAAAGTTATGGTCTCTGGAAGTTGCACCACTATAATTGTTGCCTAGATCAAATACTCCCTAGAGTGAGATGTTGAAAAAAACCTTCTAAGGGATCGACGGTTGATATGTAGGTAGCCAAAATGGATGAATTACTTGACGAAGGAGAAGAAGAATTATTTCTTGGTTGAGAAGTAGATGGGTTGGCGGATGCATCGGCTGTAGAGGCTGTGTCAGTAGTGGGAGTAGACGATTTTGGTGTGGAAGAGGTAGTAACAACATCGGTGCATGGGGACATGGGTCAAGGAGATGTGGAAGTGGTGGTATATGCCTTGACTAGTATAATGACATCATTAGGTCGATACAAAATGTTACAGGTCTTGAATGGCGAAGGATTAGCTAGAATGGTATAGTTATGTTCTTCATATTCAAATTTTAAACAATGGTGTAATGTTGAAGGAACATTACCCATGATGTAGATCCAATGTTGGCCAAGAATCATGTTGTACTGGAACTCCCCCTCTAAGACATAGAATAATTTTGAAATGGTACGGGGGCCCACACAGATGTGTAGAATGATGGTGTCGAGGGTGGAAGTGATGGTGTCATTGAATGAATGTAGAATAACTGGTTTATTATACATGTGATTGATAGGGATGCACATTTGGTTGTATGTATGGGAGGAAATAATGTTGATACTAGCACCGACATCAATCATAACACATCCAAAATGTAATGTAGATGGAAATGAATAGGGTGGGATCAGGATCATCTGATTGGAGATGTACAATCTCATTGTTATAGAAAATGAGAGTGGATACTTGGGGAGTGGTAGCAGTTGTAGAGGAAGGGGATGAAGTGGTGAGAGAAGCCACATGGTGAGGAGTGATAATGGAGGCCACATGAGTAGGGTTATTAGGTAAAAATCCAATAGATTACAAAACGCATGGGGGCCCGTTGATGAGACTCAGAGGTTTGGATGAGGTCATACAAATAAATTTTGAGAGGAGATTGGTGCAATTGTTTAATCATTGTACGATGGGAAACCCCTTTAGAAATTCAGTAAGTGGGTCCACGGATAGTGATTTTTGGTGTAGGTGCAGATGGAATATTGGGTACAAGTGTGGCAGATGGGTTGGTTATTTTCTCCTTTCCTTTGTGTTTCTGGGAGTGAGTGGCAATGTTAACCATATTGATATGGGGCAAGGGAAAAGCAGAGTTGTGAAGGGTGTAGTGATAGGATGGGTAAAAGTATAGTGAGGTCATGTGCTGGTTTTGTGAAAATAATGTAGCACATTGGAATTTGGGGGAGGGTTGGCTAGTTTTCTTATGTGAACCATATTGATCTTGAATTTTAAAGGAAGATAAAAGGGATGTGGAGGTAGAGATGAAGGTTGCTGAATAGGTAAGGGGAGAGGGTGCGTGGTGATAGGTGAAGGTGGAATAGGGTCCTCATCTAAAAGATCATCATTGTCAAAGTTTTCTTTAGGAGGACATAGTTGGAGAAGAACAACCTTAAGAGCCTTACATTTTTCCATTGGCACATGATGGTAAGAAAAGAAAATTTTATCGTCAAACCCTTCTAGTTTAGGTTTGAGTGGGTCGTAATGTGATGACAGAGGTCTCTAAAAGGTTGGGTAAGATGTTAGCGTAATACCCTGCCAATGGATCACAATGTGAAGTAAGTGTGGGTCTAGGTGGAAGTGTGGGTGATTTTGGTGGGAGAGGCACCATGGGAGGTGGAAACAGAGCTTGATCCCTTTTGACCACATGTTTTGTAGGTAGTACAGTTTTAGGTTTAGATTATACCTTCTTTGTCAAAGATGTAGCATATGAACTAGTAGTTGAAGTTGTCGTAAGCTTGACTACATATTTGGGGGTATTGGGCTCTTGGATTTTGGTTACACCTTCTTGGGTAAAGGTGAAGATGGAGTGCATGATGTAGAACAAAAGGAAGATGGAGGAAGAGGATGGGTTAGCCAAGGTGTTAATGGAGGTGTGGTGAAGGTTGTTAGAAGAGGCAAGGTGGAAGGTATTTTTGAAGGGAAGGAAGTATCATAGGTAATGATTAGGTTACTAGAAGTGGTGCGGAGTAAAGGTGGTAGAAAGGATGTAAGGAAAAATTGTAACATCCTCATTTTAGACAATAGAACAAGTCAATTTTTTTTTGATAATTGCATACTGGTTCTAAATACATAATTTAGAACTCACAATTCAAATAACCATTTATATAACAGACAACCATATGCAGCTGTAATGACTCGGAATACCTCCGATCTATTCATTCCATGACTCGGTAATCTACCGATCTATTCATGAGTAAAAAGAGTTAGTGTTTTTATTTAACACAACACTCTTGCGGTTCTCTTCCCTAATCTGGGATTCAGAATGCTCTGTCCAAGGAATCTAACTGAATAACTGTTACCATTATTCATCGGCATCTCATCCCTTAGACTAGGTGAATTAGGACAACGCAATCAGCAGCTTGCGATACTTTGGCCAAAGATTTGAAACATACTGTTCATGTCTCGTATTCCTTAACGGCATACTCGTCAATCTGGAATACGTCCTTCACCCCATTCATATGTTATATAGAATGTCTTATACTGACTACTGTCAGTCCTTTCTTTCACTACTTTGAATCACTCGGAGATAGATTAACAAGGTGATAATGTTATATGGATATCCAGAGGATTAGGGATACGGTGACATACTGGTTTAACCTTACAGTTAGACCAATGTGTCAAGATACCCCGAACCTCCTAGGCAGCCTTATAACCTGACCACATTCCTAATCAATCCCTGAGTAACTAATCCAGTCACAAATGTAAATCTTAGCGATCAATGCAAAGGGTGTCGTCATAAGTCACCTGCATTGTTGTAACTTCGAGAAGATCCTAATCTTCTCGGAGGTACAACCCTGCAGTTGTCTTGTGCCGTCATCCTTTAAATCCGCCTCGAAAAGATCTACTCGTCAATATGCGTTAAGCACTTGAGTACAAATTACTTTAAAGACGTTTACCCTAAGGTTAGCCTTTCCGATCCCTGGATTCTTCGTCTTAAGATGACCCTCCTCTAAAAGACTCATTACTTGGTAGAGGTATTACGGTCAAGCTCTCATCAAGGAGTCATTAGAATACACCTGAATCTAAAGCAACAGAATCGGACAATATCTCATAACCTTTGCTTGAGATTGTCATCTGAACTCCATTTGATTGCCTATCAGTTCTCTTAACTGATTTTATATCATACTTTTTAGTTTAAAGATATAAGTGATTAAGAATCCAACTTCTTGTTTTCCTTCAATACTTAGGACTAGGGATTAGTAATTTAATCCAGATTGTTTAGCATTCTCTTTAGGCTCGTTTTTAACCTATCTTCTAGAAAGAAAATTATTTAATTCCACTATTGCTTTTTTGCTAGAACAAATTAGAACTTGTAAACACTCATAAGAATTTAATCTCATTTACTTACAAGCTTTCATTGTTAATCACAAAAGCATCCATATTATACAATGATAACGATGCCCCTTCGTTATATAAACCGAAGGAGGTCATCTTTCAGAAATAGAATACAACACATAAGTATCAAACACTTATTTCCATTTCTTTCAAAACTATACAATTACATTTTATGCAACAGCATACTTGACACAATGCTATCGGAAAAGAAACATCTTTTCCCACTTAGTACATCTATAAAATCAAGCTGTAATTCATTACAAATCAAATAAACAATCTGATCAGCTTGTCAGATCTGCATTACTTTTACCTCTTACGGTAGCCATCTGCAAAAATAGTCAACATGAGTCAGTTCAATGAACTGAGCATGATAAGCACTAACTTTTAAAACAGTTGCAATCCATCAATTGTTTTCATTAAACACCCTGTTTAAATGAGTTTAGATATTCACATAAGTAAACATAATCAGACTAAGCCCTTGTAATACAAAATGATTACAAATATGTAACTCTATCATTGTTACAGAATAGTCTTAATCACTTTCTAATATTTCATCAAATATTAAGAAACAAGGAACGAATGTACACAAACAATCATTGAATCCAAATTCACAACATTGGTCAGATTGTTTCATTCTCCAAAAAGGAAATTACATAACAATTCGGGATTCCACCAATTTGTTACAAACAATTTCCCACTAATAGTCAAATATCAATAATATTAAATAAAGGAAGAGAAAGAACCAAACCATTCATCCTTCCTTTCACATAAGTTCATCACTGTACCGTCTTCACATATGAAAACATTCAACCAGTATAAAAATGAACAAGTTAGACAAGCCGCAAGCAAGATCGCTGTACTAAATCAAGAAATAGAAACACAGCAACATTCCTGTACAGCAACTAACACATCAACAATTCATATATCAACCCTAAGCCCAAAGCTACTTCATTTAAAACACAGCAAGGCTTTAGAATCAAGTCCGAAATCAGAAACCTCTAAAGTATCGTTGTCAACAACAGACTTATTTACAATAAGCGATTGACGCATCTACAAGACAATACAGAGATTTCCTTACCAATGCCATGATATACACTATCGCCTCCTATAAGAAATCAGAAAGGAACACACACACTGTATATACATCTGTACTAATCGAAGATAGTCACAAGTACTTACGATTAACTTATACAGGGTCGTGTTACCTGTTACAGACCATTATTCGATAAAATGTCCAATATCAACAACAAGTATATCAAGTCAAGTTTCAATTGAAACAATAGAAGATACAAGTTAACTCCTCAATCCTCTAAACCTGAACTACAGTGAAATGGTAAACAATTGTCACTGTTTCCCTTTGGACAGTAAAGAGTGTACATGCTAAAAACTCAGGCAGAACTTTTTAATTAACGATTCAAATCAAGAACCCGACTAAGTCTTGCCCCTTTTTCGCACAAGATTTCAAGGAACGAACATAAAAATATATCCAAGAAACTGTGCAACAAAATCCATGCAACACAAGGGTAATTCCAGGAAATACAGAGGTCTTAGTACGTGTCATTCCTTCCAACCACTGGTTCATCATTAAACATATTCAAATTGAACAGCGGCCCAAATAGAAATATAAATCATTGAATCGTCTCCTCTGAGTCGTTCAGAATATATCCATTATAAATCTATAATTACCCATTACATGCAGAAAACGGGTTTACGCCCAAAATCGCAGAACCCAACAACAGTATAAGATGGCATTAATTAATTTAATTCTTCTATACCCTTCATGGCAAACATTCCGAATGAAACAAGTGAAGCAAAACAAATACCCTTTTCGAGCAAGGAAAACAACTGAGCCGCCTTAAAACTTTCAAACAGCTTTCAAAAGGAAATGCAATGCATATCCAAGAAATCTATACTCCTTATTTATTTCAAATAACCGAGATCAGAAAGCCTGTTCCTTTCTCTACAAAGCTTCCACGAAATCAAATAACAAAACACCAGGATGAATTTACATCCACAGCAATAGATAGTAATATTCGATTCAATCATGGACTCCACTGAGTCGATAAAATAAAGTATAGATGTTTCAATATTATACATAGCCAACAAATAATCCCGTTTCCACAATAACAAGGAAAAACAACTTCCGCTAGGTCGTATAAACTACGGTAACACAACAGTTACCCGTTCCTAACAAAATTAGGAAACAATGAAAACCCAAAAGGTATCATTAAACACAGTCAACAAAACCAACGACAGAGTTTCCAAAGAAGCGATAATACTGATCAATCTTACAGTATTCATCAAATCATTCCATACAGTTTCCATAACAAGAAACAGCGACCACTAAACAAAAACATACAGTGGTTTTATACTACACACAGGTATATTCTGAAGGCTCACGCCAAACAGGCCGAATACCCAAACTTTTATAAATAAAAACCTCACAAGTATAAGCCAAAATGAATACTCAAAGCAAATAGAGTCGAAGTTCGATTTCAACAAACACCCATCAAGAGGAAATTGAAAAATCGAACCAGAAGAGATACAGTGCCGAAAATCAAACAAGATCTCCATAGAAAATTCATCTAATCTTCACAAAACATTTGAACAGAGTTGTTCTAATGAAAGCACTTGAAAGACAGCAAGATATTTAAAGGTTAGGGCCTAGCATGCTTGTATTTTGATCAAATTTCGAAGCGAGACCACGGAAGAGCTCAAACTTCCTTTTCTTTTTCCACGATAAAGCGACCAACAAAATTTATTGTCTCCATCACATATATATCCTCCATGACGGAGAAAAGAGCGAGAGAATTTCATTCTTGCCATGCAACTCAAAGAGAAGCAAAAGTGCGAAGAACCGATTAAACAAGCGAGCAAAAACCGAAAATCGCGATAAGCCAAACAAACCCACAAACTTCCGTTTGCATGCCTTCTCGCGAGTTCCGTGCTCGCTTTCAGAGAAAATTAAATGCCATTAAACCAATTTTCCCGCTAAACTCAACTTCCACCGACCGCCATTTGGTGGCAGTCCAACTAAAACTCAAGTTCATTTCCAAACTTAGCAATTGCCAAGTCTGCACAGATTAGCCGCCGCTTAAGCCTCCGCCATGACCTGTCCCTCATCCTTATCCCTTACATTTATTGCCATAGAAAACACCGCCCATGGTTCGCCACCCTTCATAGGCCCCTTCATAATCTCCTCATAAGTTAGGTTAGTATCTTAGGTTAGAGTTTAGGGTAATACCCACACTAACAAATTTACACAAAGATACTAACTTAGGATATTAACAAATAGCCTAGGTCTAGGTTAGACTAACAATAATCTAACCCCTAGGTTAGGTTTTAGTTTTAGGTTACTAACCCTTAATAATTCAGTTTGGTCCTTGTCCTGAAAACTCGGAAAGACCTGTATCATACCTTCTAGAACAGAGTTAGCTCCTGTTCTTATTGCAGAATTGTATGTCAACGAATTATTACCTGGTCTAAAATCGAGACCTTCCAGATATACTTTGATATCGGGAACCATTTCATTTCCCAAGATCAGCCTGGGTCATACTCCTGACCTGCTTAATCAATGCTTCCAAACCTTGCAGCCTGTTCAAGGTCTGTGATCTAATTCATCACAAACAGATTTAAAGCATTACTTGGATCAATTCCACTGATCCAAGTCTAGATATTATAGATGAATATCTCTATAATTCATTCCGTGATCAGATTAATATTCAGACACAAAATGAAATAAATAAAAGAGTCTATTCATATTTTGACTCAGTCAAGATCTGCAATCTGCAAGAAATTCAGTACATATCAAGCATGATTTCTGAATCGAGGAACACATCCTTTTACTAGAAATCACATATCAACACTTGAATGCTTAGGAGAAAGTAACAACAGTTCAGGGTGTTACATGCTTCCCTCCTAAAAAGATTCATCGTCCCGATGAATTACATATTAAATTAACCTTCAGGTCAATCAATTTGTTAGTACACAAACAATGTGACTACTTCCATATTAAATAGTTTCAGAAATCAATGTCACAACTCATTTATTCAACCTGAATAAGGTCTGCCTTAATCTGGCTTTCATAAATACTTAAAACAATAAGTTCATAACAGTATTTTATCAACAGATTTCATTCTGTTTGAAAAAGAGAAGGAAAAGCAATTTTCATCTCTTCCAGATTTTCCCAAGTTGCACTTTCTTCGCTAAACTGGTCCCACTGGACCTTACATTGCTGAATTTCACGATTTCTCAAATGCAATTGGCGAGTTTCCAGCACTCTTGTGGGTTTAACCACGATTATTCCTGGGTCTTGGACCTGCAAGGAATTCCAATTTAAAACATGTGACAGATCTGAAACGTATTTCTTAAGCAAAGAAATATGGAAAACATCATGCATGCGAGATAAAGCAGGTGGCAATGCTAAACGATAAGCTACAGGATTGATTATTTCGACAATTTCGAAAGGTCCCACAAATCGTGGTGACAACTTGGCAGCCTTGCCAAAAGTTATAGAACTCTTTCTGGGTTTGACACGCAGAAAAACCTTATCACCAAGCTCAAACTTTCTATCAACCCGCTTAAGGTCAGCATAGCTCTTCTGTCTATCCGCTGCTTCCTTTAATCGTTCACGAATCAGCTTAACTTGCTGTTCCATCTCTGTGAGAATCTCTGGTCCAATTACCACTCTATCCTCTACACTGTCCCAACTTACAGGGGTTCTGCACTTTCTTCCATAAAGTGCTTCAAAAGGTGCCATCTTAAGAGATGAGTGATAAGTGTTGTTGTATGCGAACTCAACTAATGGAAGATATTCTTCCCATTTATACTGTTGATCCATGCAATACATTCGCAACATGTCCTCCAACACTTGATTTACCCTCTCAGTTTGCCCATCCGTTTCTGGATGATATGCAGAACTGAAGTTTAGTTTTGTTCCTAGGGCTGCGTTAAGCGTTTGCCAAAACCTTGACGTCATTCTAGGATCCCTGTCAGAAATAATCAGTTCTGGTACACCATGCAATCTGAAAATTTCGTGTACGAACCTCTTGGCCAGCACTGGTGAATCATCCTTTAGATTTCCAGCGATGAAATGAGCTACCTTAGTCAGTTTATCCACAACTACCAGGATAACATCATGTTTATTCCTGGACATAGGTAGTCCTTGTACAAAATCCATGGTTATTACTTGCCATTTGTACTGCGGTATGCTATGAGGATATAACAGTCCAGCAGGGTGCATATGCTCTGCCTTCACCCGCTGACATTCCAGGCAATGAGTCACAAAATTTATCACATCCTTTTTCATACCTTTCCAGAAGTATTGCTGTTTCAAATCAGCTAGCATTTTTGTGATACCTGGGTGTCCAGAGAAAGGTGAATTATGAAATTCAACTAACAACTTCTTTCTCAAATCATTCAGCACAGGTACATATACTCTATTTTCATAACGCAAGATTCCTTCATTATCAAGATGAAAACCTTCATACCTTTTATCTTTAGGTTCTGCAGCAAGCGCTGCTTTTACTTGCTGAAAATATGCATCTGATTCTGAGGCACTTTTTACCTCGTCTTTAAACTGAGTTCTCAAGGTTATAAGAGCAGAAATGTGCCTCCTACGACTTAGAGCATCAGCTACTCTATTCTCCTTCCCTTTGATATAGCTAATATCAAAGTCATATTGTGATAAAAATTCTAACCACCTTCTTTGTCTGGCATTCAGATTGGGCTGAGTAAAAATATATTTCAGTCCCAAGTGATCAGTTTTCAACTCAAAAGGTTTCCCTAGTAAGTAGTGTCTCCAGACTTGAAGCGCATGAACAATGGCAGCAAGTTCCAAATCATGAGGGGCATAATTCAGCTCATGAATCTTAAGTTTTCTACTCTCATAAGCAATGACTTGATCATTTTGTAGCAAAACACCTCCAAGGCCTTCCCCAGAAGCATCAGTTACAACAGTAAAATTCCCATTAGGGTCTGGTACAGCCAATATAGGTGCAGAAGTCAACTGGTCTTTCAGACTTTTGAAAGCCGCTTCGCACTTGTCATTCCACATGAATTTCTTATCCTTCTTCTGCAATGAAGTTATTGGTGCAGCTACCTTAGAAAAATCCTTTACAAATTTTCTATAGTAACCTGCAAGACCCATGAAGCTTCTTACTTCATGCACATTCTTTGGTGCAGGCCACTCAGTTATTGCCACTATTTTTGAAGGATCTACAGCGATTCCTTCCTTACTTATGACATGACCCAAATAGTGAACTTCAGAATCATAGAAAGAACATTTGGATAACTTACCATACAACTTTCTCTTTCTCAAAATTCCCAAAACTATCTTCAAATGCTCATTGTGCTCCTCAACGCTCTTAGAATAAATGAGAATATCGTCCAAGAATACAAGTACAAACTTGTCCAGGTATTCTTGAAAAATATTGTTCATTAAATTCATAAAGGCTGCAGGTGCATTAGTTAACCCAAAGGCTAGACTTCACGTGAATTCATAATGTCCGTACCTTGTTCGGAAAGCTGTTTTATGAATATCTTCTTCTTTAATTCTTAGCTGATGATAACCAGATCAAAGGTCTATCTTAGAATAAACCGCTGCTCCACGCATCTGATCAAACAGATCATCGATCCTAGGAAGTGGATATCGGTTCTTGATTGTTGCTTTGTTCAACATCCGATAATCGATACACAGCCTTAGTGTTCCATCCTTCTTTTTCACAAATATCACAGGTGCTCCCCAAGGTGAAACACTTGGTCTAATCAATCCTTTAGACAAAATCTCTTGTAACTGTGCCTTAAGCTCGACTAACTCTGTAGTAGTCATCCGATAAGGCGCCTTGGAAATAGGTTCAGTTCCAGGCTTGATTTCAATAGTGAAGTCAAATTCTCTCTTGGGTGGTAACCCTGGTAATTCCTCAGGAAAAACATCCCTGAAACTTTGTAACAGTGGGAATTGCTTCATGTAATCACTATCTTCTTCTGAAGATTCAGATATCTTTACTGCATAAAGAGTACATCCTTTATTCTTAGCCTTTTTAAGCTGCATAGCTGACAGTTTTCTAACTGAAATTTCTCGTTTCACACCTTGAATCTCTGCTGATTCCAGCTGATCATCTAAACATTTTATGTTCTTCTCATAGCAATCTACCTTTGCTTTATGGTCAGATAACCAATTGACACCAATAATAATGTCATACGATCCCAAAGGTGTAACATAGAGATCAACTTCCGTGGAGAAATTAGGTAAATCAAGGATTTGCTCAAAGAGACACATACTCACCTTTGTATGAACAATTATTACCATACTCTACAGTCAAGATTTATCCATTTTCCCAGCTTTTCTTTTAAGTTTAGAAGCAAGTTTATTAGAAATAAAACATTCAAGTAGCTCTGTATCAAAAGAATAGTGACAGTATGCCGAATAACTTACCCGGAACTTCTATAGGTGTTGCTTGCTTTTCAGCTTGCTTGTCTGCTACTGCAGCATGTATCTTATGCTGCTGATTACGATCATCCTTCTTTAAAGGACATTGATTTGCGTAATGATCTTTACCACAAGTGTAGCAGCCTCCTACAGGTCCCTTCTTAGGCTCAGCATTACCTCCAGCCTTGTAATTGTCACGCTGTCCTCCATAGGACTTCTGTCCATTATTATAGTTTTTAACAAAATTATCCCTTATATTTCCAGCAGGCTTATTTACTGCTGCTTTCTTATTGTTATCTCCTGGAAACTTACTCTTGTTTCCAAACTTTTTCCACGGTCCTTTTCTGGGTGCAAGAGAGGTTGAAGAAGGGTTTGCAGTCTTCTTCCGCACTTCCTCCTTATGCGCAGAAATAGCCTTTAATTTCTGTTCTTGCCTTATGGCCTTTTCAACAACTCCTTCCATAGTGGTTGGACTGTGAACATCGACCTCTCCCCCTATCACAGGATTCAATCCCATGATGAATTTCCGTATCCTGAACTTTTCGTCAGTTTGATACTGCGGTACATACTTGAGGAGTTTTGTAAACCGCTCCCAGAATTCAGTTACTGTTAACTTCCCTTGAGTTAAGTTCTGAAATTCTGTCATTTTCTGATCATAGAAAAGTTGTGGCAGCCAACGTTGCCTAAAATAGCCTTTAAATTGATCCCAAGTAATATTGGTCTCATCAATGTTTAGCTCAGCTTTTCGGCTATCCCACCACGAAGATGCTTCGTGAGAAAGCTGATAGGCTCCCCATATAGCCTTGGTTTCTTCTGAGAAGTTCCTTATTGCAAAGTACTTCTCCATTTCGCTGAGCCAGTTCTCAGCTCCATCTCCTAATGTGGTGCCATCATACTTAGGTGGACTTATCCTTTTTATATCATTAGTGAGTTCTGCTGCCAATCTGGCCTTTTTGTTTTCTGGTTGCACAGGTGCATTCACAGCATTAACATCAACACCCGTGTCGGGATTGCCCTCAGGAGGTTGCTGATTATTATTATCAGCTTCTTCATCCTCCTCATTTCCCGTCACCTGCTGTTCAAGTACAGCCAAGCGATCTCTTGTGTCCAACAGGG
This sequence comes from Taxus wallichiana var. yunnanensis, assembly GCA_018340775.1. NCBI lineage: Eukaryota > Viridiplantae > Streptophyta > Pinopsida > Cupressales > Taxaceae > Taxus > Taxus wallichiana. The sequence goes on along the minus strand of CM031242.1, from coordinate 765,067,503 downwards.
CAGCAAGGATCTCATCCAGTTTCTGGGTTGTCGCCGCTCCTCCTTCAGGTGGAGCATTACTCGCAACGTTTCCCCTTGTTCTAACCATTTTCTGTTACAAGAAAATTCAGGTTTTTATCAGATTATGGACTCAATAGGTCCAAGAGCTGCAACCTTCAGCTCTGATACCAAGATGTAACATCCTCATTTTAGACAATAGAACAAGTCAATTTTTTTTTTTTTTTTTTTGATAATTGCATACTGGTTCTAAATACATAATTTAGAACTCACAATTCAAATAACCATTTATATAACAGACAACCATATGCAGCTGTAATGACTCGGAATACCTCCGATCTATTCATTCCATGACTCGGTAATCTACCGATCTATTCATGAGTAAAAAGAGTTAGTGTTTTTATTTAACACAACACTCTTGCGGTTCTCTTCCCTAATCTGGGATTCAGAATGCTCTGTCCAAGGAATCTAACTGAATAACTGTTACCATTATTCATCGGCATCTCATCCCTTAGACTAGGTGAATTAGGACAACGCAATCAGCAGCTTGCGATACTTTGGCCAAAGATTTGAAACATACTTGTCCATGTCTCGTATTCCTTAACGGCATACTCGTCAATCGGAATACGTCCTTCACCCCATTCATATGTTATATAGAATGTCTTATACTGACTTATCTGTCCTTCCTTTCTTTCACAACTGAATCACTCGGAGATAGATTAACAAGGTGATAATGTTATATGGATATCCAAAGGATTAGGGATACGGTGACATACTGGTTTAACCTTACAGTTAGACCAATGTGTCAAGATACCCCGAACCTCCTAGGCAGCCTTATAACCTGACCACATTCCTAATCAATCCCTGAGTAACTAATCCAGTCACAAATGTAAATCTTAGCGATCAATGCAAAGGGTGTCGTCATAAGTCACCTGCATTGTTGTAACTTCGAGAAGATCCTAATCTTCTCGGAGGTACAACCCTGCAGTTGTCTTGTGCCGTCATCCTTTAAATCCGCCTCGAAAAGATCTACTCGTCAATATGCGTTAAGCACTTGAGTACAAATTACTTTAAAGACGTTTACCCTAAGGTTAGCCTTTCCGATCCCTGGATTCTTCGTCTTAAGACGACCCTCCTCTAAAAGACTCATTACTTGGTAGAGGTATTACGGTCAAGCTCTCATCAAGGAGTCATTAGAATACACCTGAATCTAAAGCAACAGAATCGGACAATATCTCATAACCTTTGCTTGAGATTGTCATCTGAACTCCATTTGATTGCCTATCAGTTCTCTTAACTGATTTTATATCATACTTTTTAGTTTAAAGATATAAGTGATTAAGAATCCAACTTACTGTTGTCCTTTCATACTTAGGACTAGGGATTAGTAATTTAATCCAGATTGTTTAGCGTTCTCTTTAGGCTCGTTTTTAACCTATCTTCTAGAAAGACAATTATTTAATTCCACTATTGCTTTTGCTAGAACAAATTAGAACTGCTAAACACTCATAAGAATTTAATCTCATTTACTTACAAGCTTTCATTGTTAATCACAAAAGCATCCATATTATACAATGATAACGATGCCCCTTCGTTACATAAACCGAAGGAGGTCATCTTTCAGAAATAGAATACAACACATAAGTATCAAACACTTATTTCCATTTCTTTCAAAACTATACAATTACATTTTATGCAACAGCATACTTGACACAATGCTATCGGAAAAGAAACATCTTTTCCCACTTAGTACATCTATAAAATCAAGCTGTAATTCATTACAAATCAAATAAACAATCGATCACTTGTCGATCTGCGCATTACTTTTACCTCTTACGGTAGCCATCTGCAAAAATAGTCAACATGAGTCGATTTCAATGAAGGCGAGCATGATAAGCACTAACTTTTAAAACAATTGCAATCCATCAATTGTTTTCATTAAACACCCTGTTTAAATGAGTTTAGATATTCACATAAGTAAACATAATCAGACTAAGCCCTTGTAATACAAAATGATTACAAATATGTAACTCTATCATTGTTCTGAGAATAGTCTTAATCACTTTCTAATATTTCATCAAATATTAAGAAACAAGGAACGAATGTACACAAACAATCATTGAATCCAAATTCACAACATTGGTCAGATTGTTTCATTCTCCAAAAAGGAAATTACATAACAATTCGGGATTCCACCAATATGTTACAAACAATTTCCCACTGATAGTCAAATATCAATAATATTAAATAAAGGAAGAGAAAGAACCAAACCATTCATCCTTCCTTTCACATAAGTTCATCACTGTACCGTCTTCACATATGAAAACATTCAATCGGTATAAAAATGAACAAGTTAGACAAGCCGCAAGCAAGATCGCTGTACTAAATCAAGAAATAGAAACACAGCAACATTCCTGTACAGCAACTAACACATCAACAATTCATATATCAACCCTAAGCCCAAAGCTACTTCATTTAAAACACAGCAAGGCTTTAGAATCAAGTCCGAAATCAGAAACCTCTAAAGTATCGTTGTCAACAACAGACTTATTTACAATAAGCGATTGACGCATCTACAAGACAATACAGAGATTTCCTTACCAATGCCATGATATACACTATCGCCTCCTATAAGAAATCAGAAAGGAACACAACACACTGTATATACATCTGTACTAATCGAAGATAGTCACAAGTACTTACGATTAACTTATACAGGGTCGCGTTACCTGATACAGACCATTATTCTGACAAAATGTCCAATATCAACAACAGTATATCAAGTCAAGTTTCAACTGAAACAATAGAAGATACAAGTTAACTCCCTCAATCCTCTAAACCTGAACTACAGTGAAATGGTAAACAATTGTCACTGTTTCCCTTTGGACAGTAAAGAGTGTACATGCTAAAAACTCAGGCAGAACTTTTTAATTAACGATTCAAATCAAGAACCCGACTAAGTCTTGCCCCTTTTTCGCACAAGATTTCAAGGAACGAACATAAAAATATATCCAAGAAACTGTGCAACAAAATCCATGCAACACAAGGGTAATTCCAGGAAATACAGAGGTCTTAGTACGTGTCATTCCTTCCAACCACTGGTTCATCATTAAACATATTCAAATTGAGCAATGCCCAAATAGAAATATAAATCATTGAATCGTCTCTCTCGAGTCGTTCGAGAATATATCCATTATAAATCTATAATTACCCATTACATGCGTAAAACGGGTTTACGCCCAAAATCGCAGAACCCAACAACAAGTATAAGATGGCATTAATTAATTTAATTCTTCTATACCCTTCATGGCAAACATTCCGAATGAAACAAGTGAAGCAAAACAAATACCCTTTTCAAGCAAGGAAAACAATGAGCCGCCTTAAAACTTTCAAACATGACTTTCAAAAGGAAATGCAATGCATATCCAAGAAATCTATACTCCTTATTTATTTCAAATAACCGAGATCGAAAGCTGTTCCTTTCTCTACAAAGCTTCCACGAAATCAAATAACAAAACACCGGGATGAATTTACATCCACAAAGAATAGATAGTAATATTCGATTCAATCATGGACTCATTTGAGTCGATTATAGATAGATATTTATATTATACATAGCCAACAAATAATCCCGTTTCCACAATAACAAGGAAAAACAACTTCCGCTAGGTCGTATAAACTACGGTAACACAACAGTTACCGTTCCTAACAAAATTAGGAAACAATGAAAACCCAAAAGGTATCATTAAACACAGTCAACAAAACCAACGACAGAGTTTCCAAAGAAGCAATAATTCGATCAATCTTACAAAGTATTCATCAATTCATTCCATACAGTTTCCATAACAAGAAACAACGACCACTAAACAAAAACATACGGTGGTTTTATACTACACACAGGTATATTCAGAAGGCTCACGCCAAACAGGCCGAATACCCAAACTTTTATAAATAAAAACCTCACAAGTATAAGCCAAAATGAATACTCAAAGCAAATAGAGTCGAAGTTCGATTTCAACAAACACCCATCAAGAGGAAATTGAAAAATCGAACCAGAAGAGATACAGTGCCGAAAATCAAACAAGATCTCCATAGAAAATTCATCTAATCTTCACAAAACATTTGAACAGAGTTGTTTTAATGAAAGCACTTGAAAGACAGCAAGATATTTAAAGGTTAGGGCCTAGCATGCCTGTATTTTGATCAAATTTCCGAAGCAGACCACAGGAAGAGCTCAAACTTCCTTTTCTTTTTCCACGATAAAGCGACCAACAAAATTTCGCTGTCTCCATCACATATATATCCTCCATGACAGAGAAAAGAGCCAGAGAATTTCATTCTTGCCATGCAACTCAAAGAGAACTGGTGCGAAGAACCAGTAAACAAGCAGAGCAAAAACCGAAAATCGCGATAAGCCAAACAAACCCACAAACTTCCCGTTTGCATGCCTTCTCGCGAGTTCCGTGCTCGCTTTCCGAGAAAATTAAATGCCATTAAACCAATTTTCCCGCTTAAACTCAACTTCCACCGACCGCCAGATTTGGTGACAGTCCAACTAAAACTCAAGTTCATTTCCAAACTTAGCAATTGCCAAGTCTGCACAGATTAGCCGCCGCTTAAGCCTCCGCCATGACCTGTCCCTCATCCTTATCCCTTACATTTATTGCCATAGAAAACACCGCCCATGGTTCGCCACCCTTCATAGGCCCCTTCATAATCTCCTCATAAGTTAGGTTAGTATCTTAGGTTAGAGTTTAGGGTAATACCCACACTAACAAATTTACACAAAGATACTAACTTAGGATATTAACAAATAGCCTAGGTCTAGGTTAGACTAACAATAATCTAACCCCTAGGTTAGGTTTTAGTTTTAGGTTACTAACCCTTAATAATTCAGTTTGGTCCTTGTCCTGAAAACTCGGAAAGACCTGTATCATACCTTCTAGAACAGAGTTAGCTCCTATTCTTATTGCAGAATTGTATGTCAACGAATTATTACCTGGTCTAAAATCGAGACCTTCCGGATATACTTTGATATCGGGAACCATTTCATTTCCCAAGATCAGCACGGGTCATACTCCTAACCGCTTAATCAATGCTTCCATACCTTGCACTGTTCAAGGTCGCGTGATCTAATTCATCACAAACAGATTTAAAGCATTACTTGGATCAATTCCAGCGATCCAAGTCTAGATATTATAGATGAATATCTCTATAATTCATTCCGTGATCGATTAATATTCGGACACAAAATGAAATAAATAAAGAGTCTATTCATATTTTGACTCAGTCAAGATTTGCAATCTGTAAGAAATTCAAGATACATATCAAGCATGATTTCTGAATCGAGGAACACATCCTTTTACTAGAAATCACATATCAACACTTGAATGCTTAGGAGAAAGTAACAACAGTTCAGGGTGTATTGGGCTCTTGGATTTTGGTTACACCTTCTTGGGTAAAGGTGAAGATGGAGTGCATGATGTAGAAGAAAAGGAAGATGGAGGAAGAGGATGGGTTAGCCAAGGTGTTAATGGAGGTGTGGTGAAGGTTGTTGGAAGAGGCAAGGTGGAAGGTATTAGTTGAAGAGAAGGAAGTATCATAGTTAATGATTAGGTTACTAGAAGTGGTGCAGGTATAGGTGGTAGAAAGGATGTAAGGGAAAACAAAGGCGTACACTATATAGGTAATTTTGGGGTAAAAGAGGCTCATGACGAGGAGGTGGGTTGTTGTGCTTTTAGTTTACCTGGGGTAGGAGGCTACTTAGTTCAAGGTTGATGGGTGAGGTCCTAAGATTGATGAAAGAGGTGAAGGTGACAGAGGGGTAGTGGGAAAAGATGGTGTATTTGGCCTAGGAGGTTAGGTCTTTCTCTTAGGTGGTGGAATAGTCTTTTTGCTAGCTTGATAGGATGTGGGTAAATCTAGTTTGATAAGGGGATGCTGTAGGATTGATGTCGATATGATTCTTAAGGTACTGGTATCTTTGGATACAGGCAAAGGTTTAAGTGGTTTAGGCCTAGGTGGTCATGGAGGTAATAGTATAGGTGTAGATGTGGGTGAAGGTGATGTGGAAGATGTCATCATGATTACCTTAGGTATGACGGATTTTGTTGCTCCAAATAATTTTTGGTAAATGGTAGAAGTATTAGTGGGTGACATCTACATTTGAGTTGAAATAGGCATTCGAAGGCACCCCCAAAGCATGGAATGATCAACATAGTCTAAGCAGTCCGCCAAATATGAGAATGGCATGGTAATAGAAGGAACCAATGTTTATTTCATGGTGACTCCCATAAATAAATCTGGTGTCTGGTGAAATGGGGAAGTGATTATCTTCGAATCTATGGGTAAAAGAGACGAGAGAAAATAAAGTGGATCCTTAAAAGCTAAAAATAATTATCTTCAATCAAAAGGGACACTATCAATGGGTCATCCACATGTTGGGGAGAAGGCAAGGTGGATGAGGTAGGTTCTTCTTTTGGTGAAGAGGAAGGTAAGCATGACTCTCCCATGGGTAGGAGAGTTAATATTGTGGGTTGTTCATCAGATTGAGAGGTGCGTGGGGAAACTGCATTGGCAGATATGGTGGAATCCTCCATGGGTGTAGGGGAGATGAGGGAGACTCCTCTATGGGTAAAGGAGTAGATGGCATAGGTTCCTTTGTGGATGAAGGAGCTCGTGCAAGAATTTCTTCAATAGATGAAGTAGGAGGAAACTATGCAGAAGGAGCTGGTAAGATGTCAAAAATAACATGAACCTCACAGATATTACCATCATTGGCCGAGGAATCACTGGTTTGGTTAGATGAGGGGGTGTGATTTGGGAATGGATTCTTGAAGATATGAAGGTTCTAGTTAGCCAGTGCATTCGGATTGTCCAAGATGAGATCTCCTTTGTTAGGAATAAAACTTATCTTAATTCATCATTAGTTTATATTTGAATAAATGTAATAAGTTAAAGTATTTAATAAAAATACTTTAAAATTATGTCAATAGCTATTATTTGTCCTTATTTGTTAGTTAAATAAGTGATAGTGTTCTCATCCCTATGTTTTGGGATCATGTTCTATCTTGCATATTTTTTGTTACGGGATGATTTCTATGAGGGGCAATAGGGGAAGTTAGGGGAGTATCCTATTTTTGCATATTTTCTTAGATTAGGTGATTTGCTTCCATATATTGTGGATGAGATAGAAGTTTTCTAATATCTATAAATATTGCAGCTCTCTCATTTGTTTGTAATGCTTGATTTCATATTAATAAAATTATGCAAGCACCGTCTTGTTTTCTGTAATTTAACGGGTTGTAGATAATATCCTTTATATAACATTTCTTGGACAATGTTTTTGAAAGTGATACAGTTACCGTCACTGTGACCTTGAACGTGATGGTAATTACAGTAATCATTTTCATTGTACCATGTGGGCATAGGGTGAGAAGGGTTAAAACCAAGTATGTGGTTTAACGGGTGGAAGGGTAATGGCTCCATCTTTTAAGATTTTTTCAAAATGATAGAGTAAGGCTCTCTTATGGGGGCATACTTACGTTTCTCTCTTCTAAATTGAAAGGTCTGGACAAGGGAGAGGTTAGATGAAGGTTTTTCTTGGTTGGATGGATGAGATAGGCTGGATTTTAAAACGATCGCGTTGGCAGACCCCTTGGTTTTAGAATAGGTATTTTGGGGTTTGGAAGAATAAGAAGTATCATTTTATTTGAATGCAACATTTTTGTTACACAATTGTAGCTTATTTTCTTCAAGGGCATGAATTTCTAACTTTTGAGCCATGGTAAATGCCTCATCAAAGGTGCAAAAGGTTTGGACCTAGAGAGTTGGTGATATATGTCTAACACAAGCCCTGGTAAATAATTCTATTAACTTTGTCTGAGGTAATTGGAATGTAAGTTGGTTAATCAAAGCTACGCCATTGAGCAACGAAGTCGTGATAAATTCGTCTTCATACTGGTGTGTGGCATATAAGTCAATCATGGTGACTTTCTTGACAATATTGATAGAAAAGTGGTCAAGAAAATCTTGAGCAACCTGGTTAAATGAGAGGATAGAATGTCTAGGTAAATAACTATACCAATCCAAAGTGGGTCCCATCAATGACATTGGAAATGTTTGTAGGAGCAATACATCATCATAAAAAATTAGGTAGTATACATGTTTAAAATACCACAAGTGTTGTTATGGATCCTCTTTGCTATTGAACCGGTTGAATTTTGGATTTTTCCTAATGCACATGTGGTATGAATGAATAGGAATGGATGGGTGAATAGGCTCATTGAAAATATTTTCATATGTTAAAGAGTCATGCAAACTTGCGATACATGATTCTAATGTTTACATACCCGTCCATCATCATTTTTATCTGTAATTAGTGGGTTGTGGTGACAGGCACCCCCGAGGTATAAGGGGGTAGATAAGATTGGTTATATGTAGAGGAAATCCTAGTGTGTGGCGGTTCCACATACAATTTTTTTATGGAGGTATATGAGAGTGAATGGAGGTGGAGGGGAAGTACCGAGTAAGCAATAGAGGAAATAGGTGGTTGTTGGTAATACATATATGTAGGTGGGGTGGATGTAAAGACCCTAGTAGTGATTGGTGGAAGAGACCGAGGGATAGAGAGGATGATGTTTTTAAGGGAGTGTGGGATGTCGACACGAAAGGTGATTGAGATGAAATAGTTAGATGGGAAATGGAAGACATGGGAATGCTTAGATCGAGCATGGTGGATGTAGGCACAATGGATACCATAGAAGAGACAAATGTCATGGGTGTGATAGATGTCATAGGAAAAACAAATATCGATGAGGAATGGTCAAATTGATAAAAAAACCGGTAAGGTGGAGGCGGAAAGGGAAATACTTGTAGTGGTAGAGGCGTAGTGGGTACAAGTGTAGGTGAGATGTATATAGGCATGCCATAGATAAGGTTCCTAGATGAGTCATGAGTAGATAAGTGGGGTAAGTAATGTTCTAAAGTAGTGGGGTTCGATCGGGAGTTTAGAAACTCCTCATCACCAAAGGTGTTGATGGTGATAGGATGATTGGAATCCATGGGTGATAGAATAGAAGTTGGTGATGGGCAAGGTGGAGACAAGGCTAATGTGGAACACAAGGGCATTGGATTGGATATGAGTTAAAACCATGTGGGTTAGTGTAGACCTAGTAATCTAATTGTAGATGACACAAAAGAACAAAAGGAATGGAGAAAATAGTTTTGAGAGGTGAAAACTGGTGCTATTTTAATTGAAAAATTAAAACATAGGAACCGACGATGGTTGGGTAAGTGATGTCGGTGACTGAGCGTAGCCAATGATGGTTAGGGTGACTGATATTGGTTACTATGGAAATTTTTTTTTTTATAAATGTGGCAATAAATGATGAAAATGAAGAAAATATGGGTTTGACAGTGATTTCAAAGATCCAAAGGTATGGTGAAGTATTTGAGGAACCCCAGAAAGAGCAGAAATGTGATGAGTGCTACTTTGGTTAAAATGACCAAAACAACAGAAACTGACAATGATCAAGTAAACTAATGATGAAAAGATGAGAAATCAACGATGGTTGCTAGAAGACACCGATCATGTGAAAATTAAAAAGATGGAAAAATTGAATTTAATCAAGTAGTTCCAATAAAAGACCAACCTGAAACTCCGAGTATGGAAATGATGAACCCTTACACACTCAGAAAGAGTCATAATAAACCAACTATGATTATGGAGTGTGAAAGTAAGAAATGATGGAGACCATGACCTTACACCTCAAAACACAAATCAAGCAAAAACTAGTAAATACAAAATCCTGTGTGGTTGATTTTATATTCCAGCTTATGCCATTTAGGACTGACTAGTGAATAGAGTAGAGTTCTTAGTTCTATTAAATTTTCCCTATGAAAATCTAAGAACTAAGGATGGTCTGCAGTAAATTTTTTTGTGAGGGATTCCTTTCTCTCGAGTTAATGACTGGATAGAGAAACCAACTTGGTGCCCACTGTCAATCCTCTAATCATGTGATTGTTGAAAAATTCTTCCAAGTAGGATATTGTTTAAGAAAATGTGTAAATTATTTTGTGTGGTTTGGTGTAGAGAAGAAAGTGTGCACTATGATTCAATTATTCAACCATCAGTTGGGCATGACTTCGAGCATATTGATTACCCTCAATTTAATGTGAGCTATAATGCAACATACCAAAATGAAATGCAAATGTTTTAATCCTAAATACAAAATTAAGTTTGATGTAGAAAATAGAGAACATGAAGTGGAATGCCATTTTACTAAATGCAATACAATATAAAGGAAGACATATTATTTTTAGAGCACCAAAAGCACAATTTCTTTAGACAATAGAAAGAAGGAGAATATTTTAAGGGAGAAATTTTAATGTGAGTTTTTCCGAAAATAAATAAACACTCAAAGTGCACCCTATAAAATGAAAATTGAAAAGGAATTCCAAAAAGGGTCCCACCGGGTGTGCCAAAATGTTTCACCAAATTATTCTATGATATGAAACAAATTAGGTAAATAGTTAAGGAGGAATACCTATCAATACGTTGGTCAAAGGTTGAGTGTGCACATTTCTAATTTCCAATCCAAGTTTATTGTATGAGATTCCCTTTGGCTAGGAGGAACTACTTGTAATACAAAGTAAAACCACAAGATACAGTTAATAGAAAAAGTTAGTGGATCGCATTTAGCTAGTGCGAGATAGATCAAGGAAGTTTGAAACTTCCTCGACAATTTGTCGATTCATTGCTATATAACTCAATATAAAATAACTAAACACGCAGATAAGAAAAATAATGCTAGTGTTCTGATTTAGGTATCTCAGATTACTATCTGTGTCAATCCAATTAAATGCTTTATAAATAAACTGGTGAAGGTCCCGGGATAGGTTACAAGCTAGGTAGGTAGTTTGAGGGTCAAAGATGGGGTCTAGGTAAGATATGGTGAATTTTGGCTTGATTTTGGGTAATTAGGAAGATTTATGATCTAAGGAAATTTTATCAAGCACGTAGTGATGTCGTTTAGGGTGACCAATGTCGGTTATCATATAACCAATATCAATTACTATGGGAAATGGAATAATGTAAAAATGGGTGTCTAAGCTCTCTCTTGTGTCTGCACAAAGAGTTAGGAAGGTATGTTGTGGGGTTGTAAGTGGTGTATTAGGTTTAGGTGAGGTTTTGTGAGGTTTTGGGGAGGTTTTGGGGATATTTTAGGGATTTCTAGTTAAGTGAATGAGATAACATAGATAATTTCATCGGTCGATGACCAATGCTAGTATAGAGGGGAGAGTGATGCCAATTAAGATAACTGGCATCAGTAGGGGAAATTTTGTGGTAATTTAAATAAAGTTATTTTTGTAATTCTTCTTGATTTCGTAGAGGATTAAGGGAGGATGTTGGGTTTATAATGATGCTAAGAAGACTTAGGAATGCATAGAGGTGTGGTACGGAGAGCTAAAAGGTCATGGGTGGTTGGATAGGTGGATTGGTAAGAAATTTGGGATGGAGGAAAGTAGGAAAGAACAAGATCTCGATAACAAAAGACAATGAACCTACACTTTAAGAAACTACAAAATGATGAAAATCAAATACCCTTACTTATATTCGCAGGTATGGTAGGTGAAGGAAGGTAGTGGTTGATCCATGAAGAACTTCGTGGTCAGTGTCATGGAAATATTTCCCATATTGTTCTTGTGAATATTCTATAGCCTTAGTATGAGAATCGGGTGCTTGTCCTGGGTTTGTGGTTGAGTGTATCTCGCCTTATAGATGCAGAGATGTCTCTAATTTGTGCTTGAATGCAATAGAAATATCTAAAATAAAAAATGACCAACCTCAGTAAAAGGTTTCAAAAGGGTATATAAGGTGACCGATGACGGTCAAGGTGATCGACATTAGTTGAGGGATAACCGATATCGGTTAAGGTGAGAAATCCTAGGTTTTCCAAAAATAGGAAAATCTTTGTTATTTTTGGCATGCTTTGATTGTCAATCCAGGTCTCAAGTGAGGGTTAGCACTTAGATAAGTGGGAGTGTTGTTGGAGAAGGAATATGAATTTAATTTTAGGGTTTGAAAGAGTCCTATTTGGTTAAGATAAGTAGAGACTCAGTCTTAGTTAATTAATAGACTAAGAATAATTCCATGGTGAGGTGTCTAGGTGATGTGGCTAGGTGAGGTGTAAATTAATTATTGATGGTGAATCGCAGCACCCCGAATGTCCTGCAACACAATGGGTTAAGACTCTCAGTGCGATTGCATAACATGGAGCTTTTCCCAAGTGTGGGACCTTGCGAAATCGGAAAAGCTCTCCGGATGAAGGTCGGTTCCTATTCCTCTATTCAGATGCACAAATAAAATGTAGAGGGTTTACTAAAAACCTAATCTAACTTGCCAAGGAGACAGGGTAAGAAAATGCATAAAATAAAACCTAAACTACAAAGGTGATGCACCGAGGAATGAAGAACACTGTCTTACCAATAAACACAAAACATAAAAATGCAATGCAAGATCATGCACAAATAGCGATTTGCAAAGTGAAAGATCAAGAGGATGAAAATGAACACAGAGAGGGTTGAGAATCATCCAAAGACATGCATTATTTACTCCAAAGTCTGATACAACACACTACAAAATGCCAAGAGGCAAAGTTGCATTACAGCTTTTAATGAGAGGTTTGAACTCCACAAATTCACCGCCAAAGAGAAGAAGGGAGGGGAAAACAAGAATTTCCAACCTTTAGAAAGAAGCCCCTCCTTACAATTTATAAGAAGAATGAGAGAGGGAAGAGAGAGGAAATCCAAATCTACCCCAACCACCTCCGGGTTGCATTTACTTCATCTCATTATGATGGTAAGTGAGAACCCTAAAGCAAACCCAAAAAGTGGTAAACTGTATTTTGCATTTTTAAGAATTCTTTCCCACCTAATTAAAGATATCTAGTCATAGTTGAATAGAGGACCTCGTAATCTTTCCGAAAAGTCCAACCTTGCATGAATCCGAGCTCCCTATGAAAATTTATGGCCATCTGAATATCTAGGTCAGGGTTTGCTTCTTGTCACCACTCAAAATGTTGCACCTCCTAAAGGTGCACCATAGGTGCATCCATATTCATGTAAACATAACCTTACATGTGCCAAGGCACAAATTTTGCCATGTTGACACTCTCCTACTTGCACCAAGGGCACATCCATTTTCGTGTCGACACCTTCTCAGCCGTCGTGCGCCTCTTACCGCACCAAGGGCGCATCCATGTTCGTGTCGACACCTTCGATGTGTGCCCTTTACCTGCAATGGGCACATCCATGTTTGTGCCAACACTGCATTTCCTGCACCAAAGGCGCATCCATGTTTGTGTCGACACTCTCTTACCTACGCCAAAGGCGCATCCATGTTCGTGTCGACACTCTTTTCCATGCTCCTTTACTGCGCCTTGGCGCATCCATTTTCATGTCAACATCCTTTTCTCGACTGTGTACAATGCAATAAATTTTGGGGTCGAGTTTATTTAATTTCCCATACTCTTCTGTTTGTCTATATCTACCCTGGGGGAGATATTTACAACATTAACTTAATTAAAGTAATTACATTAATTAATAATGTGAGGATGAACATTAATTAATTTTTAAGTAATTAAATTAATATGAATGTGGGGTAAAGGGGTCATGGTTAGGTGAATATGTTACGTTAGCTGATTAAAGGGGACCAAGGGAGTGTGACCCGATTTGGTGTCTACACTAGCATCGTGTTAGAGGTCATAACGATGGTAATTGTATAAATTTCAAAAATATCATTCAAGAAATGTTAGATAATGGAGATCTCATCTTGGATAATCCCAATGCACTGACTAATCAAAACCTTCACATCTTTAAGAAGCTAGTCCCAAATCACACCCCGTCGTCTAACTAAACTGACAAAACCTAGAAAAATGATAGTAATGTTCGTGAGGTTCATGTTGTTTTTGACATAATACCAACTCATCTTGCTCAATTTCCTCCTACTCCATTTATCAAGGATATTCTTTATTTCTCTCCTTCATCTACAAAGGGACTTGTTTCATCTATTCCTTTACTCACGTGGATGAGTCTCCCTTATCTCCTCCTTTACCCACGAAAGAATTCGCCATATCTGCTAATGCAATTTCCCCACTCACATCTCAACCTGGCTAAAACCTCATAGTACTTACTCTTCTACCCATGGGAGAGTCATGCTTACCTTCTTCTTCACTAAAAGATGAACTTACCTCATCCAAATTGTCATCTCACATATCCATAAGTAACTCTATTAATAACGTCTCTTCCTATTTGTTATAATTATCAACCGGCTTTAAAGGATCCTATTGATTTTATCTCATCTCTTTTACCCATAGAGTCTAAAGAAAACCATTTACCTGTCTCACAGACATTCTTTATAGGGATTACTAATAAATCAACATCATTCCCCCTTACGGTGGTGCCATTTTTCAAGTTTGGCCGACCACTTGGATTATGTTTGCAATTCCATGCTTTTGTAGTGCCCACTTCCTTTTCGACACTTTGTTTAGATACTGATCTTGACACTATTGATCATATTTTGGATATTATTATGTTTTGATGTAGTATGATGTATCAGGGATTATTATGGACATTATTATGTTTTTATTAGTATGATGGTTAGATGTTAGATCCTGGATTAATATTGATCTAGATTCAGATATTTTTCTTGATGATCATTGAGACATTATTATTATTATGTGGATGGTGATATACTAGTTGACATGGATAGGTTATGGATGTTGATTTTAGACATGTGACATTGATATTATGAATAGCTCTAGCATAGAGATCTATTGGATGATGATATAGTTGCAAATTGAATTTTAAATGATAAATGTTAAATCCTTGATATTGTTGTGATTTGGATTTGATAATTATATGTTGATTTTATATCTCTTGGATGTTCTGATATGGTCACGAGGCCGAAGGAGGTATTGTCATTTTGTAGGTTAAAAATCACAACAATGTTGGGGGACTGGAGACTAACCATATTGGAATTCAGTGTGAAATCAACAAGGTCACCATGGCAACTGTGTTTGAGTTGTATGTTGTGTTTTGTTAGGATTTCCCATGGGGGATTTCCATTATTGTGACCATGGGACATGTGTGTGTGTGTTTTATTATGTGTTCCCTTTTAATTATTGTTGTATGTATTTTATTTGTAATGTGCTCTTTATTTTAATTATTCTAATGTGATAGTTAAATGTGTGAAGTCATATAGTTAAATTTTAATTAAAATTAATTAGGATGTGGAATATAAATTAAATGTTATTATCTTGGTTGATAATGAATTTGATTTTTATATATTGTATAACCATGTGGTAAACTAAATAAATCTTTATAAATATTTTAATAAATGAATGTCATAGTTATTAATGCATGTGTAAGAGAAATGAAAAGAGTGTGTAAGTTACCATGTAAGGGTTGTGTAAGTGAAGTGATAGATTGTGTAAGAATTTGTAAGAGTTGTAAGGCTGATTTTGGAAGGTCAAACACTCCTTCCTTTTTGAAATTCGAATTTGGCCTTGGAGGAAAAATTTGGAGGCTTGTCCCACACCTCTCAAAAACCTCCACCAACCATGATTATTATTTAGGAGTCAAAATCAATCTATTTTATTGTATTTTGATATAATTATGTGTAAGAATTGAGTTGCACTTGTCTTACAAATTTTAAATGCTTTTCCTTTTGAGTATGGGCTAAATTTGAAGTATGTAAGTGGTTTTTCATTCACATTTATGGTGATTTATTTGTTTGATGTTGATTGTATTTTGGGATGAGGAAAAATGATGTGGCATCCCACTTGGAATCCACATCATCCTCTTCCACCCTCTCCCTTTAAAATGTGAATTGCTTCCTCATTAGAGGTTGTTGAAATTTTGTGATTTCACTTTTGGGGAAAATTCCTCTTGGATTTTGGAGATTTCTTTGTGGAAGAAGTGGAATCGCTTGTGCATTCATTTACCTTGTTGATTTGGGACTGGTTTTTGGTGCAATAAAGACTGCTGTTTTGGAAACGAGTCTCCATTATGGAGAGGTAGGCTCTCACTCTTTTAAAATTGCTATTTTTCCCTCTTTTAGCATGAATATTGAATGGTTTTTGTGGTCACATTATTAGAGGGATGGGTAGAATTCTTAGGGAATGGTGTGGAGAGAAGACTATGAGGTTTATCAGAGGAGGGATAAGGGATTTGCCATTGTTATTTGTTCTTGGGAGGGAATGTTTATTTGGGATCCACCTAGGAAAGGAAATTGCTTCCATTTCCTACTTTGGGGAGGTATAAGGGATAAATTTGGAGGAGGGATAAGGAGGGGTTGAGGAGGGATAAGGTTTATGGGATTGCTATGATTTTGGTGGTTTTCTTTTGGTGGATGCCCAAAATTCAACTTGGGAGGCATAAGGAGACCTCCATAGTTCTTTCTCTTGCTTGGCTTGCTTGCTTAGAGAAGGAGCCTTTGTTTTGTTTGAAATTGATTGTTGTAGTTGAGAACTACATTTTCTTGCTTTGTGTCTCTTTGTGATTGTGAAAATATGCTTGCATGTGAAGAAGCCATGTTACCGTGTGTTGTATCATTATGTTCCATTCCAATATGGTTAGGGCTTGGGGGCCAATGGGGAAAGATGGCTTCTCCTTTCCCATTGGATGTCTTGGTTGTATGGAGAGCATTTCATTTCCCCCTTCCTTGTTGTGATTATAAGAATGAAGATGAAGAACTCAGCTTGCTGCTATTTGGAGAAGAAAGACAACAGTTTGACAGTCATCCTTTTTGTAAATTTTAAATGTAATCCTTCCCACTTCAAGTGGATGCATGTAATTGATTTGAGATGGGAAATGTTTACCTTGTAATTTGAAAGTTGTAATTGATTGTGAAATGTAAATGATATCCTATGTTTTGTATTTGAAATGAGAAAGAGTCACTTTCCCTTCCTCTATTTTTAAAAAAAGAAGAATATGATACAGTTTGTAAGTTTCAAATTGGAATGTAAAGAAAGGAGTTCAGTTGTAAAATTGTTTAAATTCAATAAAGGAATCGAATTTCTCTTGATATACCTTGTTGCAATATTTTTGTTGGAGATAGATGAATGAAATACATTACTTTCCCAATTGCATTGTTATCTTGGAAATCACATGACTGTTAAATTTGCAATTCTATTTTGGAAAGAGAAAATGTATATAAAAAAAAAGAATTGGATCTTTGAAATGAGTTGATAAAAGTTAGAAATCAACATTGCATACTGTATACATGTCTTTTTGAATCAATTGGATGTCTTAGAAATGAAATGGATATGTTTTCCTTAATTGAAAATTGCATATTAAATTGTAAATTCATGGAGAAGAGAACTCTGTTTTAAGTTCATAATTCTGGCATCTTCCTTTTTAAATAAAATGAGCAGTTCGACTTTATACTCAAAAATAAATTATGAAACTTGAAATTTACACTTAGGAAGACTTGAGGAATCCAAATTCACTAAAACAGTCAAGAATAAATCTCCAAAACTCAAAGAATTTCAATTCGGAGCTTGCATGGTCATTTTTCCCGTCAACTGTCAGAAAATTGCAAACTTGAATAAATTGATCAAATTGACATACTTAAAACATTCTAATTCTTCCCTAATCTGATTCCCCATGTCTGATTGACATGTTGAGTGGAGGAAGAGTTCAATTTTATAAAAATTGCAAGTTTGAAAAATTGCCAATTTTGACGTAGAAAACCCTGCAGATCGATTTCTTAAAATTGACCCTCAAAACTTCACCAAATTCCAAAATTGATGATTTTTGTGCAAAGAGGACTCTAAGATATTTTCGGAAAGTCCTTGTTTTCCCAAAATGGAGTTCCCAATCAAAAGTTATGGCCATTTGAAGTTTTACTTCAAAATGGCCATCCAAAACCAAAAATGAATTAATGTAACTTAGAAAATTTTAAATTTTAGCGTGGGAAAAATTTCCATGAAAAGTACACCACCCCGCCACCCTCTTATCCAATTAGATGATGCCACATGGCATCTTGGAGGGGAATTTTTTTGAAAACTCTATCTTTTTTGAAAATTTTCCCAATTTTCCCCGCAGCCCCACGGCCCCCAACCAATCACGTATTGACACGTGGCAGGGAGGGTACACGAGTTCAAATTGAAAATTTAGACTTTTTAAATGTTTTTCCTTTGGAAAATTTTCAACAATTTCCCCACAACTCGATTCTCCACACCAATCACGTGCTGACACTTGGCAGGGAGGGCTAGCGGGTTAAGAATTGAAAACTTTAACTTTTGCCCCTTTGGAAAAATTTCTTATTTTTCTCCATGGCCCCGCACCCCCACAACCAATGGGGTGATGACATGTTTCTCCATGGGTGTGCATGTCCACACAATTCTTTAACTATTCAACCCCTTGGGAAAAAATCCAAATTCTCTCTCGCCACCCACGGCTAATCACAAGGCGCCATGTGGCCATTTGGGCAAGCGCGGAGGCACGGAGGAAAATTTTTCTTCAGAAAATTAAAACTTGGTTTTGGAAAAAAATTCATGTATTTCCCGATGACCCACTGGCCCGGACCATTCACATGATGACATGTGGCATTTGGGGCGTCGCAGAGGGCAAAAAGCCATTTTCTCCTAACCTCGTGGAACTCCAAGGGAAAATTTTCCCCTAAAACTCCGCCCGGCCATAACTTGAGTTTTACAAGGATTCAGGAGGACTTCTTTATATGGTTGGAAAGGTGAGGAAATTTCTTATCCAATGATCCTAGTTTAGGAAAGTTTTGATAACTTTAATTGTGTGAAAATTTTAGTTGAACTTCTAGCCTGTTTGAGAGTAGGCATGAGGGAGATTTGCTCCCTGAACCTAAGTAAAACATGTAACCCTAATTTTGGAACCTTGTGAACTTGTTATAAGTTAAAAATGGAAATCTTGTGTTTGGTTAATTAGAATCTGTTCCGGAACCTGTTAGTTCAAACTAGTGTCTTGCAACTTAGTTGTAGACTCTTCTTATCAAAAAAATTATCCCATAATTTTTCCTAGTTTGTTTCTTGGTCTCAAGTGGTAGTTGAAGTTGGCATTACAGCTTTGGGGAAGCCTTCAACTGGATGTCTCATCTCAAATGCAAATGTTTTCTGCTGATACTTCCATGATCTATCCAAAGGTATTTTAGAAAACCAAAACCACCATGCTCATTCTAGTTGTAGTGATCCCTTCTTCTTTACCCTTTTCCACACAAAAACCTTTACCATCAAATGAAATTGTTCTTATTCCTAAAACCTTAGTTGTGCCTACATATTATTCCATGTCTAGACCCATTACCACATTGGGACTCATGCCGACATCAACCCTAGTCCATCCTACTATCAAAATGGATTTATCCATGTCCTCAAAAGCTATCGAAAAGATTATTCCCCCACTTAAGTGGAATACTCAACCTCGTAGGTCACATACACTAGCTTCACCCACTACCCCTCCGTGAACTTCACCAATCCTATCTATCCTAGGTCTGCACCTATCAACCTTGGCCACACATCCTCCTACCTAAAGTAAACCAAAATCATAGTAGTATAACTCCTCATGATCCTCTGTTGTACCCAAATTACCTACACAACTTACGCCTTCATCACCTAAATTATTTCTACCTCCTATAACTACACTTCCAATATCCTCATCATTATGTATGCCATTCCCTTCTCTTTAACCAATACCTTCCACATTGCCTCTTACTACAAACTTCATCGCACCTATATTATCGTCATGGCTAACTTGGCCCCTTCCTCCATGTGCCTTCCCTTATACATCACACACTTATTATTCACCTTTATCCAAGAATGTGTAACCAAATCCCAGTAACCCACTACCCTCCAAAGAGGTAGTTAAACCTACACCACCTTCAACAACTAGTTCACTTGCTATATCTTTACCCAAGAAGGTGCAATCCAAAGCTAAAACCATAACATCTACCAGACAAGTGGTCAACCTTACTCAACCTCCTATTACACCTTCGGTGTTACCTCTCCAACAAAAATAACCCAAAATTCCATGAAAACCTACACTTAATTCACATGTGATCCATTGGCAGGGTCTTACGCCAACATCTTAGCTAGCCTTTTGGAAACCTCTATCATCACATTGCCACCACTTAGACCTTACGACAACCTCCAACCTAAACCAAAAGGGTTTGAGGATACCAAAATTTGGTCTTACCATCATGTGTTAGGGCATGATGTGGAAAGTTGTAAGGTAATTAAAACTATTCTTCTACAACTATGTCCTCTCAAAGAAAGCTTTGACGATGATGATATTTTAGATGAGGACCCTATTCCACCTTCACCTATCACCACACATCCTCATCTCTTACCTATTCAACAACCTTCATCTCCACCTTCACAACCATTTTATCCTCCTCCAACATTTGAGATCAATATGATTCTCATAAGACAGATATCCATACCTCCGTGAAAATGCCAATGTGCTGCATTGTTTTCACAAAACTAGTATATGTCCTCACCATATTTTTCCCATCCTATTGCTACACCTATTGGAGACACCTGTAGTTTGGCCCATGCACTATTATGACTAATATTGTGCTAGTTGTGATTCTCCTTGCAAACTGATGATACACCACTAGTTCGACCTATCTAACTTTCTTCCTACGACATCCCTTTTGTCATTTTTCCTCTTGTAAACCATTTAAACAAGCTATAATAGCTTCATTCTAACTACATTAGCTTCTTACTTTCTTCTAGTCCACTTCTACCACCTTCTTGGTCTATCAATCCATTCCATTGGATTGATCTGACCCTTAAAAACTCTCTCTAAACCCTAATCACCTCCTAAACATGTTTAACTAAGCCTAAACATGGTTTGTCACTCCCTAAACCTAGTCAAAGTAAGCTTTGACTTGCTAAAAAGTGTTTTTTGGAATTTAGTGTTTGTCCCACATGCACTCATGTTTCCCTTTTTCCCAAATGGAAAACTATATATAGGGCTAGACCCCCTCTCTCATTTTCAAGAATTCCTCTCTTCTTCCTAGGCATAGATTATAGCATTTTGTATCTAGGTTCTAGATTTCATTTCTAGATTTCATTTCTAGTTTAGATATTGAGCTATTTACTTCACTTTTGTATTGCTAATTCAATTTATTGGGTAAAGGAGAAGAACCATTGGCTCAAAAGCCTATAATGGGGATATCTCTTTCTCTTAATCACTAAAAACTAATTGCTTAGGGCTTACTAGGTTCATTATTTTAAGCTTTCAAAGAATAGAGGTAGTTTTAATTAGCTTAAATTTGAGTGTTTACTTCATAATGTATGCTAGTTAGAAAATATTGCTCATTTCTTATCGGATGGTCCACTGATTTGTTGCTTGAAGCCTTTGGGGATTCTTTAGGAATTTTTACCCCAAAATTCATGGCTTTCTACAACTTTTCTTTGAACACATTTGGCAAGCTCGGTGGGAAACTTATGTACATCCTCCATTAATGAAGGTACTTTGAGTTCTTCAAAGTCATTTTTTCAAGTTTTTTAGTTTAAATCACTTGTTATTTCCTCTTTTTCTATTTTAAACCTTGGATTAATGAACTCTATTTACATGCATTTATGGGTTTAACATAGAAATAGGAAGCTTTGACTAACCAATAACTTGTTTGCTCTTAAAATTTTGAAAATATGTGTTTTTTCAGTTTTTTTACAGAGCACACATAGGTGTTTTAAGGTGGCGTGCACACATTGATATACGTGCATCTCCATCGGAAAGGTCGCATACGCATCAAGGTGTCCTTTGTGTTTATAAAAATTTTCTCTATAGGGACACGTTTGTGTCTTCGTTAGCCTATCCGCGTCTCCGTATCTCTGGATGCCTCTGTGTAATTAATATCACTGTGTAAAATTTTACAGACCTCTTTTTACTTAGGCCGCATATCGATCGGTAGGAGCGTGTGCGCATTGAAACCTAAAGCGTACTTTTTGGAATAGGGCACGAGGTGTTGGTGACTGTTTTGATCTTAATAGACCCGCGTAGGTGTTGGTATAGGTGCATACCCATTGGTTGGGGCGCGTATATGTTGGTTAGGGTGTCAATTTTTTTATAGTTTATTTTAATCTGTTTCTTCGACATTTTGACGTAGGTTTCTAAAAAGGTTGTGTTTAAAAACATGACTAACTCTTTAAAAATTTCAGTTTGCATGATTAAGTGTTTTTCATTCCTTAGCTTAAATTAGGATTTGTGACACGTGCGTATGCTCTCTCCTCACACTTTCCAAAGTGATCTTGGAGATCAAAAGCACTTACACAAAATCTATTTTATATGTTAAAAAAACTTGCTCTTTAAAGGATAAATTAACATTTTTATGTGCTTTTAGTAGGATTTCCACTTTGCGTATGCTCTTCCTTCGCGCTTTTGGGTGATCTTAGGAATCAAAAGCAAGTGTGAGTTCTCTTTTACCTCAATCAACAAATGAGAAAACTACTAACCAACTTGTTGTCTATAGGACCTAACGTTGGTCAAAGAAAGGTGTTAAGAACGAAGTAAAAACTTCTAATACACGTGTGTTTGCAGATTTCCAAATGGTGTGCCACTTTTGAAACCACATTAAGATTAAAAAGATAAAAAACACACCATATTCAACACACTGTATTGTAGGTTTTGGAAAAGGGTAAGTCCCTCTCTGCTTAACTGGAACATAACCCCTTTGGCATAACGCCTTAAGCTATAACAATGGGGGTGGTTCTAGGAACCCCAAAGTAGTCCACCGCTGAGTAACCTCGTGGATGAAATGGGAAGCACCTCGCTTACCCACTTGACTAGTACACCTTGTGAGATAGCATTACTGGTTGTCCGTGTGGCGACCCCAGTGATAGTACACGTAGACGCACTAGTTTCCTATTATTATTGAAGGAGGTAAAGTAAAACCGAGATACTCACAAACTAGTCAGTGTGACTTTTTCGGTAAATCACACTCACTTAAGAAAACCTTGTAACACCTAGTTGAGAGAGCTTATTAAGGAAACCATTTTGTTTTGAGGCCAACTTTAGTAGTCCATTCACTTAATTTTCCACCACGAGGTGATAACTTGTTTAGATTCAACACCTTGTTTGTCGAACATGGTAACGAACCCATTCTAAGTTGGATCTAAGTGTTTTTCATCATGAATTTAGACAAATGTATTACTTAGCGTAGCTTCCTTCTCATTTTTCGAATGATGCAAAGCTCTGCCCAAAGTGAAACTTATTCTATTTTCACATATTATTGATATACACCCATGCATTCATACTTTCCATGTGGAAGTCAAATAGAGGCATACTTTACGTGTCGTGTTAGAGATAGTGCTAGTTGCTTTTTTGTACGTTTAAACTCATCCATGTTTGTGGTGGGGTGTTAAACAAATAAAATAGGTGGGTACATTTTCACATCTTTGACAGTCCTACGATCTTGACTTCAGGATCTTTACCATTGTTATGGGTTCGTTTTGTCATTTTGTCTCTTCCCTAGTTTGTCAACTTTTTTCCCGCATTTTAGTCATTTAGTATTGGCATTTACATTGTCTCTCCCATTCTTTGCTCATGCAAAGTATGAATCCCTTTATTATGTGGTTACGCTGCTCACATCGTCACAAAATTCTTGTTATACCTTCTACTTGGTTTTAGTTTTGACATCATCTAGGTTTTTTGACGAGTGTTGATAACGCATTATATATATTGTCATGATGTTGTCTTGATATCGACGCCTTGCTTGCTTGGTTGAGATAGCTTGATAGTGTTGTTACGCTATATCTAATTGTGACTTCCACTTTTCAATACACTTGGCTTGTTGTCAGTACTTGAGTCAGTTCTAGGTATACCTTGTTAGAGGACTTTGTCAGTATTGTGCTGATATTCAAGCCTTGTTAGATTTCTAACTTTGGCCCACATATCTGGTACAACATTGTCATTCATCTTGGTCTTTTAAGTATAGATTTGACATAACGTGACTTAGGTAAGTGATACATTTTCATTTGTCCATATCGGTATCCTTTGAAAACTAGTAAACATAGTGTTGCATCTGAGTATTGGCTAGTAATGCCTAGACTTTTCAAAATGGCAACAAAATCCAATAAGATTAATCTAGGAGCTAATCCTTTCAATGATTTCCCATTTAGTGGGAACAATTTAGGACTACTCTTCTCTCAAGTCAAAGATACGAAGATGTTAATCGATCATAGTGGAGGAGAGTCAGACTCTTCAGAGAATAACAAAGGTTAGACCTAAAAGCATTTGACAAGCTCTTATATTATAAAAAGATCAAGTACTCATGAGAGTCTTTGTGTTAGGAGCTAAAAATTTTCACGAGCGAAAAAGAAACAAAGGTCGTTGAACCTAACTTAGAGAGAAAAGATTCATCTTAGACACGAGATAATCCTTTCAATGTGGGATATGCATCAACTTATGGGCAACATAAGGCCACTGTTGAAGGTGAAACATCACGTAAACCTCACTTTAAGGCTTCACGTAAAGTAAAAACTGAGCAGAAGGCCTCCCCTCCTCTGAAATTTGATGAAGAAGAGGATCCCCTGGTTGAGGAGGAGACCCTCCAAAAACATATCTTGAAGTTGAGTGAGAAATTAGTGAACCTAGGGACTTCAAAAGGAAACATAGGTAAAGACAAATACAAAACTAAACTTAACGAGTTTCAATTTGATCTGCATACAAAATATACATTTAAGGAAACTTAGGCTCAAAGGTCAATATCACCTACTAAAGAGTAACTCATTCAGGATGAATTGAAATCTATGAAAGATATGCTCACAACATTATAACAAGGAAATATAGGCCAACACGTAAAATATCTCTACGAAGAATTATGTCCTTATCCCTTCGATAAAGACATGCTAATGCAGCCCTTTCCTAAACATTTCACTATCCCAAAGCTTGACAAGTACAAAGGAAAAGGTGATCCCCGCGATCACATCAAAGGCTTTTACATGGCTTGTCAAGAGGTCACCTACAATGATAATTTTCTAATACGACTCTTTCCCCGTAGTTTGGGAGCTTTGGCGATTGAATGGTTCTGTAGCATACCTAAAGGATCTATAATGACGTGGCCGACACTAGCAGAAAAATTTGTGTGACACTATTCTTTCAATATTGAAAATGATATCATGATGAATGACCTTTGCAATGCAAAGAAAAAACCTAATGAGACCTTCACGAGTTTCTTACAACGATGGAGAGTGTTGGCTAGTTGCTTCCCTTGTGCTTTACCTGAAAAACAATTAGTGAGCATTTTTGTTCCTAATTTAAACTCGGAGATAGCCTTCCATCTTCAGATGCATTGTGGATCTAACTTTGAGGAAGTTATAGAGAAAGGTAGCCAAATTGAAAAGGATCTTATTACCAAAGGAACACTTAAACCCTTTGTCAAAAACAAACATGAGGCCAAATCTGTAGACAAACCTAAGTTCTTTAATAAGAACAAGCACGTTGTCGGTGATGGAATTACTGACTCCAAAAGAGTCCAAGCTATGCAGACAGGTCCACTTTTGAAGCTTTCGTAAGGACCTCATCCTAAGGCACCTACAAAACGTACATTCACAATATTGAGTGAACCCCTGACTGCTATATTAAAATAATTAGATGATGCTAAAATGGTAGAATATCCAAGTACCACAGTACCATTCCTAGAAAATGCTCCAAAACTTGGTTGGTATAAAGACCATGAATATTGTGACTTCCATCATGTCAAAGGACACAAAATAGATAGATGTCTATGGCTGAAACACTTCATATAAGACCTCATTGAAGAGGGAAAGATTTTCATAGAATCACCTCCTAATTTAGGACAGGGTCCTAATGAAAAAATGGGTATATACAAAGAACCTTTTCCCAATCACAGATAAGCAGAAAAGGAAACTAGATCATGAGCAAGC
Source organism: Taxus wallichiana var. yunnanensis (assembly GCA_018340775.1). Classification (NCBI taxonomy): domain Eukaryota; kingdom Viridiplantae; phylum Streptophyta; class Pinopsida; order Cupressales; family Taxaceae; genus Taxus; species Taxus wallichiana. The sequence goes on along the minus strand of CM031242.1, from coordinate 765,041,581 downwards.
CTCTAATGACTATCACACTGCTGCGTATGTTTACCCTAGTAATGATAGTCCATTGAAATCCCTTATAGGTTACATCCATTCACACCGATGAATGAGTAAGCACGATCCAAATTCTCGAGACGAGTTTTGTAGTTGGAATGCGACATGCTCACTTAATCATACCTGATCCAATACCAACTACCCAAAGCCAATATAATTTACTAGACCAACTAGAGAAAACACTAGCTAAAATATCCATTTTAGACCTTAAAATCTCTATTGCTCACAAGGATATATTGTATAAAACATTACAAAATTCTAGAGTCTCTACTGAGGTAGATCCCGCACACTTGCAAGCTATGGTCACCCACCTTGAACCCACTGATCATATCACTTTTAATCGCAATGCTATCCCATGTAACAACCTTGAGCATAATTTTCCTCTCTATTTAGAAGTGGTAGTTACCAGTCGTAAGATTAAAAGAGTGCTTATGGATGGGGGATCTAGTCTAAGCATATGCACATTGAGGTTTGGTTAGACAACTAGGCCTTTTTAAATGGATCGGGAGCTAAGACCATCACCATCACAGCGTATGATAATGAGGAAAGAGAATCCACAAGTACTATTATAGTGCCCATGGAAGTAGGTCCAACCTATCATGATACGACCTTCCATGTCCTAGATTTAGATCTCCCATATAACATGCTCTTGGGATGTCCATGGATTCATGCCATGTAGGCTATCCCTTCGACATTTCATCAGTGTATCAAGTTGTGCCATGAAGGGTGTATAATCACTATCTCAGGTGATCCTTAACCATTTACTCACTTGTCGGGCGTTGCATAGTTTCTCTCATGTAACCTATGAGTGCCCTTCGTGGATGTTGTCATCCCTCTTAAAACGGAAGCTATGAAGAATCGGGTGGACTCAAAATCACTCACACCTTATAATCAAGACTTCCCTTCTTTGGTCAATCCTTTTACATCTTGGGAGGCTACATTAGCAAAATATGGCTCAGGAGAGCCATTTACTCTTGAACAAGCATTATTAATTTTAGACTTATCAGTGTCACCTAGGACACGGGGTAAGCCCTATTTTTAGTTCAAAAGTACACGAGAACCATGTTCAGAACCATTGGATAAATTTGTTCATAGTGGCCTCTTGTCGAAGAAAAGATGTTGGAGGATCCCATTAGTAAGGTTCCAGAAGGAACCATGGCCTCATGCCATCAAGCACCTTAGTATACTAAAGGACACGACATGATGTTTGTCATGGGTTATAAAGGATACAGATGTGGAGCCAATACACAAGGCCATCTAGAACCTATTCCTACTCATCATTTCAAATCTGAAAAGCATGGTCTTGGGTTAAAATCCCAAGATGCTCAACCCGTCAAGGTTGATGCTACCTTTTTTGAGTGCGAGGACATTTCGTATAATGCGGATAGCGATACAAGTTCCCAATGTAGCCTCTACAAAGATTTGGCTTCCACAAACCTATTCCCGGAGTCTTCCATCCTTACCCTATCTGAATCCATCCCTTCAACCGATTATCAAGTCACCCTAGTTTATCTTGAACTTGTAGATTGGGACTAACAACTTTACGTACCACTTGATATCTTCGAGAATGATGAAGCATTCACAGAATTCATGGGACTCGGGGTTTTTCTTCCTGTTAAGGACCACAAGAAAGGATTCTAAATTTAGTTAAAAACATGTGCATGCTTTAGAGAAGAGGTAGAGATGTGTGGTAGCTTGGGTAAGAATGTTGTCGATAAAAGTGAAAATACTTCATAGCAGCCTAATACAAAGAGTAAATGGAAATCTCATAGTGACAAACTCTTTGAAACACTTATAGAAGATGATAAGCTGTCTACCTCGGGAAGTTGATCTCACCCTCCCTCCCGATCCTAAAAGAATGGAGGACACATTTGAGATGCTCATTGAGGAAACCATCGGTGTTAACATTAGTTCGGAGGATTTACCGAGGATGATCAAGTTGGGGGCTTCACTCACAACTCAGAACATAAACCCTTCGTGGAACTCTTAAGAGAATATGTTGATATTTTTACATGGACATATTTAGATATGCCTGGCTTGGATCCAACACTAGTTGTGCACAACCTTGTTGTGCACCCAGATGCCAAGCCCATTAAACAAAAACTGAGGAAGATGCATCCTACAGTTGCACTTCTTGTCAAAGAAGAATTGGAGAAACTCTTGGCTGTAGATTTTATCAAACCTATTGATTACTCAGATTGGATCTCCAATATAGTTCCAGTACAAAAGAAACCCATCGGCATTAGGATCTGTATTGACTTTCATGACATCAATAAAGCATGTCCTAAAGATGATTTTCCTTTGTCAAACATAGATATGATCATAGACTCTACCGCTGGCTATGAGATGTTATCCTTAATGGATGGCTTCTTAGGGTATAATTAGATAAGGATTGCAGAAGAGGATCAACACAAAACTACCTTCATCACTCTGTGGGGAACATTTTGTTACAAAGTCATGCCATTCGGACTCAAAAATGCCGAGGCTACTTATCAACGTGCTATGACTATCATTTTTCCTGATATGATGAACGATATTATGGAGGACTATGTGGATGACATATTAGCTAAATAAAAGAGAAGAGAAGAGCACCCAAAAGTGCTTAGATGTATCTTTTAGTGCCTTAAGGACTATAAGGTTCATCTTAATCCTAAGAAGTGCGTCTTCGGTGTATAAACAGGAAAACTCTTGGGATTCATAGTATCATAGAGAGGGATAGAAGTGGATCCAACCAAGGTCACTGCTATTACGGACATGCCTCAACTCACCACTCTTAAACAACTTAGAAGTCTACAAGGAAAGATCTAGGCTATTCACCATTTTATTTCTCAACTTGCAGATAAATGTCATCAATTTACACATCTTTTGTAGAAGGATGTTACTTTAAAGTGGGGGACCGAATGTCAGAAGGCATTTTCTTTACTCAAGTAGTACCTTGTAAATCCACCTGTGCTAATGCCCCTTACTCTTGGAGAGCCTCTCCTTTTATATATTTCTGCTACCCACCCGCTATTGGTGCACTTTGCTTTCCCAATACGACCTTGGCAAGCCAAGGAGAGAGTTGTTTATTACCTTAGCCGTACATTGATTGCCTATGAATTGAACTATCCACAGATTGAAAAGGCCTACTTGGAAGTCATCTTTAAATTTTAGAAACTCCACCATTACCTCCTTAACAATAAGACTAAACTTATTTCCAAGGTTGACGCTCTTAAGTGCCTCTTATCCAAACCCACCTTAACAGGCCAAATGGCTAATTGGATCATTAATTTGAGTGAATTTGAGATAGAGTTTATGAATCAGAAGTCCTTAAAAGGACAAGTATTGGTAGATCAGTTGGTAGAAGCACCTTTACTAGGGATGGAGCCTTTGTGTCTGGATCTCCCAGACACATCTATGATGTATATCAAAGAATCCGTAGAATGGCAGGTCCATTTCGATGGATCATTTACTTTTCATGGATCAAGAGCAGGAGTGGTGCTTATTACTCCCATAGGAGATATTATACCAAGGGAATTCTGGTTGGGGTTTCCTTGTACCAATAACATTACAAAATATGAGGCACTCATCGCGGGCCTCAAGCTAGCTATCACTTAGAACATTAAACAACCTGCGAGTTGTTCGAGATTCTCAGCTTATCATTAAGCGGTCAATGATGAATACAAGGTCAAAGATGAAAAACTTATTCCCTATAAGAATTTGGTTGAAACCTTGAAGGAATATTTTTCACATGTCACATTTGAACAAAACCAGATCTCATAATAGATCTGCGATTGCCATGGCTACCATCGGCTCTCTCTTGTGCATCCCACCTAAAGAGAGTAAGATGCCTTTCTTTTGGAACATTTACAAGTCCCCTGCATATGATATGCAGTCATGTTTTGCATGTGAATTTTTGGTCATGTGTCCCCTTAGTACGAACCTATCTTCCAATACCTACAAGATGGCACCGCTTTGTTGTGAGCTCACAGTACCCTAGATGCAGATCAGGCTTCTAGGTTGATCACTCTAGCATCCAGTGTGATTGCACAACATGGAAACCTCTCTCCAAGTGTGGGACTTGTGAAACTGAGAGAGGAATCTCCAGATTAGAGGTTGGTTCCTCAAACTCCTCTGATTAGATCTAATGCTTGCACAACTACAGAGGTTCAGATCCTAATCCTACTCTAAACTGCAAGGAGACAGGGATAGAAATGCAAAAATTGAAACTAACTAAAGGTGGTGATGCACCAAAAGGAGTGGTGAAACATTTCTGTCATGCAAATAGACACAAACCAGAGATTGCAGCATAAAACATACACAGGCTGATAAGATATAATTTAGGATCTGAAATGAAGCAAACAATACAAACAAAGGACTGAAACTCATTCACAAAGCTTGCATTATCATTTCCAGTGTCAAAATCACTGCATTACAACCTCAGAGAGGTAAAAACTATTACAGTCTTTGGAGAGGTCTGATTCTTCAAACAATCACTTGCTGGAGGTGAAAGAAGAAGTTGCTATGTCCAAAAAATGTTCCCCCTTAGAAATGAGCAAAATTTGGCTTTTACATTGCATAGGTCGAACCCGGAGATGCAGAAACATACAAAAACCATGAGAGCCCATTCCTCCTTGACTAAAAATGCATTCAAATGGCATGGGATACCTTACAAATCCATACTCTATCAATTTTGACCGATTGCAAGATGCGACCCATTCGCATTAAATTTGGTCACTGAAATGTCACTTTTGGCCATGAACACACGTCAGAGCTGTTTCTTAACTTTATCTCTCTAGACTACACAAAAATTCAAGAATAACCCCAGAATCATGTAGATAATTTCATAAGCTTTCCGTTGATATAAAGAACGTGCAAATCCAAGCTCTGGATCAAAAGATATGGAGATCTGAAGATTTAGGGCACAAAACAGGTGAAAATGTGTTTTGAAATTTTTCCCGCGCTTTGCCACTTGGATGACACGTGGCAAGTGCTGATTGGATGCGTAATTCTCTCTCCTCTGCTCACCCGTGGGTTTTCCTTGAAAATTTTGACTTTTGATGATTTTGGAACATTTTTCACTTTTCCCCCGCGCCCCACCACTGAGGACACATGGCATGCATTGATTGGAGGACAGGGGTGCGGGGTCTTCCTTTACTTTTAGCTTTTTGGCTGAAACTTTTGCCAAATTCTCTAACTCCTTCCCGAGCTCCACGCTTCCCTATTCCATTGGACACATGTCCAATTCCTATTGGCTCGGGCCAACGCTTGAAACCTCGCCCTTTGAACTTTTGGACATTTCCCTCTTGTGACACGTGTCATGATTTGATTGGTCTCCGGGTCAACCGGCTTTTCACGTCCCTCATGTCCTCACGGCCCGGATTTCCCAAACTGCTGGGAAAAATTCTCTGATCCACCCAAAATGGGCTTCCTTGTCCCTTTTCTACCGATGACACGTGGCGCAATGTGATTGGCTGTCGGATCCGTCCGCTATCCGTGTCTTCCGCGTCCCTTTGTCCGGATATCCGAATCAAGTTTCTGTGCCGGCCGATTCGGGCGGTTTGCATCCTTACGCCCTCGCAGGCCCGGATGTCCTGGACTATTACGCTTAGCAGTTAGTCGATTTTCCTCTGAGCTTTGGCCAGTTTGCCTTTTCGCGGCCCGCGCGTCCTCATGGGCCGGATGTCCCTTTGCTCTGCAGACTGTCGTGCGGCCTTTCGGCCGATTCGCACCCAGATGTCCCTCATGTCCCGACTATTGCGAGGACTAGGACTTAGCCATTTTTCATGATTTTTCCTAGCCCAAGCTTGTTTTCTACAACTTTTTCACCTTTTCTCAGAACTTGCTCTTTTCTTCTTGGACAGGGGAGTTAGAAAAAATCTGAGGGGACCCTAGAAACATGATTTTTTCCCTGAATCAATCTATTTGCCTAGGACTTGAGAATTTAATACATGTTACCAAAATTACCCTGGGGGTGAATTTTGGATAACAATTTGGTGACTCAGCGGGGTTACCTGCCTGCTAGGTAGAAGATACCAATTTCCTGAAGCAGTCCATTGGGCATGGAGTCATCAAATATTCAGTTTAGAACCCCAACTGACTCAGAATGTGTAAGGATGAAGATGGAATATCACTTGATGAAAGCAAGGACTGCAAAACATCTCCATGGACAGCAAGCTGTGCCAAAGCACTTAGGGAAAAAAAAACTAACCTACAAGCAAAACAATGTGCACAACACTTGGAGGAATGAAAATATAATATAATATTTACAAAGTAGTGAACTTCCCTCTAGAAGCAATGCTTGAGTAGATTCCATTGACTAGAATCTGTAGTTCTTCACCATCCAATGAGGCCAATTGAAAAGCATTATTGTTCTTGCACTTCGTGACCATGTATGGGCCACTCCAAATGGCATCAAATTTTGAATGCCTTCCCGATTTTTCTCTATCCACATCCCATTTCAACACAAGATCTCCAACTTGAAAAGATCTATCCTTGGCCTTTCTATCAAAGGTCTTCTTGATCAAAGCTTGATCCTTTTCCATTGCTTGGGATGCCTGATTTCGATCTCTTGCAGTAGCTCCATCAACTCTGCATACCTCACCTCCATTGGCTCAAATTCAAGCAACTCCAGCTGCTTCATGAGTTCCAATGTTGGTAACTCAAGTGACATGGGAAAGATTACCTCTCTTCCATAGATAAGCCTAAATGGAGAGTTACCTATGGATCTTTTGGAAGTTACCCTATCAGCCCATAAGGCTGATTTCACTTTGGTATGCCAAGACCTCTAATTCTCGTCAAGAGTCCTCCTAATGATCCTCAACAAGTTCTTGTTTGTAGACTCGGCCTGGCCATTACCTTGGGGGTAATAGTTTGATGAAGTTCTTAGGTAAATACCATTCTTGACAGCCCACTTAGTCACCTTAGATCCAATGAATGCCAATGCATTATCAGAGATTATTATGGCAGGTACACCAAATCTGGTTGTTATCCCCTCATAAAAGTCTAAGATGCTAGAATCATTTGCCTCTTTGAGTGCTACTGCTTCTATCCATTTGGTGAAGTAGTCTGTGGCTGTCAAAATCCATTCATGCCCTTGGCTTGAATTGGGATTAATGACTCAATAAAGTCCAAACCCCATTGCATGAATGGCTGGTCAACCGAGATTGGATGTAATGGAAGGGCAGCAAGTTTCTCTTTTCCTGTGAAGAATGCACAATTCTTACACCTCTTGATCCATGCATAGAAATCACTGAAGATCTTAGGCCAATAATAACCAGCCTTCATGATTTTTAGAGCTGTCACTCTTGGTGCAAAATGGCCACCAGCTGGTCCACCATGGAACTCTTCCAACACCCTTTGAATCTGATTTGTGCTAATGCATCTCAGAAGCACTCCATTTACATCTTTCTTGAACAAAACTCCATCAACAATGGCATACGGGACAACCTGCAATTTGAAGTGTCTCCTTTGGGTCTTGTTCATCTCTGGAGGGCATAGGCCTGTGCCTAGGAAGTGCATAATACCTTGGGTCCAGCAAGGAGTGGGGGTAGCATTGTCTTCTTCTTGCTTACCACTTGGCTCATGGCTGTCTTGGACTGTCAAAACAACCTCTTATTTGTTGCATACTTCTTTTGCTTCCCAAAACTAGCTGCTCACACAATCCTTTCCCTCTTACCAGCTTGGTGATCTTGATCTCAATGTCATACTCCATGACACGGGTGATCCAACCTGGACTTTTCTCATTCAAATCCTTGTTGAGGAGGAAGTCCTTAACCCCAAGATGCGAGACCAACAAGCTGGACCTTGTTGTTTGAGAATAAATGCTTGAATTTATTCAAGCTTGATTTCGCAAGAACATGCTTCTCAATAAAAGAATACTTCACCTCATAGTCCTCTAGGATTTGGCTGAAGAAAGAAATTGGCTGCTCATCATTGTCCTTGTTCTGCTGTACCAAAATGGCAGAAATGGTATCATTACCCCCAAATGCATAGAGGATGAAATCCTTGGAGAAGTCCGGGTTGATGAGAGTTGGTGCTTGAGAGATAGCTTCTTTGATTTCTTCAAAACTCTCCTTGCCTTCTGCTATCCACTTGAAAGCCATGTTCTTCTTTAAAATTTTGGTGATGGGCTTGACAAGGGCTGCAAAATCTGAGACAAACCTCCGAACAAAGTTTATCCTTCCCAAGAAACTCTGAAGGGCTTTCTTGTGGCTTGGCAATGGTAGTGCTCTTATGGATTCAACCCTCTCTGGATCAATTGCTAATCCTTATTTGGAGACAATATGGCTAAGGAGCTTTCCTTCATGTGCAAGAAAGATGCACTTCTTAGGATTCAAAGACACTCCGAACCTTCTACACCTCTGAAACACTTGCCTGAGGTGAAAGAGATGGTCTGCTACATTCTTTGAGAAGACAGTGATATCATCTAGGTATACCAGCACTATCTTGTTGATCAAGCCTTTGAATGCCATATCCATAGCTCACTGGAATGTTGCTCCGGCATTCGACAGTCCAAATGGCATCTTCTTGTAAGCATATGTGCCCCATTTTGTAGTGAAGGCTATCTTGAATTGATCTTCTTCCTTCACCATTATCTGATTATAGCCTGAATATCCATCTAGCAATGAAAACCTTTCTGAACCAGCTACAACCTGTAATATTTGTTCCATTGATGGAAGTGGATAATGATCTTTGAGTGATGCTCTATTTAGATCGCGAAAGTCCACACACAATCTTATTTCTCCATTTCTCTTTCTTACTGGCACCAAGTTTGTAACCCAACTCGAGTGTTTGATGGGGAAGATGATACTGGCCTCAATAAGCTTGCTTAACTCTTTTCTCATGAGAGGTTCAATATGGGGATTGACTGGCCTTTGCTTTTTCCTGACAGGCTTGGATTCCGGATCCAGCTCAATAGTATGTTGTGCCAACTTTGGGTTGAAACCTCTTAGATCTTTGTAAGTCCAAGAAAAGACATCTGGGAACTCTTGACAAAGCTGAACAAAATCAGATTTCTCTTGTGAGGTACTTACTTTGCCAATCTGCAATGTTTTGCCTTCTTCCACTAAAATAGGCTCTGAATCTTCACCCTTCACTTGAATGTTCGCTTTCTCCTTCGGAACTGATCATTCGGGTTGAAGATTGACTCCAAGGTTATGAGGCCTTTTGGTAATTTGTTAGTTCTCAGCTACACCACTTGGTCACCATACTGCTGCTGCAGCTTGTCTTGATTCCTGGCGGAGAACTCAGCTTCTTCTTGGAGGAAATTAACAATTTGCTGATCATTCTCGAAGACTTGCCAACTTGTATTGTTATCTAGAACAGCTGGTCTCACAACCAATTTGATATGAGGCTGATATTTCTCACTTTTGATACTTTCTACAACATCAAACGCAGCCCCAATTGCTGCTAGCCTGTCAGCGGCTTCATTCTTTTTCTTGGGATGGAATTGATGCTAAAAGCTTCAAAATCTTCAATAAGATCCCATACCTGATTTTTGTAGTTCTTCAATGATCATTTTTGGCAGCATTTTTTCCTTTGACTTGGTTTACAATCAGCTCACTATCACCAAATACTTGTAAATTCCTGATGCCTTTCTTCTTTGCCCAGTGCAGTCCATGAATTAAGGCTTCATACTCAGCTGTATTGTTTGAGCAAGAAAACTGAAAACAGAAGGCTGAGTAATACTTTATACCTTGTGGTGAAATGAGCATAGCTCCACCTCCTGCACCTTGTCTACTCCTTGATCCATCAAAAACAGCTACCATACCTCATTGTCATCCTTGTGGTTTGGCTTGGTGATGCTAGGAATAGGCTGATTTTCTTCATGTATGCAATAGACCCCTACCTCGATTCTTCTACCTCTTGATAAGGATCAAATGCATGTATCTTGTTTTCCCATTCATCAAGAGTTAGATCCGGGATGCTTCCAACCTTGGTGTCACCTCAACCGTGCTTGGGTGATCCTCTTGGACAAATGCCTTAAGAAATTGGCATTAATCGACTTGGAGTGTAAGGCTCAATATGGAAGTTTGCAATAGGTTCGAACTGAATTGTAGCCTTAGTTCCATACCTCGTTCGAAAAGCATGTGAGACCAATCAGCAGAAAGATAGCCTCCAATCTTGGCTGTGAAGTCCCTTGACAAGCAAAGGGCAAAGAGTGGTGGAAGGTCTATGACTGATACATCTTGTAAAACAACAACATTTGGACATGCATGCAAGGTAAGACTCAAATTTCTAATCACTCCAACTGTTGCTATTGCTATCCCATCTAGCTACACTACCCCTTTGGATATTGTTTCATACTAGAGCCCTAGCTGATCAGCTATTTGTTTGGGCATGACAGAACTACTTGCTCTAGAATCAATCATGCAATTGTGCACTAGCTGATTTCCAATGATCAATGAAACATAGAAGGAGGGGGCTTCAACATTTTACCTTGCTATCCTTCATGATTTCCCTCAGGCTGGGTAGCATTTGTAAGCACTTTGTCTTGCATCTGAACTTGCTGATTCGAAGTTGGCCAGTCCTTCATGGCAGCTTGCAGTAGATCTCTTTGGCCTGGGATAGATAGGGATTCCCACATTGATATATTGACGTTAGTCTTCTTCATCTGATCAATGATACTGAATGGGGATGAAGTATCCTTTTGCTGTCCCTTGGTTTGCACATTCACTCCTTGCATGTGGGCAGCAACAACTAGTATTTGAGTTGGCCTAGGGGCTGTTCTTGGCTGCCCTTGTGCATTTAAAACTGGACTTTGCTTGCCAACCATTTGTGGATCCATGGAAGGTTATGGATTGGTTGGGGCTAATGGTTGTTCTTCACCCAAATTCCTCCTTTTTGACCTTGTGTTGGCTGTAACACCTTGAGAAACTACTTGATTCATGCCACATAAATCTTCTGCTTGCCAGTTCACCAATGTGGTGTCATTTGGGGCTGATTGCTGTTGGAATGTTTCTTGTTGTTGACTGTTTCCTTGACTTCCCTCACCCTCCACACTAGTAGTTGTCACCATTAGTGCTTGATTCAAAGCACCATTGAAGCACATGGATTGGTTATGAGGCTCATTGCATGGAAAACACCAATCATACTCCTGAGCAATGTTGTTTTGTGTTGGCACCAATGCCTTAGAGGCAGATATGGAATTTGGATTATATGGCTGAAATGGTCTATTGGCAAGAGGCCTTATTTGATTCATATTTACAGCTGGATTAGGTGGCCTTTGTGGTTGGTATGGCTGCCTGTTAGGCTGAGCTTGGGGTTGATAAGAAGGTTTGAAACCTTGGGCTTGCTGCCTCTTGAGAGTAACCAGCTCATTGCCTAGGTTTTGCAATTGCTTCATGACTTCTTGAAGCTCATTTGGAGCACCTGGAGATGAAGTGGAAGCTCCATTTGAACTCTAATTTCTAGGAGTGGGAGAAGGAGCCAAATTAGGTGCTTGATTGGTGTTTGGGCTCTCTAAACTTGGAAACAATGGCATGGAAGGTCTAGGGGCAAGTTTTCCAGCTTGGATCAAACAATTTTCAGCCCTAATGGCAATGCTATAAGCCATAGGGATAGTTATGCCTCCCATGGACTGGATTAACATAGAAATATCAGAATTTAAAGCTTTGAGATAGTAGAGAAAAGCACCTTCTACTGTTGGCCTGACTGCCACTGGAATTCTCTCCCAAGTCTTTTGAAATCTGAACTTGAAATTGGTCAGCTGCTCATTGGGAGCTCTCTTGATGGTTGTCAGCTGCTCCAAAAGAGACAAGTTGTCTCCCTTCTCTCCAAATTGCTCATGAAGTGCTATACATAGCTGATTTCAATTTGTGATAGAACCAGCTCCAAGGCTTCTAAACCATTGTAATGCTTTACCCTTGAATGAAGATGCCAGCAACTTGACAGAGACTTGCTTTTCATTGATTTCATGGATCGCACAAAGGTTAGCAATATCTTTAACATGATCACCTGGAGTAGTCAGATTTTCTCTAGTGAAGTAGGGGATGTTCTTCAAGGATGCAATAGGAATTGGATGTTGCGCATTGAGGGCAAGTGGGGGCTGCGCTGTGAAGTTGACGTAGGGATTGTTTTGAGCCATTTTGATTGGTCTTAAAACCCTTGTTGATTGAATGAAAGGCCTACCAGGTGGAGGAGTTGAGAGAGTTCTGTTTGGTGGAGATGGAGACCTTTGAATCCTTCTTCCTCTTTTCCTTCTTCTTGGAGATAATTGCAGGTATTCAAACAACACTTCTTCTTCTCCAAATCTTGACCTTGTGGTGATTCTTCTCATGATTTTTCAGTCCCCGCACATGAAGCCAATCGATTCTTCCCCTTGGAGTCACTAGATATGAAAATAATAGCTCTTTTTAAGTAAGAAGATTGCAGCAGATGCACATCAACCTTGCTGCAATAAAAATGAGACCTCTAGTGTCCCACCAGGCATGCCAAAACCGCTGTTGTTGCAAGCTTACAAACCCCTGGATGTAGATCAGGCTTCTAGGTTGATCACTCTAGCATCCAGTGTGATTGCACAACATGGAAACCTCTCTCCAAGTGTGGGACTTGTGAAACTGAGAGAGAATCTCTAGATTAGAGGTTGGTTCCTCAAACTCCTCTGATTACATATAATGCTTGCACAACTACAGAGGTTCAGATCCTAATCCTACTCTAAATTGCAAGGAGACAGGGATAGAAATGCAAAAATTGAAACTAACTAAAGGTGGTGATTCACCAAAAGGAGTGGTGAAACATTTCTTTCATGAAAATAGACACAAACCAGAGATTGCAGCATAAAACATACACAGGCTGATAAGATATAATTTAGGATCTGAAATGAAGCAAATAATACAAAGGACTAAAACTCATTCACAAAGATTGCATTATCATTTCTAGTGTCAAAATCACTGCATTACAACCTCAGAGAGGTAAAAACTATTATAGTCTTTGGAGAGGTCTGATTCTTCAAACAATCACTTGCTGGAGGTGAAAGAAGAAGTTGCTATGTCCAAAAATGTTGCCCCCTTAGAAATGAGCCACATCTGGCTTTTACATTGCATGGGTCGAACCCAGGAGACAGAAATGTACAAAAACATGAGAGCCCATTCCTCCTCGACTACAGATGCATTAAAATGGCATGGGATACCTTACAAACCCATACCCTGTCAATTTTGACTGAATTGCAGGAGAATGCGACCCATTCTGCGTTAAATTTGGTCGCTGAAATGTCACTTCTGGCCATGAACACATGTCAGAGCCATTTCTTAACTTTCTCTCTCTAGACTACACCAAAATTCAAGATTAACCCTAGAATCATGTAGAGAATTTCATAAGATTTCGTTGATATAAAGAACATGCAAATCTGAGCTCTGGATCAAAAGATATGGAGATCTGAAGATTTAGGGCACAAAACAGGTGAAAATGTGTTTTGAATTTTTTTCCCGCACTCTGCCACCTGGATGACACATGGCAAGTGCTGATTGGATGTGTAATTCTCTCTCCTCTACTCACCCGTGGGTTTTCCTTGAAAATTTTGACTTTTGATGATTTTGGAACATTTTTCACTTTTTCCCACGCCCCGCCACTGAGGACACGTGGCATGCATTGATTGGAGGACAGGGGTGCGGGGTCTTCCTTTACTTTTAGCTTTTTGGCCGAAACTTTTGCCAAATTCTCTAACTCCTCCCCGAGCTCTACACTTCCCTGTTCCATTGGACACATGTCCAATTCCTATTGGCTGGGCCAACACTTGAAACCTCGCCCTTTGAACTTTTGGACCTTTCCCTCTTGTGACACGTGTCGTGATTTGATTGGTCTTCGGGTCAGCCGGCTTTTCGCATCCCTCGTGTCCTCACGGCCCGGCTGTCCCAAACTACTTGGGACAAATTCCTCCGATCCACCCGAAATGGGCTTCCTTGTCCCTTTTTTGCCGATGACACGTGGCATAATGTGATTGGCTCTCAACCCCTTTGGCTATCCGCGTCTTCCGCGTCCCTCTGTCCCAGATGTCCCGAACTGAAGTTCTCTGCGATGGTTGATTCAGCGTTTTACATCCTTCGTGTCCTTGCGGCCCAGATGTCCCCAATGACTACGCTTAGCTTAAGAGTTAGTCAATTTTCCTCTGAGCTTTGGCTGGTTCACCTTTCTGCATCCCACGCATCCTCACGGCCCAGATGTCCCTTTGCTCTCATGCTGCCTAGGTGGCCTTTCGGCCGATTCACACCTAGATGTCCCTCATGTCCCGACTATTGCGAGGACTAGGACTTAGCCATTTTTCATGATTTTTCCTGGCCCAAGCTTGTTTTCTGTAAATTTTTCACCTTTTCTTAGAACTTGCTCTTTTCTTTTTAGACAGGGGAGTTAGAAAAAATATGAGGGGACACTAGAAACATGATTTTTTCCCTGAATCAATCTATTTTCCGGGACTTGAGAATTTAATACATGTTACCAAAATTACCACAGGGTGAATTTTGGATAATGTGAACACTTTTCCACCGACATTACCCATTTAGAGGAAAAATCCCTTATCTTCCGTATTACTCGATATACTCTCTAAGAGGCACGCTTTATTGTCGTAACTATGACAGAAATTGCTTCACTGTCTAAATGTTCTTGATTCGAGTTCACGTAATTAAAGAGGTACATAGTGGTATCCGTGGGGTACACTCTAGTGGCATAGTGCTAGCCAAGAAACTATTGAGAGTAGGCTACTATTGGCCTACCATGGAATCTGATTGCTTCAACTTTGTGAAGAAATGTGAACTTTGTCGAAAGTATGGTAATCTCATACATGCACCAATACAAAGCTTTGAAACCTATTGCAATGCCTTGGCATTTTTCAAAGTGGGGTTTAGATCTCATAGGGAAGCTCTACCCTTCTTCATCGGATGGTCATACACACATCATAACTTCAACTGAGTATTTCACTAAATGGGTGGAGGTGTTCCTCTTACCCATGTCTTTGGTGCACAAATATCCAAGTTTATCATGAACCATCTTATATGTAGTTATGGTATCCCTCACCATTTTCAGCGATAATGATAAATCTTTCAAAAAAAGATGGTAAAAGCTTTTCATCAATGATTTCATATCCAACTTAAATGGTCCACCCCCTATTACCATCAAGGTAATGGGAAAGTAGAGGATACAAACAAAAATCTTGTGTGCATTATGGAGAAAAGTTCAAGTAAAAATGGTTGTAATTGGCACTTACAAATCCATCCTACCCTCCGGGATTATCAAACCTCTATCCGAACCCTATTTGGTGTGACCCCATATTCACTTGTCTATGGCACTGAAGCCATCATACCTTTAGAAGTGGAGCTTCCCTCCCTGAGAATATCTCTCAGGGACTACCTTGACAAAGATGAAGACTATAGAGTTGCTCACCTAGCAGAGTTGGAACTATTAGATGAACGGCATATTAGAGCGCTTAATCACCTTAAAGTATATCAAAATAGAGTATCCAGAGGATAAAAAAAATGCATCATTCATAGGGAATTTGATGTAGGTGATCTCATACTAAAAGAAAATCAGAAGAATACCACCAAAGATAGGGAAAAGAAAGGTAAATTTGAGGCCAATTGGCTCGGTCCCTATGTGGTGACTGCTAAATATGGATCAGGGGCATATAGACTTGCCTATTCAGATGGTGAAGAGCTTCCAGAGCCCATGAACACCATTCACCTCAAGCACTTCTATGCTTAGGTGTGGCTGGAATATTGAGATAAGAAACTAAAAAGTAGAAAACAAAGAAAAAACAAGCAAAAAAATTGAAAAATTGAGAAAAAGTAAAGAAAAAATAGGTCATCCTCATGTGAAAACCATGCAATTGTGGCACAGTGGGCATGTCCTTTTGTGAAAACTAGTTTCGACACTCAAGGAAGGTTTCTCATACACAAGTCACTCTTACGATAGGATGGGTAGTTCTTGCGACTTGCTAAATTCTGCAGGACCCGTGATCTAGTTTACTTATACTATATCTGTGTGAAGGATGTGGCCTATTTGTATATTCCCACATCACACTGGGGGCACATTCACATTCCGCTTCATCATACATTAACACGTGGCATTTACCCCTTTGTATATTCCCACATCATGTTGGGGGCATTCCACATTTCTTTACAGCTTGTACATTACTTTCAGAACATGACCTTGAAAATACAAAAACATTTGAAAAGGGTACACAAAATCCTAAACATCTAGAAAAGTTCCCTTCTTAGGGATGGAACTACATTAGTTTCACAATGTTATCTTAGGGAAACCTAGACAACGATGTAAACCATAGTATTAAAAAAACTTATCTATTGGGTTAAGAGGGGTTGTGCATGATCACTAATCTATCCCCCACACCAATATCATCTAGTATCATCCCAAAATGCTAGCCATATGAAATCAAACATCTCATAAATAAAAAACACATGATATCAAATACACGAGTATATCATCACTATGAAAGAAAAACATGTACATCTCTACATCTGAAAGTATGTCACATACATGAAGAGGAAAAGATACAACATGAACATCAATGAAACATAATTACCATGACAATATATCACTGCATGACAAGATATACAAGAAAGTGTCCATATGGTACATGTATAATAAAAATCTCTGTGTCAAAGTCTGGTATATACAAAATGCTCTATCCATCTACCATATAAAAGGGGCATGGATCAAATACTGAGCTTGCATATAGAGGCATGGTGGTACATAACAAAGTTACCCACATCGATCAAAAGCGGGCCTTCATCAAGAGGCATCCACAAAATAATCTAAAAAATCTATACATGGGAAAAACCCACCTTCATAAGAGGCATATACATCCAATAAATACATATATATATCATGGCATGAGTAGGAGACTCAGCCCACAATTCTTGTCCTCACAGGCTGCTTTGGGACCATGTCCTGGAGGATGGAATAATGGAGGCTATGATGGGCCTAACCTAAAAAATTTCCAACTATGAGGAGGGACCCTATGTACCCCTCTGTTGTGTACTCGGCTATGTGGCCGGCTATTATACTGACCTGGTTGACCTCCGTGATCTAGAGCCTATGCGGCTCACATCAAGTTGAGCATAAGGTGTCACTCACTCTGCTAGCTGGAACTACTCGAAGTAGGTTGTCCTATAATAAAGAGCCTCACCTGTGGCCCTGATAGTGTCACGTATCAAATCATCATCTCCTATGGCTAAGGCTACCTATAGGGTGGCATCACACTCGCCTATCAATCGACCTCTATCAGATCATCGCCTGCCTAGTAGCGGTGGCCTCTCGATCTCTCTCCAGTGTGACACTCTAAAGCTCGACACAGATCGATATCTCTCCATCGAGATAAGTCTGTCCCTCGGCCTACACCTGGTCATGCTAAACCATAATGCTATGTAGCGGCTCTATTCCCGGCCTAAGGAAGCCACTAACTAAGCACCCCGCACTGCAAACTATGTAATCTGACCCTACCATATGGCCCTACAACCATCCTGTACCTGAGACCTAGCCTAGTCTCTCTCGGTAGTCGAAACATAAATACGTGCCTGGCCACGATCTCTCTCTATGGCCACCTGAAGTTGTACCAATATCGAGTGTGCTAGCTTCTTTGTAGTGTAGCAAGTTGTCCATCACCACCTCCTGGGGCCTGAGGAGGTGGACCCTGTTATGGTAGAACCTACTGTAATGGGACATATATGCCCATTGGAATGCCTATTGGAGGCAACGGACCAACTGGGGCCTAGTGTACCTATCTAGGTATAAGCCTAGGACCCTGTACCTATGGCTGTGGGGCCCTACCTCTAACTTGATGTTATGCATCGGGGCCACCCTGGTCATCTGAATCATCATCATCAATAGCACCTCTGGTGCCATCGTCATCGCTAGGTGGCCCCATTGGGGGAGGCCTCACTTTGTGTCATATCTTTGTCCTCGGAATGGTCGGCTGTGTGGAATCATGCCATGGTATTAGGTCACGTACTCTGTTGTGTACCCTGGATCTCACACCTGTGTCAAAGGTACCCATGCAATGGGTACCACCTGTGTAAAATTGTCCCAGGGTGTTGGGCCCCTATCGTAGCTTCTAAATTTCAAAGGTGCGTAGGTGTACATGGCCAGAGGAAGTGTGCAAGTTAAGGCACGTAGGGAAGTATTCAAAAGACTTCTTGGAGAACCTAGGATGCACGCACCACGTGAAGAATAATTTGGGACTTGGCCATTTTTGGCCTTATGGGCGAGACACATGAAGAACATGTTCCGTTTGGATAAGGTTCCAAACTTGGCGATAGGGTGTCCTAGAAGGAATATACCTTGGAATAGAAAGATCTAGAAATTTAATCATGACATGGAGAGGCATGTGCAGGGTGACCCACACCTTGAAACTTGGGGCCATATCTGAGGCTACAGAGGAGTTTGTTAGAGCTTAGATGCCTATTTATATGTGCGCCCTTGGCAAAGAGAGAGGCAGTGAGGTAGTGGAACTCTACAGAATTACTACGAGAACTATGGGATGAAAATGGGTAAATAATTCTAGTAAGGATGTAATGGGAAAATGGGGAATGCAATTTTTTTTTGTGAGAATACATATATGGATCTTGTTGTTGCAAATCAGAAAGCACTCCCTGGAAATTTGATCATTCTAAGCATCCAGTGTGATTACACAACATTGAATCCTCTTCCCAAGTGTGGGACTTACAAAATGGAAGAGGAATCTCTAGATTAGAGGCTGGTTCCTCAACTCCTCCGATCAGGTATTTCACTTGTATAATTGCAGAGGTTTAAACTACTAAATCTACTTTAAATTCCAAGGAGACGAGAGATAGAGAATGAAAAAAAAGAAAGAACTAATGCTAATAGGTGATGCACCAAAGGAGTTATAGACACACGATGCTACATGAAATACACAATCCACAAGGAAACACAACACAAAACATGCAAAATGCTCAAAATGTAATGAAGTATCAAGAAAGCAATGATAGATATATGAAAGGATTGAGGGATTTTAATCACAAAACATATATCAACATCTCGGATCAATATACAAGATATTACAGTGATCCAAAGGCAAGAAAAGGTGCTACATTACATGGAAAGGTAAAATTTCTTCACAAATTCTACCAAGGAGGAAGAAAAAGGAAGTTGCAGAGCTGAAAAAGTGTCTCTCCCTTTGCAAAATGAACTCATCCTGGCTTTTACAGTGTAAACCACGACCCCAGGAGAGAGAAACATCGGAAAATGTGCAAGGAGTTCAACCATTGACCAAAATTCCATCAAAATAGCATGGGCACCTTGATAGACCCATTCCCTAACATTTTAAACCATGCTAGGAGAGAATGCAAGCCATTC
The DNA here is from genome assembly GCA_018340775.1 of Taxus wallichiana var. yunnanensis. Lineage (NCBI taxonomy): Eukaryota > Viridiplantae > Streptophyta > Pinopsida > Cupressales > Taxaceae > Taxus > Taxus wallichiana. The sequence goes on along the minus strand of CM031242.1, from coordinate 765,022,240 downwards.
TTCATTAAAAACGGTGGTTGAAACATCATTTCTGTCCATGACCATGTGCAGAGGAATTTCTTGATTTTATCTCTCCAAACTCCACCAAAATGCAAAAATGACCCTAGAATCTTGTAGATAATTTTACCATCTTTCCATTGATATAAAGAATGTGAAAAACCGAGCTCTGGATCAAAAGATATGGCGATTTGAAGTTTTAGGGCAAAACAGGGCCAAATCGGGTCGGTGGGAATTTTTTTGAATTTTTACCTTTTTGGTCATTTGAAAATTTTTCAAAATTTCCCCATGCCCCGCCAGTCCAGGTGCCATGTGGAAAAATTTTATTGGGCGCGGGCCCCTTCCGCTCCATTTTTCTTTGTTTTAGCCTTTGGAAGATTTTCCAAAATTTCCCCGCCGTGCCGACGAGCTGGGACACGTGTCACGCTCTGATTGGGAGCAGGCCCATTCTTTCAAATTTTCATGCGGGTCGCTTTGATATTTTTGGCCTAGACACGTGTCAAAACCCCATTGGATGTGGGTTTGACCCTCCTAAATTTCCTCGTGGGCTTGCTCTGAATTTTTTTCCCCACCTGGACACGTGGCGAGATTCTATTGGCTCGCAATAAGGGGGGCGGGTTTTCCCTTCTAAATTTTCCTTTATTTTCTCCTTGGGAAACTTTTCCAAATATTCCCGCACCCCGCCACTCCTTGACACATGTCCTCATGTGATTAGTTGGTGGAGACTCCGTAGGCATTTTAACTTTTGTGCCAATGTTTTGGGAAAAATTCCCAATTTCCACCGTGCGCTCATGGTTTGAACCTCCTTGGACACGTGGCATGTTTTTATTGGCCACGGGGCCATCCTTCAAAAAATTTTCTTGCACCAACACTTAGTCAATTTTTCCAACTTTCTCCCCTGGGCACGTGGCAAGCAAATGATTGGTTGGTCGGGCCCGCGGGAAAAATTCTTCCTTTTGAAACCTTTGCCAAAACACTTGGTAAAAAACCAAGTTCTCCTCGACCCCGCCACTTCTTTGGACACGTGGCATGTCCCCGATTGGTCGGGCCTTCTAGGGAAAATTTCCCTCAAAACTCTACCGAGCCATAACTTGAAAAATACATGGAGTTAGGAGGAAAAATTTACCTTTCGGAAAGTGAAAAGAGCTCTATCCAATGGTGCCATTTAGAAGGTTTTGAGTGCCTAAAAAGCAAAATTTTTGATCGAGGCACAAGAGAGGGAAGAATGAGAGGAGTTAGCCACAAAATGAGCAGGGGGCACATTTTGGATAACAATTTTGGTGACTCAGAGGGGTCATCTGCCTGCTGGATGAAGTTACCAGTTGCCTGAAGCAATCCATTGGGTATGGAGTCATTGAATTCTCTATTTGATACCCCAACTGACTAGAACACTGCAAGGAGGAAGATGGAATATCACCTGATGGAGCAAGGCCTGCAAACACATCTCTAGGAACAAAAGCTTGTGCCAAAGCACTTAGGGAAAGAAAAACTAATCTACAGCAAAAAAATGTGCACAAGCACTTAGAGGAATGAAAAACCTAAACTAATATGTATAGGGTGAAGCATTTCCTTCAGTAGAAATGCTTCAGATGGATTCCATTGACTGGAATCTACAGTTCTTCACCATCCAATGAAGACAACTGGAAAGCATTGTTGTCCTTACACTTTGTGACCATGTATGGGCCACTCCAAATGGCATCAAATTTTGAATGCCTTCCGGTTTTGCTCTATCCGCATCCCATTTTAACACTAGATCTCCAACTTGGAAGGATCTATTCTTGGCCTTTCTATCAAAGGTCTTCTTTATCAAAGCTTGATCCTTCTCCATTACTTGGGATGCCTGATTTTTGATTTCTTGGAGCTCCATCAATTCTACATATCTAACTTCCATGGGCTCAAACTCCAACAACTCCAACTATTTCATGAGTTCCAATGTTGGCAACTCAAGTGATATGGGAAAAATTGCCTCTCTTCCATAAACAAGCTTGAATGGAGAGTTACCTGTAGATCTTTTAGGAGTTATCCTATCAGCCCATAAGGCTGATTTCAATTTGGTATGCCAAGACCTCTGATTCTCATCAAGAGTCCTCCTAATGATCCTCAACAAGTTTTTGTTTGTAGATTCAGCCCAGCCATTACCCTGGGGGTAATAGTTTGATGAAGTACTTAGGTAGATCCCGTTCTTGATAGTCCATTCAGTCACCTTGGATCTAATGAATTCTAATGCATTATCTAATATTATTGTATCTGGTATGCCAAATCTGGTTACTATTCCCTCATAGAAGTCTATGATGCTAGATTCATTTGCTTCCTTGAGTGCTACTACTTCATTCCATTTGGTGAATTAATCTGTGGCTGTTAAAATATATTTGTGCCCTTGACTTGAATTGGGATTAATGACTCCAATGAATTCCAAACCCCATTGCATGAATGGCTGGTCAACTGAAATTGGATGCAATGGAAGGGCAGCTAGTCTTTCTTTACCTGTGAAGAATGCACAATTCTTGCACCTCTTGATCCATGCGTAGCAATCACTGAAAATATTGGGCCAATAATAACCAGCCCTCATGATCTTTAGAGCTGTCACTCTTGGTGCAAAATGACCACCAGCTGGTCCACCATGGAACTCTTCGAACATCCTTTGAATTTGATTTGTACCGATGCATCTCAAAGAAGACTCCATTCACATCTCTCTTGAACAAAACACCATCAACAAGGGCGTATGGGACACCTGCAATATGAAGTGTCTTCTTTGGGTCTTGTTCATCTACGAGGGCATAGATTTTCTTAGGAAGTGCATTATACCTTGGGTCCAGCAAGGAGTGGGGACATCATTATTTTCCTCTTGGGTGCTACTTTGCTCATGGCTGTCTTGTAACACCAAAACAACCTCCTTTTCATTGCATGCTTCCTTTTGTTTGCTCAAAATCAGTTGCTCACACAATCCTTTCCCTCTGACCAGCTTGGTGATCTTGATTTCAATGTCATACTCCATGACACGAGTGATCCAACCTGCCCTTTTTTCATTTAAGTCTTTGTTGAGGAGGAAGTCCTTAACTCCCACATGAGAAACCAACAACTGGACCTTGTTGTTTGAGACTAAATGCTTGAATTTCTTCAAGCTTCTGATTACTGCAAGAACATGCTTCTCAATAAAAGAATACCTCACCTCATAGTCCTCTAGGCTTTGGCTGAAGAAAGCAATTGGCTGCTCATCATTGTCCTTGTTCTGTTGTACCAAAATGGCAGAAATGGTATCATTACCCCCAAATGCATAGAGGATGAAATCCTTGGAGAAATCTAGGTTGATGAGAGTTGGTGCTTGAGAGATGGCTTCTTTGATTGCTTCAAAACTCTCCTTGCCTTCTGTTGTCCATTTGAAAGCCATGCTTTTCTTTAACATCTTGGTGATGGGTTTGACAAGGGCTACAAAATCTGGGACAAACCTCGAACAAAATTTATTCTTCCCAAGAAACTTTGAAGGGCCTTCTTGTGGCTTGGCAATGGTAGTGCTCTTATGGCTTCGACTCTTTCTGGATCAATTGCTAATCCTTCTTTGGAGACAATGTGGCCAAGGAGTTTTCCTTCATGGGCTAGAAAAACACACTTTTTAGGATTCAAGGAGACTCCAAATCTTCTACACCTTTGGAACACTTGTCTCAAATGAAAGAGGTGGTCTGCTGTATTTTTTGAAAAAATAGTGATATCATCAAGATATATCAGCACTATGTTGTTAATCAAACCTTTGAATGCCATGTCCATTGCTCTTTGGAAGGTAGCTCCAGCGTTGGACAACCCAAATGGCATTTTCCTGTATGCATAAGTTCCCCATTTAGTTGTGAAGGCTGTCTTGAACTGATCTTCTTCCTTCACCATAATCTGATTATACCCTGAATAGCCATCAAGTAGTGAAAACCTCTCGGAGCAAAAACAACTTGTAAAATATGCTCCTATGGAAGGAAGTGGATAATGATCCTTGAGAGATGCTCTATTCAAATCTCTAAAGTCAACACACAATCTGATTTCCCACTCTTCTCTCTGATTGGAACCAAGTTGGCAACCCAACTAGACTGCTTGATAGGGAATATGATTCTTGATTCTATCAACTTATTCAATTCTTTTCTCATGAGAGGCTCCATGTGGGGGTTGACTAGCCTTTGTTTCTGCCTGATGGGCTTAGTATTTGGATCCAATTCAATGGTGTGTTGAGCTAACTTGGGATTGAAACCTTTCAAATCTTCATAGCTCCAAGAAAACACATCAGGGAATTCTTGACAAAGTTGTATGAACTCATACCTTTCTTGCTTAGTTGTCATCTTACCAATTTGGAGAGATTTGCCTCTTTCTACTTGAATGGACACTGAATCTTCTCCCTTTACTTGGATGTTTGCTTTCTCCTTCCTAAACTGATCATTAGGATTGAAAATGGACTCCAAATTAATAAGTCCCTTTGGTAGTTTGTTGGTTCTCAGCTGCACCACTTGGTCACCATACTGTTGCTCTAAATTTTCCTGATTTTTGGCTGAGAATTCAGCCTCTTCTTGCAAGAAATGGATGATTTGCTGATCATTTTCAAACACTTGCCAACTTACATTGTTGTCTGGCACTAAGGCCTCAAAATCACATGAATTTTTGGCTATACCTTTTCTTTTTGAATGCTCTCCACAATGTCAAAGGCTGCCCCAACTGCTGCAAGCCTGTCAGCAGCTTGGTTCTCTTTCCTAGGAATGGATTTGATGCCAAAACCCTCAAAATATTCAATGAGGTCCCACACCCTATTCTTGTAGCACTTGAGTAGATCATTCTTGATAGCATGCTGCCCCTTGACTTGGTTGACAATCAACTCACTGTCACCAAAGACTTGCAAGTTCTTTATTCCTCTCTTGATTGCCCAATGTAGTCCTTGCACCAAGGCTTCATATTCAACAGTGTTATTAGAGCATGCAAACTGAAATCTAAAAGCTGAATAATACTTAACTCCTTGAGGTGAAACTAGCATGGATCCCCCTCCTGCACCTTGTCTACTCCTTGATCCATCAAAAAACAACTGCCATACCTCATTGTCATCTTTGTGGTTTGGCTTGGTGATGCTAGGAATAGGCTGATTTTCTTCATGTATGCAATAGACTCCCAACTCAGATTCTTCTATTTCTTGATAAGGATCAAAAGCATGCACCTTGCTTGCCCATTCATCAAGAGTTAGATCTAGGATGCTTCCTACCTTGGTGTCAGCTTCATCAGTGCTTGGATAATCCTCTTGATCAAACGTTGAACAATTGGCATTAATCTGACTTGGAGTGTAAGGCTCAATGTGAAAGTTTGCAATAGGTTCAGACCTGATTGTGGCTTTGGTTCCATATCTTGTTTTGAACAGCATGTGTGACCAATCAGTAGACAAGTAACCTCCAATCTTAGCTATGAAATCCCTTGACAAACATAGGGCAAAGAGTGGTGGAAGGTCTATTACTGAGACATCTTGTAAAACAACCACTTTGGGACATGCATGCAAGGTAAGACTCAAGTTTTTTATCACTCCAACTATTGTCACTACTGTCCCATCTAATTGCACTACCCCTTTGGATATGACTTCATACTGAATTCCCAACTGATCAGCTATTTTCTTGGGCATTACTGAACTGCTTGCTCGGAATCAATCATGCAATTGTGTACTAAGTGATTTCCAATGATCAATGAAACATAGAATGGAGGGGGCTTCAACATTTTACCTTGCTATCCTCCATGACTCCCCTCAGGTTGGGTAGCATTTGTGAGCACCTTCTCATGCATTTGGACCTGTTGATTTGAGGCTGACCAGTCCTTCATGGCAGCCTGTAACAAATCTCTTTGTCCTGGGATAAAGAGTGATTCCCACATTGATATGTTTACATTTTTCTTCTTCATCTGATCAATGATATTTAATGGAGATGAAGCATCCCTTTGCTTTCTCTTGGCCTACACATTCATTCCTTGTATATGGGCAGCAACAACTGGCATTTGAGCTGGCCTAGGAACTGTTTTAGGTAGTTCTTGTGTATTCGGAGTTGGATTTTGCTTGCCAATATTTTGTGAAGTGATGGAAGGTTGTGGATTACCCGGAGCTAATGGTTGTTCTTCACCCAAATTTCTTCTTTTTGACCTTGTGTTGGCTGCAACACTTTGGGGAACTGTGTGATTCATGCCACAAAAGTCTTCTTCCTGCCAATTTACAAGTGTAGTATCATTTGGGGCTGATTCTTTGCTTTGGAATGTTTCTTATTGCTGGTCATTTCTTTGACTACCTTCACCCTCCACACAGTTGAAGTCACCATTAATGCTTGATTCAAGGAACCATTGAAGCACATGGACTGGTTGTGAGGTTCATTACATGGAAAACACCAATCATACTCTTAGGCCATGTTATTTTTTCTACCGACACTAATGCTTTAGAGGTAGATATAACCTTGGGATTATAGGGTTGAAATGGTCTATTGGCAGGAGGCCTTGCTTGATTTAGATTTGCAGCCAGATTGGGTGGTCTTTGAGGTTGATATGGCTACCTGTTAGGCTGAGCTTGAGGCTGGAAGGAAGGTCTAAAACCTTGGGCTTGCTGTCTCTTGAGTGTAACCAGCTCATTACCTAGGTTTTGCAATTGCTTCATAACTTCTTGAAATTCATTTGAGGCACTAGAAGATGAAGTGGAAGCTTCACTTGAATTCTGATTTCTAGGAGTGGGGATAGGAGCCAAATTAGGCATTTGATTAGTATTTGGGCTCTCTAAACTTGGAAACAATGGCATTGGGGGTCTAGGGGCTAGCTTGCCAGCTTGAATCAAACAATTTTCAGCTCTAATGGCAATGCTATAAGCAATGGGAATAGTTGTGCCTCCCATGGACTTAATTAACATATAAATATCAGAATTTAAAGCTTTAAGGTAATAAAGAAAAGCACCTTCTGTTGTTGGCCTGGTTGCCACTAGAATTCTCTCCCAAGTCCTTTGAAATCTGAAATTAAAATCAGTCAGTTGCTCATTGGGAGCTCTCTTGATGGTTTTCAACTACTCCAAAAGGGACAAGTTGTCTCCTTTCTCTCCAAACTGCTCATGGAGAGCTATGCATAGCTAGTTCTAATTTTGAATAGAACCTGAGGCAAGACTCTGAACCATTGCAAAGCTTTCCCTTTGAATGAAGATGCCAGCAATTTGATAAAGCAACTTGCATCTCATTAATCTCATGGATTGCACAAATGTTGGCAATGTCCTTGACATGATCTCCAGGAGTAGTTTGATTCTCTCCAGTGAAGTATGGGATGTTCTTCAATGCTGCAACTAGAATTGGATTTTGTGCATTGAGAGCAAGTGGGCTGCTGCCAGTGAAATTGACATAAGGGTTGTTTTGTGCCATTCTGATTGGCCTTAGAACCCTTGTTGATTGAATGAAAGGCCTGCCAGGTGGAGGAGTTGAGAGAGTTCTATTTGGTGGAGATGGAGACCTTTGGATTCTCCTCCCTCTTTGCCTTCTTCTTGGAGATAACTACAGATATTCAAACAACACCTCTTCTTCTCCAGCTCTTGACCTTGTGGTGATTCTTCTCATGAGTTTTAGGCCTGACTACTAAAACCAGCGGATTCTTCTTCCTTGGAGTCGCCAGATGTGTAATTTATAGCTATTTTAAGCAAGAAACTTGCAACAAATGCACATCAATTTTGTTTTAATGAGATGAAGACTTCTAGGTCCCACCGGCGTGTGCCAAAACTGTTGTTGCAAATCAGCAGCACCCCTGGATGCTGATCAGGCTTCTAATTTGATCATTCTAAGCATCCAGTGTGATTACACAACATTGAATCCTCTTCCCAAGTGTGGGACTTGCAAAATGGAAGAGGAATCTCCAGATTAGAGGCTGGTTCCTCAACTCCTCTGATCAGCTAATTCACTTGTATAATTGCAGAGGTTTAAACTCCTAAATCTACTCTAAATTCCAAGGAGACAGAGATAGAGAATGCAAAAAAGAAAGAACTAATGCTAATAGGTGATGCACCAAAGGAGTTGTAGACACCTGATGTTGCATGAAATACACAATCCACAAGGAAACACAACACAAAACATGCACAAATGCTCAAAATGTAATGAAAGATCAAGAAAGCAATGATAGATATATGAAAGGATTGAGGGATTTTAATCACAGAACATATATCAACATCTCAGATCCAATACAGTACATTACAGTGATCCAGAGGCAAGAAAAGGTGCTGCATTACATGGAAAGGTAAAATTTCTTCACAAATTCTACCAAGGAGGAAGAAAAAGGAAGTTGCAGAGCTGAAAAAGTGTCTCTCCTTTTGCAAAATGAACTCATCTTGGCTTTTACAGTGCAAACCATGACCCAGGAGAGAGAAACATGGGAAAACATGTAAGGGTTCAACCATTGACCAAAATGCCATCAAAACAGCATGGGCACCCTGACAAACCCATTCCCTGACATTTTTAACCATGCTGGGAGAGAATGCGAGCCATTCTTCATTAAAAACGGTGGTTGAAACATCATTTCTATCCATGACCACGTGCCAGAGGAATTTCTTTATTTTCTCTCTCCAAACTCCACCAAAATGAAAAAATGACCCTAGAATCTTTTAGAGAATTTTACCAGCTTTCCATTGATATAAAGAACGTGAAAAACCGAGCTTTGGATCGAAAGATATGGCGATTTGAAGTTTTAGGGAAAAACAAGGCCAAATCGGGTCGGTGGGAAATTTTTTTGAATTTTTACCTTTTTGGTCATTTGGAAAATTTTTCAAAATTTCCCCATGCCCCCTACCAGTCCAGGTGCCACGTGGCAAAATTTTATTGGGCGCGGGCCCCTTCCCGCTCCATTTTTCTTTGTTTTAGCCTTTGGAAGATTTTCCAAAATTTCCCGCCGTGCCGACGAGCTGGGACACGTGTCACGCTCTGATTGGGAGCGGGCCCATTCTTTCAAATTTTCATGCGGGTCGCTTTGATATTTTTGGCCTGGACACATGTCAAAACCCCATTGGATGCGGGTTTGACCCTCCTAAATTTCCTCGCGGGCTTGCTCTGAATTTTTTGCCCCACCTGGACACGTGGCGAGATTCTATTGGCTCGCAATAAGGGGGGTGGGTTTTCCCTTCTGAATTTTCCTTTATTTTCTCCTTGGGAAACTTTTCCAAATATTCCCTGCACCCCATCACTCCTTGACATGTGTCCTCATGTGATTAGTTGGTGAGAGACTTTGTAGGAATTTTAACTTTTGTGCCAATGTTTTGGGAAAAATTCCCAATTTCCACCCGCGCTCCATGGTTTGAACCTCCTTGGACACGTGGCATGTTTCTATTGGCCGTGGGGCCATCCTTCAAAAAAATTTTCTTGCACCAACACTTAGTTGATTTTTCCAACTTTCTCCCCTGGGCACGTGGCAGCAAATGATTGGTCGGTGGGCCCATGGGAAAATTTCTTCCTTTTGAAACCTTTGCCAAAACACTTGGTAAAAACCAAGTTCTCCTCCAACCCCTGCCACTTCTTTGGACACGTGGCATGTCCTGATTGCTTACGGCCTTCTAGGGGAAAATTTCTCACAAAAACTCCACCGAGCCATAACTTGAAAAATACATGGAGTTAGGAGGAAAACTTTACCTTTCTGGAAAGCTGAGAAAGAGCTCTATCCAATGGTGCCATTTCCAGAAGGTTTTGAGTACCTGAAAAGCAAAATTTTGTGATTGAGGCACAAGATAGGGAAGAATGAGAGGAGTTAGCCACAAAATCAGTAAGGGGCACATTTTGGATAACAGATCCACACTTGGCGCATGACTATGGTCTGCCTTCTGTAATCTTTTATAAATAATACTATGAATTAATGTGATAAGGTTACCATGACAAATGTATTAAGACTCTTTCTCTATATTAACTACATATTTCTATTGTACTTCTATTCTTGTATAATGATGAATCTTACTTGAATGCTATGTATAATGGTGGATTTAAAAATTCCTAGTTCTATTACTTCTATTGTGTGCTTTTCTTTTATTATGACCGAAAGGGTATAGAATCCATTCTGAGCTCTATAGATTTTTCATATATTTTAAATCTATAAGTCAAGATCATGAGCATGCCTTCCATTGAACTCACATAAAGAGAGACTTGGTTCCCTCTCGCATGCCTCGGGTGAGTGCCAGGTGCCCACCGGGTGGTAGGTCGACGCGCATGAGGTTCCATTGTTCTTAGTGGGGTACAAAAATGACTACATGTTTTTTTGTTTCCGAGACCTCTTTTCAAAGTTATAGTGGAACATGACATACATCATGATCTCTGCAAAAAGTGATTGCAGAGCACTTAACACTTAAAGGTGGTGAAGATTGGTTTAAGAGCACAGAGGACGAATTCACTTAGAGATTTAGTACCAGATATGGGTTTGATATGTGAAGATGGGTGGAAGACACTCTTTATCATGAGTTGTACGAAACCTTCTTCTATTGTTTCCCAGTAGATTTATTCGAATGGCTCTCGGCTTATACATCTAAATCAGCGTGGTGTTATAAATCACACCCTTGGACCCAAGAGACATATTAGAACTCGTAAGATGCTGATCTAACATGGAACCGTGCTATAAAACATTGGTGGAAGGGAATATTGACTAGTTACACACTCTGGAATATGCTATCTCTATGTATTCCTATCCAGAAGTTGTTGAGTTTGAGTTCTTGCAAGAGCCCAAGGATCATTTCGTGTGCTATTCCCCTTGTGATCAAAATCTTGATCTGTAACTATGGGTTTAGAGACATTTCCTATGGTGGCTAAACCACCCCGAGTGCTAGGAAAGGTAGCCGGGATGGGGAAGGATGGCTGATCCGATGACCGAACAGAAAGGGAGGAGAGATGGCTCAAGTATAATGAAGCGCGTGAAAGGGAGATTAATAGAAAATGTGGGATTACAAGTGGGTTATGGAGCCGGACTTGGTGGAAAGGAGTTGAGGTTTACGTGGAGGATGTGGAACCCCAAAGCGATCTGTGGTACCCCATATTGATAAGTGCAGGAGAGAAAACCTTGCGGCTTCTGATGAGAGTCTATCACGTAGAGAAAGAAGAGTGGTTGGCACGCATCTGACCCTACCTAGTGACCGAACCTTGGCACTTGGTTTGTTCAAACAAGGGAAAATTACATTTTATCCATTTGATTTGGTGAAAGAAATCGATCAGTGCCTAAAAGATACAACTTCTCATTTGGGACTTCTATGGCTTCACACACTATTCCAGTATTTGGTGGAATGTTTGGACAAGGAATGTATACAACTAGTTTGGGAAGCACGTTAGGAAGTGGTGGAGGAAATACGACTGGGAAATTCAATGGAACAATAGGAGCATTAGCATGAAAAACACAGGCCCTGTGCCTAACACAAGAGGATCTAGAGGTGGAACTGGTGGCTCAGGATCTAGTGGATCCGGCAGAGGAGGAAACACCAGAGGAAACCAAGGGACTGGATCGGGAGGGCAAGGGCCTCAACCACCTCCTCAAGTCTTTTTTGAGATGTCTCTACACTTACCAGATTAAAGTGGGATAGAAGATGCCGCAAAACATGTGCATAAGTGTGAGTTGCTATGGCGTGTGAAGGGAATCATGACCCATGATCGAAAGGCCAGTCAATTTGTGATGATCTTGCAAGGACGCATGTATAGTTGGTATAGAAAGTATGACCCTCATATGAATGTTTTGGATTATACCACACTAAGAAATGCATTCTTGGTGGAATTCCACATACCTAAGTTTGAACAGAAGAGCATTAGCTCTCTCAAAGAAATCTAGCAAGGAATGGCAGAGAGCATGTGGGAATATGATGCGTGTTTTAAAAATATATTGTCTAAATTGTCTTATGATATCCACCCTTCACAACATGCTTAGTGGTATTTCAGAGGGTTGATCACACCCTTTAGGATGGCCTTATCTCATAAAACATTCACGGACCACGCAAAGTGTTGGAATCTACTTTACTCGTTGAGCTAGTTGGTAGTGTTGACACTGGTGTTAGCCTATTTCTAGAGGCTCAGATTGCTGCCATGGCTAAGTAATTGGAGAAATTATCTGCCAACATAGTTCCAGAGATTTGCAGAGGGATGTCGTGCACAAATTGTAACATAGAAGGGCACACGAAGGGTAATGGTGGGATATGTACTCGAAAGGTGGTATATGCCGTAGTAGTAAACTGTGAAATATGTCACGAGGACCATGATGCAAGTATGTGACCCTTGCTACAATGCACGATCCGTAAAAATGTATCTTGTTATTGTAAGATATGTACCTCAACCACACATGACACTAATGATTATAGATTGATTGACAAGATTCATGAGGCAATTGATCTTGTTGTGTGCCAGACTAGCATTACCAGTAATTCCAATGGAGATGACCATGGGTATGGAGAGTGCAGACATGGAGATGTGCGTGGAATATGGTTTCGTGGAGGATTTTTTGGTCGTGGTAACCATGGAGGAAGAAGTGAGTTCTGCGTGGGATGTGTTTTAATTGTGGAGCCACAAACCATTATAAGCACAAATGTCCAGATCTTCTACAATGCTCCTGGTGTGGAAAAAAACATAAGTATGAAGAGTGCCCAGAGTTATACGAACATATGAGTCAGTAGTACTAGAAGGATAAGGGCACTGCCATGGTGAGTATTAATAAGGTTGACACACAATGGCTTCTGCGAGTAATATGTGAATCGAATTAGAGCTTGTTATGGTAACAAGAAGGGCGAGTCTACGCACACAAAAGAAGCACCTAGGAAGAGACCTCTGGTTTTGAGGGAAGAAGTAATACATAGGAAGCATCCAAACTTGGCTCACCAGAAAGAAGTCTACCAGGAAACCATGGATGTAATTTGGATTTTACAAGGGGATATCCAATGATTAAAAGAGTAGACTAGAAAGGATGAGAAAAGAAGAACTGTAGAAGCACCAAAGGGTGACTTGGATGAGGTTAAGGAGGTGTGTAAACTATTGAGGCAGGAGAATATTATTCCCCTTCTAGGAGTATGGTTGAGGGAAAACGTACCATGCGGCTGGGAAGAACATGAAAAGTAGATCTTTCATGTAAACCTCCCATCTCACAGCCTTGATTATGACAAAGAGATTAATTTGAATGCAGTAGTGGATGGATGGTTTCTTAGCAACATCCTCATTGATATAGGTGTGGAGGTTAATGTTCTCGGTTTGGATGCCGACATCAAATGGGAAGACTGCATTACAACCATATTAAAATGTGATGTATATGGACAATAAGATAAAGGCACTATCCATAGGTGTATTGAAGGATGTGACCATTACCATTCAGGGGAATAGGTTCACTGGGGATTTTGAAGTCCTGGTTCTTTCCAAGGTAGATAATTTCCCATATCTACTTGGGTGCCCATGGTATTATAAGAATAATGAGGATCTCTAATTTACCAAGGGGTACATAAGCTTTGAAAAAAAGGAAGAGTGGGTAGTTATACTCTTGGTTGATGGGAAGTCCACCCCCCTCTACCGAACCCCTTGGGGAGGAATTCTGGAAAGAATATATATGTGCTCCATAAGAGATCCAGAGACCATCCATCCCTACGAAGGATTCATTCAATTTGATGATGCTTAATCTATCAGTGATACTACTAGTATATCATGCAATAATTGGACACATGGTACTTATGAATTGATTGGGTAACATATGAAGGGATTAGTAACCAAGGTAACAATGGTGTGTACAATTCAGTGGCCCTGGGAGGGAAGGTAATAACCAAGTATTCTAGGGATGCATACCTTGAGGTCTTTTTGAGAGAGATGGAAGCTCACTAGAGGGAGGATGAGCGATGAAGTATGCTAGGTTATGTTTTGATAGGAATAATAGCAAGGTGGTGGGATGCAAATAGTGAAAACTTGTTGGAATGGTGTGAAGTTAGAATTGCGCTCACTATCTGATTCTCAAAAAGTAACATACCCACCACTATTAAGGATTACAATGGCAATGGACCTACCTCTTCCCACATCTAGGCATGTGAGAGGGTCTAGGGAGAAGGCGTGGAAGCTTTACCACCCTCCCTTTGGGTACACAAGCTATATTCAACACTACAAGGTTGTGCACGTGCTTGGTATATCCATTATGAAACACGCCGCCAAACGGGAAGTTTGTAGGAATTAGCGGCTGACTTGGTTCACACATTCGAGTACTGAAGTACCAAGAAACTAGTTAATGAGGCATTGCAAAATATCAAGTGCCTCACTCTGGGGGATTACACCATGGTAGAAGATAGGTTAGTAAACTTACTTGGTGGGCCTAGCTTAGAAGCACGATTCGAAGAGGAGGAACCAAAAGACATACAATTCAAGCGTGTGTGTGTTGAAAAAGAGAAAGGAAAGATTGTATATATTGTTGATGGAAAGGAGATGGAAATCCTTAATGTCAACCATTCGGTTGGGGCATGTGAAGTAGTTGAAAGTGTGGATGCATGTGCACACGCGTATAATTAACCACTCAAAACTAAGAAGGTTAACATCAGCTTGGAAGAAGAGCCCAAGGAAGCTATCATTGGGGACTACCGGTCGGACTTGGAAGTATCAAAGATCATTGATCTCTTGCATGAATTAAAGGATTTATACCCACACAGATACCATGAGTTTAAAGGTGTCCACCATTCATTGGGGAAATGAGGATAAAGTTTAAAGATGGTGCATGTCTTGTCGGGAAGAGGCCTTATAGGATGAATCGCAACATGCGCGTGGGGGTTAAAAAAGAGCTAGACAAGATGATAACATCAGGTATCATTGAGGCTGTGGAGGAATTAAAGTGGATAAGTCCAATGGTGATTAGCATAAAGAAGGATGGGAAGATTAGGATATGTGTGGATTATAGGGAATTAAACATTGTTTGTATCATAGATCCTTTTCCCACCCCCTTTACTGAAGAGATTTTGGAAGGAGTTTCTAGGTGTAAGGTCTATTCCTTTACGGATGGATTCTTGGGATATCACCAAGTAAGGATTTCCAAGGAAGACCAAGAAAAGACAACTTTCGCCACCGAGTGGGGAAGCTTTGCATACACGGTCATGCCCTTTGGGCTGAAGAATGCGCCCACTGTATTTTCACGCATAGTGGTACAAACATTTAAGGATTTCATCCACAAGTTCCTTCAGGTATATTTGGATGATTGGATAGTGTATGGATTAGTAAGGGACAATTGTGATAACTTGAGGTTGATGTTTGAAAGATGTCGGTAGTTGAGAATCTCCCTTAACATCAAGAATTGTATCTTTGCAACTCCTTTTGGAACGTTGTTGGGACATATCATATACAAAGAGGGCTTACTGGTGGATCCCCAAAAAGTTGCAGTTATTGTAGGGTTATGGGAACCTACCAGCCAAAGTGTAGTGCATGGATTTCTTGGTCACACTCGGTACTACAGAAAGTTCATTAAGGGGTACACCAAGATCACCGTGCCTTTGGAAATATTGCTTAGACATAAGAGTGCCTTTCGGTGTGGAGAGAATCAATAGAGGGAATTTGACAATCTAAAAGAAAGGCTTAACCGCACCTATTCTACAATTCCCATCACGGGATAAACCTTTCCATTTCCATGTGGATGCCTCTAGTATAGAAATGGGAGTCATCCTTGCTTAACCAGAGAGAGGGATTGTTGATCATACCTTGTGTTTTACAAGTAAGAAGTTGACACCAGAGAGCAGAATTATACAACGACCGAGCGCGAGGCATTGTCAATGATCTATGCACTCCACAAATTCAGACAATATCTGCTGGTAACTCCCTTCATATTCTACACTGACCATATGGCCTTGAAGTATCTAGTAAACAAAGCAAAGTGTTGCAAGGGCGCATATGCTGTTGGGTACTTTTATATCAAGAATTTGAGTTCAAAGTGGTTGTAAAACTGGGAAAGAAAACTTGTGGGCTAGATCATTTATCTAGGATTGATTCGGGAGAGGATATGTAGAGTATCAAGGAAACCATGCCAGATGCGTAACTATTCAGGTTACGGTGCACGCCCTCAGAATTAGAAGACATTGCCATTTTTCTCAAGGAAGGTGTGGCGCCCAAAGGGATGAATGCTCTGGAAAGAAAAAGGTTAGCCATACGTGCCACACCCTTCATGTTGATCAATGGGGATTTGTATAAGATGGGCCACAATGAGGTTTTGCACCGGTGCGTATTAGAACATGAACGCATAGCTATAATAGAAGAATCCCATGGTGGGATTGCTGGAGGACACTATGTAGGGAATGCAACCATACACAAGATCCTAGTCACTAGACTATGGTGGGAGATGATTCACTAGGATTGTATTGAGTTTTGCAAGGCCTGTGACCACCGCCAAAGACCTGGAAAACTTGGAAAAAGGGACGAGATGCCCTTACATGCCATCGCCAGCATAAAACATTTTGAAAAGTGGGCAATAGATTTTGTGTGACCAATCTCACCAGTTACATGGAGGATGAACTTACGGTATATTATTACCTATACCAATTATCTAACAAGGTGGGTAGAGGCCGCACCCATGAAGGATTGCACCATAGCCACGTCTACTAGATTTTTGTGGGAGAACATTATCAGCAGGTATGGGTGATGATTAAGTTTAACAAGTGATAGGGGCACTCACTTCTTAAATGAAACAATCAAGATTCTATTGGCGAATTCATGTTAGCCCATCATAAGACTACCCCTTATCACCCTTAAGAAAATGGGACTCGCACATGCATTTAACAAAATCATTAGTTACACATTAACTAAGATATGTGATGTGGGTAGGCATGATTGGGATGACAAGGTATCACACTTGATCCTTTAGGAATACAAAACAATGTATAAAAGGTTGAACAAGGCCACACCATTTCAACTGGTGTTTGGCATACAGAGGCTATTTTTCTAGTTGAATTTATGCTATCATCGCTACGTATAGCACACACAGGAGGATTAGACGATGAAAAAGTGCTGGAAGAAAGAATAGATGAGTTGATAAAGTTTGATGAAAGGTGCTTGCTAGTAAGATGGAGCCAAACAACTGAAAATTCTTTGTAAAAGGCATGGCATGACTGCCAAATTAAGAAAAAATAGCTTAAGGTTGGCCAAATGGTATTGCTATATGATTCAAAATTTCTACGCCATCCTAAAAGTTGAAGGTGCATTGGTTGGGTCCTTATATAATTTCATACATCCTTGATTCAGGCACGTGCCAGTTACAAGTAGCTGGATGGAACAAAATTACCTAGACACTTCAATGGGAGTAGGCTGAAGCCCTACTATAAATAATGCTTCTTGGTGTTTGTAAATAAGGTAGTTCTACCAATTAGTTTAGAATTTCCTTTTATGCTTTTCCTTTCTTGTTTTTCCCTTTCACATTGTTGTCTTGTTTTGCACCTTGGGCACCGGTAACCTTATTACTTTTTGACTTATGAATGTGTAGAGGACCGTGCATCGATTTAGTGTGGGGTGAGGTGATAAAAAGAGGCATGAAGTTATTCTGCAGGAGGATTGGGTTGGCTAGACCATTCGAACTGGCCCTGTTGAAAAGATGCATTAGGAAGGTAGATGGATGACAAAATAAAGTTACATTGGAAATCCACGTACAAAGGAGAAAGCACAAAAACACGAGGTAGGTGAAAGAAAGAATCATGAGGATGGAAGAGGTGCCTTTTGCATTGGTAACATGCACGTAAGAGTCTTCTATCAAGATGGATTATCTACGCGCTAGAAGGTTGGAAAAATTTTCGCGCAAGGATTGGGCGCACAAGGAAAAGTGTTGAAGTTGGGTTTGTTTAAAAATTCCCACATTAAATATTGTCATACGGTGGTAGGTAGCCTAGCCTTTAATGCGTAAAAGTGGGAAAATCTATAAATACAAGGATGGGCAGTTCATTATTTTACTTTGCGAAAACAAGGAGAATGATTTTCTTTCAAGAGCTAGGGTTTCAAGAGATAACTCATGCAAAGGAAAATCTCAAAAAAATCTCGTGCAATCGGTCCACTAGATCTACAAACTAGAGCAGAAGTGATTCATGGGTGTGGGAATGTTGTGAAAGAATGCCGTGATCAAAGGAGGAAAATCATAAATTAGGGTTTGTACTCTAGGGCATGGGGTGTGTGAGGAAAACTCTCAAATAACTCAAAAGTAACCAAGGAATGAAAGAAAAGGGTAAAATGATGGCCACAAAACCAATTGATAAGCCTATAGTACAATCCAAGAAGGGAAAGGGTAAGGGAAAAGGAAAGAAGAAAGAAGAAGAAATCCCTTTGGATACCAATGAGGAATGGTACTCAGAGATGCAATACCGGATGGGGTTTTGCTAGGGAAAGATTGGGAGTCCTATATTAGACAGATGACCATAATCGATTATAATCACTGGTTGAGTATAATTGCGAAGGAAATGGCACTCGCTAGTATGCCCCACAAACAAACAAACAACTAATGGGATGCCAATCTATAACGATGTAGTCAAGGTGAAAATAGATAAGGTAGGACTTCTATAGCTTTACAAATTTCCTTACTTCATAAATCCTGAGCACCTATACCAATGGTTAATGATGCGTGTACACAAAGATTTCTTCTGTTTCACAGGGAAAAAAATGTGCATAACTCCCCAATTAATCTCACACTTTACAGGCCTAGGCTGTAAAGGGGACATGATCATAGATGACCTCTAGGATGAGGAGGCAATTAAAGAAACCATTGCATCCTAGGATTATAAGAAGGGATCAAGGTACTACGATGTCATGGATATCAGTGATCCGGTGATGAAAATGGCCACACACCTCATTTCCAAGCTGAATGGGAAAGAGAGGTGGACCCAGGTGAGCAAGCCCTGGTTGAATGTCTACGAAAGGTCACAGAGGGCACCGTATACAACATCTCCTAGTACATAGCAGATGAGATCATAAGCAAAGTCATGCGAAGAATGGAGGGAAGATATTATTTGGGAACATTCTATTAACCATTGTGTTCTCAGAGATCAGGGTGCCGGATGCATCTGATAAGTTCATATGGGAGTACCCTAATGAAGACCCTTCACCCATGGATAGGTTCTAGAAGTATACTTGTGATTCAATGATAGGGGTGCACAAGGCGTGCTTGGATAAATGGTATATGCACCTCAGGAATGCATTCGGGGCTGAATGGTGAATTCCTAAACAACTCCCCATGGTGACTGAAGGTGAAGTAGAGTTTGCGGTTTACTAGCACTTCTGCATTGGCAGATTCATCTTGATGGATGGTAGTTGGAGTCCCTGGTGTAAACTCCCCTTCTCATTTACTACCCAATTCTTCTAGGTAGGAGTGAATAGGTATAAGGAGTTGAAGAATTTAAAACTCAACTGTCCACCCTTGACAGTGAACATAGAGATGAGAAAGAAGCTCATCTACCTAGGGAAGCATTTTTATGTTGAAAGGTACATGTCACAGGATGTGCACATCGTAAGGCCAATGACCTTACCGATTGCTGAGAGCGCTACTACCAGAATCTACCTGCACATAAGGCCAAAGTTTGAGAAGGGTACGTATGTAGAGAATGAAATATCCATCTCGGATGACCCCATGGGAAGGAAGAATCCAACACCAAAGTGCAAGGAGAAAGAAGAGGAAGAACAAGGGGTGGTGGAAAGGTAGAATGTAGGTACCGCAGGCCGAGTACCTATGTCCGGAAGAAGAGAAGAATGGTGGTCAGGGAAAAGACCCTAGAGCCTGTGAAGCCACCATCTCTTGAAGAACCTTCAGATGAAGAAAAGACAACATCCCCAACTCTAGAGTTTTCTGCAAGGGAAGAAGAACAAGGAATAGAGGAACATGGGTTTGAAGATACAAACAACTTGAATGCCTATGTAGGCGAGAAGGATGTTGATGAAGGGGAAGAGTTAGAGGTGGATCAAGAGCCAATTGATGTCCATGACTCGGAGGGAGAGGAAGCAGAGGATATAAATGATGCCTTCATCTTTGTAAGGAGGAAGGGCACATAAAGGGAGGAATGCGCACACAAAGAAAGAGAGGAGTGAAGGAGCTAGTACCAAGGAGCCAGGTATGCCCAAGCTCACTCAGGAGGAGGTGAATGAAAAGGAAACAAGGGAGGCAGAGAAGATTATTGATGCCTTGGTCAATGAGGAGTTAGGGCATAGTGCGGAGCTTGTGCTCAGTGAGTTCAAGAAAGAACAAAGGGAGAAGAGTAGAAGTAGCACAAAAGGCCCAACTCTTTCGGTAACTGTTCCCAATGGAATACACATGGGAAGTAAACACGTAGAAGGGGGAAGAAAAATGATGGGTTATATTGATAACCCCAAAAATTTTTGCATGTGTGTTTCTAGAGTACCATGCCGACCAAGGAACTCACCGTCATGGAGCCCTTTGAACCTTAGGGTGGATACCCATGAACAAGGAAGATGCTATCATGGGTATTCAACTCTCACCTTGATGAGTCCGAGTTCGAGATTAACCAAGGAGTAGTATTGAAGCTTTCGAAGGAAAGGGTGAAAACCCCATTGTAGACACGTAATAACTATCGATGAGGAAGTGTGCAACATGCTAAAAAAAATCTCCATGGAAATTAAGGCTATGCTCTTTGGTAGGAATGACAGGGTTAGAGTCTTGGAGGACCTATTGGAGAAGATGAAGGAAGAAGTGGTGAAGCTAATGAAGGATCTCAACCTAGAGAAATTAATCAAGTGCTCAACTATAGAGGGAGATTTAGGAGGAAAAGTCTACGGTACGTAAAGTTTCCAAGAAGGTGGAGCTCATCTCCCAATCGATTATCATGAAGCACCCAAACCTTAACCCTCCCACATAAAAGTATAGATCCTCCCTGGAATGTCTAGAGGACTTGACTCGGATCCTCACCATGGAGAGGCAGCCCTTGGCATTAGAGTTGGTAGAAGAGGTAGCGGCATGCTTGGAGAAAGAAGACAAGTTAAAGGTCATCACACTCATGGCTGAATACAACAAGGTGCTCGTCGATGTAAGAATAGCTGCACAAACCGTGGGGGTCGCTTATGACCATTGCGTAGATCAAGACAAAGTGACAAGCATACTGCTTGCCAGCAATGAAGTGAGCTAAAGGAATTTAGAGAAAAGAATAAGGGCAATAGAGCCGAGTGGGAAAGGATCATAGCTGAAGTAGAAAATAAATCCAAAGCCATTGAGAACCGGTAAGTCTCAATCAAAACCTAACTAAAAGATCTCTACAAGGTCATCACAAGGAATATGGATGCCTTGGAAGATCACGCTAAAAAACTAGAGACTGTGGTGGAAACCATTACCACACAAGGGGAAGGGTTAACCTTCAACGAGGTGAGCACCTTGGTTGGTGACATCTACACTAAAGCACAAGAGGAAGTCAGTGCTTGGAGTACACTGGAGGCCGACCTATAGTAAAATTTTCCCCTTCTTCTTTAGGAAATTTTCCCCTATTCTTTCTCTTCCCCATTCTTTATTCTTCCCCGCATTCTTTAACAAGTGAAGTGTGTGGTAATGTTGGGCCCCTATCATAGCTTCCAAATCGCAAAAGGCGTGTAGGCGCACATGGTTGGAGGAAGTGCACAAGTTAAGGCACGTAGGGCAGTATTCAAAAGACTTCTTAGAGAACTAAGGATGCGTGCAATTGTGTAAAGAACAATTTGGGACTTGGCCATTTTTGGTCTTTTGGGTAGGTAATATGAAGAATGTGTTCCATTTGGATAAGGTTCTAGCCTGGTGACAAGGTGTCCTGGAAGGAATATACCTTGTGATAGAAATATCTAAAAATTTAATCATGACATGGAGAGGCATGTGCCTAGGCGACCCACACCTTGACACTTAGGGCTAGATCTAAGGCTACAGAGGAGTTTGTTAGAGCTCAGATGCCTATTTATATGTGCACGCTTGACAAAGAAGACAGAGGAAGTGAGGTAGTAGAGATCTGTATATTATTGTGAGAAATATGGGATGAAAATGGGTAAAGGATTAAATTAAGGATGTAATGGGGAAATGGGGAATGTAATTTTTGTTTTTGTGAGAATACATGTATGGAACCACACTTGGTGCATGACTATAGTCTGCCTTCTGTAATCTTTTATAAGTAATACTATGAATGAATGTGATAAGGTTGCCATGACAAATGTATTAAGACTCTTTCTTTGTATTACCTACATATTTCTATTGTACTTTGTTCTTGTATAATCATGAATCTTACTTGAATGCTATGTATAATGGTGGATTTACAACTTCCTAGTTCTATTACTTCTGTTGTGCGCTTTTCTTTTATTATGACTGAAAGGGTATAGAAGCCGTTCTGAGCTCTATAGATTTTTCATGTCTTTTAAATCACTAAGTCAAGATCATGAGCATGCCTTCCATTGAACTCACATAAAAGAGAGACTCGGCTCCCTCTCGCACACCTCGGGTGAGCACCTAGTGCCTATTGGGTTGTAGGATGGCACACATGAGGTTACCTTGTTCCTAACGGGGTGAAAAATGACTACACTAGGCTCGTCGAAGGCTATCTCGTGGCCCCATATTAAAATACTCATGCACTCTTTGCGCATACCACATATCAGGCCCCGGAACATCCTGTGTGATGCTAAATTGTCTGGCATCTATCAACCCCAGTAAAACTTCTACATATAGATGTGGCTGCCCATGATAAAATGCTCTACTCCAGATATGGATATCTCTCTAGCCATTGATAATGTCGATACGGTCTCCATACCATGGCCACCTGCTGTAGATCATCAAGCTCTCGATGATAAGGATAGGGATCGCCCCGTAGGCTGAACATCGTCCCCGACCGGGACCCAAACAATGGTAGATGGCTCCGTTAGAGCCCGAAATCTCGAGAACCTAAGGGGCACCCAATAGCAATGTGATCTCAGGCCCATATCATAAGGAGTTCTGGCTGACCTACCATCTTCTTCGATGATAGTAGGTGATAAGATGTAGATCATAATAAATATGTGCTAGAATGCATTGGCCCAGCAATAAGTCTCTCCTTGTATCAATCCAAGAATAACCCTAAGTAGTCCAAGAGAGAATGAGGAACCGGTCTTGTCGGGAGTAAAAATCCACCGATCTAGAGAAAGGTCCTTAATGCACCATGATAAACACACCGTCACCCCTGTGATGAGGTAGCGTCGGGACCCGAACAAGCGTGTTATGTATCCATCCAACGCTGCTCTGTCACTCACATACTGAATGGGCTAGAAAATGATAAGAATGCACATCATGCACTAGAAATCCTCCAATGTGATGGTAATATCCCCTATAGGAAGCTAAAAGCACTGGCTCTCACTATGCCATCTCTCTGCTATGGCCATGAGAAGGCCATGGTCCAATGTGATCTGGGGCATGTCAGCCATGTAGGCTAACCCTATGACATAAAGGAGGATGTCTAGTATACTCCTATCTCCATCCTTTAACCACACCTCTATAATATCAAGGCGGCCATATCTCTCCCATGTCTGAAGTGCGGGTAATCTATGCTACAAGATCAAAACAAGTGTTAGGCACTTATCTAACTTCTAGCTATCTTTCTAAGGAAAAATGGTTCGCTGAGTCCTTAAACTTACTAATTTCCTTTTTCTTCTAAGTTCTTCTTATTATTCTCCTCTACAAATTGCTATTTTATTGCTATAAGTGTATTCCATTTTCTTCCAGATGCATGTGCACCCCTTTCAATGCACGCGCATCCTCCTCGATGCCTACGTGCCCTATTTGATGCATACACGCCCCCTACCTTTTCCTATTTTTGTGTGTGTGCCACGTAGGATGAAAACACACCCAATATGACACCTACACGTCCCTCCTAGTGTGCATGCATGCTCACATCTGTTCTTGGTAAAATTCAAAATTTCCCCAAAGGCCTACGTGCTTGGTTTGACATGTGCGCATGCATCCCTGTTTTCCCCTTCGATGGCCACATGTGTGTGTACCTATTTTTCAAAGGATATGCCCACACGTACCCAATTTTTTGACACGTACACATACGCGTCCCCGTATTTTCAAACACATGCACATATGAATGCATATTTTCCTACCTAGCTACCCTCAAAATGACCCGCAAAGCATTAAATGCATAATTTAAAAGAGAAGGGATAGAGCACTCACGAAGGGTCCATTTTCAGGATCTCACCGGTACTATTGGATCCAGTCTACTCGCATCCGCATTTTTCGTAACCTCTCCATCGCACTCCTGTGTTCTCTCATTGACACCTTGCAGGTAAAAATTTTTGTAAGGGCTCTAAGTACAAATGAATTGGTCGTTATTGTTTTTACGCCCTCGGGTGGGTATATTAACTCATCACGATGCCCTTGGGGAATGTTTTCTCCGCCGTGATCAATCTAATATTCTTCTACCCACCATGATAAATATTTTATTATTAAAATAATTATTTTTATTAATTTTCACACGCTGGGGCACTTTGTGCTACCCTGCGGACACTTCCTCTTAACCCTGACATTGTTTACGAACCTTACAGGTGCTTTCCTCAATTTTGATTCCTCTTTTTTATCTATCTACCTCCTGTCGTGAACAATAATTATCTACAATAATTATTATCACCCTGTCTTTCTTTCCATGGGATCCTCTTTTGGCTCTTTTGTGGCCTCGCCTTCCCCGTTCACCTCCGCACATACTTTTTTAGAAGATCTTTGATCTTTTGAATTCTTCTGACCGATCAAAAAAATTAAAAAATTGTAAAATTGATTCAGAAAAAATAAAAAAGTATAAAACTTTGAAAATGAACTAAAATCGGTAACCATCTCATTCTTCAGCTGAAATATGTGTCTTTTGCATGGCACTCATCCTATATCCTATGGCATTTTCGCATGTTTTGAAGCTACAAATTGTGAATCCCCGATCTATAATCATTTACAAAATACCATTTCTTACTTCATCGTAATCTAGGCACTATTAGTTTCTGCATCTGGTACTGTTTCATCATGCACGTTGCTTTTTCATCAGACCCAAGTGTCCTTTGTCATTTCCCTTACATGTGCATATTGCTTGTGGCATCACTCTTACCCTTGTTATTTATCGAACATTTAAGACTTCAGCTTGATAACAAAATATTTGTGTAACCTTATTGAACATTGTTGTTATAAGTGTGTGTGACTGCATGTTTATTTCCCGTAACATGAGTTTGTTTACTTCTTGTTTTACATTACATGTTTGTATGTTGTGTGGGATTGGCATTTTAGCAATAGAAAGTTGTTTTGTATCTTGGATTTTCATGTCACTATACGCTTCTGTTGTATGCTCACATTTTTAATAAGGATCGATGAGGAGGTCTCTAAGAAAAATGATGATTTAAATAGTGGATACAATTGATTTGTGGATAGCTCAATATCTCTTTTCTTGTTTCTCATCCTATTCTCTTCACATCCTACCCCTTCCCCATTCTTCTATCTTTGTATCACCCTTTTCAAGCATTGATCAACTCCTTTCATCACCCCAGCAACACTCGAGGGGGCATCCTTCATCCTATTAATTTTTCTTTTATCCCTTCAAAAATTTTCTTCTCTTTTATATTTGTCTACTTTCTTCGAAGTGATGTAACTTACATCACCTCAAAGAGGGGAAAATGTAGACACCTGTAGTTTGGCCAATGCACTATTATGACTAATATTGCACTAGTTGTGCTTCTCCCTACAAACCGATGATACACGCCGGTTTGACCTATCTAACTTTCTTCCTACAACATCCCTTTTGTCATTTTTCCTCTTGTAAACCATTTAAACAAGCTATAATAGCTTCATTCTAACTACATTAGCTTCTTACTTTCTTCCAGTCCACTTCTACCACCTTCCTATTCTATCAATCCATTCCATTAGATTGATCTAACCCTTCAAAACTCTCTCCAAACCCTAATCACCTCCTAAACATGTTTAACTAAGCTTAAACATGGTTTTTCACTCCCTAAACCTAGTCAAAGTAAGCTTTGACTTGCTAAAAGTGTTTTTTGGAATTTAGTGTTTGTCCCACATGCACTCATGTTTCCCTTTTTCCCAAATGGAAAACTATATATAGGGCTAGACCCCCTCTCTCATTTTCAAGAATTCGTCCCTTCTTCCTAGGCATAGATTATAGAATTTTGCAGCTAGGTTCTAGATTTCATTTCTAGTTTAGATATTGAGCTATTTACTTCACTTTTGTATTGCTAATTCAATTTATAGGGTAAAGGAGAAGAATCATTGGCTCAAAATCCTATAATGGGGAGATCTCTTTCTCTTAATCACTCAAAACTGATTTCTTAGGGCTTACTAGGTTCGTTATTTTAAGCTTTCAAAGAATCAGAGGTAGTTTTAATTAGCTTAAATTTGAGTGTTTACTTCATAATGTATGTTAGTTAGAAAATATTGCTCATTCCTTATCGGATGATCCATTGATTTGTTGCTTAAAGACTTTGGGGATTCTTTAGGAATTCCTACCCCAAAATTCATGGCTTTCTACAAATTTTCTTTGAACACACCTATCACGAATCACTTTCTCCTTTACCACAGATTAATATGGTTCAAATTTCCACTCGATCCCAGAAGGAAAAAGGAAAGGAGAAAACAACCAGCTCATCCGCTACTCTTTTACCCAATATTCCATCTACACTTGTACCAAAATCACCATCCGTGGACCCACATACCCTATTTCTGATGGGGTATCCCATCATACAATTATTAAATAGTTACACTAATCTCCTCTCAAAATTTCTTTGTATGACCTTGTCCAAACCTATGAGTCTCATCGACATGTGCTTTTTGAGGTTCTGTAATCAATTGAGGTTCTACCTAATGACCCTACTCCTATTGCATCTATTATCACTCCTCACCATGTGGCCTCTCTCACCACTTCACCCCCTTCCACCGCACTCACTAAGTACCCACTCTCAAATTCTCTAATGACAACATTGTACCTCTCCAATCGGATGATCCTGACCACGCCCTATTTATTTCTTTCTACATTGATAATATACGCATTTGACACGTTATGATTGATGGGAGTGCCACTATTAATATCATTTATTCCCATATATATATCCAAATGCGCATCCTCGCCAATTACATACATAATAACCGAGTTATTTTGCATTCATTTAAGGATGCCATTACTTCTACCCTAGGCACCATCATTCTCCACATTCATGTAGGCCCCCATGTCATTCATGAATTATTCTATGTCTTAGAAGGGGAATTAAAATACAAGTTGTTTGGCTGACCTTGGATCCATGTCATGGGTTGTGTTCCTTCAACATTACACCACTATTTAAAATTCAAACATGAAGGACATAATTATACCATTCTAGTTAACCCTTCACCATTCAAGACTGTAACATGTTTATGGACCCAATGATGTTGTTATACTAGTTAAGGCATATACCATCATTGCTACCACATCTTCTTCTACCACCGCCTCATCCACCAAAGCTGGTGCTACATCCTCCATAAGTAAATCCTCTATTCACACTTCTGTCACAAGTGTTTTTAGCTGACCCATCAACCAACCCATCTCGCTTATCAAAAACTAATGCTTCTTCCTCCTAATTATCTAGTAATTCATCCATTCCCACTACCCACATATAAACTACCGATCCCTTAGAATGGTTTTTTCAATGCCTCACTCTAGGGGAGTATCACCTTTATATCATTGACACATTCATTACTCCTAAGGAGTATGATAACCTTCACCAACGTCCCTGGTATGATCACCACATAGATGAGGTTATCCCCTATGGTCCTCTCCACCTGCACACCAACTTAACGTATGGGGACTTCATACTTCTACCTACTCGATCGAGACACCTTCCAAAACTTGACCATTTTCCTCCAACCTTCAATCTCTCACCAACCATGACATCACCCACACCTTCCTCCATTGTTGTGTTTGGAAGGGCTTTGGCTTTGGCTTCTATAAAGAAGGTTATCATACTATCTTTCCTTGCACCACTCCTAAGAATAGAGACCACGGTGATATTGGATTTGCTGAACCATCTTCTAAGAAGGCCCTATTCAAACTCATTGAAGACGATAAACATTCCCCACCCCATTCACCAACTTATCCACCTTCACCTATAGTGTTTATGGATCTAAAATCTATTCCTCCTAATTTGTTTTTGTAAACATTTTTTCCCCGGGATATGAGAATGTTGGGCCCCTAAAATATCAACTAAGTCCAAAAAGGGCACATAGGTGTGCACGGGTGAATAAAGCACACAAGATAAGGCACATAGGGAAGGGTTCAAGTAGGTTTCTGGTAGAACCCAGGATGCACACTAGTGGAGTAAAATCGGGACTCATTCATTTTTGAACTTTCGGGTAGGACATGAGAAAAATGTGACCCGGGTGGATAAGGTGCCATCCTGGTGACAAGGTGGCCTGGAAGGAATATGCTCTGTGATAGAAATTGCTAGGAGGACATCATGGCAAGGAGTGGTGAGCTCAGGCCTAGAGGAGCATGCACTCATGGAGGACCACATTCAAACACTTGGCAACAAGTCTGAGGCCACAGAAGAATGAGTTGGCAGTTCAAGAAGGCTATATATACAAGTGCCTACAGAAGCAAAGGGAGATGAAATGGATAGAGAGTGAAGCTCTATAGAAATACTACAAAGAATCTGCTATCTTGTGTAAATAAACATAGGAAAGGATGTATCAAGGGTTCTAGGGTTTTAAATTTGCTTTTGAGGTCCTAGTTATATGAATCTAGTTATAATGCATGACTCATGTCCGCCTCTCTGTGACATTCTCGTAATCGGCCTAATGAATGTAATGAGGTTACCAGTTTATGTGAATATGGACATTAATAATTGATGCATACATCCTACTTCATAAATATTTTTCATTTATGTTTATGAACTAAGTATGAATGCTTATACAACTTCCTCTCTATTTTGGTGTATGTTCTATAATGCATTCAACTCTTTTCTATTTGGAATGACTACAAGGATCTAGAAGCCATTCTGAGCTCTATGGTGCTTGTATGTCTTATTCCCTCTCAAATATCTTAAAATTGGATCATAGATGATGTTTCCCACTAAAATCACATAAAAGAGAGACTCGATGCCCATGCGTGCCTCGGGTGAGCACCCAACGCCTTTGGGTGATAGGTTGATGCGCATGGGATTCCTTTCCTTTGTGATGGGTGTAAAAATGACTACATCTTGGTTCCATTGTCAGGACCTCTTTTCAAAGTTGTAGTGGGAAATGACATACATCATGATTTGTGTAATGAGTAATGACAGAACGTTTAACTTTGGAAAGTGTTGAATCATGGTTCAAAAGCATGAAGGATTAATTTTCTCATAGATTTAACATTGGATCTGAGTTTAATACATGTAGATGGGTAGAAGAGAACCTCTACCATGATTTATATGAAACTTTTTTTGTTTCTTCCTAGTAGAACTATATGAATGGCTCTTAGTATATGCATCTAGATCAAGTTGCTATTATAGGTCACGCACGTGGACCCAAGAAGAATACCATAGGCTATAGGATGTAGATCTAAGGTGGACTCGTGTTGTGGATCATTGGTGGAAAAGTATGTTGGCTAGCTACACTCTGGAGTACGCTATTTCTACATATTATTATCTATAAGTTACTGAGTTTGAATTTTTGGGAGCCTAGAGGATCATTTCTACGTGTTATCCCTCGTAAATGAATATCTTGATTTTTACCTTGAGTTTAAGGGCATTTCCAATGGTCGGCTAAACCATTCTGAGTGTTGGTTGAGGAAGCTAGGGTGGAGGAAGATGGAAGATATTATGACAGAGAAAGAAAGGGAGGAGAGATGGCTCAAGTATTGTGAAGCACATGAAAGGGATATTTTAAGACAATGCAATGTTTCAAATGTGATGGATCTACTGAGGTAGATATTGTGGAAAGGAGTTGAGGTTCACGTAAAGGACATGGAACTTTATAACTCTATGCTACCCCATCTTGGCAAGTGCATAAGAGATACCCCTACGAATTATAATGAGAGTTCATTACATGTTTAAAGAAGAGTCATTGCACGTATCGAACACACCTAATGACCAAACCTTAGAGCTTGGTTTTCCAAATCAAGGAAGGAGTACCATTGACCTAGTTGGTATCAGTGGAAGTTATATATCTATGCCCAAGAGATATAATTTTTCATTTCCCACTTTTATGGCTACGCATATTCTAGTATTCGAGAGGAATTTTGGACAAGGAGAAAGTACACAAGCCTTCGGTCTCATGTCTGGGAGTGGCATGGGGTACACTAGTGGTAGTGGGGCATTATCATAGACCATCAACGTGTAGTTCAGTGGAACCTTGGGGACACTTGGCACAACCACTACAGGACTTGGTAGACCTGGTGGATCTAGTGGGTTAGGAGGAACATGACCTGGTGGACCTAGTGGACCTAGTGGGTAAGGAGGAATAGGACCTAGTGGATCACGGTAGGTGCGGTGTCTTACGAGCCCACGTGACCTAGTAGATCTGGTGGATCTAATGTTGGAGGAAATATCGAGAGAGAACTAAGGCTCTAACTCGGGAGGAGAAGGGCCCTAGCCACCCCCTCAAGTATTGTTTGAAATGTCTCTACATTTTCTATATTACAGAGGTATTGAAGATGCTACAGAACATGTTCATAAGTGTGAACTACTATGGCACATAAAGGGGATCAACACCCTAGAGAGGAAGGAAAGTTAGTTTGTAACGACGTTGTAGGGGTGCACACATAGCTAGTATAGGAAATATGACCATCATCAAATAGTGGTGGATTATATTGCTTTAAATAATGCCTTCTTGGCAAAATTCCACATTCCTGAGTTTGAACAGAAGAGCATCAACACCCTAAAGGAGATTCAATAGGGAATGGCTAGAGAGTGTGTAGGAATATGATTCACACTTTAAAACTATCTTCTCTAAGTTATCATATGATATTCACCCTTCACATCATGCTTAGTGGTTTGTTAGAGGGTTGATCACACCTTTTATAAGAGCCATATCTCATACAACTATCATAGACCCACGCGAGGCGTTAGAATCTACTCTACACACTGAGGCTGATGGAAGTTTTGATACTAGTGTTAGCCCATTTTTAGAGGCTCAAATTGTTGCTATGGCTAAGTAGCTAGAGAAGTTTTCTACGAACTCAGCCCATGAGACTCGTAGTGGTATATGGTGTATAGATTGTGAAGTAGAGGGGCATGTTAAGGATAGTTTCCCTTAAAGGACATTATGTGTATGAAATTAGACTATGAAATTTGTCATAGGGACCATGATGCAAGTATATGTCCCTTGTTACAACACGTAATTAAGAAGAATGTATCTTGCTACTATAAGATCTACACCTCTACAACCCATGATACTAAGGATTGTAGGCTTATTGACCAGATCCATGAGGCCATTAATCATGGGGTGTGCTAGACCAGCATTACCAGTAGTTCTAAAGGTGATGATCACCATTATGAGGAGCACGTAGATGGAGGCATGCACGAGAAGGGGATTTCACGAAGGATTCTGTGGTCATGGTAACCATAGAGGAGGAAGAAGTGAGTTTGCACATGGAACCTATTTTAATTGTGGGTCTACAAGGAATTACAAATGAGAGTGCCTGGACTATTACAATGCTCATGGTGTGGGAAGAAACACAAGTATGAGGATTTCCTGAGTTGTTTGAGCACATGAATCAGTAGAAACAGAAAGAAAAGGGCTCTGCAATGGTAAACATTAATAAGACAAACACATAATGGATGCCACGGGTGACACGTGATTCATGTTTAGAATCATGCCGTGGTAACAACAAGAAGCAGAGGACATGTATGAAAAGGAAATACCAAGGTAGAGGACTTTGATTTCAAGAGAAGAAGTGGTACATGGAAATTACCCAGATCCTACTCATTAGAAAGAGGTATATAAAGATACCATGGATGTCATTCGGATTTTACAAGGATAAATATAGTTTCTAAAGGAGTAGTCTAGGAGGGAGGAGTAAAGAAGGAAGGTCGAGGCACCAAAGGATGACATCGATGAGGTCAAGGAAGTGTGTAAAATGCTAAGGCAAGAGAATATTATTCTCTTGCTAGGAGTATGGTATAGAGAGAAGGTACCACGCACCAGACAAGAGTGGGAGAGGCATGTCCTACATGTAAACCTCCCCCTTCACATCCTTGACTATGATAGGGAGATCCTGCTAAATGCAGTAGTGGATGGATGGTTGCTGAGTAATATCCTCATTGAAAAAGGTGCAAAAGTCAATGTTCTAACCTTGGATGCATGTCATCAGATGGGAAGACCTACATTACAACGATCTTTAAATGTTTTGTATATGGAAAACAAAACAAAGGCAATTCCCATTGGTGTATTAAAGGATGCGCTATCACCATTCAAATACCTAATTTTCTCTGGGGGCTTTGAAGTCTTGGCACTCGGCCGAGGTAAACAATTTCCCAACACTTGTTTGGGTGATAATGGTGTTTTAATAAAAATGTTGATCTTTCACTTCAACAAGGGGTACATCAGATTTTAAAATGAGGATAAACAAGTCATTATACCCTTGGGCGATGGGAAGTCAATGCCCTATCCGAACCTTTGGGAGAGGAGGTCTGGATAGAATATTTGTGTGCTTAATTAGGGACCCAAAGATAATCCATGCTACTAATGGAGTTATCAAGTTTGAAGATGCTCACCAAGATAAGTGACACCACCAGTCTAGCATGTGATAATTGGGCACATGGGACCTATGAACTGATCAGAATAAATTTATGAGGATCAGTGACAAAGCTGAAAAAGGCATGCACAGTCTGGTGCCTAGGAGGAAAAGAACTACCTAAGTACTCAAGAGGAGCCTCTTCTGAGGTATTTTTACACGAAATGGAAGCTCAGTGGAAGGGGGAAAATGAAAGAATGGGGATATTAAGTTACGTCCTTCTAGGAACTATTGTACATTGGTGGGAAAAACATCAGGATAATCTCTTGGAATGGTGCGAAGTGAGAATTGCCTTCGGTGTTTATTTCTCTAGAAGCAATGTGCCCACCACCATCAAGGACTACCATGGTAAGGAGCTCACCTCTTTCCACATCCAAGCCTATGAAATAACCTAGAGGGAAGGTGTGGAAGCTTTTCCACCATCCCTCTGGGTGCATAAATTGTATTCTAAATTGTAATGTTGCATGCGTGGATGGTACATCCACTTTAAGACATGCCGTAAAATAGGAATTGGCAAGAGCTATTGGTTGATGTAGTTCAAAAATTTGAGTATAAGAGTACCAAGCCACTTTGGTTGATAAGGCATTAAAATTTTTCAAACCCGTTACAATGTGGGATAGTGCCATGACGAGAAGATAGGCTCTGGAATTGCTTGGTGAGCCAAGTTTGGAGGCCCACTTTGAAGAAGAGGAAACAGAGGAGGTTTAACTTGAGCGCGTATGCATGAAAAGGAGAAAGTAAATATTGTATATGTGATTAATGGGGAGGAAGTAGAAATTTTGGATGTTAACCATTCCATAGGGATGCACAAGGTAATGGACAAGATCGATACTCGTGGGTGTGCCTACCATGAACCTTTAAAAACTAAAAAGGTTAACATTGGATCGGGAGAAGAACCTAAGGAAGATATCATTGGAGATTACTGATTAGAGAAGGAAGTATCCAAGATCACCGATCTTTTGTGTGAATTTGAGGATTTATTCCCGTGTGGGTAGCATGAGCTCAAAGGTGTCCACCACCTTGGGGAGATGAGGATAAAGCTGTGTTGGTCATCAAAAAGGAACTTCAAGAAGAGCAATAGTCAGGGGACAAGAAGTCCCTCCTCTTTAATGGGAGAGGTTCCCTTATTCAGAAATGAACATATTTACACATATACAAAGCATGGTTTTGCTATGGAACTTGGATATCATAAAAGTGTTTCCTAAATAGGTTACCAATTACACAAGGATAGAGGAATGAAAATGTGAAAATAAGTAGAAAGGCACCATCCAAAATTATAGATGACAGAATAATTCCTTATGCATGCAAGATTATAGTGGATTGAAATAAGATCATTTGTACTTACATTAATAAGATGAAATTTGAATAGACACACAGTTCTATAAATAACATCTACAAGAATACAAAGCTTCTCAGCATAATGTAAATAAATGATCTAACAATATTTAATGGACATCATATGAATAAAAGGAATCAGATAGACAA
Organism: Taxus wallichiana var. yunnanensis; assembly: GCA_018340775.1. NCBI lineage: Eukaryota > Viridiplantae > Streptophyta > Pinopsida > Cupressales > Taxaceae > Taxus > Taxus wallichiana. The sequence continues at coordinate 764,988,123 of CM031242.1, read as the reverse complement.
AGAATGGAAATCCTTCTGTATTGATTTCTTAGTGATTTCGTTACACTTTTATAAATAAGCCAAGTTCTCCCCTACAAAATGGTGAGGAGAGGATATTATATAGTTTACAAATTAGTTACTCATTGTAACTAGTTCTTTTAACTAATGATTAGTTAAAGGGGTACTAATCGCAATACCCCAAATAATTACAATAAATCCGGGATGAAGAAGGGAAGAGAAGAGAAGAAACAAGAGAAGAAGACAAGTGTTCATGACTGGGAGGGGCCCACTAACTTTAGGATCTGCTGTCTGAATCTTTTCAATGCCTCTGCTATGTCTCTGCCTCGTGGGACTGATGTGTTAGCAGTGGACTGAGTCCAAAATCTGAGGTACTTCTCCATTTCTTTGTTGAATTTGACATAATTATGATAATCTTTATTTTATTCCTCTATAGCAGATCAAGAGAGAAAATCTCCTTCATCTTTTCCTTGGAAATGGAACTCTACTTGAACAGATCACCTTTGACAAAAGCTCTGAATTGAGCTTTGATTTCTTGTAAAGAGAGAGGCACACTAGAAGTCTCATCATGAATATGGCAATGTATATCCTTGAAGGAGATATAACTAGTGTTTTGAAGGCTTCACCCTTCTGCCAGCTATTCTTCAATTCTCCCAAAGCTTCTTCCAACACCTTGATTTTCCATTCCACGCTGTACACCCATGATTTTGACAAGTTATCCTTTACATCATCAAAGACCTTGCTTGCCATTAAAATATTCTCATCAGTTTGTCCCATGAGGTGAAGGTCTACTATACAACTGCTCCAAAGTTTAAGTTCTTTATCTATGCTCCCAATAGTGGAGGAGAGCTTCTGTTGTAAATTTCTCACCTTCCCGTGGAGTTTGAAGGCTTCATCAATGAAATTCAATCCTGCAACAAGCATATCATCCACCATGGCCTCCATAGCTCTTCCATAGACAGAATACTTGTGCATATCCTTGATACTCTACACTTCATCTTGGCTCAGAATTACAGGTGGTGGAAGAGTAGTCAATGGGGTAGGATCTAGAACTTTATCTTTAGATAGCAGTGACTTAATAAAACCTATGAGAATCTGGGCCTGCTCCTCCAACTGCTCTATGGTTTGTTGCCCTTTCTCTACCCTCCCAATGACTCTAGTGACTGTTTCCTGAAGATTGTGGATCTCACCTTCAGGGGTAGACTCTCCCATGGGAATTATTGAGAGTTCAAGGTCGGATGCTTGCAAATATTGCTCTGGTTTGTCTACCTCATGCTTGGCTATCTCCAGGAATTGTTGGCCCTGAGCATCAGACACTATCCTAGAGGTAGTTTTGGATTTTTGGCGTGAGTAGGAGGAGTAGTGCCTAACAAGGCTGCCACAACATCAAAATTGGGTCCTGAGATCTGGGAGGAAGACTTTCTCTTCCTACTGTCAACAAGAGGTTGCACCCATGCAAAAGAGGAGGAGGAAGAAGAAGGTGGGGCGAGAGGACCAAGAGATAGAGAACTCATGGCACCCAAGGTTTGCACTATTGTTGCCTCTAATTGAGATATAAGTGGAGTGCTTGAGGCTTCTGGTACAGAGGGGTCACTGGCACCCGGAAGCTCAGTGCTTTGGACTTCCTTTTCTTTATCCACGGGGGCTTCTGGAGCACTTGTGGAGACTGGCACTTCACTCTCCTCACTTTCACTGAGAACAATGATGTTCTCTAGACCTGAGGGAAACTCCGAATGCTTCTTTAGGGGATCTTCCTCCACAGGTTCTTTCTTGACTTCTCTGACTTTCTTTTGATATACCTGGGTGGATGAGGAAGGAGTGGAGACTGTAGGTCCTTGAGTTGATGAGGCAGGAGGGGTTTGCACAGGTGCTTCCGATCCAGGTGTCAATGCTTCCTTCCTTGGTGTTGAAGCATCCTTGGAGGAGGATTCCCCTGAGTGCCTCCTAAGCTCACGGACTTTCTTATCAAACCAGATCTTGGTCCTTACTAAGACCGGGGCTAGGATTTCAGCCAAATCATCTTTTTCCTTTTTGAACCAATCCAAGTCCTCCAAGGGGGTGTGTTTGACCATGTTGTCATATTCATATGAGTACAAGTCAGAATTATCATCCTGGAGCCCTTCAGGAACTTGGTATAGGTTAAGCTCTTGAATCAATTGAAGAGAAAATCTACCATAATGCCTCCTTCTTGCTTCAAAATCATCAACACAGTCAGCCCAATAATCTTCTATGTCTGCCCTATGATGATAAGTGATCTTGATGTTCTACTCAATAAAATTTTTCAAGTCAAAGAAAGTTCTTGGCCTAAAGAAATGAACAGTAATGGGAGCTAGGGCTCTTTCTATATTTTGTGCATCTAAGGTTGTTTTGCAGGTGTAGTTTCCCAAAGAGATGGGGAAGTGCAAGCCAGTAATTTTCTTATCTCTACAGGTTCTATGTAATTTATCCAATTTCCTGCACACTTCTATCAAGGCCATTTTATCATTGTAGAACATGGGGAGCTTGAGAGGAGTGCTCTCATAGCCTGCAAGCCTTATATAGGAAAATTTTCTGAATTGGATGAAGTAAGCACCGTAGTGTGATATCAGAATCATGGCTTCATCAAAAAATCTCCTCGTTGTGTCACTCTCAAGAAGCCTGACAATGTACATGGTGAAAGCATCATTCACTCTTCTGAAATTGCGGTTGTTGGTTTCCAAGGTGAAATGAGGGAGGGGTAGGTATATACGAATCACCCTTATGAGCGTCAATGTATGAGAAGCCAAACCATTGCCTTGATGCTGCCAGAGTATACATCAAGTATGAAGTCATGTAAAATTTCTTGGTTTGTTGTACATTGGACAGTTGATCTACTAGGTTCATACTGATGATCTCTGCCCAATTGATATTTTGAGTTCCTTCACACACCATATTAATGAGTGGGCACATCCAGAAGTGAAACTCATTGGTAGAGGGTAAGCCCATGACCCAAGCTAGTAGGATTATAAAATCTGACAATTCCTCATTGAAATTGGCACGGAAAAGGACCTTAGATAGACGAGACGCCCCTTTCTTAGGGTTTTTTAACCAGGACTTCACCACCCGCTTTATATTTTTCACTGTCCTGATCAAAAAGGGCCTATGCCTGGTTCTGAGAAATAACTATAGCATTGTCCATTTCTGGAATTCTTAGGGCAGCGCCAATGGTGGCTAGTGTCAAGTTTGGTGATGAGTTCCCCATGCACATTTGTCAACTCACTCGAGTCAGGATTGAAATGGGCACCGCAGAGAGCACCATATCCGCGCATGTACACCGAGATAGGGAAACCACCGGAAAATGCCAAACCACTATCATGAATCATCTGTGCCATAGGTGAAGGGTTCACATCTGTCATCCTTGTCCAAAAATCCCCAAAGTCGAGGTGGCGAACCTCACTGTCCCCGATATCGGGAACGACAGACTCGAGTGGTGAAACTTGCTCTGGCCATGGAATTTAATCTTCATGTTCTTAGAAATTTGGGGAGCCAAGGTTGCAATCTGAATTTGGGACGAAATTGTAGGGGAAATAAGTATGCGCGTAGAAATCTTGATCGCAAAGGTATGAGCAAAGGATAGCAAGAAAGCAGTGTGCAAAACGCATAAGGGGGTAGTTCATTATATAGCCATTTGGGAGAGATAAAGGTATTTAATGCGCATTAAATACACACCTACCAACTTGGAAAACAAGATATTTGTGAAGAGTGGGAAAAATGAACTCGAATAGCCTTTGGTTCATTTGGGACACGCGGGATGCGTGAAAGCGCGGTCGGCTGATCCAGGGGATATGGGAAAAGTATGCACAAATGCCTCTGGGACATGAAGGATGAAAGTACACAAAGTACATGATTTGGCTGAAATGGACGGAAAGTGGACAATGGGCCCAGGTGAACTTGGGACACTTGGGACAAAAAGTTTCGATGGGCTTGAAAAGAACGCACTTCGGGTAAAGTGGCCGATCGGGGAACAGAGAGCCCGAATGAACTTGGGACACTTGGGACAAAAATGTCTGACAGGCCCGAAAATCACACAAAATGACCCAAAAAATGTAGATTTTTCCAATTTCTTGACTTTTCACATTACCAGGACAACAGAAAAGACATTTAACCTCAAAAATTTTCAATTTTCAACTTCTCAAAAGCAGGGGAATTTTGAGTGGACAACAGCTAGCTCCTTCTGGGGATGACTTGGCATAAGTTCAAAGAATGAGACAAGGTAAGAATTTATACAAACTTGGGGAAGTAGACTAGTACCTTATCCATTGGGCCACGGAGTCACCGAACCAAAACAATACAGAAGACAACACACCAAAACAAAGGGAATAAAGGAAAAATAAAACACTATATAGAATATACAAAAGGACTTCCTAATCACCTATGACTTAAACAATTTTAGGTACTGCCCACTATAAGGAAGTGGGAGAGAAGAACCATCCATATAATCAAGGTAAAAAGAGTTCTTACCAGCAAAGTGCCTGATCTTGAAAGGTCGAACCAAAGGGAATCAAACTTGCCATGGTTGCCATGAGGTTCATGCCTTTTATCCCATAATAAAATGATGTCTCCAATTTTGAAATCTCTGAACCTGGCCTTTTTATCAAATAAGACCTTTACTTTCTATTGGTGGGTAGATATCCTATCAGCAACTTTCAATCTGTCCTCATTCAATTTGTGGAGATACATGATCCTCTTATCCAAAGAATCATTGAAACTGGTATCTTCAATGGCCTTCATTAAATGCAGGGCTGGAAGCTCCACTGTGACTGGAAATTGGGCCTCCACTCCATATACTACCTGAAAAGGAGACATCCCAATGGCTCTCTTAGGTGTGATCCTATCTGCCCAAAGAGCATCATAGAGTTTCTTGTGCCAGTTCCGTTGGGATTCGTTGACTAATTTCCTTATTATGGCCACCAGATTTTTATTTGTTGATTCTGCTTGTCCATTTCCCTGAGGATAGTAATATGAGGAGTGAGCCAGGGAGATGCCATATCCATCAAAAAAATCCATCATCTTAGTTGAAGAAAATTTTGAAGCATTATCTGTCACAATCTTGTTTGGCACACCATACCTTACCAAGATGTTTTCTTTAATAAAACTGCATACTACTTCTGAAGTAGTACTCTTTACTGGAATGGCTTCTACCCATTTGGTGAAATAATCTGTGGCGGTTAATACATGAGTATGACCAGCACTAGAAGAGGGATTAAGTGTTCCAATGAAATCCAAACCCCATTGTTGAAAAGGTTCTTTGATTACAACTGGTTTAAGGGGCAAAGAGGCCAACTTAGGTCTACCCACAAAAGTCTGACATGCTTCACATTTATCAACCCACTTTGATACATCCCTAAACAAGGTAGGCCAGTAATATCCTCCAAAAATAATATTGTGAGTAGTAAAGCGATTGATGAGTAGTGCCCTCCACATGCCTGATTATGAAAAGTAGAAAGTAGCTTCTTCTGTTGTTCCTTGTCCACACATTTTAAAAATCTCCCATCTAATTAACGCGTAAACAAGGCATTTTCCCACAAAACATATTGGGCTGACGTTATTTTAACAGCTCTCTTTTCTTTGGTAGTCAAATGAGAGGGGCATTCCCCATAGGTGAGAAAATGTGTGATATCAGCGTACCATTCATTGATTGAGCCAAGAAACAAAATGGTAGGAAGATCAGCCTCATCCTCCAGTAACCCATGTCCAGCTCTCTCAGTGATGAGTTCACACAAGCCTTTTCCACGAACGAGCTTAGTTGGTCTGATGTCAATGTCATATTCTTAGACCTTGGCCACCCAGTTCCCTCTCTTGGATCCAAACTCTTGTTGTGTGAGAATGGACTTGATGGTTGTATATGGTACAAATACTGTGGAGTGAGAATTACGAATGTAAAAAAATTACTTTGACAGCTTTAACCACTGCGAAAGCATGTTTCTCCATTATGGTGTATCTTAGCTCATGATTTTTTAGAATGTAGCTCATGAATGCAATTGGGAGTTCATGATCATTAGAATATTTTTGAGTCAAAACAGCAGCCAGGGTGTTAACTGTGGCATAGCAATAGATAATAAAATCTTTGTTGAAATTTGGACATGCTAAAATAGGAGTATTGGCAATCGCCTCTTTAATACCTTTAAAGGAATTTTTCCCTTTAGGAGATCAACCAAACATATGTTTTCCTTTCATCATTTGAGAGATATTCAAAGTTATCTCTGCAAAATCAGGGATGAATCTCCTTAGAAAGTTAACCTTACCAAAGAAGTGCACTCCTTTCTTGCTAGTTGGAAGAGGAATTTTCTGAATAGCTTGAACTCGCTCAGGATCAATTTTTATACCATCTTTGGAGACAATGTGCCCCAATAATTTCCCCTCCGTGACACAAAAATAGATTTCTTAGGATTTAAAGAGATCCCATGTTCTCTACATTTCAGCAAAACTGTTTCTAGATGCTGAAAATGATCTGCCCTTGTTTTAGAAAATATAGTCAAGTCATCAAGGTATATGATGATACACTTCCCTTTCAAACTTCCAAAGGCCAAGTCCATAGCCCTTTGAAAAGTGGCACCAACATTAATGAGCCCAAAAGGCATCCTTTTGTAAGCAAAGGTACCCCAAGGAGTAGTGAAAGTCATTTTGTGTTGATCTGCAGTATTAACTTCTACCTGGTTATATCCTGAGAATCCATCAAGCATAGACAACATTTCGGATCCTGTTACTGCTTGCAAGACCTGATCCATCATGGGTAAAGGATAGTTGTCCTTTAAAGAAGCTTGATTCAGATTCCTAAAATTGACACAGATGTGAATCTCACCATTTTTCTTTCTAACAGGCACAATATTGGCAATCCATGTTGAATGGTGAATAGGAAAAATGATTTTGGCTTTTAATAACTTCTGTATTTCCTGAAAAATGGTGTCAGCTATCTTAGGATTGTATTTCCTCTGCTTCTATTTGAAAGGCTTAATTCCAGGTTTGAGAGGGATAAAATGTTGCATCTCCTTTGGTTGAAAGGCTTTTAAGTCTTCATAGGAATAAGCAAGGACATCTTTATACTTCTTTAAAAGATTAATTACCTTCTTCCTCTCATCGATGTACAAAATTTTCCAATGTTCATGAGTTTAGGGTCAATAGAACTCCCAATATTAATTTTTCATATTCAAGCTGATTCTTTGAGGTCCAGTAGAAGCTTTAAACTTTACATACCTATCGTGTTTGTCAAACAGTTCTTCTAAACTCACCAATCCTTTTGGAATCTTGTCCTTTGAGTTTGATACATCCATCTTGATCCGCCTCTTTTCTTTGTGACTTCTTCATTCAAGGGCACACTCTCACAAGGAAAATTATCGCTTCCTTCAAAGTACAACTGTTCAAAATTATCCTTGAGTTCTAAGAAAGAAAGAAAGTGTTGATCGTCATTGAAAACTTGCCAGTTACTTGTATTATCAGGTACACTAGGTCTATGGATCATCTCAATGGTGAACTTATCTTTAGAAAAGTTAGGATGCGGTATAAGCAGTGACCCTGAGACTGCTAGTGAATCAGCCCTAGTATTCTCTTCCCTAGGCATTGCTTCGATGGAGAAAGCATCAAGAAATTCAATGGAGTCCCAAACCTAATTCTTGTAATGTTTCAACCTTCTATTCTTTACCTAAAAGAGGTTCCTAACTTGCTTGAAAATAAACTCTGCATCCCCATGAGCTAGAAGATTCTTCACACCTTGTTCTTTTGCTACCTAGAGTCCAAGAATGAGAGCTTCATACTCTGCTGTATTATTGGTATTTTCAAATTGCAACTTGAATGAGAAAGGATGAATGCTTCCTTCAGGTGACACCAATATGACACCAACTCCAGAACCAGCTGAAGAACAACTTCCATCAAACTCTAATATCCAAACACCATTAGGATCCTTAGGTGACACTTTGGGGAGTTGGATTTCTTCTGGAGACATAATCATGTAGTTGTCATGCCCCATATCCTCATAGAGTATTTGTGCTTTGGGATCGTCTTTTTTGTACAATATACTCAGACTGCTTCTTAGGCAACAACTTCTTCATTTGCCCATTAACAGGTATGAGGGCATGTGACCAATCCATTTGAATTTCTCCACCCACATCCTTACAGAAGTTCCTACTTAGCAGCATCCCATATGAAGGAGGAATGTCTGCTACTAGGATAGTAGCCAAAACTTTCTTCTCAGGAAAAGTAGCAAAAGCCACTTGTGCATCCTTAATTCTTCCGACCAGGGGCACTTCCTTACTCTCCATGGAATAACAAGACCCATAAGTGTGTGTGAGAGTTAGGCCTAAGGCATGAGCTACTTTGGCAGGAATTACATTGTCTGATGCTCTGAGTCTATGATGCAATTACTGAGCCTATGGCTAGCTATAAGGAGTGTTACATAGAATGGTTTGATTTTGTCATTGGGTGAGGTGACAGTGGCTACTAGATTAGGCTGTGGTGTAGAAGAGGGAGTGGGTAAAAGGCCTTTAGAGGTAGTTTTAGAATGAGAATTGACAAAGTGAATCATTTTAGCAAAAGCCTTGGGATGGGTTTGATAATATTCAGCCTCTGAGATTTGAACCTTAGTCTTTTTAGGTGATCAATAATATCGAAAGACCCAGAAGTGGATGGGTTATCATTGCTTGGGATCCTAGGCTTATCAATTTTAGGAGAAAAATAAGTAACTTTAGTAGCAGAATTGACAGGACTCACCTTTGGTGTGGATGAAATGGGGATAGGAGATCCTCTTTTTGCAATTACAGGGATAGTTGTCGGCTGCTCCTTAGATTTTTTGGTGGGCTGCATCACTTTCTCCCTCTAATTTGTCTACTCTCAAGTCATGATAGTGTATGATTTGCTATTCATGTCTACTACTACTTCATCATAATCATCTCCTTCATCAACACCTTCAGTGGTGAAGAAATTAACTCGAGATCCCTCAAGTTCATCTATTTCATCATCAACCTCTTCAACAAATTCTTCACAATCTTCATTAACCTCCTCATCCTCTAGTTCTTCAACTTCATAGGTTGCATTAACAGGAACTTTAATAGGAGGTCCTTCAAGTGCTAGCCTTGTTTGAGAAGTAGGAAAATGATTTCTAGGCTGAAAATTCCTCCTTGGAACGTCTGCATAGGGAGTATGCTGAGCCAATTATTTCTTAATGGCGATGAGATCATTTGCAAGTTTTTGTACCAATGGATCAGTATTAGGTCCAAGAGTGGAAGAGGAGGAAGAAGAAGACTTAGATCTAGAAGGGTATCTCCTTAAATTTCTTGACATGATTAAATCATCTTCAACACTAACGTGCAAGAAGGGTTTGATCCTCGGCCAATGTTGCAAGATTATCCCTTCTCAATGCATAACTAACTTCAGGCAATTGGGCATTTAGGAAGAAGCATTTTTGGATCTGATCTACAGGTTGAGTATTCGGTGGAATTTTGTTAATTAACTTGTTGAATCAAGCCACAAATTCTCTCATGGGCTCTTGTGATTCCTTCTTTATTTGAGAAATTTGGGCTAGTAAAGCATGCACGTCTTCCACCGGTTTGAAACGCTTTTCAAACCTAGTTCTCATTATGTTCCAGCTAGTGATAGCTCCAACCAAAAGGTGATAGAACCAATCAGCAACATTATTTTGTAAAGTCTCAACAAAAATCCTTACGGAGACGTCTTCATGTTCAACTCCCACAACTCCGCATGCAACTATGAAGGCCATGATGTGTTCATTAGGATGTACCTTTCCATCACCCTTAAATTTAGGAAAGTTCTTTCGGTTACCACTAGGTAACTCATGCAAAGGCTGAGGAAGGGAAAGAGGCCCAACATGATGGCCCCAAGGAAATGGTACCGCCATTCTTGGAAAAATGGCTTGAAGAGGAACTGAAACACCAGCAAGAATCAGAGCTCGAAGATTAGGACTGATTTTCTCTGAAGGAATACCACCCGTAGGGATTCTATCTTTGATAGGAGGAGTGCTTGTTGAATGAGCCTTTCTATTTCTCCTTGCAGAAGGAAAAGGAAACCCCTGCTGTTCCAAAAGTTGAAACTGAGAATCTTCAATACCAAGGGCCCTTCTCCCTCGAGTAAAACATGGAGTCACCAGATCAAAAGATGATTGATAAATGATTATAGAACTGGAATACAATTCCCAGTGGAGTCACCAAAAACTATTGGTCATCAAAAAGGAACTTCAAGAAGAGCAACAGTCAAGGGACAAGAAGTCCCTCCTCTTTAATGGGAGAGGTTCCCTTATTCAGAAACGAACATATTTACACATATACAAAGCATGGTTTTGCTATGGAACTTGGATATCATAAAAGTGTTTCCTAAATAGGTTACCAATTACACAAGGATAGAGGAATGAAAATGTGAAAATAAGTAGAAAGGCACCATCCAGAATTATAGATGACAGAATAATTCCTTATGCATGCAAGATTATAGTGGATTGGAATAAGATCATTTGTACTTATGTTAATAAGATGAAATAACATCTACAAGAATACAAATATTCTCAATATAATGTAAATAAATGATCTAACAATATTTAATGGACAGCGTATGAATAAAAGGAATCGGATAGACAAAGAATGGAAATCCTTCTGTATTGATTTCTTAGTGATTTCGTTACACTTTTATAAATAAGCCAAGTTCTCCCCTACAAAATGGCGAGGAGAGGCCATTATATAGTTTACAAATTAGTTACTCATTGGTAACTACTTCTTTTAACTAATGATTAGTTAAAGGGCTGCTAATCGCAATACCCCAACTAATTACAATAAATCTGGGATGAAGAAGGGAAGAGAAGAGAAGAAACAAGAGAAGAAGACAAGCGTTCATGACTGGGAGGGGCCCACTGACTTTAGGATCCAATGTTTGATAAGTTGGCGGTGGTGGATTGATGTGAGTCCAAAATCAAGGAACTTCTCCATTTCTTTGTCGAATTTGACATAATTATGATAATCTTTATTTTCTTCCTCTATAGCAGATTGAAGAGAGAAAATATCCTTCATCTTTTCCTTGGAAATGGAACTCTCCTTGAACAGATCACCTTTGACAAAAGCTCTGAATTGAGCTTTGATTTCTTGTAAAGAGAGAGGCACACCAGAAGTCTCATCATGAAGATGGAAATGTATATCCTTGAAGGCAGATATAACTAGTGTTTTGAAGGCTTCACCTTTCTGCCAGCTATTCTTCAATTCTCCCAAAGCTTCTTCCAACACTTTGATTTTCCATTCCACGTTGTACACCCATGATTTTGATAAATTATCCTTTGCATCATCGAAGACCTTACTTGCCATTAAAATATTTTCATCTGTTTGTCCCATGAGGTGAAGGTCTACTATGCAACTACTCCAAAGTTTAAGTTCTTTATCTATGCTCCCAATAGTGGAGGAGAGCTTCTATTGCAAATTGCTCACCTTCCCGTGGAGTTTGAAGGCTTCATCAATGAAATTCAATCCTGCAACAAGCATATCATCCACCATGGCCTCCATAGCTCTTCCATAGATGGAATACTTGTGCATATCCTTGATACTCTACACTTCATCTTGGCTCAGAATTACAGGTGGTGGAAGAGTAGTCAATGGGGTAGGGTCTAGAACTTTATCTTTAGATAGCAGTGACTTAATAAAACCTGTGAGAATCTGGGCCTGCTCCTCCAACTACTCTATGGTTTGTTTCCCTTTCTCTACCCTCCCAATGACTCTAGTGACTGTTTCCTGAAGATTGTGGATCTCACCTTCAGGGGTAGACTCTCCCATGGGAATTCTTGAGAGTTCAAGGTCGGATGCTTGCAAATCCTGCTCAGGTTTGTCTACCTTAGGCTTGGCTATCTCAGGAATTGTTGGCCCTGAGCATCAGACACTATCCTGGAGGTAGTTCTAGATTTTTGGCATGAGTAGGAGGAGTAGTGCCTAACAAGGCGCCACAACATCAAAATTGGGTCCTGAGATCCGGGAGGAAGACTTTCTCTTCCTACTGTCAACAAGAGGCTGCACCCATGCAAAAGAGGAGGAGGAAGAAGAAGGTGGGGTAAGAGGACCAAGAGATAGAGAACTCATGGCACCCAAGGTTTGTACTGTTGTTGCCTCTAATTGAGATATAAGTGGAGCGCTTGAGGCTTCTGGTAAAGAGGGGTCATTGGCACCCGGAAGCTCAGTGCTTTTGACTTCCATTTCTTTATCCAAGGGGGCTTCTAGAGTGCTTGTGGAGACTGGAAATTCACTCTCCTCACTTTCACTGAGAACAATGATGCTCTGTATACCTTAGGGCAACTCCAAATGCTTCTTTAGGGGATCTTCCTCCACATGTTCCTTCTTGACTTCTCTGACTTTCTTTTGATATACGTGGGTGGATGAGGAAGCGAGTGGAGACCGTAGGTCCTTCACCTGATGAGGCGGAGGGGTTTGCATAGGTGCTTCCGATCTAGGTGTCAATGCTTCCTTCCTTGGTGTTGAATCATCCAGATCTTGGTCCTTACTAACACCTGGGCTAGGATTTCAGCCAAATCATCTTTTTCCTTTTTAAACCAATCCAAGTCCTCCAAGGGGGTGTGTTTGACCACGTTGTCATACTCATATGAGTACAGGTCAAAATTATCATCCTGGAGCCCTTCAGAACTTGGTATAGGTTAAGCTCTTAAATCAATTGAAGAGAAAATCTGCCATAGTGCCTCCTTCTTGCTTCAAAATCATCAACACAGTCAGCCCAATAATCTTCTGTGTCTACCCTATGATGATAAGCGATCTTGATGTTCTGCTCAATAAACTTTTTCAAGTCAAAGAAAGTTCTTGGCCTGAAGAAATGAACAGTAATGGGAGCTAGGGCTCTTTCTATATTTTGTGCATCTAAGGCTGTTTTGTAGGTGTAGTTTCCCAAAGATATGGGGAAGTGCAAGCCAATAATTTTCTTATCTCTACAGGTTCTATGCAATTTATCCAATTTCCTACACACTTCTATCAAGGCCATTTTATCATTGTAGAACATGGGGAGCTTGAGAGGAGTTCTCTCATAGCCTGCAAGCCTTATATAGGAAAATTTTCTGAATTGGATGAAGTAAGCACCGTAGTGCGATATCAGAATCATGGCTTCATCAGAAAATCTCCTCGCTGTGTCACTCTCAAGAAGCCTGACAATGTACATGGTGAAAGCATCATTCACTCTTCTGAAATTGCGGTTGTTGGTTTCCAAGGTGAACTGAGGGCAGTAGGCATATACGGGATCACCCTTATGAGCGTCAATGTATGAGAAGCCAAACCATTGCCTTGATGCTGCCAGAGTATACATCAAGTATGAAGTCATGTAAAATTTCTTGGTTTGCTGTACATTGGACAGTTGCTCCGCTAGGTTCATACTGATGATCTCTACCCAATTGATATTTTGAGTTCCTTCACACACCATATTAATGAGTGGGCACATCCAGAAGTGAAACTCATTGGTAGAGGGTAAGCCCATGACCCGAGCCAGTAGGATTATAAAATCCGACAATTCCTCATTGAAATCGGCATGGAAAAGGACCTTGGATAGACGAGACGCCCCTTTCTTAGGGTTTTTAACCCAGGACTTTGCCACCCACGCTTTATATTTTTCACTGTCCTAATAAAAAAGGGCCTGTGCCTGGTTCTGAGAAATAACTATAGCATTGTCCATTTATGGAATTCTTAGGGCAGTGCCAATGGTGGTAGCGTCAAGTTTGGTGATGAGTTCCCCATGCACATTTTTCAACTCACTCGAGTCAGGATTGAAATGGGCACCGCAGGAGAGCACTGTATCCGTGCATTGCACCGAGATAGGGAAACCACTGGAAAATGCCAAACCACTGTCATGAATCATCTGTGCCATAGGTGAAGGGTTCACTTCTGTCATCCTTGTCCAAAAATCCCCAAAGTCGAGGTGGCGAACCTCACTGTCCCCGATATCGGGAATGGCAGACTCGAGCGGTGAGACTTGCTCCTGGCCTTGGAATTTAATCTTCATGTTCTTAGCAATTTGGGGAGCCAAGGTTGCAATCTGAATTTGGGACGAAATTGAAGGGGAAATAAGTATGTGCACATAAATCTTTATCACAAAAGTATGAGCAAAGGATAACAAGAAAGCAGTGTGCAAAATGCATAAGGGGGTAGTTCATTATATAGCCGTTTGGGAGAGAGAAAGGTATTTAATGCACATTAAATACACACCTACCAACTTGGAAAACAAGATATTTGTGAAGAGTGGGAAAAATGAACTCGAATAGCCTTTGGTTCATTTGGGACACGCGGGATGCAAAAGCGCGATTCGGCTGATCCGGGCGATGCGGGAAAAGTATGCACAAATGCCTCTGGGACATGAGGGATGAAAGTACGCGAGTACGTGATTCGGCTGAAATGGATAGAAAGTGGACAATGGGCCCGGGTGAACTTGGGACACTTGGGACAAAAAGTTCTGACAGGCCCGAAAAGAATGCACTTCGGGTAAAGCGGTCAATCGGGGAACAGAGAGCCCGAATGAACTTGGGACACTTGGGACAAAATGTCTGACAGGCCCAAAAATCACCTTAAATGACCCAAAAAACTTATATTTTTCCAATTTCTTGACTTTTCACATTACCAGGACAACAGAAAAGACATTTAACCTCAAAATTTTCAATTTTCAACTTCTCAAAAGCAGGGGAATTTTGAGTGGAAAATAAGCTGAAGGATGGAGAAAACTTGATCAGGAAGAGACCCTACCAGATTAATCCCAATTTACGCATAAAGGTAAAGGAAGAGTTAGAAAAAATGATAGCATCTGGGATCATTGAAGCTATTGAAGAATTGGAATGGATAAGTCCAATGGTAATCAACATCAAGAAGGATGGGTGGATTAGGATCTGTGTGGATTATAGGGAGCCGAACGTAGTTTGTGTCATCAATCCTTTTCTAACCCCCTTCACTAAACAAATTTTTGAGGGAGTCGGCTGGCACGAAATATATTCCTATACGGATGGATTTTGGGGTACCACCAAGTCCAGATGGCAAAGGAAGACCAGAGAAATTTTTTTTTGCCATTGAATGGGGAAGTTTTGCATACATGGTAATGCCCTTTGGGTTGAAGAATGTACCTACTATTTTCTCGTGCATAGTGGTACAAGTGTTCCAAGACTTCATCCATAAATTCCTCTAGGTTTATTTGGATGATTGGATGGTGTATGGGCTAGTAAAATACCATTGTGATAAGTTGAAGTTTATGTTTGAGAGGTGTTGGAAGTTGAGGATATCCATAAACATTAAGAAGAGTGTCTTTGCTACCCCCTTTAGAACGTTATTGGGGCATATCATATGTAAGGAGGGCTTGCTAGTAGATCCTACCAAGGTTGTAGTTATTGTGGGATTAGGGAGCCTACTAGCCAAAGTGTAGTGCATAGGTTTCTTGGACACGCAGGATACTATAAAAATTTCATCAAGCGGTATGCCAAGATCACCATGCCTTTAGAGGAATTGTTCAGACATAAAAGTACCTTCCATATGGGAAAGGTGTAGCAAAGGGTGTTTAACACATTAAAGGATAGTCTTGTCACCGCACCTATATTAAATTTTCCCTCTTAGGATAAGCCCTTGCATGTTCATGTAGATGCTTTTGGAATGACCATTCGGGTAGTACTTGCACAACCTGGTGAGGGAATTGTTGATCACCCCCTATGCGTTGCAAGTAGGAAGTTAACACTAGCAGAGCAAAATTATACTATGACTGAGCACGAAGCATTTCAATGTTCTATGCACTTCACAAGTTCAGGTAGTATCTAATGACAAATCCTTTTATCTTCTACACTGATGACATGACATTAAAGTATTTGGTGAACAATCCCATTCTACAAGGGCACATATGTTGGTGGGTGCTATTATTTCAAGAGTTTTAGTTCACGGTAGTTGTGAAACCTGGAAAGAGTAATTGTGGACCTGATAATTTGTCAAGAATTGATTCATGGGAGGATGCATGAGCATTAAAGAGACTATGCCATACTTGAATTGTTTAGGTTGCATAGGTGCACCCTCAAATTTTGAGGAAACAACAGTATTTCTAAAGGAAGGTGTGGCATCGGAAGGGATGAAGACATTAGAGAAAAAGTAACTAGCCATACACGTCATTCCCTATATGTTGATCGGTGGGAACTTATACAAATTAGGGCATGATGAAGTTTTGCACAGTGTATACTAGAGCATGAGCACCTCACCATCATAGAGGAAGCACATGGGGAAGTGCGGGTGGACATTATGTAGGTGAATCCACTTTGCACGTAAAATATTAATGACAAAATTATGGTGAGAAACTATATATAAGGAATACAAGGAGTATTGTAAAGCATGTTACTAATGTTAGCAAATTGGCAAGCCAGGATAGAGAGATCAAATGCCTTTGCACCCTATCCCTAGTGTTGAACCTTTTGAGAAACAGGCAATAGAATTTATAGGCCCTATTGCACTAGTAGCGAGTAGGACTATATCACGGCATGTAATCACTTCAACAGAGTATTTGACAAGGTGGAGAGAGGCAGCCCCTACTAAAGACTCGCACAACAACTATGGAAACAAGATTTTTTTGGGAGAATATTATCACAAGGTATGGATTCCCTTTAATTTTAACAAAGAATAGGGGTACACATTTCTTTAATGAGACCGTAACAATCCTATTAGTAGAATTCATGGTGGCTCATCTCAAGAGTATGCCTTATCACCCACAATAAAATGGAACCATGGAAACATCTAAAAAATACTAAGTCATACCATGACAAAAATTTGTGATGTCAGAAGATAAGATTAGGATGACAAGGTATCATCCATATTATGGGCTTATAGGACAACTTATAAAAGGTTGAACAAAGCCACACTGTTTCAATTGGTGTTTGGCACATAAGTTGTTCTACTAGTTGAGTTCATGTTACCTTCTCTGCGAATAACACATGTAGGAGGGTTCACTGATGAGCAAGTGCTAGAAGAAAGAATTGATGAATTGATGAAGCTGGATGAAAGAGGATCACCGACTGTGTGGACCCAAAAAGTAGAAAAAGGAAAGAAAAAGCATAGCATGATCACCACATTAGGAACAATAAGTTTGAGGTTGGGAAGATAGTCTTAATATATGATTATATGTTTATGCGCCACCCAGGAAGTTAAAGGTCCATTGGCTAGGTCCCTATATAATCTCGTACATCCTTGATTCAGAGGCGTGCCAGTTTCAAGCACTGGATGGAACAAAATTTCCTAGACACTTCAATGGGAGTAGGCTAAAGCCCTACTATGAATAAGGCTTCTTGATGTTTGTAAATAAGGAAGTTTTTCTAGATAGTTTACAATTTTGTTTATGCATTTCCTTTCTTTTGTTTCCCTTTCACGTTGTTGTTTTGTTTTGTGCCTTGGGTGCCAGTAACCTTGTTAATTTTTGAGGTTTTTGAATGTGTAGAGGACCGCACATCATTTTAAGTGTGGGGTGGAGTGATGTGAAGGAAAGCATGGGTAAAGTGCCAAGGAGGATTGTGTTGAAAATCCTAGTTGAATGGTCCTATTGAAAAAGATGCATGAAAGAAAAGGTAAAAAATAATGGTTAGTGTCAAGATAAGGTAACTTTCAATCCCCACATATAGAGGAAGACGCACATAAACAACACAAGGTAGGTGAGACAAAAAATCATGATAGGCGAAGTACCTTCCATGATGGTTACATGCACACAAGATTCTCCTGTTAAGATGGATTGGTTGCAAACCACAAGGTTGGAATATTTTCTTCATAGGGTTGGGCATGTGAGTAGGGAACAAAATTTGAGATTTTTTTGAAAAAGATGCATTAAATGTTAAAAGTATGTGTTATCCAAAATGAACCCCCTGCTTAATTTGGCTAACTTGCCTTAATTTATTCCTTGTGCTTCAAATTCAATTTTCACAAATTTCAAGAAATCAAAATATTTTGGAAATGACTTCATCAGATAGGATTTTTCTTCCCCTTTCCAGAAAGGTAAGGAAGTCCTCCTAACTCCTTGTATTTTGCAAGTTATGGCTTGGCGGAGTTTGGAGGGGAAATTTTCTATGGTAAGGGCCCACAACCAATGAGAAACCGACACATGTCATTAGCAGAGTAGTGAGAATTCGGGGGGATTTTGGCACTTAGCCCTTTTGGCTAAAAGGCACAAAGGAAAAATTTCACCGCAGGCCCGCGGTGGAGAAAATTGGTTAAGGCCCCCGCATCGAATCACGATGCGCCATGTGTCCACATCATCAGTGGGAGGCGAGGTCGGAGGAAAGTTGAAAATTTTGACTTCTTGGCATAAAAGCACAAAGGAAAAAATTGAACACGTGGTCCCATCAAGCAATAAGATGGTGCCACATGTCCTCATCAGCAGTGGAGTGGCAGATTTTACGAAGGTTTGTAGGAAAAATTTCCCAATTTCAAAAAGAGGCAAAATGTTTTTTTGAAGCCCATGATCCCATCGGTGAATCCTAGGGTGCCACATGTTAGTGGAGGTTGGGTTGGTGGAGATTTATTGGGAAATTTTCCTAATTTTAAAAAAGAGGAAAAAGTTCAAATTTCAGCGTGTGAACCCGATTTTTTCCCTAATTTTGCCATTTTTTCCCGAATCTTGAAAGGGCATATCATTCACACCGAGCTCAAATTTTCACGATATTTATATCAATGGAAAGTTTTGAGGTCCTCTACATGATGGATGGTTCAATTTTGATTTTTGATGGAGAATTGTGGGAGAATAATGGGAAAACATCTCTAGCATGTAAAAGCGCAAAAAATGAATCCAACCACCAAAATTAATGAAGTATGGGCCTCTTTTTTTCTCTCATGGAGTAATGTACAATGAAGTATGGGATTTTTATGAAACCCATCACTTTGTAGGCTAATAAAATGGATTTTTCAGTGGTTGGAGTTTCAAATCAATTTTCTTGCATTTTATACCTTTCTTTCATTTTGTTTGATCGATAAAAGCTAGATTTGGCTCATTTGTAAAGGTGGTTCATCATTCTTCTCTATCTCTCCCATCTTTTCTTCCCTAGGATCAAAAATGGAGTTTAAACATCCTCCCCTACTCTATAATGGTGTTTTTTTCCTCTTACTCGTGAAATGATGTTTTGTGCAAACTTTTGGAGTAATAAAAATGTGTTTTGTGATGCATTTGTCCATCATTGCTTGTTTTTGGTTATTTTCTTCTCACCTCTCTTCATTACTGGGTATTTGTGCATGTTTTGATGTTCATTGAAGGTTTTTGAGCTGTGTTCATAGAGTTTTGGAACATTTTTTGTGTGAATTCCATCCTTGGTTTTGTGATGAACTTGTCCATCCTTTCCATTACTCACCTCTTCTTGTTCTATGGCAGTTTTGATAGATGTTCAACATTTTCCTTCTACGGTGTATCACCGTTTTAGTGTAGGCTTTGTTTTTCCTTGTTTTCTCTCTCCTTAGTCCCTTGGAAGTTAGATTAGGACTGGATTAGCTTGCCTTCATTGAAATAGCTTGTGGCGGGTAGTTTAGGAAGAGGAACAAACCTTATTGGGAGAGCTTTCCCCATTTGCAAAGGTACCACACTTTGGGAAAGCTCAATGTTATGAATTAACACTAAATGACACTACCTTAGAAAAACATATCCATAGGTCATTTTGGGGGGTCTTTGTGAATTTGCATTAACAGTATGGTGGTAGGTGAAGTAGCATTTAATGCTTAAAAATGAGAAAAATTATAAATAAATGTTCGAAATTTCATATTTTTCACTTTGTGTATACAAAGAGGAGATTTTACAAACTAGGGTTTCTAGAGTTGATCCATGTGAAGAAAATTTGCAAGAATTTGAGCGAGTGACCAGTTTAGAGCTACAAAATAGAAAGGAAGTGATTCACATGCATGTGAAGAGTTGTGGAGAAGTGTCGTCTGGTGAAAAGAGGTTCCAGTTAGGGTTTGGCATCTAGGGCACGGGTTGGAAAAGAGTTTCTTTGCTAGTTTGAGATCTAAACTTGGAAAGGGGTAGTAAAACAAAGCAAGTGAAAGAAGTTGAAGTGTTAACATAAATAATGGCACCCAAGAAACCAGTTGGCACACCTAAGAAGGGAAAGGGCAAGAGAAAGAAACAAGACACTGTCATGGGTACAAATGAAGAGTGGTACGCTAGAAATGTAGTACCCAGATGGAGTATTGCTTGGGCGTGAGTGGGAGTCCCATTTAAGAAATATGTTAGTAAATGATTACAATCATTATTTGAGCACAATTGAGAAGGAAATGGCATTGGAGTTAGTGCACTGATGAATAAAAGGACACCAGAGGGTTTTCCCATCTATAATGATGATGTAAAAGTGAAGATGAAGAAGTTAGGATTATTGTAACTCTTTGAGTTTCCCTACTTCGGGAATCCTGAGTGCCTATATCAATGGTTGATGTCACACATGCACAAAGATTACTTTCACTTTACAGGGTGTAAGATGCACATTACCCCTCAACTTGTTTCACATTTCACAGGCCTCATCTATGAAGGAGAGAGTTTGGAGGACGAGCGTAAGCGACAAGAAGAAAATTAAGGAAACCGTCACTTTGTTTATGCGTATGAAAATGGGTCGAGGTACTTTGATATCATGGACATCAAGGGCCCAATGATGAAGATGTACGTGTACCTTGTGACAAAGTTAAATGGCCAAGAGAGATGGACCCAGGTAAACAAGGCCTGGTTGGATGTTTGTAAGAGGATTTTAGAGGGCACCATCTACAACTTATTTGAATTCATTACAGATGAGATTATCAACAGTGTGAAGGAAGGTGATAAAATACTTTTTGGTAATGTCCTATTAACCATTGTATTCTTAGAGATTGGGGTGTTAGATGCAACAAATGAATTTGTGTGGGAGTACCCTGCTAAAGACCCTTCACCCGTAAAGAGGTTTGAGAAGTACACCTGTGATAGTATGATGGCAATGCATAAGCTGCGCTTGGAGAAGTGTTACACGTGCATGAGGAACGCGACGGGGAAGAATGGAGGATCCCTGAACAACTGCTAGTGACGACCAAGGGAGAAGCTAAGTTTTTTATGTACCAAAATTTCTTCCTCGGTAGATTTAAATTGATGGATGAGACATGGAGCCTATGGTGCAAGCTCCCTTTTGCGTTCATAGCTCAACACTTCCAAGCGAGAGTGAATAGGTTCAAAGAATCAAAGAAGTTGAAGTTGGACCTTGGTAATCTAGACCAAGATCATAGAGAAATACTTAAGGGGTTGCTCTACCCCAAAAAGTATGTGTCACATGAGGTCTAAATGATGAGACCCATGACTTTTCCCATTACAGGAGTGACCATGGCGTGATTATACCTCCACATAAGACCCAAATTTAAGAAGGGCACGTATCTGGAGAATGAGATATCCATACCTGAGGACCCAACTGGAAGGAAGAGACCCACACCCAAGCAAAAGGAAAAAGAACCAAAGGAGAAAGTACCAAGTGTAGTGAATACACATGTAATAGGTAGCCTACAGGACAAGCTAAAAATAAGTATGTATTCATGCAAGAAAGAGTCCATAGTCAAAGAGAAGACTTCAGAGCCAGAGAAGCTGTTAGACAAGGAGTCATTGGAAGAAGAAGAGACAAATTCACTTGCATCGATATCCCCATTTGGAAAGATGCAAAAGATGATGGAGGAGTTGGATTCTAAGTACACTGAGAGCTTGGGGGCCTACGAGGGTGAAAGGGATGATGATGAGGAAGATAAGCCTGAGGTAAACCAAGAACATGTGTTCAGTGTACATGACTTAAAGGAGGGAGGAGGAGAGAATAATGAGTACACCTTTGCATGGAGAGAGGGAAGCTAGGAGGGGGAAGGTGCCCGGGAAAAGGAAGGGAGTGAAGAGGTAAACAAGGAGGCAGAAAGAGAGGCTGAGAAGGTCATTGAGACCTTGGTAGAAGAGGGGTTAGAATGCAATGTTGAGCTTGTAATGAATGAGGATAAGGAGGAGAGTGGGGAAAAGGACCATAGTAGCACTGGAGGCCCCACTTTAACTATAAATATTCCTAAATGCATGTGCACAAGAGGAAATAACGTGGAGGAGGAGAGGCCATGGTTAGGTTATATTGATGACCCCGATAAAGTGTTGCATGCATGGTTCTAAAGCACGGTTCTAGTAGAGGGCTCCTAAAAATGTCAACTTTTAATAAGGAGGCTGCATACCCATGGAAAAGGAAGATGCTCTCATGGGCATTTGAGTCCCATCTTGATGAGCTAGAATTCAAAGTAAGCCATGAGGCAATAATAACATTGCCGAAATCAAAAGGAGACAACCCATTGGTGAATGCTCAACAACTCCCAAATGATAAATTATACACCACACTCAACAAGGTTTCTATTGAGGTCGAAGCTATACTCTTTTGCTGGAATGATAGAATTAAAGATATAGAGAATGAACTAGAGAAGAAAGAGGAAGAGCTAGCTACGGGGATAAAGGAGCTAAGACAATAAAATATGATCAATGCCCAATTTCAACGCGAGTTAATGGACGAGAAGGCAAGAGTAAGTTAGGTATACAAAAATATGGAGTCCATTATAGATGTAATAGTGTTGAATCATCGGACCTAGTGCCTCCCTGCATGGAAATATGCATCGCCTAGAATGCCTAGAGGACTTAACAAGAATCCTCACCATGGAGAGGTAGCTGCATTGGCAATAAATATTGTCTTGTGGAAAATTGGTGGGCTTTCATCCAACGCTATGGGAATATAAGTCCCTTTACTTGACTGGTGCAATTTTCCATAGGTGCATGCATAAAATATGGGTTTCAATGGTGGCCTTTCAACGAGAGATCCAATAGGGGCACTCTATTAACCCTGTGGCGAGCTAGCAATGTCTTGCTCGAGAAGAAAAATTTTCTTGGAAAGGGGAAGGAGAGTGAAATGCAGGTAGGAAAAAACTAATGTTATGAGTAGAATATCATATTCCCGCACACATTAATTAGAAATTTCATTTACATGCATTTATAGTTAGAAGAAAAAAAAATCCATAGGAGAAGCTACAAGATGAATGAAATTCATTGGTCGCAAGTACCAATCAATCCCTCAATCAAAAAGGTGAAAATTTCTTCTTTTATTATTGAAGCTGAAGCAGAATTTGTCTGAGCTTTGAGAATAGATGAAAATATAAGGAGAAGGAAAACAAAAAAGGTATGGTGTTTTCTGTCTTTTCTAGGTATAGAGCACTCTGGTCTTTTTGAAATCAATTGTCATCCCTGGAATGGATCTAAAGAGACATTATATCTCATGCCAAAATAGTTACAAATTTACAAATCATTTACGCCTCTTCAAATTCCTCCATTACGAAGAAAAAAACTCATGTTGGGTTAAAACCAGATCTTACAACACGAACATTACATTTGGTTTTCCGGTTTGAATACAAACCGTTTGATTTTCTCTTATAACTTTAAAATTAGGTTTTCCACGTTGTAAGAAGAGATTGGAGTGGGTGGGAAGTCCTTTGCATTTTGTGATTTTTAGAGATTTGGCAATTTGGAACAAATTGGCTGCACCCCTACTTAAAATTTTTAACTTAAGAACGTGGCACGTTTTCATTAGAAATGGGCTCACGGCCCTTTTCTCAACGTTTTAACCTTTTTTGGAAAAAAGGCTCAAAAACTCAAATTTCTCCGTCGTTCCGCTCTCCCACTTTGACTTTTTCTGTATAGCCTGATTAGGGTTGCGGGTCACTTTTTAGCTTTTCACCTTTTTTGCAAAGAGGCTTAAAAACACAAATATCTTCACTGACCCACTACTCCAATTGAAATCTTGACATGTGGCATCTTCTGATTGGCAATGGGCTCATGTCCCTTTTCTAAACATTTTAACCTATTTTGGAAAAAGGCTAAAAAACTCAAAGTTCTCTGCCATTCGCTCTTCTGCTTTGAATTTTCAATGACGGGCTGAGACCTTGGTGGAGACATAGAGAATTTTAGAAAATTTACTTCACTTTTGCTAATTTTGTTAAATTTCCAAAAGTCCCTCGATGGCCTGCTCTCCCACTTTGAATTTTCAACGGCGGGCTTCAGCTTTGACTTTTTCCTTTATAGCCTGATTGGGGCTGTGGGTCACTTTTTAATTTTTCACCCTTTTTACAAAGAGGCTCAAAAACAAAAAATTCTCCACTAAACCACTTCCGATTAGGTATGTTCATGTACCCATGAATGATGGAGCCAAAATTTTACGGGAAGAAAACACCCATCGTTTCGACTGTGGGAAAAATACACAGAGGAAGAGAACTTCATCATTTTGAGTCCAATTTTTGAATTTTCTTCATGAGCTAGAGGCATGGAGGCAAAAAAATTATTTGACAACCTAGGACATAGAACACACAAATAATTTTGATAAAAAGGATATTAAGGAGGATATTACGTGCACATACTTTGGGAGATGGAGAATTTTCCAAAATGAGAAAAATAGAGATTTAAAAAGCACTAGGGCACAATTTTTGCTATTTCCTCAAACTTTTAGCTTGGATTAGATAATTTAAGAGGGTGAGAGCTCAAAATTTTGAATTTAACTTGGAAAAAAAAAAGTGATTTTCGGGAGACAACAGTTGGCTCTAGCTTGGAGACATGGCATGGACTGAGCATGATGAAGACATGGTATGAGGATCCAGAATCTCAAATTTTTAAACCGTATAACATTGGTAAGTGCCTTATCCTCCGATACTTATAGAGTCACGTATAATTATAAGAAAGAATGGAAGAGAGAAGAAACACACAAGCCAAACCACACACAACAAAAACCAAACAAAACTAAACCAAAACCACACACAATGAAAAGGAAAAACACACCTATGAAAGCACCTATGATACAAGGCGGGGGACAACCCACTTTCACTGATGATATAGCTTCAAGTATTACCAACTTATAGGTAATTCCAATGGCATTCTATCCAAGTATGAGAGGAGAAAAAAATTCTCACCACAAGCTCCATGAATTTGGAATGGGCCCAACCATAATGAATCAAACTTTCCATGGCTTCCCTTTAGTTCTCTTCTCTTGTCCTATAGCAGGAAAAAATCTCCAACTTTGAAATCTCGTGCTTTGTTCTTCTTGTAAAAATTTTTCTTCACTTTAAATTGATGCTCCTTAATTCTATCCACCACTTGGCATCTACTTTCTTCCAACTTCTCCAGGAAGAGGATCCTCTTGTCAATGGAGTCTTTGTATTGACCATCTTCTATTTCTTGTAGCAACTTGAGAGATGGCATCTCAATTGTGAGGGGAATCTCTACCTCAACTCCATACAACATTTGGAAAGGTGACATACCTATTTCCTTCTTAGGAGTGATCCTATTGGCCCACAATGCATCATATAACTTCTTGTGCTAGTTCCTTTGATTCTCATCTACCAGCTTGTGAACAATGGTCACAATGTTCTTGTTGCTTGACTCATCTTGCCCATTTCCCTATGGGTAGTAGTCAGAAGAGTGAGATAGGGAGATTCCAAATCCATAACAAAAATCTGTGAGCTCCTTGGAAGAGAAATAGGTGGCATTGTCTACAAAAATTTTCTGTGGTATTCCAAAATGAACAATGGTATTCTCCTTAATAAAGTTGTAGATTGTTTGAGTTGGCTTTCTTGGTTAGTAATCATTTCTAGTGATTACATAAGTATGACTGCACTAGAATGAGGATTCAAAACACCAAAAAAATCTAGCCCCCATTGCTGAAATGGTTCTTCAATCACCATAGGCCTGAGTGGCAATGCATCTAGTTATGGCTTTTCAACAAATTTTTGGCATGCTTTTTATTTAGAAACCTAATACTGAGTGTTTGCAAAAATAGAGGGAAAATAATATATCCCTCTAAGGATCTTATGTGTGGTGACCATTGCTGAGAAATTTCCACCACAAGCTTGATCATGATATGCCTTGAGAAACTTTTCTTGCTGCTCCTTATCTACACACCTGAGGAAACAACCATCTAGGCCTCTCTTGTAAAGTGCATGATTCTAGATCACAAACTTGGCTACCTTTAGCTTAAGTATCCTTATTTTTTTGTAATAAATATGAGGAGGGAATTATCCATACGTTAGGTAGTAAGAAATGTCAATATACGACACAATGAAGAGTGGTAACAAAGAGCACCTATGGACTATCTCCGAATAGGTTGAGCAAACAACATCGTTTTCTCACTCTTTGAACCCTCGGATCTTCATCATCAGCAATCAGTGGCACAAACCATTACCTCTTACCAGATTAGAGGGTCTAATCTCTAAGTCATATTCTTGGGTCTTTGCAATCTAACTTCCTCTCTTAGCCCTAGGATCTTGATGAGTCAAAATGGACTTGATTGTACTTCTAGGGACCATCACCATTGTATGGGAATTGAGAATGTATAATCTAAAACTTTTAATAGTTTTGACTATTATGTAGGCATGTTTCTCCAATTGGATATACTTTAGCTCATGATTTTTCAAAGTATAGCTCATGAAAGAAAGCAGGTGCTTCAAACCTTCATCATTTTTTGAACAAGGACAATAGAGAGTGTATGTTATGATGAACACCAATACATCATGAACTCCTTGTTGCAATCAGGAGATACAAGAGTTAGAGCTTTGGTAATGGCTTTCTTGATCTCCTCAAATGTTGATTTTCCTTATTCCACTTGAAATGTGTTTGAGGCTTCATCATGGAAGTTATATGCTTAGTCGGTTCGAGAAAACTCGGACATAAAATGATGAAGGAAGTTTACCTTTCCAAAGAAGGAATGAACTCCCTTCTTCTTTGGTTGGTAAGGCTAGTCCTTGGATAGCTATGATCCTCTCGGGATCAATGTGTGCTCCATGTTTGTTCACAATGTGTCCTAACAACATACCTTCTCGTGACTCCAAAAATGCACTTTTTGGATTTAGAGAGATTCCATGTTTCCTACACCTTGTAAGGACTTACTCTAAATGACGAGATATGATCTACCCTCCTCTCTCGAAAAAACCATGAGATCATCAAGGTAAATGAAAATGCAATGTTTAAAATATTTAAAGGCGAAGTCCATTGCTCTTTGGAAAGTGGCTTCAACATTGATCAAGCCAAAAGGCATTCTGTTGTAGGCAAAAGTGCCCCAATGTGTTGTGAAGGCTGTTTTGTTGTAATCCTCTTCTGCCACCTTGATTTGGTTGTACCATGAGAATCCATCAAGTAAAAAGAGTATTTTAGTGCTTGTAAAATATGATCCAAGATTGGAAAAGGGTAGTTGTCCTTGAGAGATTCTTGATTCAAATTTCTGAAGTCTACACAAATCCTTATTTCCCCATTCTTCTTCCTTACTAGCACAATGTTAGCCACCCATGTTGAATGGTGGATGGGGAAGACAATTCTAGCATTGAGCATCTTTGTCACCTCTTCTTTGATAACATCAAAATCTTTGGATTTGTTATCCTGAAAAATTGACAAGGGAAATTTGTAGGTAACCATACCAAAAATTATGTTTTGGCCCCAAGGAAGTTTGATAATATTCAAAATAACCCAAAACTCACTTTCAAAAAATTAGGTTATTTCCAGACTTAGCCATTTTTAGCCATTTTCTAATGGGGAGAAATTGTCGTGTTGGCGTGCCCAAAGTTGTGCCACTAATTAAAGAGCAATTGTCATGTTGACATGCCAAAATTTGTGCCAATGGGGAGAAATTGTCGTGTTGATGTGCCGAAAGTTGTGCCAATGGGGAGAAATTTTCGTGTCGACATGTGAAAAGTTGTGCCACTTTACAAAGGGGAATTTTTTTTTTGTCGATGTGCCGAAAGTTGCACCACTTTACAAAGGGGAAAAATTGTCATGTCGACATGTAGAAAAGTGCGCCCTTTTACACTGCGAAGAGTAGTCCCTTCTTTTTGGGATGTGTTGATATTTTTGTAAAATATTTAAAAAGCATGTTGGCATACACGATGACCTCATCCATGTTGCACCATGGGATGTTGCCATCCAAAAACTTGTCCAAAGTCAACTGTTGACTTTTTAGATATTTTATAAATATCTTGTAAGATGTTTTTAAGGGATTAGTTTACTTTGGTCTTCTTTCCTCCTCTCCTTCTATAAATACTTTGGAATACTTGTTGTATTAAGGGGTGGACATTTTTGTAAGAAAAGAGAAATGAGGAGAGAAATACTTTGTGTTTTCTTGTAAAAAAGAAATATTAATACACATATTCATAAATTGTTCTCAATATATGTGTTATTTGCATCAGATCTTTCTTAAGTTATATCTATGTTTTTATTCTATTAGATTCATTCCTAAGATTGTCATATGTTCATCCGTATTACTTTATTTGTTTATGCAAGTAAGTTTGGCTATGTTTACTACCAACCTAAAGCATAAAACTTGAGCTTTATGTCTTGGAATTCATTTCTTTTCTTCCTTCATATCTATCCTCCTCTCTGTTCGTCCCCTCCTACCTTTCTATTCGTTGTTGGAACTACCTCTATTGGGATGAGATCCCAAAACCCCTAAAGTTATAATAGTGTAGATTTTCTGATTCCTACACTATAGATTAGCAATAAACTAGTTTCGCTTTGCTATCTCAAAGAGGGGCTATGCCCTACACACTGTTGGCTTGTTTCCCCATGACCTGCCTAACCGACAGTTTTTCAAACCAATAGTTTTTTGCGACTCCGTTGGGGATCAAACTAAGGAAATAATTAAAAATTGTAAAAATCACTACCAGATTACAAATTTTAACTCTTTGTTAAAAATTATTATTTTTGCATAAGTGATCGAAACTAAAAATTTCCTTATACAAATCCATAGATCTGGACCAGATAGAGACTTTTAGTTCACTGAGTTTTTACAAAAACTTGTATATTTCAATAGATCTGAGATTCTAACATATTATGTTATTTTCAAAACCTTGCAAAATTCAGGTCAAAGATCCAAAATCAGCATTCTAAATTAAACCACTTTTTATCCTTATTAATATTTATCATAAAACCAAAATCGGTGATTATTTTAAAAGTGTAAATTAAATATTGAAAAAGTACATGTTGCTGATTTTTGCCAAAAAAATCAGAAAATCAGTAAGTATAAATAAAAATATTGTTGTAAATCTACTCCTAATTGTTACAGATCTGAATGGGTATCGTTGGTGGGTGAACCATTTTCTCATAGAAAAAGAACTCGTGGGGAAGTTGATCCAATTTTTTATCTACTTCAAAGGCACAATTTCAGTATCACTCCAGCACAAGTCACATCACTGAGCTCAATGGGTTGATTAGCAAGAAGTGCCTCGCCTCCATGAAAGAGCCAAATTTCACAGGGTGCCTTGACATCAACTTGCAATGCTTTATTACTAAGTGGAACCACACTCCCCGCTCGCGTTATTTTTCCTACTTTTCAAATGGAAAAAAACCTACCTGTACCATGGGGAAATGCCATGGGTCCTCTAGCACTACCGTATCTAGTCTACCCCCTCCCTCATGAAAATCACAAAAAAATTCTAGAAATTTGATGGGAGCGGAAATCAAAGCATAGACGTGCATATAGCTATGTTTATTATGTCATGTAGCATTTTGGATGTGACTCATGAGGACGTATCGGTATGTCTCTTTTTGAAGGCCTTGTAAGGTCCTACAGCAGAGTGGTTCTAACACTTACTAGCTGCATCCATCACCAGTTGGGCCACATTATAGACTACATTTGAAGACAGATACAAACCTTCAGAAGATGCATTTATGTTATTGTCACAAATCACTCACATGAAGAAGGAGACCAATGAAACCATGTGTGATTTTATCACCTAATTCAATTCACTAATCAACCATGTCGCTTGTCATGATTCGACATTAGAGAATCAAAAGTGTTTCTTCTTGAACACCATGAGTTTAAAAGTAAGTTTCTTACTTTTATAGGAACAAATACCCACCTTGGCCCTTACTCAAGCTATGGCCATTCGGATAGAAGACAACCTTCTTATATCTAGTGAGTTAAGATGAGAGCCATCAAAATCAAAGGCTTCAACTTCTTCTTAGGCTACCTCATCAGATCCAACATTCCAGAAGATGGCGAATGACTTGCTCTCATTAAAGAAGCAATTGGCTCAAACATCGTCTACCACTCCATACCGAGATATCCCACGGAGGAAATTCACTCCCAACAACACCCCCCAAAGGCCATGTTTTCCTACTACTTCTCCAAGGTTAGCAATTGAAGCCCCTTCGGTTAATGCTTTGGTTGAAATCAAAGAAGATGATCCAAATTACGAAGAACCTTTGTCGCAAGGTGAAGATGACCAAGATGTTGGTGAACCAACTAGTGACTCTACTATTGGGTATATGGAATTTGAAGACAAGGAATTTTATGAAGAAGATGCTACTTAAGGGTACGCGAGTGGAAAATCATACGCAGTTTTCACTCACTCACAAGGAAAAGAAGCAAAGATTGTTGCTAAAAAACAAAAGGAAAAGGTTGTGGTAACTCCTCCTCCAACGATCGCTAAAAGAGGTAATCCCCTTCCTACTCAACCTCCAATTAAACCTTTTGTAAAGAAATATTTTCCTCATATTTCTCCTCTAATTCAACCTTCCTCCAATCCTATAAAGACTAGTAATCCTCCTCCACAAATGTGAAACAAAGGACTCATTCCTTTGTTAGCTCAACCATTCATCACATTCGATATAATTGATCACACCAAAAAGACCAAAATCCAGATGTTTGAAGTTGAGTACCTTTAGTCTAACCCAAAGCAGCTTATAAGATTAACTAAGTATATCTAAAGCTATGCTACCATCTCTCCTCCCATTCCCCCAAAAGGAATTCTGCCCGCTCCTCCTACATCTCACGTAAACATCACCTTGACTTTCGTGTCGAGGAACATTGAACCTTTTACCTATCTCTCCGATCCCAATGGTCATAAAATAAGCAAATTCGTATAATTGATTCTGGATCTTCGATAATGTCATGCCAACAAAGGTCACCCATGCTTTGGGCCTCACACTTACTAAACCTTTTGGTAGATGCTACTCCATGGAAACCAAGCAAGTACCATTGATTGGTTAGATCAAGGATGCACAGTTTACACCCTCGGCATTTCCTAAGAAAAGGGTAAAAATGACTATTCTCGTAGCTGATATTCCAGCAAAGCATACATGATATTTCTAGGGAGGAGCTTTTGTAAAGAAGTTGGTGGGGAAATTCATATGGACTGGTCCAAAGCTAGGATTCCTGTCAAAGGGGTGATGTAGATGTTGGAACCAGAATCACAAAAGAAATATCTAGTCACCAATTCTGATGACCCTAAGGCTCAGATTCTTTTTGAATCATCAGGGATGGGGAACTACTTCCTATCCACCGACTCAGATAGAATGGACATTCTCATCAAAAAGAGGATCTCAAAAAAGTATGGACATTGCAGTTTGATGGCAGTTGTGCGACAAGTGGATGCGGTGTTGGGGCTGTTCTAATATCTCTGAAGAGGAAATTTTCCATTTTTCTTTCAAGTTGTAGTTCTTTAATATGAATAATACTATCGAGTATGAATCCTTGTTACTTGGCATGCAAGCTGCAAAAGAGAAGGGAATCAAAAATCTGAGAGTGCAAGGTGATGTTGAGCTAATTTTCAATCAGGTAAAAGGGATATATCAAGTAAAAAATGACCAACTCAGACACTACCGTAATGCAGTATGGGATAACATCAAAGAATTTGATTTTTTTCTTAATCAAAGCAGTTCCACAAGCTCAAAATGACATGGGTGATTCATTGGCCATCTCAACCTCTCTCATGCTCCCTCACCCAGGGTTAAAAAAAGATACATATACCATTGAGGTGGTTTTTTGCCCAAGTGTACCAGATAACTCACAATATTGGCAAGTGTTCAATGATGACATCCAACTTATCATCTTTTTGGAGAAAGCTGAAAATTTCACGAACTTCATTTTGTGAGATCAACTTCTACGGGTCATGAGTCCCTCACCGATCAAACACATGAATCAAAAGGATACGATAATGCTTAAAGGAAATAATATTCTGAAAGGTATGGTTTCTTTAGAATTCTTATTTGATAATCATGACCGTTTTGTTAAGAAAAAGTGACAGGATGATCCTTCCTCTTCTCTAGAAACTAAATCCGTCAACGGGCTATGAGAACATCCTCGTTTTGTGAATATCGGAAGTGTTGTACGCTCGAGGAAAATTAGAAATTTGTCAAGTTGCTAAAAAAGTATATGGATGTGTTAGCATGGTCTTATGCTAATCTGAAATCTTTCAAGCCAAAGGAAATTCAACACGACATTCCACTTAAGGATGACGTCAAACCTTTCCATCAAAAGCAGAGGCATTACAAACCCAAAATCTCAGGTACCATTTAGGTTGAAATTCAGAAAATGCTAGACAAAAGAATTAATTTTCCAATTCATCACGAGTTCTGGGTTGTAAATATTGTTCTGTGTAGAAGAATAATGGTGAAATATGCATATGCATAGACTTTCGCAACTTGAACCAGTCATCCTTATAAGATAACTATCCACTACCGATAATGGATCAAGTGCTACAAGAAGTAACCGGTTCAGAAATTTTATCTATGCTTGATAGTTTTTAGGTTACAATCAAATTCAAGTCATGCCTGAAGATCAGTTCAAAACAACATTCACCACTCCTTGGGGTACCTTCAAATATAGCAGAATACCATTCGGTTTAATCAACAGTGCTAGCTTACAACAAGTAATGGACTTTGTATTCAAAGGTATGATGGGAAAAGTCATTGTAGTTTTCCTAGATGACCTGACCGTGTTCTCCAAAAATGAAGTGATCATTGCAATCATTTGGAACAAGACTTGATTATATGTTGAGAGCACGGGATCTTGCTAAATCCCAAGAAGTCAGTTTTTGGGGTCACGAAGGAAAGATACTAGGACACATCGTTAGCAGAGAAGGAACTAAGATAGATTTTGAAATTCTCAAGGCTATTTAGAGCCTTAATTTTCCTACAAGCAAGACTGGTGTTCACTCTTTCTTCGGAAAGGTAAATTTTATTAGATGCTTTGTTCCTAATTTTGCTAACAAGACTCATCATATATCTAATATGATGAAAGGGTACAAAAAATTCTAATGGAGTGATGAAGGTAGGACATCATTTGGAGACATATAAACATCCATCACTCACGCCCCCATTCTGGTGTGCCTTGACTTTAGCAAAGACTTCATCATTTATAGTTATGCATCTGTGCATACTGTATCAGGTATCTTGATGTAAAAGAACTTTGAAGATATTGAATCCTGATTACTTTCATGAGCTCTCATCTTAAGCCTCATGAACTCAAGATGTCACAATTAGAGAAGCATTCCTTTCCCATGGTAAAAGCGTCAACAATTTCTACTACTACATTTTGAATTCTCGAGACAGTAGTGCTTGTTCGGACATGGTTGTTAAGTCTATCCCGAATCAATAGGAGTTAGTTAGCTTGCGAGGGAAGTCGATCAAAAAGGTCCAAGAATACGATCTAGACATTAGGCCACCCAATTTGGTAAGGGTTAAAATCACCGTGTCGCCTAATGGCTAAAAATAAAGACTCGAGGTACTGAAGAGAAAGCTGATCACATTGATGGAGAACAAAATGAACTAGAGAAGGAGGATTCTTTGTCGATGGTTTTGTTTATTGCAACCAATGAAAAATGGTATTCTAACATAAAATTATTTCTCACCTATCGTGAGTGCTCAACTCACCTAACCACAAAGGAAAAGTGAATGGTGAAGCTCAGAGCTGCAAGATATGTCATATGGGATGATGGATTTTACAAACGTGAAAGCGACGACATTTTTATACGATGTGTTGATAAGCCGTAGTAGGTAAAAATGTTGGAGAGTTTCATGACTCAGCCTATGCTGGTCACTTCTCCTCATCAGTAACAACACATAAAATCATTCAGCCAGTACTACTGGCCAATGCTATTTCAAGATGCAGCCACCTAGGTAGCAAAATGTGAACTTTGCCAACAGTTTGTTGGAAAACCAAAGTTGGCTACGTTTCCCCTTAGGCCCATCATTATTGACGAACCATTCAGGCAATGGGGAATTGATTTCATTAGAGCACTCAATCCTCAATCAAGTGCTAGACATAGTTATGTCCTAACAACAACGGATTACTTCATGAAATGGGTGGAGGCCATACCTGTCAAGCATGCCACTTCTGAAGTTGTTTGCAACTTCATCAAAGAGAATATTATTGTGAGATTTGGCATTCCACACAAAATTGTTTCTGATAATGCTTCCAACTTCTCTTCATGGGAAGTTATTTGTTTTTTTTATGGATACAAAATAACCTTGGCTCATTCTTCTAATTATTACCCTCAAGGAAATGGTCAAGTAGAATCCAGCAATAAGAACCTAGTAACTATCATACGGAAGCTAGTTGATGGAAACCAGCAGTATTGGCACAAATCATTATACAATTCTTTATGGGTGGATCGTATCACTCCAAAGAGGTCTCTTAGTATGTCACCTTTCTAGGTGTTATATAGGATCGATGCTGAAATCCCTATCTCCACAAAAATTCCTGCTCTATGCTTGGCTCGAGCAATTGAAGATGAAAATTTTTAGAATTCTCTTAAAAAGAGGATCATGTACTGCGAACTTGAAGAAAATCAAGTAAGAGTGGTCAACAAGATCACTAAACATCGAAATAAAGTTAAGAGGCTCTTCGACAAGAAAGCTAAGCAAAAAGATTTCCAAGTGGGAGATCTTGTTCTTCTATGGGACAAATGAAGAGAACCGAAGGGTATGCATGGGAAGTTTGAATCTCTTTGGAGAGGGCCATACAAAATAAAGCAACTCAACGAAGGGAATAGTTTCTATCTCTCATATCTGGATGGAACCAAAATACCGCTTCCCTATAGCGAGCAACACCTAAAGATCTTCAGGAAGTAGAGCTTGCTCTCTTCTTTGTACAGTTTGCTTTTGTTGTGTGTTTGCTTTCTATTGTTGTGTGTTCCCTTCCTTTTTTATTTTCCCTTATTTTTGACTCTCTGTAACCCAATGGATAGGCACATGAAAATCTGGGATTCTCTACCCTTAAGTTTCACTCAAAGATAGTCCCCAGAAAGAGCCAGCTGTTATCCTGCAAAATTGACAAGGGAAATTCACAGGTAACCATACCAAAAATTTTGTTTTGGCCCCTAGGGAAGTTTGATAACATTCGAAATAACCCAAAACTCCCTTTTAAAAACTCAAGTTGTTTCCAGACTTATCCATTTTTAGCCATTTTCCAATGGGGAGAAATTGCCGTGTCGACGTCTTTGAAAGTCGCCACTGGGGAGAAATTGTCATGTTGATGTGCCAAAAGTTGTGCCAATGGGGAGAAATTGTCATGTCTACGTGCTGAAAGTTGCGCCAATGGGGAAAATTTTTTGTGTCAATGTGCCAAAAGTTACACCACTTTATAAAGGGGAATTTTTTTGTGTCGATGTACTGAAAGTTGCGCCACTTTACAAAGGGGAAAAATTGTCGTGTCGACATGCAGAAAAGTGCGCCCTTTTACACTCAAGAGTAGTCCCTTCTTTCTGGGATGTGTTGATCTTTTTGTAAAATATTTAAAAAGCATGTTGGCATACATGATGACCTCATCCATGTTGCACCATGGGATGTTGCCATCCAAAAACTTGCCCAAAGTCAACTGTTGACTTTTTAGATATTTTGTAAATATCTTGTAAGATATTTTGTAAGTAGTTAGTTTGCTTTTGTCTTCTTTCCTCCTCTCCTTCTATAAATACTAGAATACTTGTTGTATTTAGGGGTGGACATTTTTGTATAAAAAGAGAAGTGAGGAGAGAAAGACTTTGTGTTTTCTTGTAACAGAAGAAATATTAATACACATATTCAGACTTTGTGCTCAATATATGTGTTATTTGCATCAGATCTTTCTTAAGTTAGATCTATGTTTTTATTCTATTAGATTCATTCCTAAGATTGTCATATGTTCATCAGTATTGCTTTATTTTTTTATGCAAGTAAGTTTGGCTCTGTTTACTACCAACCCAAAGCATAAACCTTCTGACCTTTCTGTCTTGGAATTCATTTCTTTTCTTCCTTCAGATCTATCCTCCTCCGTTCCTTCCCTCCTACCTTTCTATTCGTTGTTGGAACTACCTCTACTAGGATGAGATCCCAAACCCCCTGAAGTTAGAATAGTGTAGATTTGCACAAATTCTTTCTTGATAGATTAGCAATAAACTAGTTTTGCTTTCGTTGTCTCAAAGAGGGGCTATGCCCTGCACATTGTTGGCCTATTTCCCCATGACTTGCCTAACCGAAAGTTTTTGGACCAATAGTTTTTGGTGACTCCGTTGGGGATCAAACTAAGGAAATAATTAAAAATTTAAAAATCACTACTAGATTGCAAATTTTAACTCTTTGTTAAAAATTAAATTTTTGCATAAGTGATCGAAACTGAAAATTTCCTTATACAAATCCATAGATCTGGACAAGATAGAAACTTTTAGTTTGCTGAGTTTTTACAAAAACTTGTATATTTCAGTAGATCTGAGATTCTGACATATTATGTTATTTTCAAAACCTTCCAAAATTCAGGTCAAAAATCTGAAAATCAGCTTTCTAAATTAACCCATTTTTTATCCTTGTTAATATTTGTAAGAAAATTTCAATTGGTGATTATTTTAAACGGTAAATTAAATATTGAAAAAGTACATGCTGCTGATTTTTTCTAGAAAAATCAGAAAATCAGCAAGTATAAATAAAAATATTGTTGTAAATCTGCTCCTAATTGTTGCAGATTTGAACGAGTACACTGGCAGTGAACCATTTACTCATAGTAGAAGAAATCATGGGGAAGTTGATCTAATTTTTGATTTACTTCAAAGGCACAATTTTAGTATCACTCCAACATGATTCACATCACTGAGCTCAGTGGATCGATCAACAAGAAGTGCCTCACCTCCACAAAAGAGCTAGATTTCACAGGGTGCCTCGACATCAACTTGCAGTGCTTTATTACTAAGTGGAACCACACTCCCTGCTCACATTCTTTTTCCTACTTTTCAAATGGTAGAAAATCTACCTATACCATGGGGAAATGCCATGGGTCCTCTAGCACTGCCGCATCCAGTCAACCCCCTCCCTCACAAAAATCATAAAAATTCCCAAAATTTGATGGGAGTGGAAATCAAAGCACGGACGTGCATATAGTTGCGTTTATTATGTCATGTAACATTCTATATGTGACTCGTGAGGACATATCGGTATGTCTATTTCTGGAGACCTTACAAGGGCCTGTAGTAGATTGGTTCTAGCACTTACAAGCTACATCCATCACTAGTTGGGCCACATTATGGATTGCATTTGAAAAGAGATACAAACCTTTAGAAAATGCATTTGCGTTATTGTCACAAATCACTCACATGAATAAGAAGACCAATGAAACCATGGGTGATCATATCCAATTTTCACTTGCTCTTAAGGAAAAGAAGCAAATATTGCTAGTGAAAAACAAAAGGAAAAGGCTGTGGTAACTCCTCCTCCAACGATCGCTAAAAGAGGTAATGCCCTTCCTACTCAACCTCTAATTAAACTTTTCGTCAAGAAATCTTTTCCTCTTGTTTCTCCTACAATTCAGCCTTCCTCCAATCCCATAAAGACCAATAATCCTCCTCCACAAATGAAAAATGAAGGACTCATTCCTTCGTTAGCTCAACCCTCGGTCACATTCGATATAATTGATCACGCCAAAAAGACCAAGATCTAGATGTTTGAAGTATATTACCTTCAAAGATAACCCGTGAGTAGCTTATAATATTAACTAAGTATATCCAAAGCTAGGCTGTCATCTCTCCTCCCATTCCCCATAAGGAATTCTTCCCACTCCTCCTACGTCTCACATAAATGTCACCTCAACTTCCACATCGGAGAAAATTGAACCTTTTTACCTATCTCTCTTGATTAATGGTCATAAACTAAACAACTGTATAATTTATTCTGGAGCTTTTGATAATGTCATGCCAACCAAGGTCACCCATCCTTTGGGTCTCACACTTACTAAACCTTTTAGCAGATGCTACTCCATGTAAACTAAGCAAGTACCATTGATTGGTCAGATCAAGGATACACAGTTTGAATTCGTGGCATTTCTGAGAAAAGGGTAAAAATGACTATTCTCGTAGCTGATATTCCAGTAACATATGAGATATTTCTAGGGAGGAGCTTTTGTAAAGAAGTTGGTGGGGAAATTCATATGGACTGGTCCAAAGCCAGGATTCCTATCAAAGGGGTGATGCAGACGTTGGAACCAGAATCACAAAAGAAATATCTAGTCACCAACTTTGATGACCCTAAGGCTCAGATTCTTTTTGAATTGTCAAGGATGGGGAACTACTTCCTATCCACTAACTCAGATAGAATGGATGTTCTCATCCAAAAAGAGGATCTCAACAAAGTATGGACATTGTAGTTTGATGGCAGTTGTGTGACAAGTGGATGTGGTGCTGGGGTTGTTCTAATATCTCCTGAAGAGGAGATTTTCCTTTTTCTTTCAAGTTGCAGTTCTTCAATATGAATAATACTGCTGAGTATGAATCCTTGTTACTTGGCATGCAAGTTGTAAAAGAGAAGGGAATCAAAAATCTGAGAGTGCAAGGTGATGTTGAGCTAATTTTCAATCAGGTAAAAGGGATATATCAAGTAAAAATGACCGCCTCGGTGCACTACCCCAATGCAATATGGGATAGCATCGAAGAGTTTGATGTTTTCTCAATCAAAGAAGTTTTGCAATCTCAAATTGGCATGGCTGATTCATTGGCTATCTCAGCCTCTCTCATGCTCCCTCACCCAAGGTTAAAAATAAATACATATACCATTGAGGTGGTTTTTCACCCAAGTGTACTAGATAATTCATAACATTGGAAAGTGTTCAATTATGACAACTAACTTATCACCTTTTTGGATAAAGATGACAATTTCAAAGAACTTCATTTCAACGGACCAAATTCTACGTGTTGTGAGTCCCTTCATCGGGTCGTGCACATGAATCTGAAAAAGATACATTAATACAACTCAAAGGAAATAAGATTCTAAAAGGTTTGGTTTCCTTAGAACAGTTATTTGATAATCATGATTTTTTTGTTAAGAAAAAGTGACAGGATGATCCTTACTCTTTTCGAAAACCGAATCCATCAATCTAGGTCTTGTGGAACATCCTCATTTTGTGAATATTGGGAATTGTTGTATGCCCAAGGAAAAGTGGAAATTCGTCCGATTCTTAAAAAGTATATGGATGTGTTAGCATGGTCTTATGCTGATTTGAAATATTTCAAGCCAAAGGACATTCGGCATAAAATTTCACTCAAGGACGACATCAAGCCTTTCCATCAAAAGCAGAGGCATTACAACCCCAAAATCTCAGGTACCATCTAGGCTGAAATTTAGAAAATGTTGGATGCAAGAATTATTTTTCCAATTCATCATAGTACCTGGGTTGCAAATATTGTGCATATGTAGAAGAAGAATGGTGAGATACGCATATGCGTATACTTTCACAACTTGAACCAGTCATCCTTAAAAGATAACTATCCACTGCCGATAATACATCAAGTACTATAGGAAATAACCAGTTTAGAAATATTGTCTATTCTTGATGTTTTTTCAAAGGTTACACTCAAATTTAAGTCACGCCTGAAGATTAGTTCAAAAAAATGTTCACCACTCCTTGGGGTACCTTTGCTGCAGAGCGAGAATGTCATTCGGTTTGATCAATGCTAGTGCTACCTTCCAATGAGCAATGTAATTTTAATTCAAAGGTATGATGGGAAAATTCATCATAGTTAAAGTAGATGACCTGACCGTGTTATCTACAAAACGAAGTGATCACTGCGATCATTTGGAACAAGTCTTGATTAGATGTGGAGAGCACGAGATCTCGTTAAATCCCAAGAAGTCATTTTTTTGGGTCATAGAAGGAAAGCTGCTAAGACATGTTGTCAACAGAGAAGGAACTAAGATAGATGTCAAAAGGGTCAAGGCTATTCAGAGCCTTACTTTGCCTACAAGTAAGACTAGTGTTTACTCTTTATTCGGAAAGGTAAATTTTATTAGATGCTTTGTTCCTGATTTTGCTGAGAAGACTCATCATATATCTAATATGATGAAAGGGTTCCAAACATTCCGATGGAGTGATGAATGCAGGACATCATTCGAAGACATAAAAACTTTCCTCACTCACACCCCTATTCTCGGTGTGCCCGACTTTAGCAAAGACTTCATCATTTACAGTTATGTGTCTGTGAATACTGTATCAGCTATCTTGATGCAAAAGAACTCCGAAGATATTAAATCCATGATTTCTTTCATGAGCTCTCCTCTTAAGCCTAATGAACTCAATATGTCACAATTAGAGAAGCATTCCTTCACCATGGTAAAATCATTCAAAAATTTCCGCTACTACATTCTGAATTCTCATACAGTAGTACTTGTTCCGAACACATCTGTTAAGTCTATGCTGACTCAACAGGAGTTAGGGAGCTTCCGAGGGAATTGGATCACAAAGGTCAAAGAATACGATCTAGACATTAGGCCAACCAAGTTGGTAAGAGGTAAAGGCCTGTGTCAGATAATGGCTGAAAATAAAGACTCAAAGGTACTTGAAGAGAAAGATGATCACTTTGATGGAGAACAAAATGAACTAGAGAAAGTGGATTATTTGCCCATGGTTCTGTTTGTCATGCAACCAAAGTGATGAATGATATTTTGACATCACATTCTTTCTCACCTACGGCAAGTGCCCAACTCACCTAACTAGAAAGGAAAAGAAAACGGTGAATCTCAAAGTCACAAGATATGTCATATGGGATGATGGATTATACAAACGTGGAATTGATGGCATTTTTCTACGATGTGTTGATAAGCCGCAATAGGTAAAATTGTTGGATATTTTTCATGACTCAGCTTGTGGTGGTAAATTCCCTCATCAGTAACAACAAATAAAATTATTTAGGCAGGTACTATTGGCCAATGCTATTTCAAGATGCAGCCACCTCAGTAGAGAAATGTGAACTTTACCAACATTTTGTTAGTAAACCCAGCCGATCAGTTGTGTTTCTCCTTAGGCCTATCATTATTGACCAACCATTCGGGTAATGGGGAATTGATTTCATTGGAACATTCAATCCTCAATTGAGTTTTGGACATAGCTATTTCCTAACACCAATGGATTACTTCATGAAATGGGTGGAGGCCATACCTGTCAAGAATGCCACTTCTGAAGTTGTTTGCAACTTCATCAAAGAGAATATTATTGTGAGATTTGGCATTCCACACAAAATCATTGTTGGTAATGCTTCTAACTTCTCTTCACAAGAAGTTATTGGTTTTTGTTATGAATATGGAATAACCTTGGCTCATGCTTCTGATTATTACCCTCAAGGAAATTGTCAGGTAGAATCTAGCAACAAGAACCTAGTAATTATCATACGGAAGCTAATTGATGAAAACCAATGATCTTGGCATAAATCATTGTATGATGCTTTGTGGGTAGATCGTATCATTCCAAAGATGTCTCTTGGCATGTCACCTTTCTAGGTGTTACATGGGATTGATCCGAAATCCCTATCTCCACAAAACTTCCGCTCCGCACTTGATTTGAGTAATTGAAGATGAAATTTTTAGAATTCTCTTGAAAAGAAGATCATGTACTGATGGAACTTGAGGAAAAGTGAGTAAGAGTGGTCGAAAAGATCATTGTACATCGAATCAAGTTAAGAGGTTATTTGACAAGAAATCTAAGTAGAGAGATTTCCTTGTGCGAGATCTTGTTCTTCTGTGGGACAAATGAAGAGAACTGAATGGTATGCACGAGAATTTTGACTCTCTTTGGAGAGGGCCATACAAAATCAAGAAACTCAATGGAGGGAATAGTTTCTATCTCTCATATCTAGACGGAACCGAACTCCTGTGTCCCTATAGTGGGCAACACCTGAAGATATTTAGGAAGTAGAGCTTTCTCTCTTCTTTGTAAATTTTTCTTTCATTGTGTGTTTTCTTTCTGTTGCTATGTGTTCCCTTCCTTTTTCTTTTTCGTTTCCCTTGTTTTTGACTCTCTATAACCCAATGGATAGGCACATGAAAATATTAGATTCTTTACCCTTAAGTTTCACTCAAAGATAGTCCCCAGAAAGAGTTAGTTGTTATCCTGTAAAATTGACAAGGGCAATTCGCAGGTAACCATACCAAAAATTATTTTTTTGCCCCTAGGGAAGTTTGATAACATTTGAAATAACCCAACAATCCCTTTCAAAAAATAAAGTTGTTTTTGGACTTATCCATTTTTAGCCATTTTCCAATGGGGAGAAATTGTCGTGTCAACATGCCAAAAGTTGCGCCACTGGGGAGAAATTGTTGTGTTGACGTGCCAAAAGTTGCACCAATGGGGAGAAATTGTCATGTCAACATGCTGAAATTTATGCCAATGGAGAGAAATTTTCGTGTTGACGTGCCGAAAGTTGCACCACTTTACAAAGGGGAATTTTTTCTGTGTCGATGTGCTGAAAGTTGTGCCACTTTACAAAGGGGAAAAATTGTCATGTCGACATGTAGAAAAGTGAGCCCTTTTACACTCTGAAGAGTAGTCCCTTCTTTCTGGGATGTGTTGATCCTTCTTGTACAATATTTAAAAAGTATGTTGGCATACACGATGATCTCATCCATGTCGCACCATGGGATGTTGCCATCTAAAAACTTGCCCAAAGTCAATCTGTTGACTTTTTAGATATTTTATAAATATCTTGTAAGATATTTTGTAAGTAGTTAGTTTTCTTTGGTCTTCTTTCCTCCTCTCCTTCTATAAATACTTTGGAATACTTGTACTGGGGTGGAAATTTTTGTCTTCAAAGAGAAGTGAGGAGAGAAAGACTTTGTGTTTTCTTGTAACTGAAGAAATATTAATACACATATTCAAACTTTTGCTCAATATATGTGTTATTTGCATCAGATCTTTCTTAAGTTAGATCTATGTTTTTATTATGTTAGATTCATTCCTAATATTGTCATATGTTCATCAATATTGCTTTATTTATTTATGCAAGTAAGTTTGGCTCTGTTTACTACCATCCCAAAGCATAAACCTTCTGACCTTTCTATCTTGGAATTCATTTATTTTCTTCCTTTAGATCTATCCTCCTCCGTTCCTTCCCTCCTACCTTTATATTCGTTGTTGGAACTACCTCTATTGGGATGAGATACTAAACCCCTGAAGTTAGAATAGTGTAGATTTACACATGATTCCTAATTGATAGATAAGTAATAAAACACTTTCACTTTGCTATCTCAAGGAGGGGCTATGCCCTGCACACCGTTGGCTTGTTTTCCCATGACTCACTCGTTGTCCACTCAAAATTCCCTGCTCGATGAAAGTCATTTTCAAAAAAATTTTGAGCTTAAGTGTTTTCTCTAAAGTACCTAAGTCGTGAAATTGAGAAAATCTACATTTTTGGGTCATTTTGAGGGATTTTCGGGCCTGTCGGAACTTTTTGTCCCAACTGTCCCAAGTTCAAAAGTGTGTTTTGTTCCCGATCGGACGATTTCCTCGAAGTTGTCCCAATTTCAGGCCCGGAACTTTTCGTCCCAAGTGTCCCAAAACTTATTGCGAGTTGTTCCATTTTTCTGAAACACCCGAACCACGTACTTCGCTCTTTCATGTTCCAAGTGTCCCAAAATTTTCGTGTGAGTTGTTCCATTTTCGCCTAACCACCCGAGTCGCGTACTTTGGAACTTTTTGTCCCAAATATCCCAAGTCCAAAAGTGCAAGTTGTTCCATTTTCGGCCGAAACACCGAATCTGCGATTTCGCTCTTTCATGTCCCAAATGTCCCAAGTTCAAACGGACCTTTTGTTCCATTTTCGGCCGAAATGCCCGAACCGCGTATTTCACGTACTTGCGTTCCAAATGTCCCAAACTTTTCCGGACTCATTGTCACCTTTTCGGCCGATTCACCCGAGCTGCGTGTTTCACGCATTCGCATCTCACATGTCCCAAGTGAACCCAGTGTCATTCGTACCAGTTTTTTCCGCTCTACCCGAATATCCTGCTTATTCAAATTGGTGGGTATGCATTAAATGCGCATTGATCACCCTTCTCTCTCAGTCAACGGCCAACACGTCAGTCCCTCGTGGCAGAGACATAGCTGAGGCGTTAAGGAAATTCAAGCAGCGGATTCTGAAGTCGGTGGGTCCCTCTCAGTGACTGGCCACCTGTCTTCTTCTCCTTGTTCTTTTCTCTTCTTCCCTTTCTTTTTCCGTTTTCTTTGTAAGAAGTTAAGGTATTGTGATTGGCAGTTCTTAACTGTTCTTGGTTAAAGAAGCGGTTACGAAGAATAACTGATTTGTAAGCTATATAATGGCCTTCCTTACGCCATTCTAAAGGAGGAAGAATTTGGCATATTTTCTGAAAGTGTAAATAGATCATAAAGAAATCAATACAGAAGGACTTTCCATTCTTTGTCTATCTGATCTCTGTTACTCCTAAGCTTTCATTTATTTTCTTTGTGAAGATCATTTGTCTCAAGTTCATTAGTCTTGCCGATTGCATACTCTTCGACTTTGCAAGCACGGTGATCTTGTATAACCAAGAAGGAACTTTGTGTCCTTGATTAATGAGTCTGTGTTATGTTAAGAAACTTTGT
Source organism: Taxus wallichiana var. yunnanensis (assembly GCA_018340775.1). Classification (NCBI taxonomy): domain Eukaryota; kingdom Viridiplantae; phylum Streptophyta; class Pinopsida; order Cupressales; family Taxaceae; genus Taxus; species Taxus wallichiana. Next base: position 764,943,518 of record CM031242.1, on the reverse strand, counting down.
GTTCTAGCAGATGTTATTTACAGAACTTTGTGTCTTTGAATTCCATCTTATTCATACGACGCAAATGATCTTGTTTTAATTCACTGTAACTTCGCATACATAATGAATTACTCGATTTTCTATAATTCCGCATGTTGCCTTTTCGCTCATTCTCGTCTTCTCATTCTCTGTCCTTTTGTACTTGAACATCCTCATCGAAAACACTTTCGTGATATCCAAGTTCAACCTTGAGAAAATAATGTTTTGTACATTTGTAAATAAGTTCGTTTCGAATAAGGGAACCTCTCCCATTAAAGAGGAGGGACTTCTTGTCCCCGATCTGTTGCTCTTCTTAAAAGTCCTATTTGACGACCAACGCTTTTTTGGGCAACTCCACTGGGAAAATCATATTCCAGATTCTGTAATTTTTGATCATCCTTTGATCCGCGACTCGCATTTTACTCGAGGAGAAGGCCCTCGGTATTGAAGACTCTCGATTTCAGCTTTTAGAGCAATAGGGTTTTCCTTTCCCTTCAACAAATAGAAGGACTCGTTCGACAAGCACTCTGCCTGTTCAAGAAAGAATTCCCACAGGTGGTTTTTCTTCTGAGCTAGCTAGCCCTAATCTTCAAGCTTTGATTCTTACTAGTGTTGTAGTTCCTCTCCATGCCGTTTTTCCAAGAATGGTGGCACCATTGCCCTAGGGTCATCGTGTCGGGCCCCTTTCTCTTCCTCAGCCTTTGCATGAGTTACCCAGAGGTAACCGGAAGAACTTCCCTAAGTTCAAAGGTGATGGAAAACTGCATCCAGATGAACACATCGTGGCCTTCATTGTTGCATGTGAAGTTCGGGGAGTCGAACATGAAGACATCTCCGTAAGGCTGTTCATCGAGACGTTACAAGATAATGCTGCTGATTGGTTCTACCACCTTCTGGCTGGCGCTATCACCGACTGGGACACAATGAGAACTCGGTTCAAAACTGTTTAAGCCGCGAGAAGATGTACATGCCTTGCTAGCCCAAATCTCTCGAGATAAAGAAATATTCACAAGAGCCCATGAGAGAATTTGTGGCCCGGTTCAACAAATTGTTCAATAAAATTCATGCACCTACCCGACTCATTGATCAAATTCAAAATGTTTCTTCCTAAATTCTCAATCGCCCAAAGTTAGTTATGCACTAAGAAGGGCTAATCTTGAAACATTGGTCAAGGATCAAACTCTCGCTATTAGTATCAAGGATGACTTGATCATGTCAGGGAAGTTGAGAAGAGACCTTCCCAAATCTAAGTTTGCTGCTTCTTCCTCTTCCACCCCTGGACCTAATCTTGATCCATTAGTTCGAAACTTGCAAATGATCTTATTGGTATAAAGAAACAATTGGCTCAAGACGCTCCTTATGCGAGGCGTTCCAAGGAGAAATTTTCAGCCCAGAAATCATTTTCCTTCTTCTCAAACAAGATTAGCACTTGAAGGACCTCCTGTTAAAATCCCTATCAATGCGACCTGCGAGGTGGAAGAACTGGATGATGATGAAGATAACGAAGCTTGCGAAGAGTTTGCGAGAGAATTTTGATGACGAAGGCACAAACTTGAGGGATCTATAGTAAATTTCTTCAGACTTCGAGGGCATTGATGATGGAGATGATTATGATGAAGTGGTAGCAGACATGAATAGTGAATCATTCACTGTCATGACTCGAGAGCAGACAAGTCGGAAGGAGAAAGTGACACAGCCTATCAAGAAATCTAAGGAGCAGTCGACAACTATTCCTGTGATTACAAAAAGAGGATCTCCTATCCCTACCTTGTCTACACCAAAGGTGAGTCCTATTAATCCTACTAGCAAGGTTCCTTCTTTTTCTCCTAAAGTTGATAAACCTAGAATTTCAAATGATGATGGCCCGTCCACTTCTGGGTCTTTTGATATTATTGATCATCTGAAAAAGACTAAGGTTCAAATTTCAGAGGCTGAGTATTATCAAACTCATCCCAAATCTTTTTCCAAAATGATTCAATTTGTTAATTCCCACTCCAAAACCACCTCTAAAGGCCTTTTACCTACTCCTCCTTCTGCACCACAGCCTAGTACGGTCAGAAATTTCTTTGTCACACTCTACTTTGGTGACAAAATTAAACCATTTTATGTAACACTTCTTATAGCTGGTCATAGGCTTAGTAATTGTGTCATTGACTCAGGAGCCTCAGATAATGTGATGCCTGCTAAAGTAGCTCATGCTTTAGGCCTGACTCTCACATGCACTTATGGATCTTGTTACTCCATGGAGAGTAAAGAAGTGCCCCTGGTCGGAAGAATTAAAGATGCACAAGTGGCTTTTGCTGCCTTGCCTGAAAAGAAAGTGTTGGCTACCATCTTAGTAGCAGATATCCCTCCTTCGTATGGGATGTTGCTAAGTAGGAACTTCTGCAAAGATGTGGGTGGGGAAATCCAAATGGACTGGTCGCATGCACTCATACCTGTTAATGGACAAATGAAGAAGTTGATGCCTGAGAAGCAATCTGAGTATATTGTGCAAAAAACGGATGATCCTAAAGCACAAATACTCTATGAGGATATGGGTCATGGCAATTACATGATTATGTCCCCTGATGAAATCCAACTTCCCAGAATGTCACCTAAAGATCCTAATGGTATTTGGATTTTAGAGTTTGATGGAAGTTGTTCCTCAGCTGGTTCTAGAGCTGGTGTCCTACTGGTGTCACCGGAAGGTGGCCTTCATCCTTTTTCATTTAAGTTGCAGTTCGAAAACACTAATAATACAGCAGAGTATGAGGCTCTCATTCTTGGACTGCAAGTGGCCAAAGAACAAGGTGTGAAGAATCTTCTGGCTCGTGGTGATGCAGAATTGATTGTAAAGCAAGTCAGAAGCCTTTTTCAAGTAAAAAATGGGAGGCTGAAACATTACCAGAATCAGGTTTGGGATTCCATTGAATTTCTTGATGCTTTCTCCATTGAGGCAATACCTAGGGAGAAGAACAGCAGGGCTGATTCACTAGCAGTCTCGGGGTCACTACTGATTCCTCATCCTGACTTCTCTCAGGATAAGTTCACTATTGAAATGGTCCATCGGCCTAGTGTACCTGATAATACCAATAACTGGCAAGTTTTCAATGATGATCAACATTTGCTTTCCTTCCTGGAACTCAAGGGTAATTTCGAACAACTGTATTTTGAGGGAAGTGACAACCTACCTTGTGAGAGTGTGCCCTTTGACCAAGCAGTCACCCAAGGGGAAGAAACAGATCAAGATGGATGCATCAATCTCAAAGGAAACAAGATTCCTAAAGGTTTGGTGAGTTTGGAGGAATTATTTGATAAACATGACAGGTATGTGAAATCTAAAGCTTTCTATTGGACCTCAAAGAATCATTTGAGTATGATAAGATCGATATTGGGAGTTCTAATGACCCTAAGCTAGTGAATATTGGAAAATGTTACACAGCAGATGAGAGGAGAAAAGCAATTGATCTTCTAAGGAGGTATAAGGATGTTCTTGCTTATTCTTATGAAGATTTGAAAGCTTTCAAACCAAAAGATATGCAGCACTCGATTCCTCTCAAACCAGGAATTAAACCTTTTAAGCAGAAACAGAGGCAGTATAATCCCAAAATAGCTGACACCATCTTTCAGGAAATTCAGAAGTTGTTGAAGGCTAAAATCATTTTTCCCATTCACCATTCAACATGGATTGCAAATATTGTGCCTGTTAGGAAGAAAAATGGTGAGATCCGCATCTGTGTTGATTTCAGGAACCTGAATCAGGCTTCTTTGAAAGATAATTATCCTTTTCCTATGATGGATCAGGTCTTGCAAGTAGTTACAGGGTCTGAAATGTTATCCATGCTCGATGGATTCTCGGGATACAATCAAGTAGAGGTTGATACTGCAGATCAACACAAGACAACTTTCACTACTCCTTGGGGTACCTTTGCTTATAAGAGGATGCCTTTTTGGCTCATTAATGTTGGTGCCACTTTTTAGAGAGCCATGGATCTGGCTTTTGGAAGCTTGGAAGGGAAGTGTATTGTCATATATCTTGATGACCTGACAGTATTTTCCAAGACAAGAGCAGATCATTTTGATCACCTAGAGACAGTTCTGCTAAGATGCAGAGAGCATGGAATTTCTTTGAATCCTAAAAAATCTATTTTTTGTGTCATAGAGGGAAAACTATTAGGGCACATTGTATCCAAGGATGGTATTAAGATTGATCCTGAACGAGTACAAGCTATCCAGAAAATTCCTCTCCCAACCAGTAAAAAGGGCGTGCACTCCTTCTTCGGTAAGATCAATTTTTTGAGAAGATTCATCCCTAATTTTGCAGAGTTAACTTTGAATATTTCTCAGATGATGAAAGGGAAGCAAACATTTGGTTGGTCTTCTGAAGGAAAGGAATCCTTTGAAGGTATCAAGAGAGCTATCGCTAAAACTCCTGTTTTAGCCTGTCCTGATTTCAACAAAGATTTCATCATCTATTGCTATGCTACAGATAATACCTTGGCTGCTGTCTTAACTCAAGAAGACTCTAATGAGCATGAACTCCCAATTGCGTTCATGAGCTATATTCTGAAAGATCATGAGTTGAAATACACCATGATGGAGAAGCATGCTTTTGCAGTGGTCAAAGCTGTTAAGCAGTTTCGTTTTTATATCCTCAACTCTCACTCCATGGTGCTGGTTCCAGATACAACTGTTAAGTCAATTCTCACACAACAAGAGTTTGGATCCAAGAGAGGGAATTTGGTTACTAAGGTCCAAGAGTATGACATTGACATCAAGCCAACCAAGCTGATTCATGGAAAAGGCCTTTGTGAGCTCATTGCTGAAGGAGCTAAACATGAATTGCTGGAGGAGAAAGCTGACATTCCTACCGTTCTATTCCTTAGCTCAGTTGATGAATGGTATGCTGACATCGCCCATTTTCTCACCTATGGGGAATGCCCCTCTCATTTAACTGCCAAAGAAAAGAGGACTGTTAAATTGAGGTCAGTGCAATATGTATTGTGGGAAAATGCTTTGTTCAAGCGTGGGTTAGATGGGAGATTTTTGAAGTGTGTGGACAAGGAACAACAGAGAAAGTTGCTCTCAGCTTTTCATGATCAGGCATGTGGAGGGCACTATTCATCAATGGTTACAGCTCATAAGATACTCCGTGGAGGATACTACTGGCCTTCCTTGTTCAGAGATGCATCCAAGTGGGTTGATAAATGTGAGGCTTGTCAGACTTTTGTGGGAAGACCTAAATTGGCTTCTTTGCCTCTCAAGCCAGTTGTGATTGAGGAACCATTTCAACAGTGGGGTTTGGACTTCATTGGTACACTTAATCCTACTTCTAGTGCTGGTCACACTCATGTGCTAACTACCACTGACTATTTCACCAAATGGGTGGAAGCTATTCCAGTCAAGAGTACTACTTCTGAAGTGGTGTGCAGCTTCATTAAAGAGAACATCTTGGTAAGGTATGGTGTACCTAATAAGATCAGAAGATAATGTTTCAAATTTCTCTTCAACTGAGATAATGGATTTCTGCTACGGGTATGGCATCTCCCTGGCTCATTCTTCAGATTATTACCCCCAGGGAAATGGGCAGGTAGAATCCACTAACAAAAATATGGTGACTATCATAAGGAAGTTGGTCAATGAGTCTCAACAAAACTGGCACAAGAAGCTCTATGATGCTCTTTGGGCAGACAGGATTACACCAAAGAGAGCTATTGGAATGTCTCCTTTTCAAGTGGTATATGGAGTAGAAGCTCAATTGCCAGTGACAGTGGAACTGCCAGCCTTGCATCTAATGAAGGCCATTGAGGATACTAGTTTCAGTGATGCTCTGGATAAGAGAATTATGTACCTGCACAAACTGAATGAGGACAGATTGGTGGTTGCTGATAGGATATCTGTTCACCAGCAGAAGGTAAAGGTCCTGTTTGACAAGAAAGCCAGGTTCAGAGATTTCCAAGTTGGAGACACTGTGTTGCTATGGGATAAAAGGCATGAACCTCGTGGCAGCCATGGCAAGTTTGATTCCCTGTGGCTCGGACCTTTCAAGATCAGACACTTTGCTGGTGAGAATTCCTTTTATCTTGATTACATGGATGGTTCTTCTCTCCCACTTCCTTATAGTGGGCAGTATCTCAAGTTGTTCAAGTCCTAGGTGATTAGGGAGTCCTTTGTATATTCTGTACAGTGTTTTTGTTTTTCTTTCCTTTTCTGTTTTGGTGTGTTGTCCTCTGTATTGGTCTGCTTTTTGACTCCGTTGCCCAATGGATAAGGTACTGGTCTACTTCCCCAAGTTTGTCTAAGTTCTTGCCTTGTCTCATTCCTTGAATTTATGCCAAGTCATCCCCAGAAGGAGCCAGCTGTTGTCCACTCAAAATTCCCTCCTATGATGAAAGTCATTTTCAAAAAAATTTGAGTTTAAGTGTTTTCTCTAAAGTACCTAAGTCGTGAAATTGAGAAAATCTACGTTTTTGGGTCATTTTGAGTGATTTTCGGGCCTGTCGGAACTTTTTGTCCCAACTGTCCCAAGTTCAAAAGTGCGTTCTGTTCCCCGATCGGCCGATTTCCCCGAAGTTGTCCCGATTTCGGGCCCGTCGGAACTTTTCGTCCCAAGTGTCCCAAAACTTATTGTGCGAGTTGTTCCATTTTCGGCCGAAACACCCGAACCGCGTACTTCACACTTTCATGTTCCAAATGTCCCAAAATTTTCATGCGAGTTGTTCCATTTTCTCCCGAACCGCCCGAGTCGCGTACTTCAGAAATTTTTGTCCCAAATGTCCCAAGTCAAAAAGTGCAAGTTGTTCCATTTTCGGCCAAAACACCCGAACCGTGTACTTCACTCTTTCATGTCCCAAATGTCCCAAGTTCAAACGGGCCTTTTGTTCCATTTTCAGCCGAAACACTCGAACAACGTATTTCACGTACTTTGCGTTCCAAATGTCCCAAAAATTTTGGGACTCATTGTCACCTTTTCAGCCGATTCGCCCGAGTCGCAGTGTTTCGCGCATTCGCGTCTCACATGTCCCAAGTGAACCCGGTGTCATTCGTGCAGTTTTGCCGCTTCTACACGAATATCCTGCTTATTCAAATTGGTGGGTATGCATTAAATGCGCATTGATCACCCTTCTCTCTCAGCCAATGGCCAACATGTCAGTCCCTCGTGGCAGAGACATAGCTGAGGCGTTAAGGAAATTCAAGCAGTGGATTCTGAATTCGGTGGGTCCCTCTCGGTGGATCGCCACCTATCTTCTTCTCCTTGTTATTTTATCTTCTTCCCTTTCTTTTTCTGTTTTCTTTGTAAGAAGTTAAGGTATTGCGATTGGCGGTTCTTAACTGTTCTTGGTTAAAGAAGCGGTTACGAAGAATAACTGATTTGTAAGCTATATAATGGCCTTCCTTACGCCATTCTAAAGGAGGAAGAATTTGGCATATTTTTACGAAAGTGTAAATAGATCATAAAGAAATCAATACGGAAGGACTTTCCATTCTTTGTCTATCTCGATCTCTCGTTACTCTAAGCTTTCATTTATTTTCTTTGTGAAGATCATTTGTCTCAAGTTCATTAGTCTTGCCGATTGCATACTCTTGAATTTGCAAGCATGGTGATCTTGTATAACCAAGAAGGAACTTTGTGTCCTTGATTAATGAGTCGTGTTATGTTAAGAAATTTTTGTTCTAGCAGATGTTATTTATAGAACTTTGTGTCTTTAAGTTTCATCTTATTCATACGATGCAAATGATCTTGTTTCGATTCACTGTAACTTCGCATACATAATGAATTACTCTGATTTTCTATAATTCTGCATGTTGCCTTTCTTCTCATTCTCATCTTCTCATTCCTCTCTGTCCTTTTTACTTGAACATCCTCATTGAAAACACTTTCGTGATATCCAAGTTCAACCAGAAAATAATGTTTTGTACATTTGTAAATAAGTTCGTTTTTGAATAAGGGAACCTCTCCCATTAAAGAGGAGGGACTTCTTGTCCCATGACTGTTGCTCTTCTTAAAAGTCCTATTTGACGACCAACACCGCTAACTCGAAAATTTTTCGAGAACAACACGATTGTAGGGCCTTTTGTTTTTCCTTAAGGGCTTAGCTCCTTTCTTTAAAGGAATGGAGTGATGCATTTCCTTTTTTGAGAAGATTTAAGTTCATCATAGGAATAGGCCAGCACTTCGAGTACTCTTTTAGCAGAGCAACAAACATTCTCTTCTCTTTTGGTGAGAAACATTTACCAATGTTAACCATCCTTGGATTCTCTAAAGTGCCAACGTTTTCTTGATCAAAATTAGATGGACACCAAGCAGACTATTTTTTTTCTCTTAGATGAACTGTCATGCTTGTCAAAGATGTCTTCCAAAGAAACTAGGCCTTTGGGGATTTTTTTTTCCTTTCGGTTTGATTACTCCTCTTCATCGATTCCCTCAATTCCTTCCTTCTCTTCTTTGGGGACTCATTCACGGTGTGGGTTTTCACTTCCTTCAAAGAAAATATTATTGAAGTTATCCCTTTTTTCTAAGAATGCTAGGATATGATTGTCATCATGAAGATATACCAGTGATTTGCATTGTATGCGGTATCTTTGGGTTTGAAAACCATCTCAATGGTAAATTTATCCTTTCCAAAATAAGGATGATGTGTCACTAAAAATCGACACTACTAGAGAATTAGCCTTTTCATTCTACTCCCTAGGGATAGCTTCAATGGAGAATGCATCAAAGGATTCAATGCAATCCCACACTCTATTTCAATAGTGCTTGAGTCTAGGTTTTTCACTGATATTTCTAGCATACCTACTTTACCACAACCTCTATATCACCTTTACATCTCAACTTCTTGATTCCCATGTCCTCTACTATTTTCATGCCTAAGAGTAATGCTTCATACTGTTGTATTATTTGTATTGTAAAATTGCAACTTGTAGGAAAAAGGATATACCTCATTAGAGGGAGAGTAAAATACTACACCAGCTCCCGAACCTACTCATGAATGACTCGCCATCAAACTCCATTGTTTAGATTTTGTCTTCTTCTTCCTCCATGAGAAGTGGCAAGTCTTCTTCCTTCGTGATGTAAGGAGGTAATTTCTAAGCCCACTGTCTTGAAAAGGATGTCACTCTTGGATCATCATACTTCCTTATTGTGAACTTTATTTTTATGACTCGCAGTAGCTTATTCATTTATCCATTCACCTGGGATATTTGCAGATGACCAATCCATTTTTATTTCTACACCTAGATCTCTACAAATACTTCTACTCAACAACATACCAAAAGATCTTGGGATGTATACCACCAAAATGGTCGGGAGTGTCTTCTTGTCAAGGTAATCAACTAGTGCAACCTAAGCATATTTAATCCTTCCTACCAATGGAACTTTTTGGGATTCCATTGAGTAACATGTGCCATTTACCCAGGTCAAAGTGAGGCCAAGAGAATTTACAAATTTTTCTGGCATCACATTATCTGAGGCTCTTAGAATCTAAAATGTAATTGTTCAGCTGGAAACCATTGATGAGAAGTTACAAGTAAAAATGCTCAAATATGTTACTCGTGGAGGCACTGAGGGCTAGCATGTTTTGAGAAAATGGTGTGGATGGTGTGAGAAGTAATACTTTAGAATTAGATATTGGGGATGTAGAGTTACCACCCTATACTTCCTTGATGAATATTGTAGACACCAAAATTGGGTCACACTCCCCTTAGTCCGTTCTCAAACAAACACCTTGAACACATTCACCTAAACATGGCACCTTTCATCCCATTATAATATTAATTTAATTAAATTAATTCATTATCTCAAAATATTTATTATTTTAATATCCTAATTGAGATAATCCACCTCACCTAGACATGTCATCTAGCTACTTCACCCTAACACCTATTCTTAGTATGTTGCCATAACTAACTAAGACCTACCTAAACCCTAAAAATCAAAGCCTATAATCCCTCTAACCACATTCTCGTCTATTATAAGGAGGTTTCCATTCTATTTCATGGAGCAAAACTGGGTGAGATACAAGAAAATCAAAAGGATCTCGCCCATTTTAGAAAACCTAGGAAATCCCGCCTAACCGACGCTAGTCACCATAAACTACCTCCGGCCAACTGGAACCACCGTCGGTTACCATTTAACCCCAAAACAATATTATTTCAAGGTTGGCACATTATTTATAGGTGAACACATATTTTGAGAACAAGTGACATTTCTAGAGCTGCATGCAAGTAGGACCAACATTAGCACGGGCATCGAGCATCCATACCAACGACTCGCAGCAACCAAAGATTCATTTTTCCTTCATGGGAGAATCCAAGGATGCACTAATACTACATTAAGTTCATTCCATTTGATCACCCACTATTACCAACCAGACGTCAAGCTTGTACAAGATGTAAGTGATTTGTTAGCTAGCATTTGTCCATTTATCATTGGGAAGATTCTTTTACTCTTATTACTAGTTTACGCCTTATTTTATTCCACCACCATTTTACCTCCATGCAAACTTGACCATCCTTTACCCATACCCCTGAACTTCCCATATCCATATTTTAATCATTCCTGTGCATACCTAAGACCCACATGAACTGTCATTGCCCTTTCATTCCCATCTAGCCTCAAATCTATCACCATAACCCATTTTACTAAGTTTCTTGTACCACAACCATACTGACACCGGTTACCCACAACCATTGCCGGTTAACCTAAACTGACATCGGTCATACTAGACCAATGTTAGTCTCTATGTCTTTTACCAGAAACCAAGAACAAAGCTTCTACACCTCCACCAAATACTCAAAATCACCCAGAATCTCACCCCGAACCGCACTCAATACCACGACCAAGACCTTAACCTTTAGATTTAGTCATAGCTTATCCTGTTGTGAATGAATTTTCTTATTTAAGATGAATGAGATACCTAAATCATTTTAAGTACAACAAGATTTATTTTATTGATAGCATTAAGTTGTTTTAAATAGTGGGTTGACAACCATCTAGGAAGTATCACACTTCCCGGATCTAGCACACGCTAGGAAATCCACTACATATACTATTTAACTATTATTTGGTGGTCTTGTTTTCAATTTCAGGTAGTTTCTCCAAGTATAAAGGAAGCTCCCACGATCACATGTGTATTCAGAAGTCATATGCTCACAACAACCTACAACCAACATCCTAATAGGTATTCCTCCTAGCCCTTTACCCTTATTTGTTTCACAACATTTGAAGAAATGATCTAGAATCAAGTGAAAATTTTTGGCACAACTGTGGGACCCATTTGGGGTTCTTTACATTATTTCATTTCTAGGTGAAAAAGGTTGTATGTTTGTTTCTTTTCTAAAAAGTTCTTACATTAAATTTTCTCCCCTAGAACCTTCTCTTCTTCTATTGTCTAAAAGCAATCATATTTTGGTGCTTTAAAAAGAACACTTCTTCCCTTTCATTAGTATCACATTAGTGAAAGAGCATCCCTTCTCCTGTTCATCTTTTTGTCATCAAATGCAACATTTCAATTTGGGTTTAAAACTCATTTCATTTCATTCTGCTTCTTTGCATTAGCTCACATTAATTGAGGGCAACCTATATGTTGGAAGTCATGCCCAGCTGATGGTTGAAAAATGAATCATAGAAAAGCACTTCCTTTCTCTTTCTCTCTCTGAGTCTTACCAAACATCAAAAAATTAAAATATATACACATTCTTAAACAACATCTCACCTAGAAGAAGCTGTAGGTGATCACACAATCATGACATAGTGGGCACCCCGTTGGTTATCTCTATCTAGTACCCCATCAAAGGACGGCCCGCCCCCACCATAACATACTTGAAACCTCTCCTTGTAGATATCCTTCTTCATAGGAAGCCATCCTCACAAAAAAATTCTATTCTAAAGTTCATGAGTCAGTCCTTAAATAGCATAAGCTAAACAAACATAATAGAAAAAGCACTCTTAGGATCGTATTTTTCTTAGTGTTTCTGCTTGGCTTGTGTTTTGAGGTGAGAGGTCATATTATTCATTTTTATTATTTCCCCTTGCATGCTCCTCATCACAGTTGGTGTATTCCAGCTTCATTGAGTGTTTCGGACCATATTCTCATCATTCTCAAAATTTTGGGTTTGATTCCACATTTAATTTTAACTCACAACCACATTTTCTTCATCGTTGTTTCAATTTCATAGTGACTAGTGTCGGTCCATCGACGTCGCCATTACCTTCTAAACATCACCAGTTTCACTCAACCAGCATCAGTTCACTGTTATTTTGGTTAACCTACCCAAAAGGACACCTATTCACCTTCTTTGATTGTTCAGAGTCTCTATCACTCTTATCATATTCACTTACCTGGTAATTCCATTAGCATCTTGCATACTGGGAAAAGTATTGGCCTTTTTCCTTGTTTTGATGAAATATCCACTTTCCACAGTGAGCGATCATGGTTACCTATGACTAGAGTCGAGTTTAACTAACCATCATCGATTAGCCTATGTAATTTTCGAGCTGAAATTTTAACCCCAATTCACCTACCACCTCCTATTTAACTTTTCTCTACTATATTTCGCATCATTTACGAAACAGGTCCTACCATGTCGGTGCTTATTCACATGGTGTTGACTTGAAGCCAAGAAAATGCCCTCATATTCCATGTCAATCATCAACCGTTTCAACCTAGTCCTTCACCACCTTTTATTTTAACACCCATGGATCCTACCCAACCTATCACTATCACCACAGGAGATGAGGAGTTCAAATAAATCCTTGACGAAAACCCCGCTACCTTGTGATTTTATCTTTCCCACTCATCCACTCGAGATGCCTCAGGTCAGTTGATATACAACATACCCATATCTATCCCCTCAACACTCACTAATAATTTTGTGTCATCCCCCTCTGGCTCTATGCTACCCGCATCTCAGTATTACCCCTAGTCATTTATCAGCTAGGCCCTATACTTGTTATGACCACCGCGTCTGCTACATCTGTTACACCTGCTACATCCACTATACCTTCGCCAACCACCTAGAACATAACCTCATCCACACCTATTATTTCATATATACCCATAGCTACATAACCACCCCCTAGTGTTAGTGACCCCTACCCCTTTTCAAAATGTTTTTCTTTCTATTCCACAATCCTTAGCCCCCATTACCACTAGGGTCACCACAACCCTTCCACCTCCATATATGTACTATTAGCATCCTCTCATTTCATCTATCATTCACTTTGGGTACGTACCCCCTATTTCATTTCCTCCTTCTCAATTTACCTATATGGTAGTGCCATATACTGGAATGTCACCCTTGTCATATGCCCAACACAAACCCTCTTACACTACAAGAGTCACCCAACCATAATAACCTACCAATGACTTAATAAAGTTAATGATGGACATGATGTAGACTTTGGAAGCATCAATTTCGGCTCCCACAACACTCTCACTTATGATGAGATTTATAATGAGCCTATCCACCCATCCATTCCTATCCACCCATATCCCATGCATTAGGAAATGCCTAAATTTAATCGCTTCAATAGAAAAGAAGACCCACAAAAAAATTTTGGTCTTTCAAACATGGGTGTTATCTCGATCACCCATGATTATGCTTTGCTTCGAGGAGCTTTCCCATGTCTCGATCGGGCCTGCATTAGATTGGTATAGTGGGTTACCTAGACACTCTATCTTCTCATTTAATCAAGTATCCCAAGCCTTCTTGGATCACTTCTCCATTAACGTTGTTAATAAGGTTACCATGACTGACCTCTACTCTACGTGTTAGTATGACACCGAATCTATCACAGATTTTGTTGCTCATTGGCATAGCCTGATCAATCAACTCACATTCCAACTACCACAAACCGAACTCATAGAGCTCTTCACGTGGGCTTGTGCTAGACATATCTCACCGACCCTACAGGTCAATAATTTTTGAACCTTTGATGAGGCATTCACCATGGCATGAAAGCTAGAGATACGGGGCATCGAAGAGAAGAAAATCCAACTACGTAACAAGAATTTGGCATTCAAATCAAATGATGCCTCTTCTATTTTGAAACCATAGAAAAATTATTCAAAATCCAAGGGAACCGCTAATGTAGTGGTACTCAAGGCTGGCCTAGCTCATCTATCAAATTAGGCTAGTCACTCATCTAATATTTCTCTTGTCCAGACTTTTCAATTTAGACAGAACAAAAAAATACACCGCAATTGGGGAACCTTATTATTTTGTCTTAGAAAATCTAATTAAAGCGGGGCCATCACCCTTCCTCCCATAAAACCACACACTGGTTTTGACCCTACTCGCCCCATGCCCGCATGGTATAAAGAACACGAATTCTATAACTATCATTGAGTAAAGGGTCATAGTGATGGAAATTGCATCACTTTCAAAAAAATTGTCTAAGAAATGCTTAAGAAAGGTGAGTTAACCTTGGATAATCCCAAGGAACCTGCCAATCAAAACCTACACATCTTCAAGAAACCCTTTCCTAATCATGCCCCTTCTTCCAATCAAATTGGAGAGACCTCAACTCATGATAGCCATACCCGCGAGGTCCATGCTATTTTTAGTGATGCACCTGTTGCTTCCTAGTTACCTCATATTCCTTCTATCAAGGAAATCCTAGCTCATTCTCCTCCACCTGCACTTGAACCCACCTCACCTAATCCTCTACCTATACTTGAACCCACCTCACCTATTCCTCCACCTACACTTGAACCCATCTTACATATTCCTCCACCCATAGAGGAACACCCTTCGTCCCCTACCTCACCTATGAAAGAGCATCCTATTAACATTGATATCACTTCACCTTTGGCTTCTCCACCTAGAGAATCATCACCCATAGTACATCTCTAACCCATAGAAGAGACTTTTTTATCTCCTCCAGCCATAGAGGAGCACACATTATCTCCTCCACCCATAGAGGAGCACCCATTTTCTCCTCCCCCTATCAAGGATCCAGTAGAAATAACTTTACCTCTAGGTGACCATTCTCCATTAGCTACCCAAAATCTTGCAAACTTACTTTCAGCTCTCTTACCCATGGAAGCCGAAGCTAGAAAAATCCCCATCTCTAAGACTAATTTTATGGGAATTGCCATTGGATCCTCATCAACCTCACCTACATCAGTACATTTTTCATGCGTAGCTGATCACTTAGATTATGTGGATATGGCCTTACTTTGGGGGCATCTTCTTCTTCCCGTATCAACAAAAATGTAGATGTCACTTGCCAACACTTCTATTATCTACCCAAAAGTATTTCAGCCAATTGAACCAAACACAACCACAACTACCACAAATTCCACCACGATACCCCTCATGACTCAACTCACACCTCTACCCATAACCCAACATGCATCTAAATCCCAACCCACACCTACATCATCTTCCTTGCCTAAACCTATTACTACCTTAGGGGTTATTCTAACCACTAGCCTTACTCATCCACCCATCAAATTAGATTTAGGTACATCCTCCAAAGCCAATACCAAACTTTCTCTGACCCCCAAATAGAAGAACCAATCCCATAAATATCATTCTCTAACCTCACCGATTACACCTTCATCACCTTCACCCTTTATGTCTATCCTAGGACCTCACCCCTCCATCACGGTTAAAAACCTCCACCCACTAGTAAACTAAAAATGCAGCAACCCATTCAGCCCTCGCAGTACCTCTACCATACCCAAACATCGACACAACTTACGCCCACACCTACAAAGCATCTTTACCACTCATACCTCCAATACCATCAATAGCTTTTGCATTACCCCCGACATTTCATTCTCTTTGCCTCACACATCCTTCCTGGACCATTCCAGCTACTTTCATAGCACCTTTGTTATCCCTGTGGGTAACACACCCCCTTCTCGCCATCTGCCTTTCCCTCTAGAGCTCGTGTGCCCATATCACCTTTACCTAAGAAGGTGCAACATAAAGACAAAAATCCGCTACCCTCTAATAAGGTAGTCAAAATAACCACACACTCTCTTGCTAGTTTGTCTACCATAACCCTACCAAAAAAACACGACCAATGCCTAAGATTAGAATAACACCTAAAAATGAAGTGAACCTACTCCCATTCATGTAAAGACCATTCCTCTACAATTTTCTATGCCTACACCCAAACCAACCTTCACTTCCCATTACAATCCACTAGATGGGTCCTATGCTAAAATCTTAACGAACCTCCTTGAAACTTCTTTCATCACATTACCACCTCTTAAACCTTATGACCCACTCAAACCCAAACCGAAGGGGTTCGATGAGACTAGAATTTTTGCCTACCATTGTGTGCCAGGCACAATGTAAATAACTAAAAATATTTAAAAACCATTCCGATCTAGTTGTGTCCTCCCAAAGAAAACTTTGACAATGATGAACTTCTTGATGAGGACCCCAATTCACCAACACCCATTCCACAGCTCTTCCGTCACTACCTACTCAATGACCCAAAACTTTACCCCACAGATCCTAAGACCACCTCCGAGATTTGAAATTAACATATTTCATATTAAAGAACTCATCAAACCTCCACCGAATTGCCAATGTGCTCGACTCATCTCATAAGGTTCCTTCCAGCCATTAGGATTTTTCCCTTCATGTCGCTATACCTTTCATGGCTCACCTACCTCACCTACCTCCCCACCTCAGATCAACATGATCCACATTGCTACCCATGCTTAGAAGGACAAAGGAAAGGAAAAGGCAACCGACCCACCAACCGACCCTATACCCAACATACCATTTACACCTACACCTAAAATCACTATCCGCAAACCCATATATCTTATTTCTAATGGGGTTACACATCGCGCCATACTCAAACAATTGCACCAATCCCCCCTCAAAATGTCTCTATATGACCTCATCCAAACCTCAAAATCCCATCGTCAAGCTCTCATGGAGGTCCTGCAATCTATTAAGGTTTTACCCAATGACCCTACACCCATAGCCTCCATTATTACACCCCATCATGTAGCCTCTCTCACCAAATTACCACCTTTATCCACACCTCCACCTACTCACCAAGTAGCCTCCCTTAGCTTCTCAGAGGAAGAGATCACACCACACCAAACTGATGACCCAGACCCAACTCTCTTCATCTCTGTCCACATCGAAAATATATGTGTACGACGTGTTATGATCAATGGGGGTGCTAGCATTAATATCATCTCCTCCCATGCATTCACTCAAATGTGCATACGACAATTGCATGTAGAAACATCTAGTCATGTTTCCTTCCTTTAATGATGCTACCACCTCTACACTTGGCACCATCATCCTCCATGGCGCGTGGGACACTACACTATTCTAGAGTTGTTTTATGTCTTGGAAGAGGAATTTCAATATAACTTTGTTCTTTGGGTAGACCTCCGATTTGTGTTATGGGTTATGTTCCTTCCACTTTGCATCATTGTGTAAAGTTTGAGCATGAAGGACACACATATACCATTCCATCCGATCCATCACCTTTCAAAAATTACAACATGCTTTACCGACCTAATGACATGCTTACACCCATTCGGTGTCTACCTCCATGACCACTACCTCTTAACCTACACCTCCACCCACTACTGCAAGTCGCTACTTTAATCACACCTAAATCCTCCATTCCTACAACTACCACAACCTCCACAACCTCACCGGTGGCCTCTCAATCCATTGGCTCCACCTCCGAGCTGAACTCTAACACATCTTCTATTCTAGCTACCCACATACCAACCACCGATCCTTGGAAGGAAATTTTTAATGCCTCACTCTGGGGAGTTTCACCTATACAACGTCAACACATTCCTTACCCCACAAGAATACAAAAGTCTTCACTAACACCCTCATTATGATCACCGTATAGAAGAGTGACTCCTTTATGGTCGAGCCCACCTTCATACCAATATCACCTATGGGGGACTTGATACTACCACTTACACACTGAACCATCGTCATAGACTGCCCATTTTCCGCTGACTTCTAGTCATGTACCAATCACCATTTCACCCACATCTTCCTGCATCGATGTGCATGGAAAGGTTTTGGTTTTCGATTTAATGAGAAAGGCCACCATATTGTTATTCTATGTACTACTGCAAACATAATGAGTGTAGTGGTATTGGCTTTATGGAACCACCTATTAAAAGGCCCGCATTGAACTCATTAAGAACATTGGCCCCTCCACCTTCTTCTTTGTGTGCATGTATACTTTGCTTAATGCTAAATCAAATGAAGTAAGAACTACCACCTAAAATAGTTCTACAATTGACCTAAAACAAAGCATAAACACCATCAAGATAGAGGACTAAGCAAGATCTAAACTAACATTATAACTTTGTGTAATTGACAAATCCACATCATCTCACCTACCACCTCATTTTGCCACTTCATCATGACCTAGCCCTAACCCTAAACTAACCTAATTAAGACCTATAACTTGGTCTACACCTACACCCATGACTAATGACCCCTTTCTCGGACCCAAAACCGACCTTCTAGTCACTTGACCAAGCCCGCAACTAATCCCTCGGGAGAAAAGCAGGGAAGGTGGGCTATTTTACTAAAAATAGCCTACTTTTTCCTTACCGATGCCGATTCCTACTCGACCGCCGTCGGTTACGTAACCGCCATCGGTTCCCTGTAAAATGGGCTCCCCTAACCAGAAACAAGGGTGGAAGGATTTTAGGAATCAACAGAGATCATTTGGGAGCGATCAAGAGAGTCCAGATCTTCACTTGACCGAGCAGAGATGAGTGAAGAAACCAGAAGAGTTGCAGCAAAAGGAGATCAAGCCCAAAACTGCAACAGAACAGCCAGAGTTCTCAGATACTCAGCTGATCATCGGGAGGGAGATATTTCATCTTCTGTTTGTCCAGCCATCCTACCTAGAGTTCTGCCTTTGTCATCAGAGTTCTTGGACCTGCATCTTTCATCGATAACCTTGTAAGTTACATCTTGCATGTCCTCTTTAATAACATTTCTTAGACTTTTTGAAGCACAATCCTCACAAATCCATTCCTAGATCCACTACCCAGCGTCTTTATTGCATCTAACTATCATTCATCTACCTCTCATCACCTTATTTCCTAATATCACCTATATACTGACCTTACAAATAACACAACTACCAAACAACACAACCACCCCACAAAACAACCAACCTTGGATCTAGACCATACCGATATCGGTTATAATGGCAACCCGGTATCGGTTATCGACTATAACCAAAAACCAGCCTTTCCCTACCCGGTTCAACGTAGCAATTTAATTGATATCTTACGAGTCTTTTGTGTTAATTCATATTAGCGAGAGAAGCTGACCACCTTGAAAGGAAGTTTTATATTTCACTGGCCCAAGGCAGTTCCCTCATTTATTGTCTAATCAAAATCGTGTGGTCTTGTGTTCTTATTTGCGAGTAGTCCTTCAAGAAAAAAGGAGTTCTTGAGTCAACTTTGATCTTTCTCTACGGTACGCGCACACCATCTCGACGTTCAACAGGTATTCCTCCTAGCCCTAACCTTATCTGTTTCTAAAAGGAATGAAAGGATAGAAGCAACTCTATTCCCAGAAGCCGAAACATTCCGAGCGAAACATTTTGGCACGCCCGGTGGGACCCATTTTGGGTTTCTTTCTTTCTTACTTGCTTTCATATAGGGAGTATACTTGTTGTTTTCTTCTTCTAAAAGATATTCACAAGGTTTTGTATTATTTTGATAAAAGAACTTGCTTTGCTTTTTACATCTCGCATTAGTGAAAGTCATCTCTTTTGCTTCATCGAATATCATTTTCGATTTGGGTTTAAAACACGTGCATTGCATTACTTTGCTTTGTTGTTTTCAATTCTAGCGAACATAGATTAAGTAACAGGTCGTACACGTGGGGGTGATATCCATGGTATTGACAAGAAATTAATCTTACTTTCACTGCACAACACATACCGAATCACTTCACAATTAACACAACAGCTCAAACATCCCCCTTTTCGCGGTATTCCTCCGCCCGATTGAGGTAACCTTATAAGCCAAAACAACTTGACATTTCCCCTAAGTCTTTTGTTTAGGATTGACATCATTCTGCGTCTAAAGGCATAAGCCCACAATAATTAAAATTAACCCTAGGGTTAGTCTTTGGATTTGCGTGTGCATCTTGCTTGTTTTTAGTTCTATTTTCTTTCTCATACCCTGTCTTCTGTGATCAATAACTGGACAAGTATACTAAACGTTGTTAAAAATCAAATTATCAACCTTTTATATCTTGTTAGCCCAGACTTCTTACACCGACATCGGTTACCTGACCGGCGTCGGCTATAGTATAACCGACATCGGTTACGAGACCGATATCGGTTACTGTCTTTCCCAATTCCTGACAAACCAGCAACCTACCAATTTCACCGATCGAGTTTGTTTCATTCTGTGATTGAAACCCTCTTGTGAACTCTGTCCATGGTTGTTATCACTCGAAAGCAAGCCGCCGCCATGGTTTCACATGCTTGCTCTGTTTCTTTGCCTGAATCACCCCCTTCACATTCTGTGGGGAATCCTACGGATACCAGCGAGGTTCCTAAAATTCCTGTGGGAGATAAGGACTTTGCCAAGTTTCTGGATGCTAATTCTAGCGCTGTACAATACTATTTGTCTCATACCCCTGACCGTACGCTTGATGGTCAGCTCCTTGTTGGTATGCCTATTAGTATAGCTGCTCATTTAGCTCCCACTCTTTGATAACACCGCCTTGCTTCTGCATCTCTAGCCCCGTCTCCGATCCGGCGGCTTGAGAGGTTCATACGACTCACATTGGCTTTCCGTTGGTTAATCTTGGACCCCACATATCATTACCGCTTGATGCCCCTACCTCATCTCTCTTGATTGCTCCGTTCATGACTTGCTCTCTGCCACCTATCCACACTAGCTTTCCTTCTCAAGCTCCGCCTACCTTTTCATTCCCATACACGTATCCAGTGACCTCAACATCTTATATGGGACATCCCTATTCGGTCGCCTCAACATATTCATCCTCCATACCTTATCAACACTTAACCCCACCATTGTCCAGCGGAGGCCCTTGGCCCAATTTGCCTCCGTTTACCACAATCGCACCATCATCTCATCCAACCACGGATTTCATCAAACAAATGATGGACAAAATGCAAAATCTGGAGGCCTCTGTTTCAGGAAGTCGTAGCGCCTTAACATACGAACAAGTTTGTCGGGAGCCTATTCACCCTTCTGTCCCCCTTCATTCGTATCCTCCTCAATGGGAATTACCAAAATTTACCCGTTTTAACAGTAAAGAGGACCCTCAACAACACTTGCGATCATTTAGACATGCTTGTTATTTGATTGCTCATGATGATGCCTTGTTACTCCGCACCTTTCCCATGTCCTTATCAGGACCCGCCTTGGAGTGGTACAGTGCTTTAACCCAGCACTCAATCTTCTCTTTTAACCAACTAGCCCAATCTTTCTTGGATCATTTCTCCATTAACATTGCCAAGAAAGTATCTATCACCGACCTTTATGCCATCCGACAATTCGAAGACGAATCTATCGCAGATTTCGTTGGACGATGGCGGGGCCTTATCAACCAACTTACATATGCCTTGCCTCAGGCTGAACTTATCGAACTTTTTACGCGGGCATGTGCTAAGCACATTTCTCCTACTCTTCAAATTCAAACTTTCCGCACATTTGATGAGGCCTTTACCATGGCTCGGAAACTAGAAATTCGAGCCTTAGAAGAAGAGAAATTGCGGTTGCGCAACAAAAACCCCAATTTCGAACTCCAGATTCTACCAATAAACCAAACACCACCACTCCTCACACGTCCACTTCTTCAAAATCAAAAGGATTTGTCCACGCGGTGATGGTCAAATCTCAAACACCGTCTAATACCCCACCAAAAACCACCTATAAGTACAAAGCCGAGCCCATCAATTACACTCCCTTGGGAGAAACTTATGGTGTCATCTTGGAAAAATTGCTCAAAGCCGGAGCTATCGCCTTGCCTCCTGTTAAACCCCACTCCGGGTTTGATTCTACCCGCGCTATACCTTCCTGGTACAAAGAAAATGACTTCTGTAACTTTCACCGCGTAAAAGGACATAGTCATGAAAACTGCAAAATGTTGAAAAACATAGTGCAGGAAATGGTTGGCGTAGGTGATATAACCCTCGATAATCCTAATGCCCCCCTGCACTTGAAATTTGAAAATCTTCAACAAACCATTCCCAAATCACTCGTCCAATGATGCGTAAACCGGGATATCTTAGCCGAGGAGAGTGTTCATGAGATCCATGCGGTCTTCGACTCCCGGCCAAAAGCCTCTATCGAGAAAATTTTGAATCAAGCCTCTCCACTAACACGAGGAGTCGAACCTCCTTCACCACCATCAAGCCAAAGCGAAATCATTCCTTTACCCATAAAAGAGTTAAGCGCCGAGACTTCTCTTCTCATCATAGATGCTTACACCACATCCCTACAAGGCTGAGACGGATGTTATCTAATTTATCTATTTCCCAAATGTCCCCTTCTACCGCTCTTGCTTTGCACAAGAGGAAGGCTCGCCACTCCTTTTGACATCCTTAGACAAGAAATCTCTTGCACCAACATCACCAAATTCTTTAACCATAATGAGACCCTCTCAAACATGCCCTCCTGCCTATTAGTCCTTCATCGCCTAAATCTTTTCAACAACCGGTCGACCTCTTAATATCTATTGATACGGTACCTCATCTACCCCTGTATCACACCCACGGTGTAATTTGGAATCACAACCCGTCTTTCTCCGTACCAAATTTACAATTCATGCACTGAAGATTGTCATTCTCGGAAGATAGGCGAGTCCTATGGGAGCGTTTGAGTATCCCCTATTCTACTCAAATGCAGGTGACCGATCCGGACACCTCTACCATATATCCTAAGTGTTTATAGAAACTCAAAATGCCTATGTCCTCAGTCTCACCCCCCGTATCTATACCAAGTAGCCCATCCCCCTCTATTAACCTAACCAAATCTTCCCCTACACTTGGGACCTCACGATGCCCGGTCTAACGCACCCGCTAAGTGACTTGATTTATCCAAAAATAAAGCCACCCCGCCACCTAGGAGACAAACTCAATCCGTGCCTCTATCACAATC
Source organism: Taxus wallichiana var. yunnanensis (assembly GCA_018340775.1). NCBI lineage: Eukaryota > Viridiplantae > Streptophyta > Pinopsida > Cupressales > Taxaceae > Taxus > Taxus wallichiana. The sequence goes on along the minus strand of CM031242.1, from coordinate 764,920,389 downwards.
AAAACCATCATCGTCACACCTACCTTCCATATTGGGACCTCATCCCTCCACCTTGCATCAATATATCATACCTCCCGCGTTTTCTTCAAAAGCGACCTCGCCTTACTGCACCTATACGAGAGATCAAAGGGTATATCAACATTGTCACCCCACATATCTTGTCCACCCATCAACCCTAAATGAACTCCATCATCAAAGGATTTATTTTTTACTCACTCCCCTTTCTCGTGGTTGTTTCCCATTTACCACGTCATCGTAACCTCATCATCTAACCATTTGAATATAGCTTCGCACCAAAGAAACCACGTTTAGTGAAAACCACGTGTCGACACCCCTCGGCTAAACCACCACCCATACAGACCAACCATGCCCAAACATTACCAAACCCATGCAAAACCAATACCCTCATCCTCCTCGATTTTGACCCACTCAAAGGATCTTACGCCAAAATCCTTGCTATGTTGGTGGAGAATGCGACCATTTCCCTACCCCCACTTAGACCTTATGACCCGTCTAAACCTCGACCTATAGGTTATGATGAGTCTAAAATCTGCGCCTATCACCGCACACCAGGACATGATGTGGAGGGATGCAAAGCTTTAAAAACCATCCTTCGTCAGTCACCTCTCCCAGATACAAAGGTTAAGAAAGACAACTTACGAAGGGAGAGACCTTTAGCTTCAATTCCCTCTACTATACCATCTGTCCCCGCCTCACCAAGATCTATCATTATTACAACCCCACCTCTTGAAGACCATGATTTATCCCAACCATCTTCCTCATCTCAGGTCTACGAGATTAATATGATTAGTGTTGCTACTCGAGCGCAGAAAAACAACGAGAAAGCAAAAGAAAGCACACATGCGTCCTCTCTTTCTCCATCCAGCATCCCGATTGCACCACCACCCAAAGTGGTTATTCGTGGACCCACTTACCCCGTCTCTAATGGAGTTTCCCATCGAGCCATGATCAAACAGCTTCACCAATCACCCGTAAAAATGACACTATATGATCTCATTCAGACTTCTGAATCCCATCGACAAGCTCTCGTTGAAATTCTTCAAGGGATCGAGGTCTTACCTAATGAAACCCTGCCTGTTGCCTCCATTCTAACACCCAATCACGTTGCTTCTCTCACAAAACAACCCCTTTGCCTGACCATACGTCTCTCTGTACAACACAAGCTGCGGTGATCGGTTTCTCACGAAGATGAAATTGTTGACTTTGGTACAGAAGATCCTGACCCTGCCCTTTTCATCTCAGCTTACGTCCGGGACATTCGGGTACGTCGTGTTATGATTGGGGGCGCTAGCCTAAACATCATCTCTTCAAAAGCCTTCCAACAAATGAATATCCCTTCTAGCTACATGTGTGCCAATCCCATCATGTTGCGGGTCATTGATAATGCTATTACCTCTACCTTAGGCACCGTGATCCTCAACATTCGGGTAGGACCACGTACTTTACCGAACTCTTCTATGTCCTTGAAGGAGAGTTCCAATATAACATATTGCTAGGTCGCCCTTGGATCCGGGCTATGGGATGCGTTCCCTCAACATTACATAGATGCATAAAATTTGAGTACGAGGGGAAGTCCTACACCGTAAAAGCTGATCCTCCCCCCTTTAAAACCTGCAATATGTTATACCGCCCTAACGATGTGCTTATACCAATCAAGACACCCATTCATTCAACCCAACCGTCCTCTTGAATGTACCTCAACCATCCACCTCAACCGCACCTACGCCTTGGTGATGAAACCACCGTCGCAAAAACCACTTCCCTTCCCATGACTAACATCCCAACCATGAGACCCCTTAGTAGATGTTTTTCAACGCCTTACTGTTTGGGGAGTATCGCCTATATAACGTTAGTTCTTTCCATACCCCACGGGAATACGGACGGTACATGCACATCCTACCTATGACCGTCGTGTGGGGAAGTAATCTCTTACGGACCACCCCATTGCCACACCAACCTAACGTATGGGGGTGTTGGCGCATCCTCCATTACCCCTGAACCCCCTCTTGGTGTGGTTCCCTTCGATCGATTTTCAATACTTGACAAATCGAATCGTTTTTCCCTCACCTTCTTGACTCATTTGTGCTTGGAAAGGCTTTGGTTTTGGTCTTTATGAACAAGGCCGACATACACTCATTCCGTGACTACACGCAAACACAATGATCGCGGTGGTCTCGGTTTTCTGAAACACCTACGGGAGGAACCTCGTGTCGGTTGTCTTCTAGAAGACAATGGCGTCACCCCTACCGAACCATCATCACCCATTTTGCCTTCGTCACCCACAGTCGATAGATCCCGAATCTATCCCTCCTATTTTTTTTTTTTTTCATAAATGCTATCTTCCTAGGTCCTCTCAATTATCAACGCGATAATGAGGACCCCTCTTCTATCCCCCATACGTATCCGGATATGATTGAAGAGGACTCACCTTGATTGCGTTGTTGAGTGTCGGGATGATGACTCCATCCTCACTTACCTTGGCGCGGATGACTCTTATATTCAACACGCGCCTTACCATCTGAAACTCAAACCATCTTTGAGCAGATCTACTATAGAAATCAACATCCACACGGAGGAAGATCCTCACATTGTGAAGATCGGACAATCCCTTAACACATCGAGAACAAGTCGCCTTTACTACCTTTCTCGTGCTCATGACCAAGCTTTCGCTTGGTCCTCTGTGACATGCGAGGAATTGATCGACATTGCCGTCCATAACATTACACTAAAACTGATTCCAAGCCAATTAAACGAAATTGAGAAAAATGCATCCACGCATTGCTCTCTTGGTCAAAGAGGAGCTTCAACGACTCCTTTCTGTTTCCTTCATTCTGCCTATTGACTATCCTCAATGGATTTCTAACATCGTACCTGTCACTAAAGCGATGGGGGACTTCGGATATGCACGGATTTCCGGGATCTTAACCTCACTTGCCCTAAGGATGACTTCCCCCTGCCTAGCATTGACCAACTTGTAGATCTCACTGCAGGCCATGAGATGCTCTCTCTCATGGATGGTTTCTCGGGATATAACCAAATTTTGGTTGCCCCCGCCGATCAACATAAAACTGCCTTCATAACTCCTTGGGGAACCTTCTGTTACCGTGTAATGCCATTTGGCCTTAAGAATCTTTGGTGCTGACCTATCGGCGGGCTATGACCTACATTTTCATGACATTATGCACACTATCCTTGAAGATTACGTCGACGATCTTCTTGGAAAATCTAAACATCGTAGTGAACATCTCGATGTTTTAACCATTATTTTTGATGCTTTGTTACAATATTATCGCCTTGACCAAAGAAATGTGTCTTTGGTGTCCTTTGAGGAAACTTCTTGGCTTTATCGTCTCTTTGCGTGGCATCGAGGTCGACCCATCTAAAGTCAAAGCTATCCTAGAAATGCCCCCACCTACCAATCTCAAACAATTGCGTAGTTTACAAGGTAAGCTCAATCTATCCGACGTTTCATCTCCCGACTCTCGGATCGATGTCAACCTTTCCATCACCTTCTTAAGAAGGACATTGATTTTCAATGGGGCGAAGAGTGCCACCTAGCCTTTGAAGCTCTCAAAACTTATCTCTTGCAGCCACCGTGCTTATCCCTCGGGACGACCGCCCTTTCTACCTTTACCTTTCCGCCACCGACCACATTTGTAGGGGCCATGCTTGCACATCGTGACTCGAGAATCGAGAGCAAGCCGTTTATTATATAAGTCATACTTTGGTGGACTATGAGACTAGGTATACACATGTAGAAAAGTTATGCCTAGCCCTATCATTCGTGGCTACCAAACTCGACACTACCTACGAATCACAAAACTTTCGTCATCACCAACACGGACCCCATCCATTACATGTATGCCAAACCTCATCTAAACCAGCGCATCGCGGATGGCTCATGCTCCTCTTGACCTCGACCTTGAGTTTGTCCACGAGAAATCAATCAAAGGACAAACCATCGCGAGATCAACTTGCGGAAGCCCCTCTACCGGGGAACAATTTACCAATTTTACATTCCCGAGAAAAACTCATCGCTACTCTTTCCCTCAAGGAGGAGTCGTATCAATGACCCTCTTCTTGATGGATCAAATGCCACCGTGGTGGAGGGGCGGCGTTGTTCTCATTCCTCTCGATGCTTTGAGCCCATGCCTCTTTCATTCCGACTCGATTTCCCTTGCACTAATAATACGGTGGAATACGAGGCCCTTGTTCTCAGGTCTCAAGTTGCGTTACACTTAGGTATCAAATCTATCAATATTTTTGGCGATTCTCAATTGGTAGTCAATCAAGTTATGGGCATCTACCAATGCAAAAATGAGGAACTTCAAAAGTACAAACACTACGTGGATTCACTTCTAGCCTTATTTACTCGTTATTCTATCAAACCATTCCCGCTCCACTAATAAATTTGCGGATACTATGGCTTGCTTAGCCTCACAAATTCAGCTTCATCAGTGACTCGACATTTTTCGTCTGGTCAACAACTCTTTGCCCCATCTTATTCAGCCCCGGTTGTTTGTCACGATAAATACGGTGTCTGCTAACTCATGAGGATACTGGTATCACCAATTTCACGACTACCTTACAACCTCTGTTCTCCCATCTGACCTTACTAGTACCGGCAAACACGTGTTTCTTAAACACGTTTCTCGTTATCTTGTTATGGGAGGACTCCTTTATAAACGTGGCTTTGATGGCATCCTCCTTCGATGTCTCACTGGTGCGGAGGTCACCCATACCATCCAACAAGTACATGACGGTATTTGTGGCGGGCATTTTAGTGGCCTTGCCGTGGCCAAACGAATCCTTCGCCTTGGTTATTATTGGCCTACTCTCAATACGATTGCGATTCTCTCGAATATGTTAAGCGTTGTGTTATGTGTCAACAACATGCTGACCTTCAACATACTCCTAGCCACCCCCTACTGAGTCGCTTGAGATCTTTGGCCTTTCTCTGATGGGGTTTAGACCTTATTGGTGAGATTCACCCTTCCTCTTCACAGCGTCACCGATGGATTATCACAGCAACCGAATATTACACAAAATGGGTGGAGGCTATTCCACTCATTTCAACCAAAAAAAGAAAAAAATTGTAGAGTTCATTAACCACCACATTATCATCGTTTTGGTGTTCCTCATCGCTTTGATAACGAGATAATGGAAAATCTTTCAAAAATAAGTTATTGCAAGACCTTTGTAACAACTTTGGTATCAAACTTAGCTTCTCATCACCCTACTATCCACAAGCAAATGGACAAGCCGAATCCTCTAATAAAACCCTAACCAAAATCCTCATGAAAGTTGTCGATGAGTGCGGAAGAAATTGGCACGATCACATCCCCTTTGCCCTTTGGGCTTATCGTATACTAGCATTCGTACCTCTACTAATGCTACACCTTTTTCTTTGGTATATGGTGCGAGGAAATTTGTCTTGCCTCTCGAAATACAAATACCCTCCCTCGGGATATCTCTTGAGGATATTCTCACCAGCGATGATTTCCGCCCGAGCGGTTAGCCCAATTGGAGCTTCTTGTGAACGTCGTCTTGACTCTCGATCACCTTCAAATCTATCAAAAACGTATCAAGCGTGCTTATGATAAGTGACTTCATGAGCGTACCTTTAAAGTTGGTGATCTTGTCCTCAAAGAGAATCAACATGTAACCAAAGCTGGAAAAGAGTAAACGTGGAAAATTTGCTCCTAATTGGATTGGGCCTTATATAATCACTCACACTTATGGATCGGTACTTATCGTTTAGCTTAAGCAATGGTAAGCTGAGCTGAACCCCTAATGCCTTGCATCTTCGACCATTCTCTTATTGAATTTAGTGTTACATCACTTCCTATCTACCTCTTGCTCGTCCCTTGAGCTCACTTACCTTCTACATACACTTTGTTTCCTACATCTCCAAATAAAATCAAGCTCACTTCTCACCTCCCTTAACGATGCCTTCCCTTTTTAGTCTAGTCCATGACTTCAAAGTATTAAAATAACACCTTCTTATGGGATTTTCTTGAGTCAAACTTCCTACCAAACTAGATGCTTCACGCGAAAAGAACATCTAGCTATCTAAATTATATATATTGCTCCCTCGAAGGATGACTATATGCCAAACTATTGCTCTTTATCATATATAGATTGCTCCCCAGAAGGACTGACTATGCACTAAAATCACAATTTGTTACTATAAATAGACTGCTCCCTCGAAGGACAGCTATGCACGATCGACCTTTTATCGAAGCTTCTCGCATTGATCGGCCGTGAAGACCTCAAGAATAATACAATCATTATCCCTTGTAGACTTCCCGCATCGATCGGTCTACATTCAATAAATAAAAGCCTCATTCAAAAAGAACTTTTGCGTCATGGACTTGTCTATTTAGGGTAGGTTCTCTTTCGTGAGAACACTCACTTTGTAATAAGTTCTCCGTACCTCAGCTATACCATTCACCTCACCTCACCATTTGTTTGACTCGAGGGACGTAACGTACACTCGATATGTTGTGATCATCTGACTCTTTTCACCTATTGACTTCTCGTCTATGCATCGGTACCTAGGGCTTCAAGCTCGTTCTACGTTGTGTGGTTTGTTTAGCTCTTTTCACCTACGGAGCAATCTTTCCTCTTTGCCTCGCATCTAGGATTGTGTGTTGATCTTAATCAGGGCATGATTCCCTACCACTTGGGTAGGCTAACTTTCGCTTCCCTTATACCTTTTACAACATCACCAATTCATTACCAACACCCTCAACCTTACCTTACCAATATTAATATCAACATTTTTACCAACCAACCAATTGCCTAATCGTACCAAGTTGCCTAAATTCACCTCTCCCTGGTCCTAAGGGAGAACTACATCGGTCTGAGGCCCCTCCTTGCTTTGTGCAATGGGCTATGTAGGCAGCACTTCGGAGACATGGGGTCTCCCAAGGTTAGCTCGACCATCCCCTACCATAACCTATCATGTGTGGTAAATATAAATATTTTTGTGTATTTCTATTTAATCACATTCCTCTTTATCCTTTTTCAAAACACCAATAGTCAAAACGAAAGCATTCTTATTATTATCATAACTCAAATCAACATACATATTCAGTCTTATTTAGATGTTAAACAAATACATCTCCTCTATCATCGACACGCGAGTCGGCATCCTTATTTATTCTTATACCTTGCTAACATTTATTCGGACCCTCACGCCTCATCCAGGTGATGACCGTGATCGTCGACGCCTCTCTCACCCGCCCTCTCTGTCCTCAAGCGGTACCACATTTATTGGTACCGCCCTGATCTGCCAATCTCTCCTGTAACATATGAATACGCTCCCTCGCATGGAGGAATTCAGCCTCTAGTCTCTCCGCCCGTGACTCCGCAACCGCTAACAATCCTCTTGTCTCATTCACCTGTGTTTGAAGCTGCTGAACTAAACTCTGTAGACGATCTCTCTCTGCTGTAATCATAGCTATGTCAGGACGATCACGTACACCTCGCAGTTCTGCTACCCACCATAATCTATAGGCCTCTGTCGTTCCTGCATCCATTACACTGCGATCGGCTGCTATCTCCTCTGGCCCTTCTGGAGGTGTTGGCCGGGGAGGTGAGAATGCTGCCTCGGCGTCGATCCTCATATATGGTCTATAAGCCGGGGTATATCTGCACAAATCAAATTGTCACCGCAACGCGATCTATAGGAATCCTCTCATACTCACGGCGGCTGTGCCCCGCGATCCACCTCAATCGCTCTACACCCTCAACTCCTCGGCTATGTTCTCTGTTACCATATAGTTCCCGTAAGGCCTCAATGAGATATCCACAATCGTCACCCTCTCCCATACCTGCACTGTAATACTCAATGTCACCCGTCACGGCTGGGATCTTGCCTCTTGTGCATGCGGACCCATCGTCGAACCCCGACCTCGTACTCCGGTCTCTCCTGCTGGATGGGTCGGCCTATTGGTCACACACAAACAATGTGCTCATAGGCCCAACAGTGTAATAAGTATGAACAATCCAGTGTCATCCTATGATTTCGCCTACAAGCCCATAAACCCCTGTATAGTTCCGCCAAATATGCAGGTGCCCATGCAAAAGTCACGTTCCTTTCTATCATCTCCCAAATAACACACATCAATGCCTTTGGAAATCTTCCCCCTTCTACCCTCGGTAATGCATAATACCCTACCGCTATCATTAATATCACTGCTAACCTTGTCTCCTCAGGGTGTGCTGCATACATTATCCCATATGTGAATGACAAACCTCGTTGTGTCAAATCTCGTGCGTATGGACCAAATCTGCTATTATCGCTCCCCCGCGCGCGCTAGGTAATGCACGATATCTTGGTTTTCTGTAATAGGGAGCCTCAAAATATGGAACACATCTTCGATATTCTTGTCATCTCCCCTGTTGGCGGATAGAGCGTATTCTTCTCTGGATTCCATCTTTGATCAGCGCTGCTGACATAGCATGGTTACGTGTGATTCGTGAATAATAGCGGATTCCACTTAACCCCAAACGATTTATCAATGTCCATTCCTCTTGGTGTTACATCCGCTCGGATTAATGACACAGTGTTTGGCACACTATCATTCATCCTCAACCCTACTTACGCTGCGTACATCAAAACAACAAACAACCATTGATCCATCAAATCCCTAAGGGTTTTCTCACATTCGGAAATTCCTCCGATAACGGTATCGGTTATAAATAACGAGTGCGGTTCGATGACCGATACCGGTTATCCCTAACATTATCGGTCCTTTATCGATTACATACACCTTGCCTAAACAACCACCTACGACAATCAATTGCTCGTTTATTCCTCTCTGTATACACGAGACATACCCGAAACCCTTGATTACCTACCATAATACTCACCTCATTTATAACCCTTGTTATCATGTTTCCTTTCTCATATCTACCCCCTACTCTCCCCCATCTTATTCACAAAACATGCGGTAATCAAATCACAACCAAAGCGTTTACCTCTTGAGTTGCGGCGGCTTGAGGTGGCACTTGTCTTCCCTCTCGTCCACTCTTTGGATGCTTCTCCTCGTTACGCCATGATCACCACCCTTTTCAAATTCACCTTTACGCATACGAATCTCAGAACACATTCACTTTCCTGTCTCTTTTCTCCTTATCACTCAAATCTCTCATCACGATTACTGTCTCGGTCGTCAAAAGCGTCGCGTTCGCGTATTTAACTTCTTGCATGGCTCTCAAAATTAGAACTTAAGTTGCCACCTAGCTTTTCTATTTTTAGAAAAGCTCATACCTAAATAACCGGTTTGGTTACATGATCGATATCGGTCTACTAACTACTGGCGTCGGTTACATAACCGATATCGGTTACACACGCCTTTTGAAACATAGTTCTTTTCTTCATTTTCTACCTAATTTTTTATCGCGCCGCCTCTTTTCTGCATAACAACACCATTATCCATATTTGTCCATCGATCCACTTCTCATTATGATTTCATCCATATCATCTATCTACATTACCAAAACAAACATGCCATCATCTAAGGATATCAAAAAAACTATCAATCTATACACCATTTGGATCCAACTCATCAGATACATATATAACAATGTCACCAAACCAGCAACAAAACATGCCACATTTCATAATATAACATGACTGCATCCCATTAACAACAAACATCAACATCATCAATATATCAACATGTCAATTAAACTTATCATACATCAAATATCACAAACCATCGACAAAATACTTAAAAACATTTTGAACACAGCATGTGAGTCAAATCCTCATATCTATATATCACATATACAACGTTTCCAATATCTGATATGCCTGCTGCATTGGGACCTCTGTGATCTCATAATACAACAAGCCGCACGCGAGGCGCGATAAATGACAATAATCTCGGCTCGGCTCGCGGGCGGTCCCTCATATCAAAAATATACTCGGCTCGCGAGGCCGGTATCAACTATCTGACCCGTACTCGGCTCGCGAGGCGGTATCAATAAATGAATGAATAAATGAATAAATGTAGGCACGTAGGCCTCTATCAACACTGGCCGGTGCGCGAGACCGGTGCCCATGTCCATATACAAAAACAATGCGGGGATCCCTCGCTCTCCCCCCGCCCTCGGCACTCTCTCCTGCTGGTCCTGTGGTGCCTCTCGCCTCCTGCTGTATGTGAGACACGCATTTGTGTGTTGCACCTCCTGCGATCTCGACTATGGGAGGTCTCTGCTCTATAAGCTGCATATGGGTGATACTCGGCTCGGTACCATCAAGAACATCTTGATAGTACCGGGCCTCGCTCTCGCCTCCATATATCTATCCGTGCCATAGTAGGTCTTTGGGCTGGTCCCAGGACTCCTACTTACCGAATGCCCCCGTTACTGTGCTGTGATGGTGCTTTGGTGGTGCTTGTGGTGTGTACTATGTGTACTGTACTGTGTGCTGCTGTGTGTGGCTACTGCAATTCTTGGTGGTGGTACTGTACTTGTACTGTACATGGTGGGTGTGCATTTGTGCCTGCTTCTTTGGTGGTGGTGCTGTGCACATGCACTGAGCACTGGGCTAGTTGCCCCTGTAAAACACCTATACGTGCTGTGTGAGCCAATTTGCCCTGTAATAGCTGCTTTGACCCTGAGCTGATCTCGCTCTGCCATCACAGCATTGAAAATCTCTTTGTGTAGGGTGGTGTGTCTTACCCTCACTGCTCTCGACCAGCCCACCAAACCATATATGCTCCCGTACAGCCCGCATCATCTACAGTGTCATCTGCCGGCCTCTCAGCAACCCAATCTGGATCCACGGGCTGTGGTGCAGGCAGTGGGGCCTCTACATCATCCCTCTGTCTTGCGGGGAAGGGAGGTGGCTCGTCTGTCGCGGCCCCATCACTGCGTACCCTCTCAGGGGTATCCTCTCGTACTCTCCCGGCCTCAGTCTGCTTTATCGAGAAAGTGTCTTGGATCAAGCGTAAGCTATACTCGGGCTCCTCTGTGCGGGTGATGACCTCTGTAAGGTCTCCATACGATGTCTACCGCTTTGTCGGGCCCTCTAATAAATGCTGTAATAGGTGACGTCCCGCCACTGCAAGCTTTGCTCGTGGCTGTCCCACGACCCCTGACCACCTCTGAAAGCCATATATATGTATATGACTGTGGCCCTGGCTTTGGGGTAACCCTATTGGTCGATGCATATGATGTGCTCATATGCCCAACAATGAAGTAAAAATGTCGAACAAATCCCGAATCGCCTCATCCGCGATAGCCCCTGACTCCTGTATAAGCTGCACCGGATATCTTTGGTGCCCAAGCATAACAGTGTGCTCCTCCACCATCTCATGAAGCACCCCATCAATGCCCATGGAAAGCGGCCTCCCTACGAGTCGGGAGGCGCAAAGCGGGTGATCCGATCATCATCAACACGGTAAGCCGTGTCTCATGTCGGTGCGCACGGTACATATCACCATACCCGATGCTCGCGCTGTGATATGTCACTAGCGCAGCTGCATCCCTGAAAACCTGTAGGATGTTGTCCATGGCTGTCTCTGCATCACACTGAAAAATGGCCTCTCCATCGATAGGTAATCGAAGGATCGATATACATCCTCGATGTGATGGTCATCTCTCGGTCGGGAGATGGAACACATTGGTCGCGGATCCCATCTCTCGATGAGGGCAACCATCAAACTATGATCTCTGTCGATAGCTCTGTATCATTTGGACTCCATGAGTCCCACCTCGCATGATCACCCGGTGTGCTGCGGATACATGTGGTCGCATCCGCACCAACAGCGGGGCATCTGTCCCGCATCGTCATTTCTTGCTAACGTGCTGCAAAACCAACCCACAACATTAGCTCTACTCTTTACAACAACAACACCTGACCCTCTACACCCACTTTTCTTCTCCACCTAGCCACACCACGACTCTCTAACACACCCCTCTACCCACCTATTCTCTCGCTATTCGCCTCCCTCTTCTACCCAAAACAACCCACCCCAAAACACCCCATCCCAACCCAAACAACACCCCACCCCAACAACAACAACACCCAAAACACCTCATCCCAACCCAAACAACACCTAACTCACCACCACAAACTCAACACAACACAATAACTTAATCCAAAAAAAAAAAAAAAAAAAAAAAAACTACGGACGGTGCGGTCCCCGATAACCGACCGCGGCCCTCTTCCCACCGCCGGTCGACTACCGACCGCCGCCGGCCCGGCCAAACACAAAAGCCACCGCCCATGAATTTTGTGACCGATGCGGTCACTTAGAAACCGACATCGGTCATTTTGTAATTTCCCAGGCCGACCCCCCGTGGCCCCCACCTCCATTTTTCATCTTTCTACCTACATACCCACCCAAACACCCTAAAAATCTACCCACCCAGCCGCCTTGGCTTATTTCACCTATCTACCCTCTCCCTTTTTCGAATTATTTCCATTTTCTAATTATTTCCTAAAACATGTAAATTCCTACCCAAACCCCCCATCTAGCTTAATAACATCAAATAAACACAATGAGGGGTTTCGAACCTACCCGTACGACGACACGTCGTCGTGGTGGGATGGGTGGTGGTGGTCCAGCTGGTCCAGCTCCTCCTGCTCCTCCTGGCTGTGCCATGGCTCAGCTTGTTGTCCTCTTCTGGGTCCTCAACCAATCAACTACTGCCTCCTCCTCACTCGGGCCCGCTACCAACTCACTCCTCCAGTCCAATAGTGCCACCTCAGCGAACAAATGCACCAATGTCAATATTCCACCTCAGACAACTTAATTTGATTTCCAAATTGACAAAGTGACAATGACCGGCCGTATTTTTCTTTTTATAGGTTTTTCACATAGAACCGATACCGGTCAAATCGTGCCCTAAGAAACCGCCATCGGTTACCTAAGCAGTCGGTCATAGATAACCGATATCGGTTTTCCTTTCCTCACCCAACTTTTTGCCCTTATTTACTATTGCCCCTTTTCCACCAACATCGCCTATATCGACCTTTGATGCTGAACATTATTAACCATTTGGCCCAGACCCGAGGCCTCACCCTACCCATTTGGCCCGACCCAAGGCCTCCCCCTACCCATTTGGCCCGACCCAAGGCGCATGACCCTAACCATTTGGCCCAGGACCCTAACCATTTTGGCGTAACCTAACCATTTGGCCCGACCCAAGGCCTGACCCTAACCATTTGGCCCGACCCAAGGCCTCACCCTACCCATTTGGCCCGACCAGGCATGACTCTAACTATTTGGCCGACCCAAGGCCTCACCCTACCCATTTGGCCCGACCCGAGGCCGCATGACCCTAACCATTTGGCCCGACCCAAGGCCGCAACCCTAACCATTTGGCCCGACCCAAGGCCTCACCCTACCCATTTGGCCCGACCCAAGGCCGCAACTCTAACTATTTGGCCCGACCCAAGGCCTCACCCTACCCATTTGGCCCGACCAAGGCCGCAACCCTACCCATCCGGCCCGACCCAAGGCCTCACCCTACCCATCCGGCCCGACCCCGAGGCCTCACTCTACCCTTAGGCCCGACCCAAGGCCTGACCCAACAACTTGGCCCGACCCACGGCCGTACCACTTGATACCCTACCCAACATCACCAACATACACTCTTATCCACCCATCCTGTCATTTTTTTTTTGTTTAATCGAGCTCACCTGTTCGTGTTTTAGCATGATTAGGGTCCTTGACTTGATCCGTCGACCAACTTTGCCCAGACTTAGACCGTGACGTTTATCTCAACCAAACCAACCATTTGGTACTTGCCGAACATGCCTAAACGTTCTGTGTACCTTACATTATATACCACCTGGAGCTACTTCCTATGCCTTGGATACTAGGATTATATCACCCTTGTTTGGATAAACTATCGACCTTTGCCTATGCATTTCTGGTTTGCTCGTCAAATCATGTACCCTAGTCGTACTATTGCATTTCAACATGCGTCTGCTTCCTTGGACCTACCCCACCACCTTACCATCCTCTCTCTGACATTTACCCTTTATCAACCCTATCCACGATTTCCCGTTCACTCAATCTGTGATAGATTTGAGGGATTACCTATATCCTTAACGGGAGAAACCACTTCATATTATTGTCCACGTGACTTTACAAAACAAGCTACACGATAATAAGGGGCTAATGTAGACACCAAATTTGTGTCTTACGACCCCTTGTGACCCGCATCTCATCTCGCATGACCTAACCTCATCACCTAAACCTTACACAATTATTTATTAATTACCTTGTAATTGACAAATCCACATCATCTCACCTGCCACCTCATTTGCCACTTCATCATGACCTAGCCCTAACCTAAACTAACCTAATTAAGACCTATAACTTGGTGGCCTACACCTACACCCATGACTAATGACCCCTTTCTCGGACCCAAAACCGACCTTCTAGTCACTTGACCAAGCCCATGACTAATCCCTCGGGAGAAAAGTAGGGAAGGTGGGCTATTTTACTAAAAATAGCCTACTTTTTCCTTACCGATGCCGATTCTACTCGGCCGCCGTCGGTTACGTAACCGCCATCGGTTCCCTGTAAAATGGGCTCCCTAACCAGAAACAAGGGTGGAAGGATTTTAGGAATCACGAGAGATCATTTGGGAGCGATCAAGAAAGTCGAGATCTTCACTTGGCCAGAGAGAGAGTGAAAAAAGAAGAGTTGCGGCAAAAGGAGATCAAGCCCAAAGCTGCAGCGAGAACGGCCGAGTTCTCGGATACTCGGTGATCATCGGGAGGAGATATTTCATCTTCTTGTTTGTCCAGCCATCCTACCTAGAGTTACGCCTTTGTCATCGAGTTCTTGGACTGCATCTTAAATCGATAACCGAGTAAGTTACATCTTGCATGTCCTCTTTAATAACATTTCTTAGACTTTTTGAAGCACAATCCTCACAAATCCATTCCTAGATCCACTACCCACATCCTATTGCATCTAACTATCATTCATCTACCTCTCATCACCTTATTTCCTAATATCACCTATATACAGACCTTACAAATAACACAACTACCAAACAACACAACCACCCCCACAAAACAACCAACCTTGGATCTAGACCATACGATATCGGTTATCAATGCCAGTATCGGTTATCCTGACTATAACCAAAAACCAGCCTTTCCCCTACCCAGTTCAACGTAGCAATTTAATTGATATCTTACAGTCTTTTGTGTTAATTCATATTAGCAGGGGAACTGACCACCTTCGAAAGGAAGTTTTATATTTCTGGCCCAAGGCGGTTCCCTCATTTATTGTCTAATCAAAATCGTGTGGTCTTGTGTTCTTATTTCCGAGGTAGTCCTTCAAGACAAAAATTATTTCTTCGCGAGTCAACCTGATCTTTCTCTACTGGTACGCGCACACCATCTCGGCGTTCAACGGGTATTCCTCCTAGCCCTAACCTTATGTGTTTCTAAAAGGAATGAAAGGATAGAAGCAAATCTATTCCTAGAAGCCGAAACATTGGTTAAATGGAAGGAAATCTAATTAATTAATAATAATTAATTAGTCTAGGTAGAAGGGTGATTTATTAACGGAAGGTCGTTAATTAGGGTATTTGTTGGATAGGAAACTTAATTAATTATCTTAGTGTAATTAATTAATGATGATATGAAGGAAAATGAGTGCTTTTGATGATAAGTCACCGATTTGTGAGAAAGACGATAATTAACACAACTTAAGTATTTAAATTTCTTGGGTGTAATTATGGGTATCTACACTCACCACCATCACCACCTTCACCACCTTCACCGATGGAGTACATGGATCCAAAATCCATACCTCCTAACTTAATTTTTTCATAAAAACCATTTTCTTGGGGCATATGACTTATCAACGTGAGGGCAAGGCTCCTCCCTCTCTTCCCTTCCTATATCCTGAAATGATCGACGATGATAAACCTTCGATTAACGTTGTTCAATGTCAGGATGATGAATCTATACTCACCTACCTTGGTGCCAAAGACTCATATATTCATTGGTCATTACCATCTGAGATGTAAACCATGTTAAACAAATCGACTATCAAAATCAACATGCATACTCAGGATGAACCACACATCCTAAAGATCGGTCAATCTTTAGATGATGTTGAATAGGAAGCCATCACTTCCTTTGTCAAAAACCATGACCACACTTTTTCTTGGTCTTATGCAGACATGCGTGGTATTTACCCCACCATAGTGGTACACAATATTGTAACCATTCCACGATAACAAACCCATTAAACAAAAGATGAGGAAAATGCACCCTCACATTGCTCTTCTGGTCAAAGAAGAACTTCAACACCTCCTTTCTATTTCTTTCATTTTACCCATTGATTATCCCCGATACATTTCCAACATTGTCCACGACACTAAGGCGATAGGGGACTTCATATTTTCATGGATTTTTGTGACCTAAACATAGCCTACCTAAAATATGACTTTCCTCTACCTAGTATTGACCAACTAGTTGAACTTTCCGCTAGTCACAAGATGCTATCACTCATGGATGGTTTCTTGGGTTATAACCAAATCTTGTTTGCCTCATAAGATCAACACAAAACAAAATTTATCACCCCTTGGGGGACCTTCTACTATT
Organism: Taxus wallichiana var. yunnanensis; assembly: GCA_018340775.1. Lineage (NCBI taxonomy): Eukaryota > Viridiplantae > Streptophyta > Pinopsida > Cupressales > Taxaceae > Taxus > Taxus wallichiana. The sequence continues at coordinate 764,903,765 of CM031242.1, read as the reverse complement.
GAGTCATGCCTTTTCACCTTAAAAATTCTAGTGCCACATATCAACGCGCTTATGACTTATATTTTCCATGACATCATGCATCGTATATTGGAAGATTATGTGGATGATCTCTAGCCAAATCTAAACGTCGCTCCAAGTACTCGGCCTTCCTAAAAACCATCTTTGATCACCTTATTAAATATTGTGTTCGCCTTCAACCCAAGAAGTGTTTCTTTGTGGTTCTCTCAAGAAAGCTCCTAGGATTTATCATTTCCTTACGTGGTATAGAATTTGACCCTACTAAATTCAAGTCCATTCTTGAAATGCCTCCACCCACTAATCTTAGGCAACTCCGTAGCTTGCAAGGTAAGTTGCATTCTATTCACCATTTCATCTTGTAATTTTCTAATCGGTGTTAACCATTTCATCATTTTATTAAGAAGGATGTCTCCTTTAAATGGGATAATGAATGCCATAAAGCTTTTGAGGCCTTTAAACAATACCTTCTCTAACCACCCATACTCATTCCACTTAAATACGATCAACCCTTCTACCTTTACATCTCAGCTACCAATCAATCCTTAGGGGCCATGCTTGTTCATTGTGATGAACAACACGGGGAGCAGTGGTTTATTACCTAAGCCGTACTCTTTTAGACTACAAAACCCAATACAACTATGTCAACAAAATCTACTTAGCCTTAGTTTTCATTTCCACAAAACTCTGCCATTACCTACTTAATAAAAATACTTATGTTGTGACCAACACCAACCCCTTACACTTCATGTATGCCAAAACTTACCAAAATCAATGTGCCACATTTGGCTTATACTTATGGCTGACCTTGACCTCAAATTCATCCATAAAAATCCCATCAAGGGCTAAGCTTTCGCTGACCAATTGGGTGGTGCACCTATTTCTAGGGATCAACCCTCTAATTTTGACATTTCAGATGAGTCTATTACCACCCTTTCCCTAGATGAACCTACTTACCAAATTAAACTCTTCTTTGATGGCTCCAAGTGCCAACATGGGGGTAGGGAATGAGATATCCTCATTTTTCTTGATGGTGAACCCATGCCTTTGTCTTTCAAACTATATTTTGAGTGTACAAACAATATTATTGAATACGAGGCGCTTGTATTAGGTATCAAAGCTGCCTATGCCTTAGATGTCAAATCCATCAACATCTTTTGTGATTCCCAATTGGTCATAAACTAAGTCAATGGTATATACCAATGTCGTAATGAGACACTTCAAAAGTATAAACATCACGCAGACATAATTTTGACCACCTTCAACCGCTACACCCTTCAAACTATCCCACGTTAAACCAACACATTTACAAATACCATGGCCTACTTAGCTTCTCAAATCCCCACTTCACCTGTCGATTCTAAAATCTTTGTCACCATATAAAGACTTCAATCACCCTCTTATTTACCTCGCAAAGTTTACTCCGTTTAAACCCTTGCCCCTAACCGGGTGACCTTTGGTATAAACAATACTCAAACTACCTTTCCGTTCCATCTTGCCTCCCGACCTCACTCGTAATGGACAACGGACCTTCCCAAAAAGGTATCTCATTATGTTATCATGGGTGGCCTCCTCTACAAATGTAGCTTCCATGATATTCTCTTACGTTGCCTTATGATTTTTAAAATTCCTTATACCATTAAGGAAGTTCATGATGGCATATGCGGAGGTCACTTCAAAGACCTCATTGTTCTTGAGCATATTCTTTTCCTAGGCTATTATTAGATGACCCTCAACCATGATTGTTGTGACTATGTCAAGCATTGTGTAAAATGCCAACAATATGCCAACCTTCATCATACACCAAGTCATGCCTTGTAGGCTGCACGTGACCTTTGGCCCTTCTCTCAATGGGGTTTGGATCTTGTTGGAGAGAACAATCCACATTCTTCCCAATGACATCAATGGATCATCACCACTACCAAATACCACACAAAGTGGGTTGAAGCCATACCTCTCATTTCCAAAAAATATGAGAAAATATGTGAGTTCATCAATCATCACATCATCTATCACTTTGGTGTCCCACATCACCTCATCACTAATAACAAAAATAATTCAAAAATAAAACCTTGAAAAAACTTTACGATGCCTTCGACATTCAGCTATGTTTCTCATCACCTTATTATCCATAGACTAATGATCAAGCCGAATCCATAAACAAAACCTTGGACAAAATTCTCATGAAATTGGATAACAATACTAGGAAGGACTGCCATACACACATTCCTTTCACCCTATGGGCATATCACACTAGTATCCATACTTCCACTGCTGCCACACCCTTTTATTTGGTCTATAGTACAGAGGATGTTCTACCTCTTGAATTCTAGATTCCCTCACTCCGTATTTCTCTCCATGACATGCTCACTGATGATGAATTTCATTAGGACCGTTTAACACAATTTGGCTTACTAGACGAACTCTGTCTTAATGCTCTTGACCATCTGCAAGTTTACCAAAAATGTATCAAATGTGCCTATGAAAAACGTGTCCATGAACAAACCTTCCATGTTGGTGACCTTGTCCTAAAAGAAAATCAACATGTGACCAAAACATGATAAAGTAAATAGGGTAAATTTTCTCCTAATTAGCTTAGACCTTACATCATGACTCATACTTATGGATCGGGGCTTATCGTTTATCTTCACTCAATGGTAAACCCAAACTTGATCCCCTTAACGCCTTATATCTTTGACCATTCTATTGTTGACTTTTAGTCCTACCTCACCTTTTTCCTCTTTCCATGCTCTTCCCTTGAGCATTATCCGCTTCTGTGCCATCACCAATAATTAAATAAGAATCATGTGTGTACCCATCACTTTTTATATTCTCTTAATTATGTGTACCACAGCGCTGCACATAACATGATTCTCATGGATACTTTTCATCTACCTTTAGATGAGATCCCATGGTTGTTTCACCCTACTTTCTGAACAAGAATCCTATTCTTCACCTTGGTCTTGTCCATGACTTAAAATCCCTCACATGGGATCCAAATCCTTGAGTCAAACTTCCAATAAAGAGATGAATCCCTCAAAAGGACATCTTTTCTCTCTACAATCACTACTATAAATAGACTACTCCCTTGAAGGATAACTATGTAAAGTTCTTTCAAAGAGAGAGAGAGCTAGAGAGAGAGAATTTGAAGCTTCCCACATTGATTAGCTTCACGAAGACCTAAAGGATTTAATTTCCTCATCCCATATAGACTTCCCACATCTATCAGTCTATCTTAAACATTAGTTAAAGCAAACACACTTTTATTCATCGAATTTCCCATTATGACCTTAGATATCTTGTGTAAAGGCATGCTACCTAGTACCATATAAAAACTAACCACTTTTCACCCTCTCACCATTCACACTCTCATTTCCTACTGCCTCAAGGGACCTCGTGGAACCGTGACATTTGGTGGTCATGCGACTACTTTACACCTTTAGAATAATCAATCATGTAATGTCTTTAGGGTCTTATGTTCATCAGCCTATCTCAGGTATGACTTACTTATTATGATCCTAACCAATCAGGTGGCTTTCTTGCCTCCTCTTATCTTTTAACCTTCCTTATTACATATTGATTACCTTATACAGGACTTGGTCCTCAACGCTTACCTTTGGGTCATCTTCTTCTTCCACCACACTCAACATCACCTCTATAAATGAGGCCACAATTCAACCATACCTAACAAACCAAGACTCAATCATGCCTATAACATACCCACCCATACTCTTACCTTCTCACATTCTTCCCTAGCTTATGGGAGAACTACATCGGCCTGAGGTCCCTTTTAGCCGGGACTATGTAGGCAAAGACTCGAGGGCATGGGGCCCTTGGAGGTTAGCTCAGCCACTATCTACCCTAACCAATTCATCTTTCATTTTCCCCAATCACATTTTACCCTACTTAGTTTCCTTTTTATATAAAAATTTGGAAATTAAACCAAACAAACAACAAGTTGCTTCACATTTTTATCATCAGCAAAACATACATTTGTTATGACTACCATTTCTTTACCATCATCATGCATGTATTATAAAACATCTTAACATGACCCATATCATCATTCATTACATAAATTAATGAATTACAACCTCAACCAATTTAAACTCCACCATGCCTAAAACCTAACTTCATCCATGCCTAAAAAAAAACCGACTCAACCATGCCTACAACCTAAATCAACCATGCCTACAACCTAACTCCACCATGCATAAAACCCGACTCAATCAATGCCTAGACCAACACTTGAATCAACATTTCTTACAACCTAACTCCATCCATGCCTAACCCACCTATCCTAAATCCATCTATGCATAATAATAAAATTGGATCAACACAAGCACATAATGACCATCATCATCGTCGTCTCTATAAATACAATATCCAAACATGTATATCCATATACATAGCTATCAAATGTCTTGGTGACGTAGGATAGTGTATATAATCCAGTCTCTCAAAAATCTCATATATAACCTCACCATCTTCGGTGCGTAGGTCGATATATGCACAATAATATACAAAATCCTCATACATCCTCACCATCTTCGCACGCAGGCTCATATATATCAAAAAATGACTATAATACATCAAAATAAAAGGATGGGCATCAAGCCTCATCCTTCCAGACATCCTATATGTTAGTCTCTCTAGTCTCCATCTCGGCTCCTATCTAATGGCCTGATATCATCTCACCACATGCCATAGGTTGTGGTCGATCCCCTTTGGTACATCACTTAGAGCTAGCCTATTTGAGTTGGTGGGCTCACCCGATAATATCTCGGGGCTCGATGCCCCCCCGTGATCTCCATCTTTGTGAGTACGGGATCTCATCCTCTCACTAGAGGCCTGTTGTGCCCTATACTCTCCATAGGATAGAAAATTTATCCTAGTTGCTATCATGTGATCCTAATAGTATCTCGAATTCACCTAAGGCATCATGTAACTTGGATAGAGGTACTATCTATGGTGTCCCCATCAACCTCGGCCCCTGTACTTGTCTGTGGGACCCTCTCCCACCCCTACTTGTGAACTCGGGACCTGTCCTGTACATGTGGAGGTGCTATTGACCTCTACCCCTGTGCATATATCTTGGCCTATAAGGTCTATATCTATTCCTATGTAGTGGCCTACTAGCCATGTAACCCTATGACTTGTGCCATGCTGGTGGTTAGCTTCTATTACAACCCTTTAACCTATGTCTCGTAGGGTGACCACCGACCATCATCACCATCCCCATCTCCAACTTGGGCCATTTGGACCTATAGATTAGTCAATTGCGCATGCAATGAAGCCACCTCTACCTCTCGATGCTACTAACTACCCCTGTACCATTGCCAACTTTGTAATCGTGGTCGTCGCTTTGCCCCTATATGGCATCTCTCTACATAGTGATGGTGGCTAAATCTAGAATCTCGTGCCTAGGAGGTACTTCTCATAGCTAGGCCACCCACCATTGTCTATACCTATCCATCACTCCTTAATCATCAATCTTTTGTCTCAGAACCTTCTCCTCCTACCCGATAGGTACCGCTTGCGGCTAAGGAAGTGGCAGTGGTCTCTCTACATCATCCCTCTGGTAATGTGGGAAGGGTGGTGGTATATCCTGTAGTAGTCCAAAATGCCATCAGAACCTATCTATGGGGATCATCTCATTCTCTCCTGCATGACATTCCTTTATCCATCTAAGAAGTCAAGGCCAACTAGCTCATCAGCCATTTTTTTGTAGGAGGGATAACCTACATATGGCCTCCATATAATATCTACCCCGGACAATCCCTCCAGTAGCCTTCGGTAATATGCTACATCATGTGTAGCCCTGTCTAATCGCTACTCTCCCATCATAGGCACCCATCACCTATACCCCACCTAAAAAAACTCAGTTAAAAGGCATCTTCTCAAGGCATACCTACTGGACACACATAGACAATGTGCTCATAGGCCCAGTAGTGAAGAATGAATGTGCAACATAGGCTAAACTGCCGCAGTCACCCATAAGCCCATAGCTCTCTATATAACTACACTGGAATGTTAGCACCCAAGAAAATTAGGTCCTCTCCATCATCATGTCATGTAATACTCCCATTAGAGATTGTGGGAATCTCCCACCCTCTACATCCAAAGAGTGCAAAGCAACATACTACCTTCATCAAGTAGCATTACTAGCTTCATCTCCTTTGGAAGGACTAGGTATATCTCTCCATCACTAAGGCTCACACCGTGAAATGTTGAATTCACCATCCCCTCACCAAATACAAGTAAACACTAACTCCTCCAATACCTCTAAGGATATTGAATATACCTACGTATCCAATATAGGTAACCACATAATACTAAACATGTCCTCTAGGGTGATGTCATATCACCCATTGGTAGGTGGAACGTGTTGGTCACCGAATCTCATCTATCAATGATGGTGACCATCGGACTCGTGTAGCAATATCGCATCTTTGGTAGCGTCAAACCCCACTCGGCCCACCTCCTCAACATGTCGCAACTCCTCGGTTGTCATTTGTGCCTCAAAATTTCACGAGCAAGGGTGGCACCCTATCTCATATCCTCAGCTGATCTCTCACCTACATCCAACAAAAATGATCACATTATTCATGACCTAATTATTTTTACCATCACCCGTACCCATACCCACTCCCCTACCCATTTTTACATCACTACTTTTCCTACCCTACCTCAACCTAACCTACCTACCCAACCCTCCCCTACCTACCTACCCCACCCTAACCTACCTACTTACCTAACCCGAACCAACCTTCATCATCATCCTACTTACCCATAACCTACCCAACCCAATGTCCCCTCCCTCTTTTTACACTCCCCGACCTTACTTATTTTCCCACAAGTCTTGATACTTGGACCCAACCACCCAAACCTTCCCTATTACATATTTTTTTAGGAAAGTATTTCATCCCCCTTGACCGGCGTCGGTCCTCCTAGAATGACCACGGTTTACCCATAACAGAATCAGTCACCTCATCTATGACCAATCCCGATTATACATCACCGATGCTAGTCAACATTTGATCGACATCGGTCCTTTGTTGTGATGACACCCCATGATATGATAAGCGCCCTAGCTTTATGATTTCTTTCTCATTCCTCACATCCCTACCCCCATTCTAACCTACAATCCTTCCCACCTAGCATACTACCTATTTCCACACTCCCTTTTCCCTCTTTTACCCAATTTCCCCCTCACATTCAAATTTAATTTCCCCCCAAACCCATCTTTCCCCAACGTAACTTTCTATCAATTTCTTTAAAACAAGCATGGAGAGATTAAATAATACCTCATCACTGCCACTGCATGGTGGTACCTCTAGCACCGAACTAGTGGTCCCCCTGATCCCTCTCCTACCTCTACCATCCCCAAATTACCTCTCACTCTCCAGCCACTCAATCCACTCCAATTGATCCACCTCGGCACATGAATCCACCTATCACCAGCCACGTACCTCATTAACCTAGTCCTTCATCTCACTCGGTCACTTTCCACCCTTTTTCTCTCTCCTCTGTCATTTTCTCCTCTTTTGCAAATGACAAATGAATTGAAAAAAATGTGGATTTTTCTCTTTTTATAACAACCCCAACCTAACCAACGTTGGTTTAATCTAACTAGCATCGGTCTTGTGCCCTAGCTTACCATCATCGGTCGATTGAGACCAACATCGATAGCTTACAACCATCATCGGTTTACCTACTTCAATTTTTTTCCTACTCCCTATCTCCAATTTTTGACCTACATCCTTTCTTACCTCATGCCCACTTCACTTAGACACTTCTCCTTATCTTTGTGCCTGTATCCTTGACCCCCCTCACCCCGTCCTCAGTCAGGGGACTCATTATTTTTCCCATCCCTTAGCCCTACCCATGCCGTGACCTAGATACTTGGACCTAGAACATTACTAGTGACCTATGACCTCATGTGCCTACTATACCTTGCGACACTATTACCTATTTTTTTGATCTAATGACCTTACCTTGCCTCTTATCATGGTGTTTTCGACCCAACCTTTGGTATACCGGAACACACCTAAACGCGTTCGCACTGACCTACGTCATGTTTCCTAACCATATCCTATACCTTGGATACAGAATCACCTCAACCTTGTTGGGATAAACCTATTGACCTTAGAAAATGTAGAGTTTTCCTACTCTTCAACGATACCGTGTTGTAGTTCATATGTGTGCATGTGTTTGATTTATTACTACCTTTGACCACGACCCATTACCCGGATTACCCGAGTGGACCTTTCTCCCTTTTTACTCACGTTTCCCACCTTCCTCTTCATCACATTCACCTTTTATCAAACCACTCATGATTCTACCTTCTATCTCATTAGTTCTGGTTTGAGGGGATCACTTCATCGACACATGGGGCAACCACATCTTATTTTTTTCAGCGTCGCTTACTAATACAAGCTACACGAAAAAAGGGGCAAAATGTACACACCAAAATTGGGTCACACTCCCCTTGGTCCCTCATCAAACAAACACCTTGAAAACATTCACCTAACCATGGCCCCTTTCATCCCACTTTAATATTAATTTAATTAATTTAATTCAATTAATTCATTATCTCATAATATTTATTAGTTTAATATCCTAATTGGGATAATTCCTATATATCCACCTCACCTAGACACTTTATCTAGCGACTTCACCCTAAGATCTACTCTTAGTAGGTTGCCATAACTAGTTAAGACCTACCTAAACCCTAAAAATCAAAGCCTATATTCCCTCTAACCACATTCCTATCTGTTAGAAGGAGGTTTCCATTCTATTCTGTGGAGAAAAAATGGTCGAGATCCAAGAAAATCAAAAGGATCTACCCATTTTAGAAAACCTGGGAAATCCCATCCTAACCGATGCCAGTCACACTAAACCACCACTAGACAAACCAAAACTACCATCGGTTACCATTTAACCCCCAAGAAAACCTTATTTCAAGGTTGGCACATTGTTTAGAGGTGAACACACCTTTTGAGAACAAGTGAAGAAACTAGAGTTGGATGTAAGTAGGGCCATCATTAGCACACAAAGAGAGCATCCATAGCGAGTACCTAAAGCAACCACAGAGTCATTTTTCCTTCACGAGAGCATTCGGGGAAGCACCAACACTACATCAAGTTCATTCCATTTGATCACCCACCATTACCAACCAGATGTCAAGCTCGTACAAGCGGTAAGTTCTTTGTTAACTAGCATTTGTCCATTTATCATTGGGTAGATTCTTTTGCTATTGTTACTAGTTTCTGCCCTCATTTCATTCCACCACCATTTTACCTCCATGCAAACTTTACCATCCTTTACCCATACCCTTAAACTACCCATATCTAGATTTTAATCATTCCTGTGCATACCTGAGACCCACACAAACCCTGTTATTGCCATTCCATGCCCATCTAGCCTTAGATCTGTCACCCCACCCCATTTTTCTATGTTTCCTATACCACAACCATACCAATGCCGGTTACCCACAACCATCTCTAATTAACCTAAACCGATATAGGTCATACTAGGTGATGTCGGTCTCAAGTCTTTACCGAAACCAAGAACAAAGCTTCTAAACCTCCACCAAATACCCAAAACCACCTAGAATCTCACCCTAACCCATACCAGTACCTTGACCAAGACTTTGACCATTAGATTCAATCATATCTTAGCTGTTGTGAATGAATTTTCTTATTGTAGATGAATGAGATACCTAAATCATTTTAACTACAATAGGATTTCCTTTATTGTTAGCATTAAGTTGTTTTAAACAATGGGTTGACAACCATCTAGGAAGTATCACACTTCCCGGATCTAGCACATGCTAGGTAGTCCACTACATATACTATTTAACTATTATTTGGTGGTCTTGTTTTCCATTTCAAGTAGTTCCTCCAAGAAAAAGAAAGCTCTCACAATCAGATGTGGATTTAGAAGTCATACGCATGCAACAACCTACAACCAACATCTTAACAGGTATTCCTCCTAGCCCTTTACCCTTATCTATTTCGTCAACATTCAAAGAAATGCTCTAGAATCAGGTGAAACAAATCTATTAAATTGGAAAGGATGTGTTTGTAGGTATTCAATTTCAGAGAGCAAGACTTTGGTTTTGCTAGCATGTTATACAAAGTAAAATGAAGTTATGGTAGATGAGGACTTAAATGGTAGATGCATCGTTACTTTTTGTGTTGGGTTCTCCTTTTAAAATGTAGCAATTGGATTGAAAGGAGATGGGGGTGTAGCCTTTGATTGAAATTTAGATGTTCTTGTAGAACCAACATTTAGAAGAGAATTACTCTTAACAACTTTTGAGTTAGGAGAAGAATCAAATAACTTACTTGGCATAGTAGTGTGATCCTTGACAACTGGTGAATCTGATTTCTCTCTAGTTGATTCCATGGAAGGTGGTAATGGTGATCCCCTATTGATGATCTTGTTTAGTGGAGGATTTGAAGAGCTATCTTCTTTGTTCTTCCTACTCTCAGTTACAACTACTGAGGCTGAAACACCATTCTTGGATTGTGCACGAGTGAAAAAAACACATGAAAAACTTGGAGATTCTTCATCACCTTCCTCCTCATTATCAACGTATTCAATCAAGCCATTGTGCATGCTAACCTCTTCAATTTCAAGATATTTTTCATAGTCATCCATGCTTTCTTCTTCAGTTTCCTCAATGTCTTCTCCTTCTTCTAATTCCCTAGTGTCACAGATGGAATTGATTGGTGGTGCTTCAAGAGCAAGCCTATGAGGAGGTGGAGAAATTCTTGGTCTATCAGGAGGATTTGGTCTCCTTGGAGCATTCCTCATTGTGATTTATGACAGCTACTTCTTCAAAGAAACTAGGTCATTTTCCATTTTTTGGACCATTGGATCAGTGGTGATTGAATTTGAAATCTGACCTTTTTGCTTCCCATTTGGTCTTTTCAATTTACCGTAAAGAATTAGATCATCATCAGTCTCTCAATTGCAAAGTCTTGAACTTTCCTCAATGTTCTTGGTGGGATCTTCTAATGAAGAAACTAGATTATGATGGAAAAGCACTTATGAAGAACCTTTTCAAGTTGTTTTCATGAGGTACCACATCTTGAGGATCCTTCTTGTCAACCTATCATATCTTGCTACAAAATATCTCATTGATTTGGAGGTCTCCTTCTTCATCTAAACCAATTAGACCAGTAGATCTTGATAATCTTCTGTGCTCTTGAACCTATATTCAAATGCACTTCTTATATCTTTCCCAAAGACATATGAAAAATCTTGGGGGTAGCATGTAGAACCATTTAGTAGCTTTTTCTTGGAGTGAATCCACAAAGAGCCTAACTGAAACATATTCATTTTCAACTCTAAACACTCCACATGCAGTGATGAATATTGCTACATGTTATTCGGGGAGCTGAGAACCATCCCCTCTGAATTTTAGGAAGTTTTTTCTTGAGCCTCTCGGTAGCTCATGGAGTGGTTGAGAAAGAGCCAGTGGACTGGTGTTTCCTCCCCATGGTACATTAGGCCTATGGGCTTCACAATCCCATTCATGCTCATGATCCCGATCCCCCATTCTGTGTCTATTTCTATCTTCTAGCCTTGCTAAGGCTGCGGCTTCTATTGCTGCTCTTTCATCTGCCTCGGCTTGAAGTCTCTCAATTTCTTCGAGTTGAGCTCTTATTTCTTCGTCAAGTCTTGCTTCTCTTTCTCTATCTTCTTCTTTGGTCTTCACGTTAGTTAAGTCGACAAGGTTCTCGTTTATGTATGAAAATTCACCATCCAAAGGATTGGTAACACTCAGGTTCCCAACGTGACCAATTGCTTGAAAAGGAAGCCTCTGGATTTCGAGTAGCTCTTGTCTCCTTTCAATTTCCTTAAAAATGGGATTAGTTTTTCCTCCTTGTCTCTGTTTCCAAGTGAATCTTCTATCTGCTAGCCTGAAAATCTATGCTCTTCTTTGGCATGCTAGAATTTGTGTCAGCCGTTCTAATTCAACAACACATTCCTCTTCCAAAGCTAGAATCCCTATGGAAATGAAGTAATGATTGACACTTCATCTATTATGCCAAATATCTTCTCTCGGATCGAAGCAATGTCTTCTTGGATGTGAAAGAGTAAATCAGGTCTCTCAATAGGAGGATTTCCTAGAATAGCGACGATTTACATCCATATAGTTTGTGTAATTATTTTAATCTCCAGAAATTTTCTTCTATAATTTTTTGTTTGTATTTAATGACCCTGAGGTCATTTTTAGGTGTAAATGCTATAAAATATGCCCCACGGTGGGTGCAAAATCATTGGTGAGAAAAAATTTCTTGTGGAAAAATTGGTGGGTTTCAAGCCAATGCTTATGGAAATCTAAGTCAATATACTTGAATGGTGCAAATTCCATAGGTGCATGCATAAAATATGGGTTTAAGTGGTGGCCTTTCGAACAAAGATCCAATAGGGGCACTCCACTGACCCTATGGCAAAGCTAGCAATGTCTCACTAGAGAATAAACTTTGTCTTGGAAAGGGGAAGGGGAGTGGAAATGGAGGTTGGAGAAAACTAATGTTGTGAGTAGAATATCAGATGCCCACACACATTAATTATAAATTTCATTTACATGCATTTATAGTTAGAAGAAAAACAAATCTAAAGGAGAAGATACAAGACTGAATGAAATTCATTGGTTGTATGGTACTAATCAATCCCTCAATCAAAAAAGAAAAAATTCCTTCTTTTATTATTGAAGTTAAAGTAGAATTTTTGAGATCTTTGAGAATAGAGGAAAATCTAAGGAGAAGGGAAAATAGATGAAATATGGAATTTTCTATCTTTTCCAAGTATAGAGCACTCTAGTCTTTTTGAAATCAATCTCCATCCCTTAGAATGGCTCTGAGGAGCCATTATATCTCATGCCAAAATAGTTACAACTTTACAAATAATTTATGCCTCTTCAAATTCCTCCATTGCGAAGAAAACTCTCAACACAGGTTAAAAAATAGATCTTACAATGTGAATGTTACATTTGGTTTACCGGTTTGAATACGAGACCATTTTATTTTCTCTTATAACTTTGAAATCTGGCTGTACAGGTGGTAGGAAGAGATTTTTACAATTTTTTAGAGATTCAGAAATTTGGAACAAATTGGCCCACACCCCCGCTTCAAATTTTTAACTTAGGTGCATGGCATGTTTGCATTGGAAATGGGGTCATTTTCCTTTTCTAAACATTTTAACCTTTTTTGAAAAAAGGTTAAAAAACTCAAAGTTCTTCGTCATTCTGATCTCTTGCTTTGAATTTTCAATGGCAGGCTTCACCTTTGACTTTCTCCCTGTGGGATTCAACTTTGAATTTTTCCTTTATAGCCTGATCGGGCTGCGGGTCACTTTTTAACTTTTCACCTTTTTTTGCAAAGAGGCTCAAAAACAAAAATTTCTCCACTAACCTGTTTCTCCAATTAAACTCTTGACACATGGAATCTTCTAATTAGAAATGGGGTCATGACCCTTTTCTCAACATTTTAACCTTTTTTGGAAAAAGGATAAAGAACTCAAAGTTCTCCACCATTCTTTCTCCCTCTTTGAATTTTCAACGATAGACCCAAGACCTTGGTGGAGCCATGGAGAATTCTAGAACTTTTACTTCACTTTTGGGAATTTGGTTAAATTTCTAAATGTCCCCCAATGGTCTACTCTCTCACTTTCAATTTTTAATGGCGGGCTTCAAATTTGACTTTTTCCTTTATAGCCCGATTAGAGCTTCGGGTAACTTTTCAACTCTTCACCTTTTTTACAAAGAGGCTCAAAAATAAAAATTTCTCCACCAAATCTGCTTCCGATTAGGTATGTCCACCTACCTATGGATGATGGGGCCAAAATTTGGTGGGGAAGAAAATGACCATCGTTCTGACATGTGGGAAAAATATATAGAGCAAGAGAACTTCATCATTTTGAGCCAATTTTTGAATTTCCTTTATGAGCCGAGGCATGGAGGCAAAACAATTATTTGACGAACCGGGCCATAAAACAAGTGAAACATTTTGGTTTAAAAATGAGATTGTAAGGAGGATATTACATGCATAGATTGGGAGATGGATAATTTCTTAAAATGAGCAAAACAAAGATTTAAACAGAACTAGGGCATGAATTTGATATTTCTTGGAATTTTCAACTTGGCTTAAATACTTTAAGAGGGAAAGAGCCCAAAATTTTGAGTTTAACTTGGCAAAATAAAAGTGATTTTTGAAAGACCACAAGCCACTAGCCTTGGAATCTATAAAATAGGTGGCCGTGCATTTAGAAAAGGAGGATTAATTGAAGGTCATTGCACTCATAGCTGAATACAGCAAGGTCCTTGTTGATGTAAAGATTGCTTCCCAGACTGCTGAGGCCATGTACTACAACTATGTGGAAAAATACAAAGTGGCAAGCATGTTGTTCCCCAATGATGAAGAAAAACTTACAGAGTTCGAGAAGAAGAACAAGGGGAATAGAGAGAAGCAATAAAATATCCTAGCTGAGGTATAAAATAAATCGAAACTATTGGGGCTTTATGGGGCTCAATTAAAAATCAGCTAAAGGAACTATACCCATAGATTACATGAAGGATGGATGTGCTAGAGGATATAGGCAAGGAGTTAGAGAAAATTGTTGACACCATGAGTACCCAAGGGGATGGGTTGGGTTTTGATCAGGTCAATGCCTTAGTAGGTGATATTTTTTAGAGATAACATAATGAGGTCAATTCCTGGAACAATCTGGAGGCCAACTTGTAGAATAACTTCCCTCTCTTATTACTTTAAGTAGCATCATTCCCCATTATTCATTTTTTTCCCATTATTTTTCCCCTTTATTGTGTATTTATTTATTCTTTGATGAAGTTTCTGAGGGTGGAGAATAGGTTAATTGTGTGGTGATGTTGGGCCCCTAAAATATCAACTAAGTCCAAAAAAGGTGCATAGGCGTGCATAGTTGAACAAAGCATGCAAGATAAGGCACACATGGAAGGGTTCAAGTAGAGTTTTGGTATAACCCAGGATGCATGCCTGTGGAGAAGAATTTGGGACTTAGTCATTTTCAACCTTTCGGGAAGGATGTGAGAAAACGTGACCGGTGGATAAGGTTCCAACTCGACAATAGGGTGGCCTGCAAGGAATATACCCTGTGATAGAAGTTTCTAGAAGGACATAATGGAAAGGAGTGGTGAACTAAATCCTGGATCATGCACTCATTGAGGACCACATTCAAACACTTGGTGATAGGTTTGAGGCCACAAAATAATGAGTTGGTAGTTCAAGATGACTATATAGATATAAGTTCTATAAGTAAATGGAGAAGAAATGGATAGAGAGTGGAGCTCTACAAAAATACTGCAAGGAATCTATTAGCTTGGGTAAATAAGGGTAGGAAAGGATGTATCAAGGGTTCAGGGGTTTTAAATTTTCTTTTGAGGGCCTAGTTATATGAATTAGGTTATAATGCATGAGTGCGGTCTCCCTCTCTATGACATTCTCAGTAATGGGCCTAATGAATGTAATGAGGTTACTAGTTTATGTGAATATGAAAATTAATGGTTCGATGCATACATCCTTCTTTATAACTCATTTTCATTTATGTTTATTAACTAACTATGAATGCTTGTATAACTTCCTTTCTATTTTTTGTAAGTTCTATAATCTATTCAACTCTTTCCTATCTAGAATTACCGCAAGGATCTAGAAGCCGTTTTGAGCTCTATGGTGCTTGTATGTCTTATTCCCTCTCAAATATCTTAAACTCAAATCATAGATGATGTTTCCAACTAAAATCACATAAAATAGAAACTCGGTGCTTGTGCATGCCTCGGGTGAGTGCCCAGTGCCCGCTGGGTGATAGGCCGGTGCGCATGGGATTCCTTTCCTTTGTGATGGGTGTAAAAATGAATACATCGAATTATCAATGTGATGGTGAGGATCCTCTCTTCTCTTCTCTTCCTTCCTATATCTCAACATCATTGATGACGATACACCTTCTATTAACATCATTCAATGTCAAGATGATGAGTCTACTCTCACCTACCTTGGTGTATAAAATTATTATATTCACGGTCATTACCTTCTTAAACACAAACCATCTTGAATGAATCAACTATAAAAATCAATATTGACACTCAAGACGACCCCCACATTCTTAAAATAGGCAAATATTTAGATGCTTCTTTGAACAAGAAGCTTTCACTTATTTCCTCTGGGATCATAGAAATTTTTTTTCTTGGTCCTATAATTATATGCCAAGTATTGACCCAAACATTGTGGTTCACAATATCATAACCTTTCTAGATTTCAAACCCATGAAATAGAAGCTATGAAAAATGCATCCTCATATTTCCCTTCTTGTCAAAGAAGAACTCTATTACCTTCTTTTGGTTTCCTTCATCCTACCCATTAATTATCCCGAATGTATCTCTAACATTTTTCCTATCACTAAAGCAATAGGGGACTCCACATTTTCATGGATTTCCATGAACTTCACTTAGCTTTCCCTAAAGATAACTTTACTCTACCTATTATTAACCAACTAGTTGATCTCACCACCAACCATGAGATATTATCACTCATGGACAGTTTCTTAGGTTATAACCAAATACTACTCGCCTAGGAAGATAAATACAAAACCACCTTCATGACTTCTTGGGGACTTTTTGTTATCGTGTCATGCCCTTTGGCCTTAAAAATGTCGGTGATATATATCAGCGGGCTATGACTTATATTTGTCATGACATCATGAATAACATATTAGAAGATTATGTTGAAAATCTTCTTACCAAATCTAAACATTGGGCCAAGCATCTTGCTATCCTTAAATTTGTCTTTGACCATTTTATCAAATCACCGTGTTAACCTTAAACCTAAGAAGTGTTTATTTGTTGTTATCTTTGGAAATCTCCTTGGTTTTATTGTTTTTTTTCATGGCATTGAATTTGATCCCACTAAAATCAAAGCTATTCTCGACATGCCTCCACCAAATAACCTTTTTCAACTTCGTAGTTTGCAAGGCAAGTTATTATCTATTCATCGCTTTATTTCTCATCTCTCTCATTCGCTACCATCCATTTCATCATCTTATAAAAAGGATGTCTCCTTCAAATGGGATGATGAATTCCACAAATCCTTCAATACCTTAAAACAATACCTCCTTTAACCACCTGTGCTCATTCCCCTTAAGAATGATGAACCATTTGACCTTTAAATTTATGCTCATGATAATTCCTTTTTTCTATGCTCACTCTTCATGAAAAGCAACATAGGGAGAAATTTTTTTATTATATAAGTTGTATGCTATTAGACTAAAAAAATAAATATAATCACGCTGAAATAATATGTTTAGCATTATATTTTCTCACCACTAAACTTCGACATTACCTACTAAACCACCAACTTTTTTTTTGTCACCAATACTCGACCCATTAAATTACATGTACACTAAGCCCTACCAACATCAACATGCTACATGTGGGCTCATGTTTTCTATAGAACTATATCTCGAATTCATCCTTGAAAAAATTGTCAAAAAACAAACCATTTCGACCAACTTGTAGACATACCTCTCTTCGGAAACCAATTTTCTAAGTTGAATTTCCCTGATAAATCCATCTCTACCCTCTCCCTAGATGATACCATTTACCAGAAGTCCTTATTATTCGATGGTTCTAAATGTCAGCATAGGGGTGGTGTCAAGTTATCCTCATTCCTCTTTATGGTGAGCCTATGCTACTATCTTTCAAACTATATTGTTATTGTACTAAAAATATCACTTTGAATATGAAGCACTCGAGTTAGGTATTCAAATTGCCATAGCCTTTGACATTAAATCAATTAATATCTTGGGAAATCTCAATTGGTTGTGAAATAATATAATGGTATTTACCAAAGTGTCATAACAAGATACTTCAAAAGTATAAGCATCATGTTGACATGATTTTGACTACCTTTTACCATTATGAACTTCAAACCACCCCATGTTCCACTAATAAATTTTTAGACACCATGACATGTCTTTCTTCTCAAATCCCCACTTCACCCTCTGACTCAAAAATATTTGTCATAGTATAAAGGTTATAATCACCTTCTTATCTAATCCGAGATGTCAACCTTATAGGAAACATTGAAACTGACCCACGTGACCTTTGGTATAAGTAGTTTGTTGACTATCTTTCCCTTTCAATTCCACCTTCAGATCTTAATCACAATGGAAAATGAGCCTTTCTCAAAATTTTCTCTTACTATGTCATCATGGGTGGTATTCTCTATAAATTTGGCTTTGACGGTATCCTCTTTCAATGTCTTAGAAGTTGTGGAATTCTATAAATAATCAACTAAGTTCATGACGGTATTTGTGGGGGTCACTTCGGTGGCTTAACTGTCACTAAGTGCATCCTTCACCGGGATACTACTTCCCAACCATAAACCACAATTTTTGTGACTATGTCAAATTTTCTGTGAAGTGTTAACAACATGCCAATCTTCATCACACCCTTAGTTATACCTTACAATTCATACAAGACCTTTGGCCTTTCTCTCAATTTGGTTTGGATCTTATCGTAGAGATCAACCCTCATTATTCCCAACACCATCAATGGATTATTAATACTAATAAATATTACATTAAATGTGTTGAAGCCATACCTCTTATTTCTAAAAAAGTGAGAAAATATGTGAATTCATCCATGATTACATCATTTTTCATTTTGGTGTTCCTCACCACCTCATCATTGATAACGAGAAAAAAATTTAAAAAAAACCCTATAGAAACTCTATGATGCCTTCAACATTCAACTCAGTTTTTCTTCCCCATCTTATGCTCAAATAAATGGCCAAGCTTAATCAACCAAAAAACCCTTAAACAAAAATTATTATGAAAGTGTTTGACAATACTAGAAAGGATTGGCATACACACATTCCTTTCACGTTATGGGCTTACCACACTAGTATTAACACCTCAACTACTACCACACCTTTCTCTTTGGTGTACGATACAAAGGTTGTCTTTCCTCTCAAATTCCAAATTCCATCTCTTCATATCTCACTCAAAGATATGCTCAATCATGATCCTCCAAATCTATATCAAATGTGCCTACAATAAATGTATCCAAGAATGAACCTTCCGTGTCGGTGACCTTGTCCTAAAGGAAACTCAACATGTAATAAAAGTGGAGAAAAGTAAAGAGGAAAGTTCTCTTGTAATTGGCTTGGACGCAATAACGTCACTTAAAGGTAAACCTGAACTTGAGCCCTCAATGCCTTACATATTCAACCATTCTATTGTTGAATCAAGTCTTATATCACCTTTTTTCTATTAAACACTTATCCCTTAAGCAACATCCACCTTCCACTTACCTATTTTAAGGATCAACAACTAAACAAGAATCATGTGGTTACATCTCATCTTTCTACCTCATATTCAATATGAGTACCAAAAATCTAATCATGGCATGATTCTCATGGATAATTTTCATCTTTTTCAAGATGGAATCCCATGGTCATTTGTCACTTCAAACCTTTCTTTCATAGATAACCCTTGTGTGCTACGGTTTTTACTTCATAAAAGAATCCTCTACTTCTCTAGAGTATTGTCAATGACCTAAAATTCCAGAAAACAATTTCAAAAGCAATATACGTAATTTTTTAATTTAAACTCCTTGAGTCAAACTTCTAAGAAAAAAATGACTCCCTCAAAAATGACATCTATCTTTCTATCTTTTTGCTATAAATAGACTGATCCCTCAAAGGATAACTATACAAAGCTAGCCATATTGTACATAGTCTTTCACAAAAAGAAGACTCTTCTCCTGCAAAAATAAAATAAAATATTCTAAAGCTTCCCACATCGATCATCTTCACGAAGACCTCAAGGAGATATTATATTCATATCACATATATTTCTGGCATCAATCAGTCTATAAAATGAAAGTAAAAATAAAAGAGAACTTTTTTGTCATGGACTTTCCTATTTTGATCTTGGGTATCTTGCGAAGAGGCATGCTATCTCACACCTGTGGCTACAATACAACAACCTATTTTACCTCACCACATTTCCTTTCTTTTATTATACCTCCTCAAGGGATGTCTGTAAATGTGACATTTCATGATCATGTGACCCTCTTCACCCTTAAAAGCATCAATCATACAATGCCTTTAGGGATTTATGTTCATAAGCTAATCTTCGGTATGATAGACTCATCATGGTTCTTACTAATTAGGCAACATTTTTGTCTCCTCTT
Source organism: Taxus wallichiana var. yunnanensis (assembly GCA_018340775.1). Lineage (NCBI taxonomy): Eukaryota > Viridiplantae > Streptophyta > Pinopsida > Cupressales > Taxaceae > Taxus > Taxus wallichiana. The sequence continues at coordinate 764,883,505 of CM031242.1, read as the reverse complement.
AACATTCACATCTTTTCTTCTTTCTCGATTCTATTACATAGGACTAGACCTTCAACACCTACATTCTCAGAATTACTCATCCACAAAAATCACCCATATCTATTCAACATTGATAAAAATCATGCCTATTCAACCTATAGTCAACCATGCCTATTTGACCTATACTCAACCATGCCTATTTGACCTATACTCAACCATGCCTAGAGGACTTAGACACACCCATTCATACATGACCTAGACTCAACGATGCCTAAATGACCTAAATTCAACCATGCCTAAATGACCTAAACTCAACCATGCCTAAATGACCTAGACTCAATCATGCCTAAAACCTACTGACCCATTCATCTATCCTCATCCTATTCTTCCCTAGATTATGGGAGAAATACATTGGCCTAAGGCCCATTTTCATCAAGGTTATGTAGGTAGCACTCTGAGGGTATGGGACCCTTAGAGGTTTGCTTGGCCAAATTTTCCCCTAACCAATTTCCCCCTTTATATTCACATTTTACCCTAGTTAGTTTCCATTTTACACAAAACTAGGAAATTAATCTATCATAAAAACATACATACCTACAATTTTATGACATCAACCATATCATACATAAATCATTTCACATTTCCATGATATCATATACTTGGACATTTAAGCACAAAATACATACAACCCATTATTTCCATAAGATCAAGAACATGGAAATTACCTAGATTCCACCATGTCTATACCTAACTCCATCATGCCTACATGAGCTCGATTCAACCATGCCTATAACTAACTCCACCATGCCAAAACATGACTCCATCATGACTATATGACCTCGACTCAATCATTCCTAACTCAAAAAGTTTCCATAATACATAATTGTAATGGAAATTAAAATAAGCACATCATCCATCTAGTAAATATCATCAATTATATAATGGGAGCATTTGTGTATTAATACATATATACATAGATATAAATACATATCAATATAGCAAAAATCTCATGTTAAATATCATGTCTTCAACATACAAAGCTAGTACATATATCAAAAATAAAAATGATAGTATAATATCCACTATGGATATCAATCATCACCCCCACGATGCCCTCCTCTCCGATATCATCTATCTTCTCCTCCCTACCAATAAATCACCTTTCCAAAATCTCACCACCATCTGCTGGTCCCTTCTTGGCCTCCATCTCCTCCTCTTGGCCCTCTTTTAGGCCCGGTATCTAAGAACTAGTAACCTCACACGGCCCTATCTATGGGGACGATGACCCCTTATGCTACCAAATCTATAAGTCTTGGATCTAGTCTACTCACCTTTGGATACGTGTTGGGCTTGATACTTGGCATATGAAAGCACATTGATCCCTATGGTGGCAAGATGGTCCTGATAATAGTGCGCCTCATTCAGGGAATTCCTAAACCTCACCATGGATATGATCTGTGGTGGTTTCATTGGCCTAATTTCCCCTTCAAATTTTTTCTACCAAAAGTGAACCATGTCTTGGTGTAGGAGCTTGCACAATGGGACCCTATCCTATTACTGTGGTGATACCTATGTAACTACCTTGGCTTGTAGGGCCACAACATGTTCCTATGTTTTGGCTAGTTGGCTCTGTAATCCAGCCACCTATGTATGTAAGGTGGCTACCTACCCTCCATTGCCATCTCCACCCTATGCAGGAGCCTCGCACTTGTGATACCTGTGGGATTGTAGGTTTTCACCTATGCCTGCAAGGTGGCCACTTATACATGTGCCCCTATCATCTATCCCTATAAACCTTTAATATGTTCTAGTAGGAAGCCACGTTCCCTATAATGTATCTCTCTACACTATGACTGTAGCTAAATCAGCTACCAAGGCTCGTATAGTGTTGCGCATTGTTGTGCCCCTCACCACCGCCTATATCCATCGGTGACACCCACATTATCAATCCATCAATCTAGCACCTAATCCTCATGTCGTGTGAGATTTCTCGGATGTGGTGGAGACATGGGTCTCTCCATGTCACCTCTACAATACCATGGGAAAGGTGGGGGAATGTCCTACCTCGATCCAAATCGTCATCGACCCTATCCATGGGTATCATCTCATACTCACCAGTATGCCACCCATGTATCCATCTCAATAGATAAAGCTCCTATAACTACTCATCCATGCCTCTATAAGATGGAAAATGAAAATATGGCTGTGACACAATATCAACCACTAATAGGCCCTCCAACAACTACCTATAATATGTAACATCATATGTGGCCCTGACCACTCTCGGTTGTGCCTTGACTGGTACCCATCTCCTAAAACCCACTCTATACAAACAACCCCCGAACCAAGTAATGTCATGGTAACCCAATTGGCCACACATATACAATGTCTTCATATGCCTAACAATGTAACAAGTATGTATAACACATACCAAATATCTTGTACCTACCATAGGCCCATAGATCCCTATATAGATGGACTAGAAAATTTGGTGCCTAAGAGAAGTGTATTCGCTCCTTAATCATGTTGTGTAGCACCCCATCATTTCTCATGGAAATATCCCACCCTTAGAATCTAGGAGATAAAAATAGCCTACGCCACAATAATAAAAATAGATAGCATGGTCTCCTATAGATATGATGCATACATATCCCCATAACTCAGACTCGTGTTGTGATAACTCGACATTCCCATCACCTCACCAAATACCTCCACTATTGGATCCACTTGATGCCTCATTCAAAATCAAATATACTGGCTCCCCAACAATAGGAATTTTCAAGATTCTATACATGTCCTCCAATGTGACAGTCATCTCACCAGTTGATAAATGGAAGGCATTGGTCACAAAGTCCCATCTGTCGATGAGACCGAACATGAAGCTAGGATCTTGACATATACACCTATAACACATGATTGAACTCATTGCCACATATATTATGTTCTCACACTCCTTAGTTGTCATGCTAGGCTACATCTGTACCAATAGAGTTGGTACTTTCTTTCTCATAGTCAACTGATTTCTCACTTGCATCATCCAAATGAACACTTTGTCAAGTCGTGACCCTCTCAAATTACCTATTACCCAAAACTAAAATTAACCTCATACTTAGTCCTTTTTGTCCCAAACAATACCTAAATACAACAATCATACCTACCCCTCCACGGGTTTTCTCATACCTATCCCTTTACCTAATTCACCTAAAAACCTATTGTCTCCATTATCATACTTAACAAATATCTTCAATCATTTCACCTACATAGCTATCACACATTGGCAATGAAGTGCCTTACCCTCTTCCACCTACATTAGTCTTCACCTACCCCTGCCTCATCTATTTAAATTTCCCATCTAGCCCTTTTTTAACCCAAATCACTTTTTTATAGTTACGAAATTGGTCACCTTGACCATAATCAGTCATCTTGACTAATGTCAGAACCCCAACATTGATTGATCTTTGCCAAGACCAACCGATGTTAGTCACTGTTTCAACAATGAAACCGAAACCTCCATCCCCATTGTTAAAAATTAATAAAAAACAACCTAAAACCTATCCTACCCCACAAAAATTCAACCTACATTCATTTCCCAACCTATTTAACCTATATTTCCCCTTCCCCACCTCAATTTCACCCATTTTCACCCATATTTTTAAAACAAAACTTCCCCCCAAATTCATTCATTTTTACCCAAATTGTTTAAAAAGGGCCTAAGGATTGATTCCTACCTCTACTCGGTGACGTCTCCTCGGTGGTACCTTAGGTCTCTGTGCTAGTGGTCCTCCTACTCCCTCTCCCGGCTCTGTCATGGCCATGAATCCACTCATGTGCTCATAACCAATCAAATGGATCCACTCGATCTTGTGGGCACGTCCACTAGATTTCAATCACCTCCTCGCAGACTGTTGACTCCACTCATGACTTGGCACTATCGTTTTCCACTTCCACACCTCTCACTTGTCATTTTCTATAACTAAAAATCAACAAATGAATCTATAAAAAGTGGATTTTTCCTTTTAGCCCCAAATCTACATGTCGACATCGGTCAAGTTTTTCCCTATCCAACTAACATTGGTTAAGCTCTAACCAACATTGGTCATCCGACATAACCATTTGACCCACACTATGCCCACTTTTCCTAAAGAAAATGTATCTCAAACATATTTTACTCTCACCAAAACCTATTAAAACTCACCCAGATGCCTACATTACATGTAAATTTCCTTACTTGTGTTTAGGGAAATTTTATTTACCTATACCAGGGCCTTACCTATTCCCGACCTTAATCACCTTTTCGATATTTGAATTTGTGTACTCGCTATAAATTGTGATGTTACTACGCATGTTATTTAGACTAATGAAAATACCTTGCCTAATGACATGATGTTTATCCCAAACAAACCTTTGATGCCTTGGATTAAAAACCATTACCTATTCCTATACCTTGCATAGTTGTGATTCGGGACCATATCTCGAGTGATATCGTTTCTATGTCATTTCATTTCTTTGCAAGCCTCTCAATCAATTCAAACTAATCTTAGACCCGTAAAACCAAAAATAACCTACCAAACCTTCAGATTTAATCATAACCTCCTTGTTAGATTAAATTTTCTTATTGTATTTTCACGAGATAGATAAATCATATGACTATAGTAGGATATCCTTACTTCATGATATTTTCATTAAATTTTATTTAAAATTGGATTGATAACATTTTAGGAAGAACCTCACTTCTTGAATCTAGCACTCACAAGGTAGTCCACTAACCTATATTATTAATACTATTCAAAGTGGTCTTCTTGTTGTTATATAGGTATTTCCTCCTAGTAAAAGGTAAGTTCTTCACAATCATCTTGGATCAAAAATTCATTAACACATGAATTCAACCTTCCACCTACATATCATAGGTATTCTCCTCCTAACCTATTTCCTATTCCATTTTAACTAGCAAAAATTAGGTGAAACACTGTTTTCGGGTTATATGTAGGAAATACCCGATTATGGCTGATTCGAATCTCTAGTAGCTCTTAGAATTTGCTTCTTGTTTATTTTATCTTTTTTGATTTATTGTAAAACTCATCTAGGTAATCAATACCTAAGGTGTTCGTAGGAATGAACTATTCCACCTTGAATGGAGAAGGAGTAATTGAAGTTTGGGGAGAATTTCCCTGTGGAATGGTAGTTTGTTTAGGGGTAGCAGTGGCACCACCGCCTTCTATAAATAGTTTCTTAAAGCCAAGATTAATCTGTACCTATTTGTTCCTCTATCTTTTTCCTCTTCTTGTTTCCTTATTGGACAATAGCCCTAGCAACTTCAATTGTCTCTATTGTCCTCTTTATATTTCCAATACTCTTTTGACTAATACCATCATTACTAGAACCATGAACATTAACAATAGTGATTCATAATCAAATTATCCTATAGGATTTTCAACTTGTGGCTAAACTATTTCTAAGGATTTGACTCCAGATTTAATTGCACAATATTAACACTTATAGATATTAAAGTATGTAGTTGTCCTTTTCTCGAAGTTGAAGCTCCAAGGCCCGACTAGTCGAAAACTTTATTAGTGTGCCTTCGGTGGAACCCAAATTCCTTGTCTTTATCGAACCCAAACCACCACCACTAAAACCCAACCTTTCAAAAATAACTTCTCCTATAGAATATCTTTGTTTCAAGCCTTCATTGATAGTTGGTTTATATGTTCTAGGTGGATTGTGTAATTCCTCATATTCAGTTTCATCATCACTACTTTTCTCTCCAAAATGCTCTTCATTCCACTTATTGTTGAATGATTCATCTTCTAGAATAGAATCATACTCTAAAACAAGTTCTGGATGGCATAGGTCCTGCCTCATAGACCAAAAGGTAGAAATTTTTGACCTTGTCCAATTTTTTTCTCGTAATTCATTTTGTAATTCCTTTGGCATTCTTTTAGAGGAATTTTTATCAGATTTTGCATACAATTTGGTAGATTGAAAATCCTCTACCTATTTTTGTGGAGGCTCTAGCTGAGGCAATCCAATTTTTTTTTTTGAGAAATCTTGAAAAATAATTCCTTTCTCAACAAAAATTTCATCCATTGTTATTTTTACTTCATCCCAAGAGTTCTTGTTTTTCAATTTTTCTAGCAAGGGTTTTCTTTCATGTTGAATTTTAGTGGCAAGAGTTCTTGTTTTCCACTACCATTGCTTTAATCACTTCACATGGGTCATATAACCAATCAAAGTCAACATCAAACTTAAAAATATATAATATTTCATGTTCCACATAGAAAGCTTGTATTTTAAATGTGAACCCTCCACATGAGAACGGTAAGGAAGGAAATATGCTCTTATTTTGTTGAGAAACAAAATAGAGACTATTTTTTTCCATTTTCTATATATATTACAAGGAAAAACTCTCTCTATCACATGTTTTGGAAATTTTTAAGGTTGTACTCCTGATCCCTATAACCTTAGCACAAGTATAATCCTCCATGAATTACAAGTCTACTGACTATATTTTTGATCCCAGTTGAATGTAATCTCTACATTTCATAGGAAATCTAGGAATTGTACTTTTTGTAATTGCTTCATACATTGGAGCCCAAAAATAATCCACAAATTGAATGTAGTCCCCTCTATTATCATACATCCTTATCTTGGGGACCACTAAGTTAATGATAACATCGACTTTGGCTCGACCCCATCAATATAGGGCTCAATTGTAATTTTATTTTTTCAAACCATTCAACAAACCACCATATAATTAAATAACACAAGTAGGTAGTGAACCTAAACATCTTAGTGTTGGAGCCTTCTTTGATTGTTAATAATTATTTATGCATAGATTCTACAATGTACCCAAAAAATATGTATTGATAAGGTGGATTAATGAAATGGATATTATATACCATTTCCAGGAGGGTTTCATCCACTTTCTCATTTCTATCGAATCCAAGGAAAAATAATAGCATATAAATGGTATCGTAGATCTAATCATTGAAAAATACAATGAAAATCATTTATATAGTACTTCTACATAAAATGTGAATTTTTCGTAAAAACTTATATCGAGTCTTTTGAATGGTGGCGGGATAATCGCTAGAAAATTTTTCTAGGTCTATGCGGATGGTTCCTAATTTTTTTATTTCAAACCCTAATGCACTGCCAAAATTTACCTCTATAATGGACAAAATTTATTTCTTCTACCCTTTGCAACAATTTATTTTTTTGTCTCATTGTAATTTTGGGCACATATATTGACAAATTCAGGGCAGGGGAAAACCTCATGGAACATCATGCGTCCCAATCCAAACCCCCATGTTATCCAACCTAAACCTTTAGGTCTAATTGATACATCTACATGTCTACTTTCCCTCATCTTTGACTCAGACATGTATCTAACCATTCAATCTCTTTTTCCAATTAAAATATCATAAATATGATGATATTCATAAGTAAAACTAGGGGTTTTATTTTTAAGTAGTTTTTTGTATGAGACTTGAGTTTTACTTTTACTTTGGGATCTTGTGGAAGTAGACATGCTTGGAATTTTGATTCTCAGTAAAACCTCAACTCTAATTTATCAACCCTTATATTGAAATATTTCAAAGGGAATGATTATATAGTGCTACTTATATAAAAATATAATATTTAAAGAATCAAGACTCAAATGTAGGATGAAACTTACTCGAAATATGAAATTTATGAGTCTTACATGGTCCATTGTAGACACCTATAATTACGCCCAAGCAATTTAAATACTTAAATTGCGCTAATTATCCCCGTTCTCGCAAATCGACGATATATCTTCAAAAACGCTCATATTCCCTCTTATTGTCGTTAATTAATTACAATACGCTAATTAATTAAGTCAACTATCCAACAAATACCCTAATTAACGACCTTCCGTTAATAAATCACCCCTTCTACCTAGACTAATTAATTATTATTAATTAATTAGCTTTCCCTTTGATTTAACCAATAAATCAATATTTAATTGATTTAATCCCCTTCTAATAGCCTAAATCGTACTAATATTCCTCTAATTAGCTTCTATAAGCTTACATCTACCTATTAATTAATCACCTTTGATTAATTAAAATACCCCCCAACTCCCATGACTTGTTAAACATGTATTAAACCCTTCTAAAGTAAGGTTACCTTTAATAAAGCAACCTTATCCATTCCTAATCATGTTTTACCTTTATCCCACATTCATGAGAATGTGTTGAATCCTTTATCCTTTGGGCTATATAAAGAGCCCTCCACCTACCTTTTTACTTACACCTAAACTTTCTAAGAGAGCAAATGCAAAGTATATAGCAAAGAGACTAAGAGCTTGCACCTTGCCCTTTTGAGAGTTCATCATCTTAAAGAGTTAAACCTCTTTCTTAAAGTGCTTGGGTCATATGGGAGGTGTTAAAAGGGTCTTGTAGCCCAACTTTGATTAGCCCCTATTCCTAGGTTCTTGGAGCATTAAGGAAAACTATTTTGATAGCCATGGAGCTTACTTAGGTCCATTCATTTATTTGTTGTTAGAGAATAGAGGAGTTTAGATATTTAGCATTGTTAGTTTCAAAGTTTGTATTGATGAATGCTAGCATCTAACCCTTGTTTAATTCTTATCATGATGGTGTTTATGCTTTGTTTTAGCTAAATTGTATAACTATTTTAGGTGGTAGTTCTTGCTTCATTTGATTTAGCATTAAGCAAAGTATACATACACACATCCGCAACTTCTTCTATGAATCTATTCTTCCTTCGTTGTATTATTCCTTTTAGAAAAATAATTTTAATTTTCAATGTCACTATAAATGATTAGGTCTTTCACTATAATTTGTAGATGTCAAATTTAGTCCTTAATCAAATTCGATTTAGTGGATGACATTTTTCACTTAGCTAGGCCTATTATAAGAACTTGCATTCGAAATGTGAGTGTGTTGGGCCTTCATCCCAAAATAGATCTTGTGTTATTGATCTTACTAAATCAAATGATGCATATTATTTATCAGATGGCCATGTGGCAGGATTCTAAGTATCCTCGAGGAAAAGGCATTCCTTGGACTACAAGCCCACATAATGTATCAATCTAATAATAAAGTTTCGAGCCCGGTAATGGTGTGGGAATTTGATGACTTGCCTATCAAAAATTTTAGGGGACATTGAAACATTTTAAATAATAAACCCCCACTTTTCCCATGCCACATGGAAGAATTATGTGGATATATTTTTGTTGTGTCCCCATGGACGTGAATCTCTCTAGATTTAGGTGGGATGAATTATAATTTTAGGTCCGCGATTAATTGTTCATTGTTGGTCATGGACATTGGAAATTGGAATTAGATTGATCATCTACCTAAAGAGGCAATTGATCTCCCAAAAGTTGAATTAATTTCTAATAATATAGAATATTGGCTTGAATTGGAAGATATTATCATTTATGATGGGTGGCACACACAAAGCTTGAATAATTAATGGTGGCACATGCCACACTTTGGACCTGTATTATTGTTTTCCAATCACATTCTCTCTCTCTACCTATGTTTTTTCATGTTTTTAGGCTAGAAAGAGAATGGGTTTTCTGGGGTTTCCTGTCATTTCTCTATGTGGGGTGACAAAGGAAAAGGCCTTTACTTCGGCCATTTCCAATAAGTGGCTTCAAGAGGTGTTTCAATAAGATTTTGTTCTTGAGGCCAAGTCCATTGAGCATGTAACAGGAGATTCCTATATGTGAAACTCTCATAGGTCCAGAGTCAACTATGAACTCACTACAACATTCATTTACAATTCCCTCTTTCTCCATCCGGTCAAGGTGGATTTCATAGAGCCCTTTATTTACCCTATCCATCAAGTTAGTTTATGCAAAGAAATGGACATGTGTCACGTCCCAAACCATCTACTATGGGTGGAGGAGGAAGACGCTTAGGTGAATATTGGCACCGAGAATATTGGCTCGGTAAGTGGTATAGGGAATTACTACTCTATGCAGAGGTTGTTCACATTCTGTTATGGCATGGTGGTTTGGACCCTACCAGATTTTATCCTCTAGATATCACCGATTCTCTCTCACCTATCAACTTGACCATTGACCACCTCAATGAGTTTTGGGGTAATGTCAGTGAGGAATTTCTTCTTATGCTATGTAAGGCCAAGAAGCTGGAAGGTGGCATTTCTGGTGGTGATGGTCGGGGTGAGGAGAGAGGTAGGGGAGATTAAATGGATGTGGTTCTCTATGCTATGGAAAGGGAAGATACAAGAAACCAAATCTGTAGTTATTTCGGATGAGGATTAATACTCTTTTCTATCTTGTTTTCTTACACTTCTATGGCCATGTGTATTTGTTGTCTTAAAGTGACTTATGTTTTTTCAAATGGTGTTTCCTTCTTCTCAATGTGGGTCATTCAATGGGGCCTTGTGTTGTTGTTTGATGCCTAGTTTTTGTTCGGACTATAGTTGTAAGGGTGGTGTCCCTTAACCCTCCAGTTCATAGCTCCAATAAAAAAGTGTTTAAACATCAATATATATTTACTATTTACATTATTGATTTCTCAAATTAGATTCTTGCTTTCTTAAATTAATTTAAAGTTTTCAATAAATAAAAAGATAGCACCCCCACTTTTCCCATGCCATGAATATTAATTAATATAATTTAAATACAATATATATATATATATATTATTTTTATTATTTATCATTAAAGTGGGTTGAAGGGTCTCATTCCCTTTATAAAAGAGAGAGAGGTTGAACCTCGGATGCAACATGAAGATGTAAAAACAAATTTCAATCATAAATACGTGTATATCAAGAAAAATCCAGCCGAGAAGGAAGTGTTATCCATATTTTTCCCCGAGAAAATTATTGGATTAGCCATGACCCCGCACAGGAAGAACTAGAGAAAACATGATTAAATCTTGCAAACATGTCACGAAGGACTCAATGATGGAGTGACGGGACTGTAAAAGACCAAATGCCCATGTGCATGAAGACATAAAAGAGACGGCTCTGTCGAGAAGATCTGTGTCTTAAATCTATTTAACAGGTTATAGACAACCTCAGATATGAAACAACGGGGTCAGGTCAAGAGGATATAGTGTTAAAGAAGCCATGAGAAAGAAAGAGTAGAAATGATGAAGATCTGAAGTCTTCAGGCTTAAAATAATTCAGAACAAGTCCAAAAATTAGATAAGTATGGAGGAAAGCAGTAGAGAGAGCCACATGTCCAAACAACACACCTCCAAAGATTAAATTCAAAGGGGTAGACTCAAATGAGTGCCAAGATTCCATGCATCTAGAGCCCCAAAAGTTGCATGGCCATTGAAAAGGTCTCCAACTCGACAAAAAACAGGCCAAGTGTTGGCTCAGCGTAATTCCAAAATGGGAGCCCAAGGTGGAGACTAGAACTCACACCAACCCTCCACATAACAAACAATCAACAGAGGTCAAAATGTGGACGGGGTGGGCCTTAAAAATGATAATTTTAAAAATGGTTACGGAGAGAGCCACATGTTGACTCGCACATCTCTAAGGGTAAATCCAAAAGTGGAGGCTCAAATAAGTGTCAGTTCACCACATAGCCTAGGGTCCGAAAAGGAAAGAGGGGCCATTGAAAAGTCTAAGATCCCGCGGAGGCTTCCAAGTGTCAATCGACGTTTCTTTGAAGCAAAATCATAAGTGGTTTCTAAGTGAGCGCAGAGACTCCATGTGTCCTGTTTCAATAGGGGATAGGGTCAAAGTTGAATGGTAAAAAATTAGAAAGACTAGTGGAGGGTTCCAAGTGTTCAAATGGCACTAGTTCAAGAGCAGGATTGAAAGGATGTTTTCAAACAAGCGTCAAGCATTGCGTGTCCCTGGTTAAGAAATATAACCCTACCAAAAACATTAATTAGCCTAATAACATAGAAATTGAGAAGGCTAATGGAGAGAGCCATAGGTAAGCCCCATGCCATTCTAAGAGCAAAATATAGAGGCTACCCTCAGAAAAATGCCAGCCCTCCACGTGTCCTATATAGAAAAAGGGGCCCATTTTTCAAACCAGTTTTCCCACCCTTTAATATAGATCTAATAAAACTTGAAGGGGCATATATTTTGACTAAGGGCTCAAAATATTACAAATCTAACACCATTGGAAAGATCTTAGCCTCTTCTATGCCATGGAGATCTAAAAATTTAAGTTTGGGGAGGTTAAGTGGGAGAAAATTGGAGAAACATCTTTAGGACCATCATTACAGGATCTATTTTTCCCCAACTACCAGATTGGATTTGATCTTCTCCGTTGTTTCCTATTCCTTCGAGGTGGTGAATAAGAAATTGATACATTATAGATAGATTTAGGGAAGATTTTATGAGAGGAATTAATAGTGGTGGTTGAGCTTTAGATTATCTTTTCCCACTTCTCTCTCTTTCTCCCTCTATGTTGAATATATAAAAGTAGGGTTGAGATTCATTGTAAAGGGTTGGACATTATTTTTTTTTGCGGGCCCTCTTCTCCTTGTTAAGTGAATTGGTGGAGTTTCAAAGCTCCCATATAAATTGTAAATGAAAATTTGTCTTGTTACCATTGTAATGCATCGTATTAAGCCATGAGAGAAATAATACATGTTTTGTGGGTGATCTTCATCCCTTTCTATGTTAATTGCTTTCTTTTGATCCTTCATTATGGATTTGGTTAATTTTACATGTTTTTGTGTTGCATTCTTCTTGGTTTGTGTCTACGAGGAAAATAATTATTCATCACTCCTTTAGTGGATAACCTTGTAGCTTAAGTTTTATTCTCTTTGCATCCCTTCTTTAACTCTGTCTCCTTGGAAAATTAGAGTAGGATTTAGGATAGATCCTCTTCAATTTAATGCATACACCTAAATAGAGGAGTAGGTACCACCTCAACTCGGAGATTTTTCCCATTTGCAAAGTATCACACTTTGGGGAAAACTTAATTTTGTTTGAATCATACCAAATGAATCTTCCTTAGAAAATAAGATTTTATGACTTATTTGGGGGTGCTATGATTTTACATTAACAATTTTGGCACGCCTGGTGGGACAAAGAAGTATCCATTTTACTACAGTAAGATCGATGTGCACTTTTTGTGATTCTAGATTTTAAGAAGATTTTAATAAATGCACATGTGGCGAATCTAAAATGGAAAGAATCCACTAGTTTTAGCAGTCCGAGATCCCTAAGTTCATGAGAAGGATACAAACAAGGTCAAGAACAAGAGAGGAGGGACAATTTTTACACCTACACTTGTCTCCAGACATAAGGAGAAGAGGAAGAAGAGCCCAAATGTCTCTATCTTTGCCCAATAGATCCTTATCAACACCTCCTCCTAGTAGGCCATTCTTTCAATCAAGAAGGGTCCTTAGGATGATTAAGATGGCATGCCAAATCCCTATGTCAATGTCATCGGGCAGTAGCCCACTTGCTCGAATGCACAAAATCTAGTCCCAAAGGGGCAGGTGGCGGCATTAAAGAGCATCCCATATTTGATTGGGAAAAACTAGACTTCTCCTATCACCACATTTAAGATATTAAAAATGTCTTTACAATCCATGAGACCACCGAGATGGATATTAGTCAATTTTTAGCCTCTTTATTCAAGGGTAAATCTTCACAATCGTTTAGGAGTGTAGAAGTAGGATCTATTCAATCTTGGGACCATCTGTGCATAGCTCTTCACAACCAATTTCAAGAAAAAGGAGATAACTTATCCTTGTTGGAACAACTGACAACAATCAAGAGAGCTCCAAATGAGCAGTTGACATATTTCAACCTCATATTTCAATGGACCTGGGATAGGATTCCAGTAGTAGTAAAGCCCACTAATGAAGGTTCCTTCTTATACTTTCTTAGAGCTTTAAATTCTGATATTACTTTAATGATTTAGTCAATGGGGTCCACAACCTTATCGTAGCCTATAGTATGGCAATAGGAGTTAAGAATCATTTAATTCGGGATGGAAAACTTACTCCTTGGCCATCCATGCCTTTATACCCCGAATTAGGAAACACAAGTACCATTCAAACACCCACAATAGCTCCTTAGCTATTCCTAGGAGTCAAAGTTCAGCTGAAGCCTCCACCTCATCATCTACCACCTCAAAGGAGGTTCAAGAAATTATGAAACAACTTCAAAACTTGGGGAATGAGTTAGTAACCATCAAAAGATAATAGGCTCAGAGTTCTAGGCCATATCAGCCTCAAGCTCAGATCGTGCTAGACACCCGTATCGAGTAAAATAAACTACAAGTCCATGCTTTGTAACTCGCAGAGTCAACACTGGGACAATCTCAAGATGCTAGACCTTTTAGGCCATATGATCCAAACACAGCTTTAACATCAAGGGCATTGGTTCCAACATAGAAAAACATGGAAAAAGAATATGATTGGTGTTTCCCATGCATCAGCCACATAATCAATCAATGTGCTTCAATGGTGTACTTAATCAAGCTTTGATGGTGCAAACCATTTGTGTGTCACAAGAACCTTGCTAAGAAGGAAACCAACAACAAGGAGACCATCAAGAGGGACCTCCAATTGAAACTATTCTTGTTAGTTGGCAATCAATACTTCGTGGAATGAATTAGACTCCTCAAAGTATAGCTGCTAATACATGGTCCAAGAAGAGAAATATTGGAGAAGTACACTCACCAAACTCGGGAGATTCTAAATCATCTATCACTTCATAAGGTATTGGCATAAAAATATAACTCCCAATGTGCGAGCCAATCCAAGCCACCTTCTAAATCCACTCAAGCACCGCTTTTAACAACCCATGTGTAAGATAAAAATGTGCCATAAAGGGGCAATCGAAGGATAGCTTGTTTAATATCATTGAGCAGATGAAGAGGACAAGTGTGAACATTTCACTATGGGAGTCACCTTGGCCATTCCATTGTTGGTGTAATTTCGGGTTTACACACTTTGCTCGATTTTCCATGCTCCATTTTTTCTCCAAAGTGTCTTTTTGGCTCGGGCTGGTGGTCTGTAACTTGTTCTACCCAGTTGAATGCCTTTGATATGCTCATAATGTTGTTATTCTACCCTATTTTGAAGCAAAATCCAGGTTTCCCCTTTATTGTGCCCTAATTTTTCATTTACATAAAGCTGTGTCATTTTTTCCCTTGCCCAAATCATGTAAAAACTTGAAATGGAGGGAATCCAAGTCATTTGTTGCTAAAATCCTAATCCCTAGGCCTAAATCATTGTGAAAACGTGATTCAATTGATTCAAAGTGAAAAATCTGCCTTCCTTGTGAAAAAATTTGATTTCAGAAGCATCCCCTACATTTTTACATTTTGACGGGCATACGGGCATGTTCTACCTGTCAAATTTATCATTGCAATGTTTATGCTAACGTGGCAGGTTTCTATTGGCCGAGGATGTGCGGGAAAAGTTTATAACTTGTCATTTTTAAAAAAATTGGTGAGGGGAAAATTTTTGTCCGCAGGCCCTCAGTGCTACAGTGATGTGCCTATGCGTACGATTTGATTGGTTGATGGATCGGTGGGTGGCGGGCTGCACTTAGGAAATTTTCTTCCATTTTGGAAAGTTTCTCAAAATCAAATTTTTTTCCCGAAGGCCCGTAGTGAATGGCATGATGACATATGGCACAGGAGGGTCGGATGGTGAAGGACTTGGGAAAATTTTGATGTCTTTTGGCTCAGGGTGTCAGGGGAAAAATTTGGCCCACGTGCCCGTGCCCAATGGGAAGGTGACACATGGCACGGGAGGATCAAGCGGTGGTGGAGTTGAAAATGTTTCAAATTTTTTCTCAAAATGCCAAAGGAAAATTCTGACTTGGAGGCCCGCACCCAATACAAAGTGGACACGTGTCCAAGAAAGTTAGCATGGATGGGAAAAATTTGTGAAAATTTTGAAGTCTTTTAACTTCAAAATGTTAAAGTTACAATTTGGCCCAAAGGCCCGCGACGAGTAGGAAGGTGACATGTGTCCGAGAGGAGAAATGGGAATGGCAGCTGAAGAAATTTTTGGGAATCTTTACCCTTGGTGTTAAAAGTAAAAAATGAAGAATAGGCCCGCGTTTAATGAAAACAGGACACATGTCCTACATTTGGCGGAGGTTTGGAGTGCGGAGAGGAAGTTGAAAATCTCAAGTTGAAAAATAAACCCGTGGAAAATTTTGGGGGGTCATCTCCACATCTAATAGACGAGACAAATGACACATTTCAAAAGGTAAAAAGGAGAGCGCGGGCCCACAGAGGATTTTGTGCTCACGGAGGAATGAAGGTAAATTTGGTGAGTCGGCTCCGCATCCAATGGGAGAGTGACACGTGGCAGAGAAACAACAGGTATTTGGGGGCATGGAACATTTTGAGAAACTTTTCCTTTTTAAAAAGGGAGAAAATTTTTCATTTTGGCCCACGGTTTTCAATAGGGTCCACAGAAGGACATGTGGTGCATCCAGGGGCTCGGGGAAAATTTTCAAAATTTTCCCAAGGTCAGAAAAGGTTCAAAACACATTTTTTAAAGTTGGAGGCTCAGTCCAATGGTATTTGGACATGTGTCCACTTTATCCAAAAGTCAAAGAAGATATTTCTTGGTCTACATGATGAATCTCATCAAGACACGTGGAGGGCAGAATTTTAAAGTTGATTTTAATCAACGGTTGCTATGCGTTTTCATTTTTGGGCACCATGGATGCTCCAAGAAGTGTGGAATCGTCAGTTTTGCACCAAATCACATGAAATTTTATATGAATCTACATCCCTTTATCCTTTTGAACACAATGGAACTATTCTTTTGAGTTGATTCAGTGCCCTATAGTGTTTTTCATGAAATATTTTCCTCAGCCCGTGAAAAACATGTGAAAGGTGAAAGTAAAAAGTTGCAGAGTTAAAAATGGTGAGGGAAAAAGGTGAAAAATGATTGCAAATGCATGCTAGCATGGTGGAATGCCAAAAATGTGACCTTGGGATGGATAAGGATCTGAGTTCATGCAATATTTTAAAATATTTGTGCATCTCTGGCATTTGGTGAGCTGTTTCATAGTTTTATATCATTTTTCATCAAATGGATAGGGTTTTGTAACAAATTTGATCCCTTTGGCATATTATTTGCTTGGGATGCAAGGATCCAAGTTGGCATAGGGTATATGATGTAATTTGGAAGCATTTTTGGTTCTATTGAGAATTTTGGAGAAGGAGAGAAGAATTTTCATAAGGGAAAACTGGAAGAAGTCCATTTCCTTTTGAGAAACTGCCTGAGAGCCATTTTTTATTCTAGTTTGCATCAAATGTTCATCATGTTGAGTTGGTTTCAGCTGTAAAGCCATCAAAAAGCTTTGAGATTGTCTAAATAACATTCCCTTGCTGATATATTTGATCAAATTCTTGGATTAACTGGTTTTATCTCTTGGAAAAGCTTGCATACACTTGTATTTCAATATGTTTTCAATTTTTGTTTCATGCTCATGTTGCAATCTTGTGTTTGGGATATTTATTGGTCATACATGGTCTCATTTCTTGTAGATGGTTTGAAGGCATCTACAATCTTCCATTCAGAAGAGAATTCATTTGAGTGGAGATAAAAGATTTAAATTCATCTTACCTTCCTTATAAATTGAGGGTGTTTGTAAATCTTTGGGTGTACCTTAGGTCATGATATAATAGGGGGTCCTGAATGCTTTATTGATATTTTTCTTCAAGCCTTTGTGGTAGGTTATCAAAGTTTGTATGGAATATTGTATATTTGGGCGTCCATATGTGTACACATCCTGGTTGAAAGAGCACTTCAAATTCATTGAAATATCTCTATTGTTTAGGTGTTGTAATTCTTTTGTAACGTTTCCCAAAGAAGGTGATGACTCCTAACTACTCTTTTCCCAACATCTCTCATCATAATTTCACTTTAAAATAACTCATCCTACCTACAATACCCCTGCATCTACATTGTGTGTCCACAAAAGAATTCAATCCTTTCACAAAATGGACAAAGTTGATCGGGGTTCTATCATGTTTTTAGCAGCTCTAGCTTTGTTTTGAAAAAAATTCCCTCATTCGGTAGTGACAACTCCTTTGAGTTTGGATAATGGATACTTGAGCATGTTTTCACAAGGCCTCTTTCATATGATATGCAAAACACAAGGATATCTTCATCTCCTTTACCATACAAGGGCTGTAATATAGGTTCTCTTACCTTGGTTGATAGGAACAACCTAAAATAGTGAGGGTTAGATCAAAACCCTTATGAAGGTCTATCCACTCCTTAATTCTTGAATTCAAACAAGAAGATAGGTGTGATGCCTGGCTATAAATGACATATAAAACATCTATCTATCCTTGAGTGTCTTGTGCAGATTCATGATGTTGTTCAAGTTGTGAAGGAGATTACATCTGGATACCAATGCCCAAGTGACACCGTTTCCAAGGACTTCTTGCAATTTCTTGGTGGTTTTGAAGTAC
This sequence comes from Taxus wallichiana var. yunnanensis, assembly GCA_018340775.1. NCBI lineage: Eukaryota > Viridiplantae > Streptophyta > Pinopsida > Cupressales > Taxaceae > Taxus > Taxus wallichiana. The sequence continues at coordinate 764,865,120 of CM031242.1, read as the reverse complement.
TTGAAAGGTTTGAGCATTTGTGTGATCAAGTATTTGAGCTGTTACATTCTTGAGATATCATTTCATACTTCAGATCTGGATGTTTTGGGTAAGAAAGACTTCAAACTCAGCCTGCTCTCCTCATCTACCAAGTAGTTTATATGATTTGGATGCACTGTTTTTGGTTGAATTAAGAAGAAGAAAATCTGATTTGTAAATCCCTGCAAGTTTTCAGTATAGCATGCATTTGACAAAATATTTTTAGTGCTTTCTTGCACAACTAAGGTGAAAATCCTTGGTGGCGACTCCATGCTATTGGGATCTTGAAATACCAGTTGTCTAACACATTTTTATCATTTGAAACTTGTTGTTTAAATCTATCAAACTAGAGGGAAGGAGATCCCTCTTCATCAAGGAATCTTCTAAGAAGTTTCTCACCGAATCAAGAAGGTCAGAACTAGAAGGAAGAAGAGTGTGGAAAGTGGTTGGTGATTTGGTTGCAAGGAAAGGAATCCCCATAGTTTAATTTGAAGGAGAGTAACTTGTCATTGAAGATTATAATTCCTCTTCAAGTAGATCTGATTCAGGTAATCTTCTTGCTAATTTTCATTCTCCATCAGGTGAGAGACCTTCTTGTGTATATAAAAAACTTGCTCCTAAATCTACTTCTGTGGTTTCTAAGTTTGCTAAAGTCTATCAAGAGAGAGAGCCTTTGGGGGGTTATCATTTTAGAGATCAGTCATCCGTTCCAATTAGACCCATTACTACTCCTCATCATCTTGTTTCACCTCCAAGATCACCCCCACCAAACAATATGGCTCAACCTAGACCTCCATTTGTTGTAAACACCTTTGGTCCTATAAATTTTGGAGGAATGGATGGTTATCCAAATTCTCATCTGCAGCAGATGTGAGAAATAGGTTACCAAAATTCCAAGGTAACAATGCCATAACTGGAGATCAACATCTCAAACTCTTTGTTAACATGATGGAAGACTTTGAAATAGAATTTGAGGATGTGTATATCAAGTTGTTTATCCATACACTTGAGGAAGATGCAAGAGATTGGTATAAAGCTCTACACCGATTACTCTATTGATTCATGGTGAGATGAGCAATGCATTGATTACAATATGGAGATAAAAAAATCCAAGGTTCCTTCTATCCAAGTTTGAGAACATCAAGAAGAACCCTAATGAGACGATTGATTATTTCAACACAATATTTAATAAGACATTGAGAAGGCTACTGTCATTTTGAGGCCTTGTGATGAATCTTGTTTGATCAAATATGCAGATGCATTTGATAAAAAGGAAGCCTATTACTTGAGAGACAAAAATCCTACAAACTTGAGGCAAGCTTTCACCATGGCACTTTAAATTGAAAATAATATTAAAGATGTTGGTAAACCACTTAAGAGGGATGGTGTGAAGCTGATAAACCTTGAGAAGCTTCAAAAGAGTAAGTGTAGACACTTAAAATTGGTTACTCAATTTAGTGTCCCTGTCATCCATTTACTTGCTTAGGTAACCTGGGGCACGTTTACGTCACCAACTATCCCCTTGGGATATTATCTAATTTGTGATTTAATCACTTACTCTAAATTTAATTCACCCCATCATATCTTACCCATGAGTGATTAAATATTAAATATTTAATTACGCTTCTTCCCATGCATCTTAATCACTTATCTACCCCAAATTTATTCTATCTATGTATCACATCTATTTTTCCTCTTCCCTAAGCGGGATATTTCCCGTATTCAGGGTAAGTCTTATCTTTCTTGAAATCGCTCATTTTGGCCATCTCGGGAGTCTATTCCGCGATCGGCACCGACCCATATGCTTCCTCATTCGGCTTCCTCATTCGTCTACATCTTCGGATCTTATCCATCGGGTATGGATTTTATTGGAGAGTTTTTCGGGGTTTTTGTGTTTAGTTTGGTGCATTAACTTGGACAGGTAACAAGCGCGAAATCCTTGATCTACATTCTGGCACGCCCGGTGGGACGAACCAAAGTCCCTTATTGAATAGAAATTTTTTGTTTCACCATTATCCGGATATATCTTTCTGGATTTTTGTTTGGTGTTTTCTTAACCTCTTCTTGCGGAGCACTTTGCTTGTTCGAGGGATTTTTCGAGGGGAAGAGCTCAACAACGTGCTTTTTGAAGTCCACACACCTTGGAGAGCTAAATCTACAAGTATTCCTCTTTTACGGTGTTTTCTCCTTTTTAGGATTTCTTTGTCGGTTGCATATCACATCCAAACACTTTAATTTTTGGTGCTTAAAAAGAACTTAATCGCATTTGGGAAAAGAATGCATTTGACTTGTCTTCATCAAAATCAAACACTTCGCTTTTAAGTGCTTAAAAAGAAATTTTCCTTTGTCATTGTTACATGGTTTTCATCTAGTTTTAATTAGGCTGGAAAATTGATCAAAATCGGTAGTGACACTATTTGATTTTTATTTTTCACCCTTGCACACAAAGCCAAAATCACTAGGTATAAAGCATTTAAACAAAAATTCCTTCCTTGGCCTCGCCTACTTGGAAGTGATATCCAAGAGGAAGAGCCTACGTGGTACTCGCAAAGCCGCGCTATAAATTCACGGAAGATTTTGGTATATATTGGCAAAGCACCGACTCCTTATCGCAGTGGTGTGTGAAGTGCGGGGTAGGCCCTATATCAAGCCACGTACCGGTCTTTTATGAAGTGCCTTCGGGACTCCTCACCAAACATTACCCAAACCATCCTTAGTTTGGCTATCTGAGTAGTTCCTATTCTAAAAAGCCTTCCCTAACATTTTCTTTTCTTAAAAGCATCAAAATTTAAAGGAGATAATCACTTGCGCTGCTTGAATTGTCTGTGCATTAGTTAGGTCAATCTTCTTTTCTGCGTGTTTATGACGGTTATCACTCGGTCACAATCTAGAAGAATGGCTCAACTGGTTCCTTCTTCCTCCGAGATCACCACTAGTGTGGAGGTTTCGGCACCCCCCCAATCTTCCTCGGGACCGCTGTTAGTTGGTTCCCCATCCTCGGTCATATAATCCTTTATATCAAGCCAAAGCAATCCCATCACGTCCGCCTTCCCTAGTCCTTCGGAAATATCATCGGCTCGGAGTATGTTCCTCGCGGGGATCTCGATTCCTGCATTCCTCGACCGCAATCCGATAGCCCTCATGGACTTCCTAGTACATAAGTCTATTCAAATATCCGATCAAGGACCACCAATCCAACAAGTGTACGATTATCCTCGTGGATCACCCAGCCTTTGTCAGAGAGCGGTTTTCATCATCTCTCTTGCCTCGAGTCACGGAGAAGGGCGAGGCCCCTATGCCTCCCTTTTCTCTTCCACCTACCATATCGACTAGTTCTCAAATAGTCTTACCTATTCCTAACACCGCAGTTACCTCGAATATTCCACAACCTACTTTTGAGAGGCCTTCGCCCGATTATATAATGAATGCGCCTCGCACGCCCGCATATCTTTGTTAATTCATCTATGCCCTCCATCGTGTCCCAAGGTCAGTACCTCTTCATGAGCCAACCCCCTCCGAATAGTCAGTTGGCTCCTACTTCTCGTCCTCTAGGGGTCTTTCTTCCAATGTTCCAGCAACTGTGACCTTCGCCCATCCTCTAACATCGGCACCCTTAATACCTAATCCGGAAGTAGAAGGCCCCTTTCAGGTCTTGTTCCCCAATATGTCCAATCAAGTCAGCATTCATGTTCCTCAATCTATCCCGATCCAATCAACAAACATAGGAGTCCACCAATCACATGGCTCCATCTGGCTGTCGTCCAACCTTCATTTTCTCAATCACTTATTATCCCACAGCCTGCTTATACGTAAGCTACTTCACAGAAATACCCCACCAAAGGTCACCGAACACCTGGTTATTCCTCTTATCATCCTATCCATCAACAGATGAATCCCCCATTGACACCTCAACAACATCCACCATTTTCTTCTTATGTAGGACATACCAATGTGCCTCCTCCTCAATCTGACGTGGTTCAAATTCTCTTCAAGAAAATCGCAGACTTGGAAGACTCCACAAAAGGGGTTCGTCCTTCATACTCCTTTGAAGAAGTGTGTAATGAACCCATTCACCCCTCAGTGGCTTTCAAGCCTTATCCTCCCCAATGGGAACTTCCTAAATTTTCAAAATTTCATAGTCGGGAAGACCCTCAACAACATTTGTGAGCATTCAAACATGCTTGCTACCTCATAGTCCAGGATCAGGAGCTTATGCTCCGTACCTTTCCTATGTCTCTAGCAGGTCCTGCTTTAGACTGGTACAATAACATTCCTCAACATTCCTTGTTTTCTTTCTCTCAATTGGCCCAGATGTTTGTTGAAAACTTTTCAATAAACATCGCGCATAAGATCTCGATTACAGATCTTTATAACATTCGACAATTCAATGATGAGTCTATTGCAAACTTTGTCGCTCGTTGGAGAGGGATAATCAACCAATTGTCTTTCTCCCTTCCTCAATCCCAACAAATCAAGTTGTTTACTCGATCTTGTGCTAATCACATTTCTTCCACTTTAAGGATCCAAAATTTTCATACCTTTGAAGAAGCCTTCACGATGGCACGCAAACTTGAATCTCGCGCCATTGAGCAAGGGAAGCTAAAACTTCGCTCTAAATCTAAACCAGATTTTTCTCGGTTTACCAAACCAAATTCTTCCCCTTCTAAAGACAAAAATCAAGGATCCACCAACGCTATCGTATTAAAAGCATCACGAGCCGATAACACTCCTAATCAAACACCACGAAGAGACTCCTCATCTTCTCGAAAAGGGACTTCATCATCTCGATCCTTCGCTCCATTGGGGGAATCATATGCCTCTATCTTAGAAAAAATGTTGGAAGTTCGCATGATCGAACTTCCCCCCATTAGGGATATTGATGAAAGCCGAGAACGCCCATTCTGGTATAGGGAAAATGATTTCTGTCCTTATCATAGAACCAAAGGTCATGACATTGAGCGATGTCGACTTTCAAAATCTTGTCCAGAAATTCATTGATAAAGGCAAGCTCATTCGGATAACCCAAATGCTCCCCCAAATCAGGCACTCGATGTTTTTAAACAACCTTTTCCCAATCATGCCCCGAACCATAATGCTTCAGAGTCTCAAAAACCAAACACCCACACTATCAACTTCATCTCTACTGAAGAATCTTCTTCTGAAACCAAGCCATCTGCGAACACATCAATCGAATCAGAACCTCCTTCCACTTCATCAATCACTGGAACTCCACCATCTTCAGATAGCCCGTCTTTGAATATTCCTACATTACTAAGCACAGAGTCATCTCTCTCCGCTCCTTTGTCTGACCTTCCATCCATACCCGAGACAGTGTCATCCTCATCTGTCTCATCGTCAGACATTCTTTCAATACTCGAGGCAATTACATCCCTTCGAGTTTCCACTGCAGACACATCTACTTCTGTTGCTCCCATTCCCGCTGCAACTATGCCCTTGGTGAACGTACCTATAATTGTGCCGACTTCGATGGAAGCGTCTTCGATTTTGACCCTTCCTATCTCTTTTCCTACAGTAGTTTCACCCATGATTACTGCATCAGAAGTAGTCCCTTCGCAAGGAACTGCTTCTTCATCACCCCCTTCTTCCATCACTAATGTTACTTTGCCTATTAAAGAAAAATCAAAAGAAGTAGTACCAACACCTATACGCTCGGTTCCGGAACCTAAACCAAGACAACCAAAATCTAACATTACACCATCAGTATCTCCCCATTTGCTCCCCCGAAAAGGTTACAATCACCTTATGCCATTGAAGTTGTCACCATCCCTGAAAAAGGAAAGCCCATATTTCGGACCATCAAGACTCTTAGTGCTCTTCCACAAAAATCTCTCTCTACGCCTCATAAACGATTGGATTTCCCGCTAAGAAGGTGTCTTCTTCTACACACTTATCAAAGCCATCATCTTCTTCTATAACACATTCTTCACCAATACCCGAAAAGTAGACTTACCTATCTTTGAAAATATGTCACCTCTTCTATCAGGATCATCATCTTCATTACCAAAAACCAAGGCACTCTATGTTCCTCCGATTACACCTACTTTGGGAGCTTCTTCCTCATCTAAATCGACATTATCTAAATCATCAGTAAATTCGACCAAGCAACCCCCTTTGTCTCCAAAGACCGCAAAATTTGTCACATCTCCATCATCTTCAAAATCTATTTTAGGGGCTCCTCCTCCACCAAAGTCAATCATGTCTCACTTACTCCCATCTCAAGTGCCCAAGACTGCTCCTCCAAATGTCCAAACAAATAAGAGGATCCCTAAAAAGACTGTTAAACCTAACATGCAAGTTCTTTTACCTCGGCAGTCGGTTAATGTAAAAGAACCACCTTCATCATCTCTGTCCTCATCTTCGTCTACCGGATTCTACACCGAAATCCTTCATCAACTTATCCAATCTTCATCCATAACCCTTCCTCCGATTAAACCTTATAACCCTAAAGGAGTGAAACCTACCTGGTTTAACTCTGATTTGATTTGTGCTTACCACCGCACCTCGGTCAGCGACATCGAGGGATGTAAAGCTCTTCAAGTTTGTTGTGAACAACCTTTTGGAAGAAAGCGATCTTTTCTTTGGAGGAGGAGGAAAAATTACCTCTGTCACCTTAGCCCCATCCGAGCCCCAAAGATCCACTCTGCACCTCTAGTGATTCCACTCCACTTGATCTTCCACCTTCTCAAATCGACACAATCCATATCGCCACTAGAACCTAATACTATGATAACCCATCTTCATCGTCGCATCTCGACCACGGGTTGTCATTTCGTAGCCCCTAAGGCGTTTCTCCTTCCTCATCAGCCCCACGACCGGGGTCTCTATTCCAGACCGCACCTCGGGCTCAAGTTCCGTGTCTGCTGAGAGAGAGTGTTATGAAACAACTCACCAGTGCTCCGGTCAAAATGTCTCTTTTTGACCTCATCCAATCCTCTCCACAACATCGACAGGCTCTAATCGATAATCTGTGTCGCATCGCAGTGAATTCCGATGAGCCCCAGCCCTTCGAGTTGGTTGTTGGATTGAATGGACCATCAACCACCATTTATTTTGAAGATTCAGAAATTCCTCCTCTTTCTTCAGAGGATTTGGAGGCTCCCCTCTTTATCACAGTCCAAATCGACAACACCACGTTAAAACGTGTTATGATCGATAGTGGAGCTGCACTCAACGTCATCTCCTCGCACACGTTTGAGCAACTTAAGTTACCGAAGAATGTAGTGTCACCCCCGCCTTTTGCCCTTCTATCATTTAACGATCAGCTAGCAGTTACTTTAGGAAGCGTGGTCTTACCCATTCGAGTAGGTAAGAAGTCGCTTCATGAACTCTTTACATCGTCGAAGGAAAATTCCACTATAATATGATCCTCTGACGCTCCCGGATTCACGCAATGTATTGTGTCCCATCCACCCTCCATCGATGCTTAAAATATCAATATGAGGGCAAAATATATACTCACCCAGAGATCCTTTTCCTTCCGCACAATGCGACATGACCACAAGATCTCGCCCCTTTAAAAGAAAATGCATGTTCTCCTAATGGGGCCTCATCTTCTTCCATACCTACAACCAAACTACCGGATTTACAAAATCTAGAAGAGACATTGCAGCATTTCTCACTAGGAGAGCTTCCTCTCTTTTCTTTTGATGCCCATCTCAAACCTAATAAGTATGGTAGACTGCGGACAAACAACCTGAATATCAACCAGGTCTCAGTCGCATTGTCACCATTGGTCTGCCCAATCAATAGAATAATTTCATCTATGGTGGTCTTGATACACCTCACTATCGCCCAGATTCTCCTCCTAGGACCAAACCTTACTTAACAGGTTTGATTATCTCTGTAATCCCACGTTTGCAAAAACTTATCTATATCGATGCGAGTGGAAAGGCTTTGGCCTGGGAAAATATGAACAAGGTATACATGACCTCACATCCATTCCCACTCTCATGCCACATCAAAAATTTGGTTTAGGATTTAAACCCCTTTCAAAAGCCACCGTCACTATTCTTGATGAGCCTCTTCCTACTGAGGAACCATCTTCTCCCGCTAAGTCAGAAACATCACTTCATGTGGACGACGACATTTCCATCCCATCTAACTTTTTTTTTTTATCAATACCATTTCCTTAGGGCCGTTAGCCTATGAGACTAACAATCGGTCTGCTTCTATACCATTAATCTTCCCTGAAATAGTTGGAGACGATTCTCCTACTATCAACACTATCCACTGTGTGGATGACGATTTATCTGGCCCTCACCTAGGCTGGGGGTAGAGGATTCATATCTTCCCAAGACTATTCCTTCTGACTCGTCTACGCTTCTCAACGAGGCCACTATCGACCTTAATATAGGGACTTCTGAAGACCCTCGCATCATTAAGGTCGGCCAATCCCTTAATCCACAGGAGTTAGGAGATTTTACCACTTTTCTTTCCAAACATCGCCAAGCCTTTGCTTGGTCATACGAGGATATGCCAGGACTCGATCCCGATATTGTGGTCCACAATATCGTTACTCTTCCCAACATCAAACCAGTTAAGCAAAAATTACGTAAAATGCACCCTAGAGTAGCCCTTCTTGTTAAAGAAGAATTACAGTGCTTGCTCTCGGCTAACTTCATCCAACCCATCGATTATCCACAATGGGTGTCCAATGTAGTACCAGTAACTAAAGCTACTGGGAAAATTTGAATTTGTACCGACTTCCGGGATCTTAATCTTGCTTGTCCAAAAGATGATTTTCCTCTACCTAATATCGACCAACTCGTAGATTTAACTGCGGGTCATGAGATGCTTTCTCTTATGGATGGTTTCTCTGGATATAATCAAATTCTCATCGCACCAGAAGACCAACATAAGACTTCTTTCATAACTCCTTGGGGGACCTTTTGTTATCGTGTCATGCCTTTTGGTCTTAAGAACGCAGGAGCAACCTATCAACGAGCAATGACCTACATCTTCCATGATCTCTTACACAAAACTGTGGAGGATTACGTTGACGATCTCCTCGGTAAATCCAAACGTCGTCAAGATCATCTTTTCATCCTTGCACCTCTCTTTGAGAGGCTTATCCGCTTTTGTCTTCATCTAAATCCATCTAAATGCGTGTTTGGCGTTCTCACTGGTAAACTTTTAGGTTTTATCATTTCCATTAGGGGTATTGAAGTGGACCCCGCAAAAATAAAAGCTATCCTTGAGATGCCTCCCCCTTCTAACTTAAAGCAACTCCGCAGTCTCCAAGGACGTCTTGGTCAAGTCGCTGCTTTATCTCCCAATTGTCGGACCATTGTCAACCTTTTCACCATCTCCTCCGTAAGAATGTTCATTTTGAATGGGATGAGCATTGCCAAAAGGCCTTTGATGATCTCAAAGCTTATCTTCTTTCTCCACTGTGCTTACACCTCCACGCGAGGGGGAGCCTTTCTATCTTTATATCTCTCGTGATGACCATGCTCGGGAGCCATGATTTCACATCGGGACACTTGTGGTAAAGAACAAGCGGTCTATTACATCACTCGTATTCTCCATGAGTATGAGACATGTTATTCAAGCTGAAAAACTATGTTGTGCTCTCTTCTTCGCAACTTCTAAGCTTCGTCATTACCTCCTTAATCACAAAACTTACATTGTCGGAAGTGTCAATCCACTTAAGACGATTCATGCAAAGCCTTATCACAATGATCGTATCACTCGTTGGCTTATGCTCATGATGAATTTGACCTCGAGTTTATCCCGCAAAAGTCTATCAAGGGTCAGGTTATTGCAGATCAATTAGCTGATGCTCCTCTTCCGGACACTCAAGACCCCCCTGCTCAATTCCCCGATGAAAATATCCAACAAATTGATTTTGGTCTATCTCCATTTAAAGTAAAGCTCTTCTTTGATGGATCCAAATGCCAGCAAGGGGGAGGTGCAGGTTTTGTGATGATTCCTCCTTGGGGTACACCTATCCCAGTCGCACACAAGTTGAACTTTGAGTGCACCAATAATATGGCTGAATACGAAGCTCTTGTCTTAGGTCTTCAAAATGCCATTAATCTCGGTGCTCGTCATATTGACATCTTCGGTGATTCTGAACTCATCGTTAATCAAGTCACGGGCGTCTATCAATGCAAAAATGATATCCTTCAAAAATATCGTGATATCATTCTCGTTCAACTCCAATCTTTTGATAAGTTCACTATCCAAGCTATTCCTCGCACTGCAAATCGATTCACGTATACAATGGCCTCATTAGCCTCACTTATCTCGCTTTTACCAAAGACTCGCGTCTTTATGTGGTCTGTGGCAACGATTAGATCAACCATCTCATCTTGAGCAACTAACTTCGATCAATGTCTGTCACAACCCATACTCGGGATGAGTGGTATCAATGATAGTTGATTATCTATCTCATTCGGTGCTTCCTCCAGATCTCGACTTCCAATGGTAGAAGGTCTTTTATCCAACGTGCCAATCGATATACTATTCTAGGTGGCCTTCTTTACAAACGTGGCTTTGATGGTATTTTGCTTCGTGCCTCAAAACCCGTGAATCATCTAAAGCCATCCAGAGGTCCATGACGGTATCTCGTGGTGGACATTTTAGTGGCTTAGCTGCAGCAAGCGCATTTTACGTTTGGGATATTATTGGCCTTCTCTTAATCGAGATTGTTGTGAATACACTAAGAAATGCGTCAAGTGTCAAAGCAACATTCCAATCTCACACACATCCCTAGTCAAGCTTTACAACTCGGCGGATTTGTGGCCTTTTTCGCAGATGGGGTCTTGATCTTATTGGTCTCATCAATCCCGTTCTTCACGTCATCATTCTATCATTTCGCCATCGAGTACCTTACTAAGTGGGTAGAAGCTATCCCTCTTCCTTCAACAAAGGCTAAACCCATAGTTGATTTCGTCTATCAACACATCATTTGTCGCTTTGGCGTTCCACACAAGCTAATCACGGATAATGGCAAGTCTTTCAAGAATGTTGATTTGTAGAACCTCTGCAACGCTTTCAATATCAAACTCAGTTTTTCTTCTCCATACTATCCTCAAGCTAATGGTCAAGCCGAAGCTTCCAATAAAACTTTGCGTAATATCCTCGCAAAGGTAACTAGTCGAGCTGGTAGGGATTGGCATTTACATATCCCTTTTGCTCTTTGGGCTTATCGGACTAGCATCCGTACTCCTACTGGTGCTACTCCCTTCTCTCTCGTCTATGGGTCTGAGGCTGTCCTTCCTTTGGAAGTCCAAATCCCATCTCTCCGTGTTTCTCTCAGAGAATTTGTCTCGATGAGGATTATCACAAAATCGTCTAAAGACAACTTGAATTATTAGATGAGCGGTGTCTCAACGCTCTTGAGCATCATCAGGTCTATCTTGAACGTGTCAAGTGTGTTTATAACAAGCACTTGCAACACCGTGACTTCAAAATTGGTGACCTTGTTCTTAAGGAAAATCAAAATGTCACTACACTCGAAAGAAGTCAGCGGGGTAAGTTTGCTCCCAACTGGATGGGCCCGTACATTATCACTCATAAATATGGGTCTGGGGCTTATCGTTTATCTTCCATGGATGGTATACCTGAAGCGGAACCTCTTAATGCTTTGCATTTACGGCCCTTCTACTGTTAAAATCTATCTTACACAAATCTAGTCGCAACACAGATCTTTCATCCATCCTAATAACCAGTCATCTACTTTCGTGGTGATTCGAAATTGTGTGGTTCTCCGCCTATTGCCTCGTTTACCTTAAATATGAGTATCGCGGCTCTACTCATTGCACGTTTCTTTTGGATATGTTCCTCCTCATGGTAGGAATACCTTAATCACCACTTCATCCGTCCCAAGTACTTATCTTAATCGGATCTACTCGGGGCATGAGTGCATGTTCTTCTATGTTCTCTTCCCCTCCATCTGATCTATCTAGGTCTAAACTCAGCTTCTTCCAAGAAGAGTTTCAAAAAGAAAAAAAAAAAAAAAGATGCTATCCAAAAGATAGACTGATCCCTTGAAGGACAACTATCCATACATATCAAGTGAATCAAACAGAAAATAGATCATTCCCTTGAAGGATGGCTATTATCAAAAATTCTAAAAAATATAGACCATACCCTCGAAGGATGGCTATCATTAAAATTCAAAATACAGACTGATCCCTTGAAGGACGGCTGTTCGTCAAAGAAATATTCAAGGCTTCTTGCAATTAATCAGCCTTTCAGTCAGTTTATACACCTTTTAGCATCATTGAAAGACTTCCCGCATCGATCAGTCTTTCCATATCAAGCAAACTTCCCGCATTGATCAGTTTGCTTTTCTGTCAAAATCATGAAGCTGAGATTTAAGACCTTTTGTCGATCATATGGAGAATCCTATTTTCCTACTATGGACATGTATTCTGTCCCTTGTAAATTCCGACAAGATACTTACTTTTCTTTCCGTTTCTATCCTAGATCTGGTTTGCGACTAGTTAGTGTCAGGTTTATTTTAATCTTATATAGGGCCTTGTATGCTTGGTCTTTCGGTTTCCTATCTGGATTTTATCTATGGTCGGTTGGAAGTCCGACTTATCTTTTTTTTCTTATCCAAGTATCTTCTCTTCTAAGTCAAGGTTGTTTCCATTTACATCTTTGGCTTATGCAAAGAGTATTCCCCATTTCCTTGTCTTGCATCTAGTTAAATTGACATTTCACATGTTAATTCAATCAAAATTTATCTTCTATCTAAATTCATCTTATCTATCAAAACATCTATCTATATTCATTTCTCATTAAAATTACATCCATACATCAAACACATCCATCTATCTATCCATCAAAATGTACATCCAAGGTACATTACATCTATCTATATCTAATCCATACATCAAACACATCCATCTATCTATCCATCAACATGTACATCCAAGTTACATCACATCCATCTATCAAAGTGGTATCCACATATCAATCTATCTAATCACATCTATTTCTATCATCTATCAGTCTATATCTATCCAATCACATCTATTTTATCCTCTATTAGTCTATATCTATATCCATCTATCCATGTATATCAAAATTAAAAGCATGAGTACAATTATATGACAAATAACATGCTGAATCTATGTATACATGTGTGTCTCCAGACAAAAAGGGGTGGCTTTCAATCAAGCCATCTATATAATGCCTTCCAATCGAGGCTACATCACTATACAGATACAAAATCTATCAATCTCTATATAGTAAAGTCTCGATGCATGGAGGACACTACCTCCTCCACCCTCCTCTCGCACTGGCCGTCTCTCCCAGCCGCCGCCTATCGAGCTCGATGCACCTGCTGCTGGAGGTCTCTGCACACCTCGATCTCTCCCAGTGCTCCCACCACCTGAGGCTCCGCTCGCTGTAGCCGTCGCTGCTCTCCTCCTCACCCCGTACCGAGGCACATGTGGGGCATGCTGCGCTAGGGAATCCTCATAGTATCTCACCTCACCGAGGAGAGACGGTATGTGCTCGGCCTCACAAGCACCGGTGCTCGTAACGATGCTGCTGGTGCTATTGGGGCTGCTGGCGCTGCTGGTGGTGCTCCTCCTAGGGTCGTGCCCATGACTGGACTCGACGTGGCACCGGTCTCTCCATATTTGGCCCTGAGGGCCTCCCTATGTCGAAAGTAGCAATCCCTCTGCTGGATCGCTATATCTCGCTCCTGGCGCGTGGTGTCTCTCTCCACAATCAGGGCATCCCTCTCCTCTGTCAAATCCCTGATCTCCTCCAGAGCTACCTGATGTGTCTGTGTAAGGGTGGCATGCTCTCCTCTAGTCTATCCAAAGATTGCGGCTATGTCCTCCTCGTCAGCATCTATAGATGGCGGGAGATGTCGTGGTAGCTCGGTGTCATACCATGTTGCGTAACCCTCATCTACCCCTGCGTCATCATCGCTGTCTGTAGAGGGTGGGGCCTCTCTCAATGGGTCTGCCGGGATCAAAATCAGCAAATCCGTCTCCCTGCTATCCCGCCTATATGGCGTGTAGGTGGTCGGCACTGTCTGTACTAGGCCGAACTGCCTCAATATCCACATAAACGGGACTCGCTCCCACATATCCGGCCTACGGCCCCTGACCACCCGACTCCGTCTCAATGCTACCAAGTGGGCATCCTGACCAGCCCATGTCGGAAATGCCCGATATGGCCTCCAGATGACCTGATCTGGTGTCAGCATCCTGAAACGCTCAGAGTACCACTCGGCCGATCTACTCAGATCTCCCCGCGCCATGTCGCCCGCCATCTCGAAATCCATAATCAATCCCTCCCACTTCTGCTGGCATCCAAGGAAGCCCGGATGGCCTGATCACCGCTATGTGCTCATATGCCCAGCAATGGAGCACAAAACTGACATCAATCCCTGTCCTCCGGCCAGTGGTGTACATCCATAGCTCATGATATATCTGAGCTATCAGGGCATCGGCGAAGGCAAAAACCTGTCTGTACTGCAGGATGTCACAAACACAGTCTAACAGTAACAATGGGAATCTCCCACCTCCTGAATCTGGCAGGGCAAAGTAGGAGATAGCCATCTGAATCAAGGCTATCCGCCTACTCCGAGGGCTATCCTGCCTGTACTGTGAGGCTATCCTCACTGCCCCAGATACTATCTCTGAGTCATCTGCCCTGTCTCTGTATAATCACACTAGGGCCCTCTGCTGCTGCTCTCGCGGTGTGATCTCAATCGGGTCCCCAGTGATCGGCAGTCTCAGAATCCTGAATATATCCTCATGGGTGATGGTCATCTCACCCGTCCTGAACCAAAAAGTGCACGTATGGCTGTCCCACCATCAAACTACTGGCCGCATGAGCTCCACATCTCGTGGCACTCGTCTGTAATACCGGAAACCCCCGAGCCCGGCTAGCTCTAAATGTCGCCAATCTGCATCAGTCACATCAGGGAGAATCGTCTCCAATAACTCAGGAATGGCATCCCTCATATGTAGAGCCTCTCGTGCCTGCATCCATGACATCAAAAGCATAATTAGTCTCTTATTTCCCCAAATCCGAACATACGAAACAAAATCCTATGATCATAGAAGTTATTTATCCAATCGACGTCGATTTAACATAATCGGCGTCGATCTATGTGAGTCGACGCCGATTACATCAATCGACGTTGCTCAGATACAATCGACGCCATCGTCCTGTCCGGACATAAACCGGACCCCGGCCTCCCAAAAACAAAAAAAATCCAATGAACACAAAAATTCAAGTACAATGGGTTCAAGAATGACCACTTACCCCTGGTCGTGTCCTCCTGTGCTTCTGACCGCTCCCAGAGGCTTCCATGGCACTCAAAATCAGATTCTGACTCTCTCTGAATCAGTCGTCACGATGAAAATAAATCGTTTACGTTTTCCGTTCACATATTTATATGTGCCTGGATTGGTCGGCGCCGATTTTTTGGGTCGACGCCGTTTGTTTTGGTCGTCGCCGATTAATTTGGTCGCCGCCGATTTTCCATATTTGTTTGCCATAGTGTTAATGCTTGGCTTACTTATCTATCTGATCATTGTTGTGTGCTGAATTTTGCCTTTTGGCACATCTTTTTGATATCACCATCTATTTCGGGTTTGTTCCCTTTGCATGGGACACTCGTACTTTTTGACAACTTAGAGTTAAGCGGGTCTGAGGCTCTAACATCGTCTCATGAGGAGACCGTCTAGTTTGTCCTACCAATGTGAATTCCTTAGGTTGCTGCCTTTTTATTTGTTTTTATGCGTCATCAATGATCAGATCTACTCCAGACATCCGACTGGGGCATCCTGCATTTTTCATCTACCTTTTTCAAACTTGGGATCGTTTGTTCTATCACCCATCCCATCCCTAGTTTGAGGGGGATCACATCATCACACATTCTTCCCTTCTTCCATCCCTTTGTTTTTGTCTCATAACCTTGCTTATCGCAAGTTACTTGACAAAAAGGGGCAAAATGTAGACACTTAAAATTGGTTACTCAATTTAGTGTCCCTCTCATCCATTTACTTGCTTAGGTAACCTGGGGCACGTTTACGTCACCAACTATCCCCTTGGGATATTATCTAATTTGTGATTTAATCACTTACTCTAAATTTAATTCACCCCATCATATCTTACGCATGAGTGATTAAATATTAAATATTTAATTACACTTCTTCCCATGCATCTTAGTCACTTATCTACCCCAAATTTATTCTATCTATGTATCACATCTATTTTTCCTCTTCCCTAAGCGGGATATTTCCCGTATTCAGGGTAAGTCTTATCTTTCTTGAAATCACTCATTTTGGCCATCTCGGGAGTCTATTCCGCGATCGGCGCCGACCCATATGGTCGGCACCGATTTTCTAGGAGCGGCGCCGATTATAAAAGCAAGTCCAGAACTCAGTTCTAAGGACCGAAGAGAGAGCGAAAAAGTGAACAGATGAAAAAAGGAAGCACTTACACATGAACAGAGAGCGAGAGAGACACAGGCTGGAAGAAAGAGAGATCTTTTAGCATCAAGGGTGTCAAGTAAGGGCAGTCTGTCTCGAATCAATCCTCGAGAGGAGCACCGTTACTCGCCACATCATGTCAACATCGCACACAACCATCTATCATCTGGTGACTCTGTTCCAGTATCTCACCAACTTCGGCACATCCAGCAGACCACATTCACCTTCTAATTCCCGAATCTTATCGCACAGTCCCTGATTGATCGATCTGCCTTTAGTCGACGCCGATCTCACCCAATCGACGCCGATTCATCTCAATCGACGCCGACCACATCAGTCGACGCCGATTCTACCAAGTCGACGCCGATTTCCCTGCAGACAGGTAAAAGGACACAGGTAACACAAATCCCGCATTATTTCATAGTTCCCTGTTTTCTGTACTTTCTGTCTGCTGTTTAGATTCTGTCTTATTACTGCAATCAGAAAATCTAGCTTTTTACTTACATCTTTTATCATGTATGCTTCTTTTCTTAATTGAAAACGTGGACTGACATCCGCCGAGGAAGCTTATCGCTTCCCGGACCCGCTTCTCGGGCAGTCCACCTAAATATCTCTTAACGCCGTCTTTTTCTGTCAAGCATCGGTGTCTTGCAGGTTACTCGGATCTATTGTGCGAATTGCTCGTGTGCGCCCGTCTTATCTACATCGGCTTCCTCATTCGTCTACATCTTCGGATCTTATCCATCAGGTATCGATTTTATTGGAGTTTTTCAGGGTTTTTGTGTTTAGTTTGGTGCATTAACTTGGACAGTAACAAGCGCACAAATCCTTGATCTACGAGAAGGGTGCTGATTTGGAATTTGGCAAGGGCTATCAAAGAAATCTCCTACAAATTAGCCTAGGGTGAGAAAGGAATTGGGAAAAGTTCACAAGGACAGAAAAGAACTCAAAACCATGATATATTTGGTAATCATCCTAGGGGTGATCAAAAACAAGATGATAGAGGTAAAGGGCTGTTATATCTGCAAATAGACAACCTCAAGCATGTGAAAATAGAGTGGTGCGACCTATGACTGCAAGAGTTGCTTCTGCTCAAGAAGTTACTTGATATGGATTAGTGTGATAGATGTTTTCTTCATCATCCTCCATGTGAAATGGAACACCAAGATATTGATGATGATAATGAGAATGAAATGGATGATGACATTTGTATGATGGACAGCTCTTCAGGCTCATAGCAAGTAGCAACATCAACAAATGTGATAAGTGCAAGGACTCTTTGTGACCTTTTGGGATTGTATAAAGATAGTACCATTTCTTTCTTTTCCTCAAACTCATGATGTTGATGTAGTTCAGGCCTTTGAAATTCCTAATAATGACTTTGAATATCTAAGGGTTTTAATGATCAAGAAGTATGATGGTGGTATTCCTTCGGAGGAAGATAGACAATTGTTAATGAATGTTGTGGTTGGTTAAGAAAAAGAGTACAATACTAGAAGTAAAGTGGTTAGAGGAGCTGGCCGTTAGGCCAAGACAAAGACACCCTTTCTCACAAGCATTCCCAAAGATAATCTTAGAAGAGAAACAATTACTAAGAACCCTATTGTCCCATGCAAAAATATCAGTCCTCTCCATGCCTAGGCTGCCAAGAATACTTCTCCATCTGATGAACCTTCTTGTTTCCCTTCCAATCCTATTTTCCAAAAGAATGTTCCATATGATATAGCTCGGGTATTGAGCCAAATTAAAGTGACTGTCCCCATTATTGAATTGCTTAGAATTCCTGAACACAAGAAAAGAGCTTTTGAATACTTGGGATTGAAAGAAGAAAATAGTATACCAAGAAAAACGTAAATGTTGTTGAGAATCCTCTTCAAAGCATTGCTGGCCCTGAAACACCACCACCAATGGAAGATCTTGGAGAGGCACATAAAGTGTATTTGGGGACATCCTTGGTTGATTCCCAATTGAATGTTGATCCATTCTTCACAAATTTTCTCATAAAAGGTAGGTTGCTTCACAATTGCATGTTTGATTCCAGTGCATCATGTAATGTTATGCCTCTAGAAGTTATGAATGAGTTGGATATCAAGGTGACAGCAGCATATGGGAAGTGTATAGCCATGGATTCAAGGGAAGTGTTGGTTGTTGGATGTGTGAAGGGTTTAGTGGTGTAACTTGCAGCCTATCCGGATAAGAATTTAAAACTTGATGTTGTAATTATTGACTGCCCTACCAAATGGGGTATGCTTTTGTCAAGGAAGTGGGCTGCAAGTGTTGGTGGTAGTGTTCAAATGGACATGTCCTATGCCACCATTCCCATTGAGGGAAGCCTTGTCAAACTCTATGGTGAAAAGAATATGTTACACTTGATTGAAGATCCCAACAATGCTTCTTATGAAGTGTTGTTTGTTGATGTAGATGTTGACAATTTCATTGGTTTTGCTGATGGAAAAGAGAATAAGATGGAAAAATTAGAGTGCCTTGGTATGGTACGTTCTCCATGGACATTACTATTTTATGGAGCTTGCTCCAAAGTTGGAAATGGTGCTGGTATAGTGTTGGTTTCTCCTAGTTCAGAAGAGTTTCCTTTTTCATTCAAGCTCAATTTTTAATGTGCTAACAACATTGCTGAGTATGAGGCATTATTATTGGGGTTAAGGATTGCATGGAAGTATGGAGTGAAATATATTGTTGATAAAGGAGATTTAGAGCTGGTTGTCAAGCAAGTAAGAAAGTTGTATGCTACAAAAAATCAGCGTATGAGACAATATAAGCATGTTGTTTGGGACTTGATTGAAATGTTTGATTCCTTTAACATTGTTTACCATGATAGAAGTCTTAATGCTACTGCTGATAAGTTGGCTGTTCTTGGTTCTAAATTTGATAATTGCACCGTTTCACCTTTTTGTGAATATGATGTTGAAGTGCTAACAAGGCCAGCTGTCCCGGATAATGTGAAACATTGGTAGATTTTTGATGATGATGCACAAGTGTTGAGATTATTACAATGCCAAGGAGAGTTTTCTGGTCAAAATATTGATTGGGAACCAATGGTGTGCATGAATGAAGGTAGAGAAACTTTTTTGACAAGGATATTATACAATTAAAAACAAATACCATTCCTAAAGGTCTTGTTGCGAGTTGAGTCCAATTTTAGCAATTCTAATTGCATCATTAATAGAAAAATGTCTACTTCAAGGGATGTGGAAGATAATAACTTGGGAACTAAAGACTAACCAAGGAAGATCTAGTTGGGAAATCATCTCAGCAAAGAGGAGAAATAGTCTTATGCCCAACTTTTAAAGAAATATCAAGACTGCCTTGCTTGGTCTTATTTAGAGTTGAAGGCATATAGAGAAGATTTATTTCAGCATGAGATCCCTCTTGAGGCTAAAACCAAACCATTTAGACAAAAGAAAAGGCCTATTAACCCACTGATTTCCATGAAAATGCAAGAAGAGTTGAAGAAATTGAGAGATGGTGGCATCATTCAGCCTACTAGATACTCATCTTGGGTTGCCAACCTTGTGCCAATTAGAAATAAGAATGGTGATATCAAGATTTGTGTGGATTTTAGGAATCTAAAAAAAAATATGAAGGAAAACTACCCTTTTCCAAACATGGAGAATATGCTGGTTTGTGACAGGTCAAAAATGCTTTCTACTTTGGATGGTTTCTCCGAGATACAATCAAGTAGTTGTCAAAGAATCGAGAAAGACTTAAGACAACCTTCACTCCTCCTTGGAGGACTTATGTTTTTGTAAGGATGCATTTTGGATTGATGAATGCTGGTGCTAATTTTCAGAGGGCAATGGATGTTTCCTTTGCTGGTTATATCAATGAGTTTATTGCAGTTTACTAAGATGATGTGACTATTTTTTCAAGGCGGGAAGCAGACCATTTGCAACACCTAGAGAAGATGTTGATCAGATGTAGGGAGTATGGAATTTCACTTAATCCAAAGAAGTGTCATTTTGGCATGCAAAAGGCCAAGTTGTTGGGACATATTGTATCTAAAGAAGGTGTTATGATAGACCCTGAGAGAGTGGAAGTAATCAGCAAGGTGCCTATTCCAAGAACCAAGAAAGGTATCCAATCTTTCTTTGGCCAAATAAATTTCATTAGAAGGTTTGTTTCTAATTTTGCTGAGCTAACTCTCCCAATCACAAGAATGCTAAGAAAGGATCAAGTTATTAAGTGGGAAAAGGCTGCCATCCAAGCTTTTGAAGGAATAAAGGATGCACTCAAGCATGCACCTATTTTGGCAGCTCCAAACTATAAGATGCCTTTCCAAATCTTCTCTTTTACATCTGAATTTACTATTGCTTCAGTTTTGCTACAAAAGGATGAAAATGGAGCTGAGAGGCCTATTGATTTCTTTAGCAAGGATTTACAAGTAGCTGAATTGAGGTACACAATTATGGAGAAACAAGCATTTGCATTAGTAAAAGCAACAAAGATTTTTAGGCCCTACATTTTGAGTTTGAAGGTTGTTGCTTATGTTCCCACACCATGGTTAAAGACATCTTATCGACATCGAGATATCAAGGAAGAGATGTATATGGGTTAACAAATTACAAGATTATGATATGGATATCCAAACAACAAAGCTGGTAAGAGGTTTAGGTCTTGCCAAACTCATGGCTGAGAGTAATTTGCAAAATGTAGAAGTGAATCAGCTAGGGAAGAAAGGGCAGATCTCCTTGAAAAATTGATGAATTCGAGTGGTAAAAGGATGTGGTCTATTACCTCAAGAAATTATGCTATCCAGTCACTTAAATAAAAATCGAAAAAGAGCCCTCAAGTGGCTTCTCGAAATATGTCATAAATGACCTTGGGCTGGCTTGGAAGAACCCGAAGGTGTCCTCTTGAAATGCATAAGCGAGGATGAAGCTCCCAAGTTGATTGCTAATTTCCATGGGGAGTTTGTGGAGGAAATTTTTTTGGGAGAGTGACAACACATAACATTTCAAGAGCTAGTTATTAGTGGCCAACTCTTTTTAAAGATGCAAACCGATTAGTTCGAAGGTGTGATAAGTGCCAATGTTTTTTAGGAAGATTGAAAGCTTCAGGCTCCCTTCCTTTGCAGCCTGTATTAGTTAAAGCTCCTTTCAAACAATGGGGAATGTATTTTATTGGTGAGATTTCATATCCTTCTAGTGCTGGTTACAAATGGATCCTTGTAGCAACTGATTATTTTACAAAATGGGTTGAGGCAATTCCATCTAGAAAGGCAACACACCAAGTGGTAATGGATTTCTTGTTGAATCATAGCATATGCAGATTTGGGGTTCTAGTTAAGATTATGTTTGATAATGTTATGTGTTTTAGAGCCAAGCCTTTGATGGTAATGTGTAATGAATATGGGATAAATCTGACCTATTCTTTAAACTACAACCCACAAGGAATGGGCAAGTTGAATCAAGTAACAAAAACTTGCTCAAGATAATTATAAGAACCTTTGAGATCAACAACAAGAACTCGGGGATAATAGTTGAAATTTTTAGTTTGGGCTGATAGGATAACTCCAAAAAGAGCAACTCGGTAAAAGTCCATTTAAAGCTGGTGTATGGAACTCGAAGCTTTGCTGCCATTACACCTGCAATTATTCACTTTTCAGTTTTCTCAGCAATTGGAAGATCAAGTGCATGGCCCATATGAATCAAGGATCAATCAGATCATTGATTTGGATGAAGAAAGGAGAGCTTCTCATCAAAGGCATGTCAAGTTTAGGGAGAAATTGAAGAAGTTGTTTGATAAGAAGGTCACCCCTAGAGCTTTCAGTGTTGGAGATCTAGTTTTGCTATGGGATAGTAGGCATGAAGACAAGGGAAAGCATGGCAAGTTTGATGCTCTATGGATGGGCCCTTATGCCATTGATATCAGGATTGGAGAAAATACATTTTTTCTCAAGGATTTGGATGGGGATTTGCTAGAGCTGCCTATTAATGGAAGACATTTAAAATATTTTTGGATTAAATCCCCATGTGAGGTATGAAAAAGTTGTACATTTTGTATAGCCCTTGTTTTTGTTTTGTCTTTTCCTTGTTCTTATTGTTGTTGGCTTGTGGTTTTCCCTTTTGTCCTTGGCAACCATTGTTGGTGTGGTTTTCTCGGTCTGTTTTTGGTGAAAATTATGGTTTTTGGGTTGCTATGCATGTTTTGAATCCTTACCCAATGGATTTTTGGCACTTGGTCTATGTTGTGATCTTGTGGCACTCACTAGGAGTGCCCATCCCCAAGTAGGAGCCAATGTTGGTGTAATTTCTAGGTTTGCACACTTTGCTCTAATTTTCCATGCTCCATTTTTGCTCCAAAGCATCTTTTGGCTCAGGCTGGTGGTCTGTAACTCATTCTACCCAGTCGAATGCCTTTGATATGCTCATAATGTTGTTATTCTGCCCTATTTTGAAGCAAAATCCAGGTTTCCCCTTTATTGTGCCCTAATTTTTCATTTGCATGGGCTGTGTCATTTTTTCCCTTGCCCAAATCATGTAAAAACTCAAAATGGAGGGAATCCGAGTCATTTGTTGCTAAAATCCTAATCCCCAGGCCTAAATCATTGTGAAAACGTGATTCAATTGATTCAAAGTGAAAAATCCACCTTCCTTGTGAAAAATTTGATTTCAGAAGCATCCCCTGCGTTTTTGCATTTTGATGGGCATACGGGCATGTTCTACCTGTCAAATTTATCATTGCAACGTTTATGCTAACGTGGTAGGTTTCTATTGGCCGAGGATGTGTGGGAAAAGTTTATAACTTGTCATTTTTAATTTTTGTTCGCAGCCCCACAAAGTCACTGATGATGTGCCTACGTGGCACGATTTGATTGGTTGATGGATTGGCAGGTGGTGGACCGCACTTAGGAAATTTTCTTCCATTTTGGAAAGTTTCTCAAAATCAATTTTTTTCCCAAAGGCCCGTACAGCGAATGGCATGATGACATGTGGCACAGGAGGGTCAGGTGGATGGCGAAGGACTTGGGAAAATTTTGATGTCTTTTGGCTCAGGGTGTCAGGGAAAAATTTGGCCCATGCGCCTGTTGTCCACTCAAAATTCCCTGCTCTTAAGAAAGTGAATTTTCAAAATTTTGAGTTTAAGTGTCTTCTCTGTTGTACTGAAAATGTTAAAAGTCGTGAAATTGAGAAAATCTACGTTTTTGGGTCATTTTGTGTGTTTTTCGGGCCTGTTGGACATTTTTGTCCCACGTGTCCCAAGTTCAAAAGTGCGCTCTGTTCCCCGATCGGCCGATTTCCCGAAGTTTGTCTTTTTCGGGCCCGTCGGAACTTTTTGTCCCAAATGTCCCAAGTCAAATTGTGCAAGTTGTTCCATTTTCGGCCGAAACACCCGAACCGCGTACTTCGCACTTTCTTGTCCCAAGTGTCCCAGGTTCAATCGGGCAAGTTGTTCCATTTTCGGCCGATTCACCCGAACCACGTACTTCACGCTTTCACGTCCCAAATGTCCCAAACTCTTCCGGACCCATTGTCACCTTTTCGTCCGATCCGGCCGAGTCGCGTGTTTCACGTCCTTTCGTCCCACATGTCCCAAAAGGCATTTGTGCGTCTTTTCCCGCTTCGGCCGAGCCACGTGTTTCGCGCATTCGCGTCTCACATGTCCCAAATGAACCAAGTGCCATTCGTGCTTATTTTTCCCGCTCTACCGAATATCATGCTTATTCAAATTGGTAGGTATGTATTAAATGCACATTCATTGTCTTTCTCTCTCCTAATCGGCTATATAATGAGTGAACCCCCTATGCATTTTTCACACTGCTTCCATGCTATCCTTTGCTCGAACCCTTGCAATATAATTTCCTGCGCGTGTATCCCTTCCCTCTGTAATTCTTTCCCGAAGTCTAGCTCGCGTCTCTGTCCTCCGAATTACTATCAATATGAAGATCAAATTTCAGGGACAGGAGCAAATCTCGCCACTAGAATCTGCCGTTTCCAATGTTGGGGACAGTGAAGCTCGTCATCTTGATTTCGGTGATTTTTGGGCAAGGATGGCAGATGCAAGCCCTACACCAATGGCACAGATGATTCACGATAGCGATTTGGATTTCACTAGAGGTTTCGATCTCGGTATAGTGTCTTTGATACTGCTTTGCTTTCATGCGGAGCTCACTTCGACCCTGATTCGAGTGAATTAACCAATGTACACGGGGAACTCATCACCAAGCTGGATGTTGCTGCCATTAGCACTGCTTTGAGGATCCCAGAGATGGATAATGCCATAGTTGTTTCCCGGGATCAAGCACAGGCCCTGTTTAATCAAGACAATGACAAATACAAGGCGCGGGTGGTGAAGTCATGGCTTAAAAACCCCAAGAAGGGAGTGTCTCGCCTATCCAAGACTCTCTTCTGAGAAGATTTCAATGAAGAATTGTCAGATTTCATAATCCTATAGGCTCGGGTGATGGGCTTACCTTCTACTAACGAGTTCCATTTCGGATGTACCCACTCATCAAAGCATGGTGTGCGAGGGAACTCAAAATATCAATCTGGTAGAAATCATCCACATAAATTTGGTGCAGAAATGCCTAATGTACAAAAATATATGCCTACTACACCAAATTATATATATGCCTACCCTCCTTTGATTCACCCTAGAGACCAGCAATTGCAATTTCAGAAGAGTAAATGATGCTTTCACCATGTACGTGGTCAGGCTACTCAAGGGTGACACTGCTAGAAGGTTTTCAGATGAAGCCATGAACCTGATATCGCACTACGGTGCCTATTTTATTCAATTCAGAAAATTCTCCTATATCAGGCTTGCTGGCTATGAGAGCACCCCTCTGAGGCTTCCCATGTTCTGCAGTGATAAGATGGCCTTGATAGAAGTATGCAGGCAGTTAGATAAATTACACAGAACCTACAGAGACAAGAAGATTTCTGGTTTGCAGTTTCCCATCTCTTTGGGAAATTACACTTGTAAAATAGCCTGGATGCACAAAACATAGAAAGATGCCCTGGTTCCTATCACCGTTCATTTCTTTAAACAAAGAACTTGATTCGACTTGAAGAATTTCATTGAGCAGAACATAAAGATAATCTATCATCATAGGCGAATATCTGAGAAGACTATTGGGATTTGTTGTGTAGATGATTTTGAAGCTAGAAGGAGGCACTATGGTAGGTTCTCTCTGCAATTGATCCAAGAACTTGGCTTGTACCAAGTTCCTGAAGGACTCCAGGATGACAATTCTGATCTATACTCATATGAGTATGACAATGTGATTAAGCACACTCCCTTGGAGGACTTGGATTGGAACAGGAAAGAAAAAGATGATCTGGCTGAGATCCTTGCTCCAGTCTTAGTCAGGACTAAGGTCTGGTTTGACAGGAAAGTTCGAGAGCTCAGAAGGCACTCAGGAGAATCCTCTTCCAAGGATGTTTCAACACCAAGGAGGGAAGCATCGACTCCCATATCAGACACACCTGTGCAAACCCCTCCTGCCTCATCAACGCAAGGACCTGCAGCTTCCACTCCTTCTTCATCCACTCAAGTGTACCAGAAGAAACTCAAAGAGGTTAAGAAGGAGCCTGTGGAAAAATATCCTCAAAGTAAATAGGTAGAAGTGCCTTTGGGACCAGAGAACATCATTGTTCTCAGTGAAAGTGAAGAGAGTGAAATGCCAACCCTGCAAATGCTCCTGAAGATCCAACAGATAAAGATAAGGAAGTCAGAACCTTTGAAATTCCAAGTGCTATTGATTCTTCCGCCACAATTGTCTCCAGCGCCCCACTCACATCTCAACTTGAGACCACAACTGTGCAAACCTTGAGCGTCATGAGCTCTATGTCTCTTGGTCCTCTTGCCCCTCCTACTGCTTCCTCTTCCTCTTTTGCGTGGGTGCAACCTTTTTGTTGTGTAGGAAGAGGAAATCTTCCTCTCGAGCTTAGGGCCAAATTTTGATGCTGTGGCAGCCATGTTGGGCACTACTCCTTCTCGCGCCAAGAAAGCCAGAACCACCTCCAGGATCATGTTGGATGCTCAAGGTCAGAAATTCCTAGAGATTGCTAAGCCTACAGTGGACAAATCAGAGCAGGACTTGCAGGCATCTGACTTATAACTCTCAAGAATTCCAATGGGAGAGTCTACTCCTGAAGGTGAGATCCACAACCTCTAGGAAATGGTCACAAGAGTCATTGGGAGGGTAGAGAAAGGGCAGAAAACTATTGAACAGTTGGAGGAACAAGCCCAGATTCTCACAGGTTTCATCAAATCTCTTTTGTCTAAGGACAAAGTTTTGGACCCTACCCCATTGACTACTCTTCCACCACCTGTAATTTTGAGCCAAGATGAAGTACAGAGTATCAAAGATATGCACAAGTATTCTGTCTATGGCAGAGCTATGGAGGCCATGGTGGAAGATATGCTTGTTGCAGGATTGAACTTCATTGATGAAGCTTTCAAACTCCATGGAAAGGTGAATAATTTGCAACAGAAGCTCTCCTCCACTATTGGGGTCATAGATAAAGAGCTCAAATTCGGAGTAGTTACATAGTAGACCTCTTTCTCATGGGACAGACAGATGAGAACATTTTATTGGAAAATAAGGTTTTTGATGATGCAAAGGATAATATGTCAAATTCCTAGGTTTACAGCGTGGAGTGGAAGATCAAAGTCTTGGAGGAGGCCTTGGGAGAGCTGAAGAATAGCTGGTAGAAGGGTGAATCTTTCAAGACACTGGTTGTATCAGTTTTCAAAGATATACATTGTCATCTTTAGGATGAAACTTCTGGTGTGCCTCTTTCCTTGCAAGAAATCAAAGCTCAATTCAGAGCTTTTGTCAAAGACAATCTATTCAAGGAAAGCTCCATCTCCAAAGAGAAAATGAAGGAGATCTGCTCTCTTCAATCTGCCATTGAAGAAGCAAATAAAGATTATCATACTCATGTCGAGTTTGATAAAGAAATGGAGAAGTGTCTCGGATTTTGGGGTCGAGTCTCACACCAACATGTTAGTCCCTCGTGGCGAGACATAGCCGAGGCATTGAAGAGATTCAGCAGCAATTTTGAAGTCGGTGGGTCCCTCCCCTATCATAACCACTGTCTTCTTCTCCATTTTCTCTCTTTTTCTAATTCTTTTCTCGAATTCATTGTAATTAGTTGAGGTATTGCGATTGGCAATCCTTAACTAATCTTTAGTTAAAAGAGGTATTCTACAAAGAGTAGCTGATTTGTAAGCTATATAATGGCCTTTCCACGCCATTTTGAAAGGAGGAAGAACTTGGTTTATTTTCTGAAAGTGTAAATAGATCATAAAGAAATCAATACAGAAGGGCTTTCCATTCTTTGTCTATCTGATCTCTGTTATCCCTAAGCTTTCATTTAATTTTTGTGAAGATCATTTGTCTCTAGTTTGTTAGTCTTGCCGATTGCATACTCTCCAACTTTGCAAGCATGGTGATCTTGTATAACCAAGAAGGAACTTTGTGTCCTTGATTAATGAATCTGTGTTATGTTAAGAAACTTTGTGTTCTGGCAGATGTTATTTCAGAAACTTTGTGTCTTTAAATTCCATCTTATTTATACGATACAAGTGATCTTGTTTCAATTCACTGTAACTTCACATACATAAAGAATTACTCTGTTATCTATAATTCTGCATGTTGCCTTTCTGCTCATTCTCATATTCTCATTCCTCAGTCCTTTTGTAATTGATGATCTTTATAGAAAACAATTTTGTAATATCCAAGTTCAACCAAAAAAGCATGTTTTGTATATTTGTAAATAGGTTTGTTTACGAATACGGGAACCTCTCCCATTAAAGAGGAGGGACTTCTTGTCCCCTGACAGTGTTGCTCTTCATAAAGTCCTATTTGATGACCAACATGCCCATGCCTAATGGGAAGGCGACACATGGCACGGGAGGATCAAGCGGGTGGCGGTGGAGTTGAAAATGTTTCAAATTTTTGCTCAAAATGCCAAAGGAAAATTCGACTTGGAGGCCCGCACCCAATACGAAGTGGACACGTGTCCAAGAAAGTTAGCATGGATGGGTGGAATTTGTGAAAATTTTGAAGTCTTTTAACTTCAAAGTGTTAAAGTTACAATTTGGCCCGAAGGCCCGCAACGAGTAGGAAGGCGACATATGTTTGGGAGGAGAAACAGGAATGGGGGCGAAGAAATTTTTTGGGAATCTTTACCCTTGGTGTAAAAGGTAAAAAATGAAGAATAGGCCCGCGTTCAATGAAAATAGGACACGTGTCCTAAATTTGGTGGAGGTTTGGAGCGCGGAGAGGAAGTTGAAAATTTTGCAAAATTTTAGCAAAAAATCTCAAGGTGAAAAATAAACCCGCGGAAAAATTTGGGGGTCGTCTCTGCATCCAATAGGATAGAGACACGTGGCACATTTCAAAAGGTAAAAAGGAGAGCGTGGGCCCACAGAGGATTTTGTGCTCATGGAGGAATGAAGGTAAATTTGGTGAGTTGGCTCTGCATCCAATGGGAGAGCGACACGTGGCAGAGAAACAACGGGTGTTCGGGGGCGCGGAACATTTTGAGAAAATTTTCCTTTTCTCAAAAAGGGAGAAAATTTGTCATTTTGGCCTGCGGTTTTCAACAGGGTCCATAGGAGGACACGTGGCGCATCCAGGGGCTCGTGGGGAAAATTTTCAAAATTTTCCCAAGGTCAGAAAAGGTTCAAAACACATTTTTTAAGGTTGGAGGCTCGGTCCAATGGTATTTGGACACGTGTCCACTTTATCCAGAAGTCAAAGAAGATATTTCTTGGTCTGCATGATGAATCTCATCAAGACACATGGAGGGTAGAATTTTAAAGTTGATTTTAATGAACCGGTTCTTTGTGTGCGTTTTCATTTTTGGGCACCATGGATGCTCCAAGAAGTGTGGAATCATCAATTTTACACCAAATAACATGAAATTTTATATGAATCTACATCCCTTCGGCCTTCTGAACATAATGGCACTATTCTTTTGAGCTGATTCAATGCCTTATAGTATTTTTTATGAAATATTTTCCTCATCCCGTGAAAAACACGTGAAAGGTGAAGGTAAAAAGTTGCAGAGTTAAAAATGGTGAGGGAAAAAGATGAAAAGCAATTAAAAATGCATGTTGGCATGATGGAATGCAAAAAACGTGACCTTGGGATGGATAAGGATCTCGAGTTCATGTAATATTTTAAAATATCTATGCATCTCTAGCATTTGGCGAGAAATTTGTTTCATGAGTTTTATATCATTTTCATCAAATGGATAGGGTTTTGTAAAAAAATTGATCCCTTTGGAATATTATTTTCTTAGGATGTAAGGATCTAAGTTGGCATGGGGTATATGAGGTAATTTGGATGCATTTTTTGGTTCTATTGAGAATTTTGGAGAAGGAGAGAAGAATTTTCACAGTGAATGGCGGAAGAAGTCCATTTCCTTTTTGAGAAACTGCCTAAGAGCCATTTTTTATTCCAGTTTGCATCAAATGTTCATCATGTTGATTTGGTTTCAGCTGTAAAGCCATCAAAAAGCTTTGAGATTGTCTAAATAACATTCCCTTGCTGATATATTTGATCAAATTCTTGGATTAACTGGTTTTATCTCTTGGAAAAGCTTGCATACACTTGTATTTCAGTATGTTTTCAATTTGTGTTTCATGCTCATGTTGCAATCTTGTGTTTGGGATCTTTATTGGTCATACATGGTCTCATTTCTTGTAGAGGGTTTGAAGGGATCTCTATAAGGAGAATTTGAGCTAGGAGTCTACTACCTTCATGAAGAGAATAATCCTCTTCTTGACATCATTAATCCAAAATATAAGGATGATAATGAAGTATGGAATTTTTTTATGGCTCAAGAAGTAGGTAAGGAGCAAGAGGTGGAGCTATGATTTTGTCACCCCAAGGTGTGAAGTATTACTCAGACTTCCATTTCTAGTTTGAATAGTCAAATAACACTATAGAATATGAGGCTTTGGTTTATGGATTACATTAAGATAGAAGACAAGGAATCAAGAAATTGTAAGTGTTTGGTGACAATGAGGCTGGTTACCAATGAAATCAAAGGAAAAAGTGACGTAAGAATGACCTACTCAAAAGCTACAAGAATAGGGTATGGGATATCATTTATGATTTCAAAGCCTTCAAAATTGTATCCATACCTAGGAAGGAAAATGAATATCTTTGATAGGCTTGCAGCAGATTAGAAAAACATTTGATGTGGTTTACATCATCAAGAGGGACAAAGGACAACCACATATCCATGTGATTATAAGGCCAATAATGCCAAATAACAACACATGTTGGTAGGTTTTGAAAATGATTAGCAGATCATCAATGTTTTTGAAGAGGAAGCTGAGTTCTCACTAGGAATAAAAACATATTAGAGCAGAAATATAGAGACAAACAAGCTTCCCAAAGGCTTAGTGTCATTGGAGTCTATCTTCAATCCTAATGATCAGTTTCGAAAAGATAAGGCTAATATACAGATCAAAGGAGAAGACTTAGAGTCAATTCTAGTTGGAGAAGGAAAAACACTTCAAATTGGCAAAGTGGCCACCGAGAAAGAAAGGTATGAATTCATGAAACTTTTCCAAGAGTTTCTAGATGTATTTTCTTGGATTTACGAAGACCTAAGAGGGTTCAATCTGAAGCTAGCACAACACACAATTGAACTAGATGCAACTGCTAATCCCATCAAGAAAAAGCAAAGACTAGTTAATCCACACATTGAACCCCTAATGAGGAAAGAGCTAAACAAGCTAATAGAGGAAAGTATCATATTTCCAATCAAACACTCAAGCTGGGTTACAAAACTGGTCCTAGTTAGGAAGAAGAATGGAGATATTAGGTTGTGTAGACTTTCGAGACATGAACATAGCTTCCTCAAAGATCACTATCCACTCCCTTCAATAGAGAAGATATTTTAAGTGGTGTCTCAGGTAAGAGAGATACTCTCTCCTAGATGGCTACTCGAAGTGGTACAACTTGAGATCATGGTGAAATAATATGATTAGTTCAAAACAACTTTCACCACCAAATGGGGCACCTATGCATACGAAAGATGCCATTTGGATTGTCGAATACTAGAGCCACTTTCCAAAGGGAAATGGATATGTCATTCAAAGGGTTTTTCAAGTAAAATAGTACTGATCTATCTAGATGACATTATTGTGTTCTTTAAAAATGTAGCAAACCACCTTTTTCACCTAAGGCAGGTGTTTCAAAGGTGTAGGAGATTTGGGGTATCATTGAACCCTAAAAATGCATATTCTTGGCCCATGATGGCAGGCTTCTAGGCCATATTGTGTCAAAGGAAGGTTTGGAAATTGACCCAGAGAGAGTTGAAGTAATAAGAGCCTTTCCATTGCTAAGCCATAAGAAAGCTCTTCAAAGCTTCTTAGGAAAAATCAATTTTGTCCGTAGGTTTATACCAAACTTTATTGCACTTGTCAAGCCAATAACGTTGATGTTGAAGAAGAGTTTTGCATTTATGTGGATAGCTGAAGGAAAATCAAGTTTTGAGGCCATCAAAGAAGCGATATCACAAGCCCCAACTCTCGTGAATCTAGATTTTTCTAAGGATTTCATACTATATGCCTTTGGTGGTAGTGACACAATTTTTGCAATCCTAGTACAACATAACAAAGAGGATACAGAGCAGCCAATTGCTTTCTTTAGCCAAGGTCTGGAAGATTATGAAGTGTGATACTCCATCAAAAATCAAGTCTTGGAAGTGCTTAGAAGGTTAAATAAGTTTAAACATCTTGTTTTGAATAATAAAATCCAACTGTTACTCTCCCATGCAGGAGTTAAGGACTTCCTTCTCAGTAAGGATCTGAATGAAAATGTGCAGGCTGGACCACTCATGTCATGGAGTATGACATTGAGATCAAGGTCACTAAGCTTGTCGGTGGGAAGGGATTGTGTGAACAACTAGCCTCAATTCAACAAGATGAGGAAAAAAGTGAAAAGGAACCTATTTTTGTTTTGCAGAATGGTCAAGAGGAAGAAAATGATGATGTACCCACTCTTTATTGGACTCAAAGCATGGTGAAATTCCTTCAAACATGCCTCGTGTCTTCCAGAAATGGGAAAAATAGAAATTAGATAGTTTAGAATATAGGCCATCCCATATAGGCTTATTGATGGTGTCTTGTTGAAGAGGGACATCAATGGCATTTTGTTAAGATGCATTGGGACAGATCAGATTGAGAGAGTGTTATAAGAATTCCATGATGAAGCAGTTGGAGGCCATTTTTCTCCATGGGTGACAACACTCAAGATCATGAATGCAGGTTATTATTGTCCTAGGGTGTTTAGTGACTTCTATGCATGGATCGAAAAATGCAAAAATTGTGCATTCTTCAAAGGAAAAGAAAGGATATCAACACTTCCATTACACCCGATTGTCGGTCACTGACTAGCCATTCATGCAATGGGGATTGGATTTCATTAGGTTCATCAATCCAAATTTGAGCCAAGTCCATAAGTGGATTTTGATGGCAATAGACTATTTCACGAAGTGGACTGAGGTAGCGGCACTCAAAGAAGCTAATGAGTCTAGCATACTAGATTTCTATGAAGGGGTAGTGACCAAATTTGCAGTGCTAGCTACCATTTTATTAGATAATGCATTGGCATTCATAGGTTCCAAAATCACAGGATTGGCCATTAGGAATGGGATTTACTTGAGCACTTCATCAAATTATTATCCTCAAGGTAATGGCCAAACAGACTCCATAAACAAGAACCTACTAAAGATTGTCAAAAGAACTCTAGATGAAACTTAGAGAACTTGGCACATGAAACTCAAATCATTCTTATGGGCTGATAGGACAACACCTAAGAAGTCTATAGGAAGATGTCTATTCAAAATTTTCTATGGGAAAGAGACAGTTTTCCTATATCACTTTAGTTTCTGGCATTAGAACTCATGAAGAAGCTGTAGATGTATGAGTTTGAACCAATGGAGGATAGATATGCAGAGTTGATGGAGTTGGAATAAAATAGAGAAAATGAACTTCAAATAATGGAGAAGGACCAGGTCTTGATCAAGAGATGCTTTGACAAGAAGGAAAGAACAAGGGTCTTCCAAGAAGGTGACTAGTTTTGAAATGGGATGCAGATTAGGAAAAACCAGGAAGGCATTCCAAGTTTGATGCCATTTGGAGTGGCCCTTACATGGTCACAAAATGTAAAAGTAGAAATGCTTTCCAATTGTCTACATTGGATGGTGAAGAGTTACAGATTCCAGTGAATGGAATCTATCTTAAACACTGCTACTAGAAGGAAGTTCCCACCTTGTACATATTAGTTCAGTTTCTCATTCGTCTAAGTGCTTGTGCACATTGTCTTGTTCTAGTTTAGGTTTCTTTTCTCCTAAGTTATTTTCATGCTCTACATGTTTTACTTGCAGCATGTATGATTTCAAATTTTGTATAAAGTTATGGTGTTTTTTTGTTTCTCTTGCATAACCCATTCGAAATAGATGAAGCCCGGAGTCAAAATAATTTTCTACTCTCGAGACCATCATATTGAGATTTCTTATGAAAATTAAGAGTGCAAGTAGTGGGCTCATGAATCAAAAGAAGGCTAAGTATTAGACTATCATCCTTGACTCAATGCCCAATGGATGTGACAGAGTGTAATTGGTCTTTCATCTAGTAATTAGATACCCTTGTGAGTCACAAAATTGTTATTTGTATTTTTCCCAGGGAAATTATTGGATCAGCCATGAATTGGAACAAGAAGAACTAGAGAAAACATGATTAAGTATTACAAATAATTTGAGAAGGATTCAATGATGGAGTGGTGAGACTTGCAAAGGACCAAAGGACCCACGTGCATGAAGAAAGAAAAGAGATGGCTCTGTCGAGCATATCCGTGTCTTAAATCTATTTAATAGGTTATAAGCAGCCTAGGAAATGAAACAACAGGTCGTCAGTCAAGAGGAGAAAATGTCAAATAAGCTAAGAGCAAGAAAGATGAGAAATGACGAATATCTCGAAGTCTTCATGCTCAAAATAGTTCAAAACAAGTCCAAAAATCAGTTAATTATAGAGGAGGCGGGGAGAGAGTCACGTGTCCAAATGATGGACCTCTAAAGATTAAATTCAAAGGGAAAGACTCAAACAACTACCAAGATCCCATGCTTCTAGAGCCCTAAACATTTCACAGCCATTGAAAAGGTCTCTGACTCGGCGGAAGGGGCCATTTTGTCTCAGTGCAATTCCAAAATGGGAGCCCAAGGTAGAGAATTGAACTCACGCCATCCCTCCACCTAGTAAATGGTGAATAGAGGTCAAAAGGTGGATAGGGTGGGCCTCAAAAAAGCCTAAGTTTAAAAATGGTCATAGAGAGAGCCACGTGTCGACTATGTGCATCTCCAAGGGTAAATCTAAAAGTGGAGGCTTGAATAAGCATCAGTTCACCAAGTAGCCTAGGATCTGAAAAGGAAAAAGGGGCCATTAAAAAGTCTAAGAGCCCACGAAGCTTCCAAGTGTCAATGCGATGCTTCTTCTGAAGTAAAATCCTAAGTGGTTTCTAAGTGAGCGTAGAGCCTCCACGCGTCCCATTTCAAAAAGGGACAGGGTCGGGGTGAATAGTCAAACACTCGAGATAGACTAGTGGAGGGTTCCACGTTTCCAAATGGTGTTGGTTTAAGAGCAAGATTAAAATGAGGTTTTCAAACAAGCACCAGTTTGTCGCGTGTCCTTGGTCAAGAAATATGACCCTTTGAACAAAGGACTTAGGAAAAAACGTAGAAATTGAGTAGGCCGGCGGAGAGAGCCACGTGTTAGCCCCACACCATTCCAAGAGATAAATATAGATGCTGCCCTCGGGCAAGTGCTATCCCTCAACCTATCCTATATAGAAAAGGGGGCCCATTTTTCAAACCGGTTTTCCCACCCTTTTGTATGGATCCGATACAAACTTCGAAGGGGCATATCTTTCGACTCAGGGCTCGAAATATTGCAAATCTAACACCGTTGGAAATATCTCGGCCTCGTCTATGCCATGAAGATCTGAAACTTCAAGTTTGGGGAGGTTAGGTGGGAGAAAAATGGAGAAACATCTTCAAGGCCATCAATACAGGATCTATTTTTTCCCCAATAACTAGATCGGATTCAATCTGCTCCGTCATTTCCTCCTCCTTCAAGGTTCCGAATAAGAAATTTATACAGTCAAGATAGATTTGGGGGTAGATTTTATGGGAGGCATTATTAGTGGTGGTTGAGCTTTAGAAATTTTTACCACTTCTCTCTCTTTCTCCCCTCTGTGTTAAATCTATAAAAGTAGGGTCGAGACTCATTGTAAAGGGTTGGACATTCTTTCTTTTTGCAAGCTCCCCTCTTCTCCTTGGCAAGTGAATTCGTGGAGTTTCAAACCTCCCATATAGACTGTAAACACAAATTTTCCTTGTTACCATTGTAATGCATCATATCAAGCTGTGAGAGCAATAATACATGTTCTGTGGGTGATCTTCATCCCTTTCTGTGTTAATTATTGTCTTTTAATCCTTCATTATGACTTTGGTTAATTGTGCATGTTTTTGTGTTGAATTCTTATAGTTTATGTCTACCAGCAAAAAAATTGTTCATCACTCCTTTGGTGTATCACCTTGTAGCTTAAGTTTTATTCACTTTTCATCCCTTCTTTAACTATGTCTCCTTGGAAAATTAGAGTAGGATTTAGGATAGATCCTCTGCAATTTCATGCATACACCTAAACAGAGGAGTAACTAGCCTCAATCTGGAGAGTTTTCCCATTTGAGAAATTCTCACACTTTGGGGAAAAATCAATGTTATGTAAATCATACCAAATGAATCTACCTTAGAAAAGAAGATATGACGACTCATTTGGGGGTGCTATGATTTTACATTAACAGGAAGGAATACTATAACTATACTATACTATAGACATTACAACAATATTTAGATCGAGGATTAACCCCATAAATCAAAATACATATACAAAATTACAACTGGAGATCATTTCCTTGCAACCATACCCGCCTTAGAGTTCGAGTAGCAAATTCATTGGCCCAACCACACCAAAGATGATTATAAGCTTCCCCTATAGTTTCATGGATTTCCATCCACCAAAGTGGCACTAGCTCAATTGGAGAATTGAGGGAAGCCAAATTATGGAGTTTGAAGCGCATCCTTCTAGCATTCTTGTCATGACTGAAAACCGCTAGCTTCTCTGTGAAGGCCATCATCTCCCCATGGAAATGTTCTAGTTCCCATAAGATGCTCAAATCCATGACACCATAGAGCTTTACCTCTTACCCCACTACCCAAAAAGAAACATTACACTTTTGTACTTCTACAACCAAATTTCCACAAAAAAATGACTAAACCCAATGGAGAGTAACGTTGACTACGTCGGACTTTGACGACTCAACTATTAGAAGTTTTTCCACACACATCGAGGCCAAACTGCTATTAACCCTACACCATCCATCGTCAAACATATATTTTTCCCCAAAACCAATTTAATTTCCTCTATATCACTACCATTACCAATTTTGAAGATCCACCACAGACGATTATCACATATAGACAACCTGAAATCCATTTCACTTTTATTGCAAAATAAAGATAACATGGGAACTTCAGGGAATCCATCGATACTCACCGACAAAAAGGATGAAAATGAAAAAATCGACCCACAATAAATATGCAAAAACAAGTCCCTTCACATGCTCAAAAATATTGGCAACAACATATATTTAAGGCACTTCCATATTTAATATGATTTCAAGACCATCGAAAATTCCAATACGAGATATTATGATATAAATATATATATATATATATATATATTATATTATATTATTATATATATATATATATATATATATGATATATTTAATATATATATAAATAATTTACACAAGTTCAATTTTCAAAATACAAAACCAAATATCCATAGATTTAAGATAAGAATAGATCAAAGAAAGTCTTTCTAAAGAAAATGAATATGAATAAAATCAAATGTTTCTTAATATTATTTACTATTTGAATTGAAATAACTAACAAAAATGTTGTTTTTAAATAGAATTCAGAATTGTTGATGTCATTACTAATGAAATATAGTGTTTTCAAAATTATTTTTAGATGTTATATATTTCATAATTTTGACATTTTTCATATTTATTTTATTCAAATTAATCAGATATATATTGAAAGAAAATTAACATTTTCATTTTTTTGTTGAAGGGTAATGTGTTTTCTAATATCTCATTTACGATGGGTAAATATTAACCTAGCTAGTCAAATTAAAGTATGGGGAACCCTTCAAATTTGATCATTGAAAGAAATGATGGTCGTTTCAATATATTTTGCGCAGAAAATTCCCTTTTCATAAAGCTTAGTGACTTTTGAATATACATACACATGACTGAAATTTGTCACTTCCAAATTTCTAAAATCTCATTTTTTATATTTTATATATGGAGTTAGTATCTTTTTTTTTTTTCCAAATGTCTCTCCTCATAATGTGATGAAATCTAAATAAATCAATCAAATGTTACTACAATTGTGAGAAATTATTCAACAATATTCTAAGAACAAAATGGGGTTCTATTTTAGGGTCCTCTGTCCTTGAAAGCACACACACACACACACACATATACACATATATTATATGTATATATATGTATATGTATATATATATATATACATATATATATATACATATATATATATATATATATATGTATATATATATACATATATATATACATATATATATACATATATATATATATATACATATATATATATAAATATATATATATATATGTATATATATACATATATATGTATATACACATACATACATACATACATACATACATGATATTACAAAATACATATTACAGATTGCTTTATAAAGATAAAATATAATGGTCATTCTTCTAAAGACACATATTCATCCCGAAACACTAGAGCACATTTTAGTAACCTATCCCTATGTTGGATAAAAACATCTTTGTACACTGCGCTAAAAATGAACTAGATATATCCCACTAAATCCCACAACATACCCATATTTAGCAGCTCCTAGACTCCCACCCAAGGCCCATTCAATATTTCGGTGAATTCTTTTTCCTTTTATGTGAGTTTACCCACTTAGAAAGAGAGTCTCCCCCTCTTATGTATCCTTTGGTTTTCTTCCTTGAAGAAAGTCGAGCTATAGGGAATTGATGAATTTTTCTAGTGCCAGAAGATCCCTCCCTCATGATCCTCCTTTTCTTGAGAGGAAAGGTGTGGGTGCTTACCATGGACCATACTTTGGTGAGGGTAGTTTATAATGTTGTTAATTATTTCTTTGTTTCATTCTTTGGCAAATTGTGGGGTTGTTCTTCCTTTGTTAAGGAGGTAGTGATCTTGGTATAGAGAGTTATGTGATCGATAAATGAGGTTTGTAAAAATATAGGTTGAAACCACATTGATCACCTAAGACATGAGGGTAGTGGAATATCTAGTGGTACTTTAATTCTTTGGTGTTCATGTGATAATTTGGGTGAATCAGGTAGAAATGTAGAGATTGGAAAATAGAAAATGAAGGACATAATCTAGAAAAATGATGCAAGAAATATAAAATAATATCCTCCGGAGAGGAAATATTGGGAGATCCAACCCTAGTGTCTGCGGTATGCTTTGAGAATGTGGTGGAAGAGGGCCTCATTCAGCCCTATCAACTAGAAACACTCACTGAAATGGTTGAGTTTTACATTAAGAGTATTCAATTTTGTAGATGAAGAAGACATGGATGTAGGTCAGTTGATTGAAAGTAAATGGTGGAGGACAGATGGAAAAGTTATGTGGTACTGGTAAGTTGGTAACATGTCATCACTAGGTTTAAATAAACATGTAAAGTGTGCCACCAGAGATTTAATCGACACCCTCGCAATTAAGAAATGTCTTATCAAATTTAATTCTTTGTCATGTTATATTTTCTAGGATGAAGGTTTAGGAAATAAGATATTTAATAAATATGGAAAAGACATTTTTCATAAAAGTAGTGACATATTTTATAAATATGCAAAATACTTTTCCATGACTTTATTCTTTAAAGTGATGCATTTAAATTTTATTATTTTTGATGTGACACATTTTATCGACTACTTTTGTATCAAATTTTAAATTTTAAGTGATAAATTGGCTCAAATCTCGATATGTCTATCCTTAATGATATTTTATTCATCATGATAAAAGGGTGTTTCTTTAACTTTAAAAGGTGGAGGCACGTGGGATAGTGATGTTGGTTTAAAGGTGAAAATTTCACCACTGTGTATGATTTGCATTTAATATTAACTGTCAATACATACCCAAGTTTGGTGGACATGTTTCAAGGTCTAGTCAAATAAATCACTTGGAAATTATAAATTCAAGGCCCATGGTCATTTTACGACACTTAGTTTCTTTTGCAAAATCATGGGGGACCAAATTGAGCACATCAAACCAGTATCAAGCCATGAATACGATGTGATTTATTCTAGTTACTGATATGGACTTAGACGAGGTTATTGTTGGGAAAGCATTTACCCTCCCCGATTCTAGTTCTCCTTCTAATGGTTCTTCCTCCCCCACTCTTCTAGTCAAATGTCTGTTTCCACTATTTCCTTCAACCTCTTATAACATATCATATCGAGCTCCAACCATTCCCTGTCTAAGAAACCAATTCTTGAAGTATTATGACAACTCTCTATTCTTTATCCAAAATCCAATAACCTAAAACCTATGGATTCTCCATATATTACTACAAATGATGTGGATATGGAAATTTATGGAAATCTAAATCAATCCCAATTGGTGACCCCTGAGATAGGAAATCATGTTGAAATGGTGTCTTCATTCCTTGTAAATCTGCAACAAGATTTTGAAGTTCTTAAAACACGAAAAGACTTAACAAACACCAACATATCTATCATTGATAAAATAATGTGTCGGGATAATAACCTTGAATGACACTCTTCCGGAGAAGATCGATACCAATGTAGTTAGGAAAGTGGTACAAGAACTAAGAAATATATTATGATATGTAATATTTATGTTAGAATATAGTTTTATGCCTATAGCGTTTTGGTATGCCTAAGTCACAGCTTACCAAACACAATGGATTTGGAGAAATTTACCATTTTTTGTGTTTTCTTCCATCCACCATATCAAACACAATTTTTTTGAGATTTAATAGTTTAAAAATAGAAAAAACAAGAAATCAAAACCTGGATACTCTTGTTTATGTTAAAAACAAAAAACAATTTTTTTTTCAAGATTTAATAGTTTACGATATGTTATTTCTATGTAATGTAATGTTTATGTTTCGACAAATATATGAGATACTCTTGTGGATACTCTTGTTTATGTTTCAACAAATATATTTTTCCTTTCTAGCACAAGTTCTTGTGGATACTTTTGCATTGCTACAATGTTGCGCCTTTTGATTTGTCTTCTCCTTCTTGAAACACTAGAATTTGTTCTTCATTTTAGTTTATTTCAATACAACATGGAAATAATGTTCTATCAAATCATTCAATGCCTCAAGATGTTTGGGACAATTTATTTCTTTTGCTTCCATTAGAATCC
Organism: Taxus wallichiana var. yunnanensis; assembly: GCA_018340775.1. Taxonomy (NCBI): domain Eukaryota; kingdom Viridiplantae; phylum Streptophyta; class Pinopsida; order Cupressales; family Taxaceae; genus Taxus; species Taxus wallichiana. The sequence goes on along the minus strand of CM031242.1, from coordinate 764,824,099 downwards.
ATATGCATTTTCTCTTTAGGTTAAAAGGAATGGAAAGAACTCATGACTTCCACAAAATTCTTCAAGTATTATAATGAAACAAGGAACAAACATACATGGATACTTGTAAATCATGATAATATTCATCATTGGCTGAGATACGAATTAGTAGAACATGGAAAAATATTAACTTTTCATGGTTATCATGCTTTGATTTGATACAGTATTAAGATTAACATCTAGGGATAATCTTATTTTGTTTATGTGACATGATCATGTTTCAAGGGTTTGTAATCCATGAAGTCGGAACCTCCTTCAAGATTCCTTAAATGTTATTATCTCAACTTAATGGATGTTACTTTTATATTTAAGCGTGGGGCATTGGTGGGTGATGAAAATAGTGGGTACAAAGTGGTTCAAAGATAATAGATATGGATTAAATGCAAGCTATGGTACTATATAAATTTATGATTATTATATGGGGACTTGGAGGATTGTGGCATTATTGAGAGATTGTTTCAACTATGGACCCGTTGTCTTAAGCAAAAACATTTCTTCTTAATGTTATATGAACATGTGTTGGGTGCGATAATGGATATAAGTCAATATTATGCCATTGTGCATTTTGTGTTATTACCTATAAGATATGGAGAGACCATTTCCCTCATTTACGAACAAGGTTGAAAGTATCGAAGAAATGGTTCTACTTACAACACCAATTGTAGATGAGAACCATTTGAAGGAAAAAAATTGTTTGAGGTTGAGCTTGATTTTGGAAGGAGGATAGGAAATATTTGGTCTTGGAAATAAATTGCAAGGATTCCCCACACAATGTTCCAATGTTTTTATGTGAGGAAAATGATATTATTATTTATTTGTAATGTGGTGGGAGAGTTCTTGTGTTTGAAAGGTACTCATTTCACCAAATAAGTTGTGTGATAAAAAGATAAGGTAAAAGGTCAAGGAGGAATACCTGTGATATGTAGGTTGAAGGTTGAATATGCACATTACTAACTTTATCCAAGATGATTGTAGAGAACTCCTTTTTGTCTAGGAAGGAATACCTATAGATACAAAGCAAGACCACCAAATGATATTAAATAGCAAGAGTTAAAGGATTTCCTAGCAAGGCTAGATTCAGGAAGCATGATGCTTCCTTGAATGGCTATCAATCCTCTATTTTTATCAAATCAATGAAAGTAAATACAAGAAATAAAGGTCTTATTGCTAACACTTTGATTTAGGTATCTCAAAATGTTATCAAAAAACTATATTAAGAAAATTATTAAAATCTAAAGTAATCTAACATCAAGCAAGGTATGTTTCTAGTTAGGACATGTCACAGAGGTGTTAGGTAAGGTCACAAAGGTATATAGTAAGGTCTGAAAAGTTAATATCATAATTGCATAAAGAAAATTCGAAATCTTACTCTTTATTCTTGCTCAATACATAGGAAGTATTACATCCATTTAAATAGGAGATGTTGTTCCTATATTTAAGGAGATATAATCTCCATAAATATCTCCACACATAACTCCTAAAACAACTCCATGCTATTATACGTGAGATTTTGTTTTCTCACAAAACTAATATTGTTAATGATTTGTTTACTCAACAACTCATAACAATATTTACTCACCCACTCATAATTACATTTACAATAATGTAATTAATTATTACAACACATATTATATTATCCTAGATAATATAATCACTTACATAATATTCTATGTTCACACTACAACATAGATATTCCTAACATTCGCCCCCTTAGTGTGAACATGGGGTAAGAGCTCCTAGAAACATCAACCTTGTCGGAGTATTCATTGCTACTGGATCTTGCTATCTGGATCTTGCTGCTAATGATCATCCTTGTCGTATGAACATCTTCATCGACTGATCACCTTCCACCGAAGTACCTTCCACCGAAGTATGGCAGTCAGAGGACCGTACGACAGTCAGAGGACCGTACGTAGATGATTTTCCCCTGTAAGCTGAGTCATGCAGTTTGCTTCTTCCACACCAAATAGACACTCAGAAGGCTGACATTGTTAGTCTATGTGAACACATTAAAATCAAAACATGAAACTAGTTTCACCCCCTTGTGTATAAACACACCACATAACTGAAATAAAATATCACCACATCTGTCTGCGACCCCATCGTTGGTGAATGACGAGAGGATGCTGATTTTCCTCCTTCCTCCATTGCCTCCTTCCTCCAACAAGAAAAGAGTCTACCATAGGAAATCCTCATCACTAGGACATGAAAGTTCTTCATCAGTTGAGTAGACTTCCCAATCAGTTTCTACTTCAGCTAGAAGGGCTTTCTGATCTATCTTGTCATCAAGAAGATCCTGAGCTCTCTTTTTGTTCAGTATTACATGCCCAATCTCATTACAATAAAAGCATTTTATTTTTCCATGTGAAGGAACCTTCTTTGGTTTATGTTTTTCCTTCTTAGATGAGGAGCTCGGTTTGTTTCCTACATATAGTACTTCTTCATGTTCTTCATGATTGCTTTGTTCTAACAATGTAGAAATCACTCCTTCTAGACTAATAGTAATTTTACTCAAAGTAAATACAATATTTGAGTAACTCTTAGGCATGCTATTAAGAAGAATAGCTTTAGCATCATCATCTTTTACATGTTCTTTAATTCCAAAGCTAGTTGATTTAGCAAAGAACGAAACTTACTTATATGATCTGCCATTTTTGAGTTCTCTTCCATTTTCAACCCGTACAAGCGTTGCTTCAGTGTAGTCTTTGCCATTTCAGCTTCAGAACCAAACAATTTGTTAAGAGACTCCCAAATTTCTTTTTGCAGATTTTGTGAAATCCACATGATATAGATAGGCTTTTGATAAGCCCAGACCAATGGTACCCAATGCTCTCTGATCTTTTGCATTCCATTTTGCCAATTCATTTCCTCCAGTGGGTGGAGTTGAATTAGACTTCACCACATCCCATAGATCCTTTTCTATTAAATGTAATTGCATCTGTAGTTGCCATGTATGGAAATCTTGTCCTTCAAACTTTTCAATCAGATTTAGTTTCTCCATTATTTTGTACAATACTGATAAAAAAATACAAAATTGAATCAAGTACTTTAAAATTTTATATTGAATACCTTTTAACCTCCAAGCAAGTCAAGAACTTGTATTAACAATTCAACATTATTGAAAATTGGAGAAAACTTTCAGTAGAAGAATTGATGTGCTTAATTTGATAGCTGCATAGTAAAATCCATATTTCTTCCAAACTACATTCTGGGTTCTTCTGAAATTTCTTCTGTAGTTTTTGACTAGCACGTGATTCTGCACACAAAATTATAGAAAAACCCACATCTGGAAACGAAAAATATAATATATTCTTTGAGACGGATCTGATCATGAAAGCACTGAAATTTCTTGCATCAAACCTGCTCTGTTACCAAATGAAAAGTTAATATCATAATTGCATAAAGAAAATTCGAAATCTTACTCTTTATTCTTGCTCAATACATAGGAAGTATTACATCCATTTAAATAGGAGATGTTGTTCCTATATTTAAGGAGATATAATCTCCATAAATATCTCCACACATAACTCCTAAAACAACTCCATGCTATTATACGTGAGATTTTGTTTTCTCACAAAACTAATATTGTTAATGATTTGTTTACTCAACAAATCATAACAATATTTACTCACCCACTCATAATTACATTTACAATAATGTAATTAATTATTACAACACATATTATATTATCCTAGATAATATAATCACTTACATTATATTCTATGTTCACACTACAACATAGATATTCCTAACAAGGTGCAGGTGGAGTTTAGGTGATGTTAGAGGCAATTTGGTGAAGGTTAATAGAAAACACAGTGACTGATATTGGTCTGGTGACTGATGCCGGTAGAGAGGGGAGACCAACGATGGTTAAGGTGACCAACATTGGTAGGGGAAATTTGATATTAAATTATTAAACAGAGGTTTTTAGGCTCTTTGTGATTGCACAAAGAGTGAGGGTAGTGTGGTTTGGGTCGTAATATGGCTGAGAAGACTCAAGGATACTAAGAAGGAGGTTTGGAATGATGAAAAGGATTGGGATGGTTGAATAGTGGGTTGGTGGGAAGAAGGTGATGTATAGGAAATAAAGGAAATAAACTACTGAAAGGAGAAAAATATCTACAAAAGGAATAAGCCAAATGATTAGAATCACAATACTTACTTGATGTCTTATATATCTTGGGAGTTGGAATGGTTGATGGTTGATCAGAGAAGAAGTTCTTGAGTGGAGTGCCATGGCAATACAACCTATGTTCTTCAGTGAGTATTCCAACTCTATGGAAGGGAAATATGAATGTTTCTCTTACACTGTGGTTGTGTGTGTTCATCGTCTGGATTAAGGAAGGCTTGAATATTTGTAATTTAATGCAATAAGGTTTGAAATAACTTAATTATCAACATGTCTAAGGATTTGTGAAAGTTTATATAAGGTAACCGATGGTGGTTAGGTGAGCGGCATCAGTTCAGGGATAACCGGCATCAGTTAAGGTGTGAAAGTATAGGTTTACCAAAAATAGGAGGATCTTTACTATTTTTGGTGTGATTTTGATTGAGTCCTCTTATAGAAATGGATTTCACATGAGGAGGCAAGGTCATATAAGAAATCCTATTAGGTTTATGAAAAATTCTTAGTTAGTTAAGTGGTGACTCAACACTGGGAGTGATGACTCGGTGCATAGAGTGATGACTCGGTCATTATGAGTTGAATTCCCCTAGAATGGGTCCAGGTGAGATGTAACAATGAGGTGGAAGTGTGAGGGTGAAATCAACTTAATTAAAATAATTAAATTAATTAATAATGTGAGGATGAATATTATTATAGGATGAAGGGGTCGTGACTAATAAAATATATTACATTAATTGATTAAAGGGGACTGTTATCCCACAAAATTGATAAGGGAAATTTTGTAGGTACCCATACCAAAATTCTATTTTGGTCCCACAGGGAAAGTCTCTGTTGACATTTGAAATGGCCTAAAACCCCTTACGAATATCAATTTTTTCAGAACTTAGCCATTTTTATCTTTTTTCAACTAGCGCAAGAAATGTTGTGTCGACATCATGAAATGTTTGTCCCTTTGAAAACCCTTTGGTGTAGGAAATTACATGTCAACATCATTAAACATGCACCTAGAATGCGTGCTAAGGTGCTAAAATCATCATGTCAATATCAAAAATGTGCACTTAAGGTGCGAAATTTTGTGTTGACATCAAGAAATGCACTGTTTAAGGCACTTGAAAGTATTATGTCAACTCTAAAAACTTGTGCCAAGGTGCATTTAAACCCATGTTGACACTCCGGAAAGTGCGCCAAAGAAACTTGGTGGAATAATAAATGCCAATTTCTCTATATATAGATGCTCGACACCTGTCATTTTCATGATTTGAAAATTGTGAAAAGTGTTTCCCTTTGCACTGTCATCTATCCTTGTCACCCCTACGTGCCATTTTTTCAAGCATGTGGACTCCAACATCATCCTTTGTCCTTTATAAATCTAGGTAAGTGGTTTCTATCATTCTTTTTGTTGTTGTTGTTTTTGTTGTAGGTTTTAGGGTTGTTATAAATCGAAAAGGATCAAATCTACAAATGAGAAACCTAACAATCCATAACCAACTGGAAGCCCCTTTTCCTCTCCTTCTAGATCTACAAATCTAGAAGGCCCCTACCTTGAGAAAGCCCAAGGCCTTTTTCCTTCTTCCTATCTTGTTAAAAACCCTCTCTTTACCATTTGAAGAAACCAAAAGAGAGAAGGAATCAGAGGAATTACAAAAATCATGGAAAACCTTGGTGCACTGTTTTTCCTATTACACCCCCACAGTCACACCTTGGTCCACCTGTCCTTACTTGCAAAGACAACCTAAACCCATACCCAACTTAAACAATACTTAGAAGTTTTTGTAAGGGTGCAGGCGCATCCTACACAACATCAACATTAGATGTTGTGTGCTCCAAATCCGCGCCAAGCATTTTTATTTAGAGCATTAATTTATTTTGCAACATCTTCTGAGATTACACCTTTGGTGCACTTAAAACCCATGCAACATAGACATTTCCTATGCCCCACTAAAGAAAATTTCCTAAGGCACAGTGCATGTTCCTTGACATTAACATGACATGTTGTATGTTGTAAACCCACGCCCTACGCTTTTCCCTTGGCACTACCTTCTGTCATGCAACACTCCTCAAAAGTACACCCTTTATAACCTAAGCGCAACTTTTCTCCTATCAAAATTGGCACACATTTTTCCATCTCAACATCCTCAAAAGTGTGCCCATCCTTTTTAAGCCTTTGCAGCATGCTATGAACCCGCACCTTAAGCCCCGAGCCTTATAATTGCTCATTCTTCTTTCTACAAGCTTTTATTATGGATAACATGATAGTTGACATGGATCTTCCGCATTGGACCTCCTTGATTCTCCTTGAAAAACAAAAACAACCATCCTTGAGCTCACATGTCTTCATCAAGAAAAAATCCACCAAAGTCTAAAGGAAAAGCAAAGTTTACAGAAAAAGAGATGAAGTAAAAATATCAAAAAGTCAGGATGCCTGACTCATACGCAGAGAGTGATCTTGACATCGAGACTCGAGATAAGACATATTGATATGGATGACTTCGTGTGAGGACCAATCAGGAAATTAGTGGCCCATGGATGAACAAACTGGTGGGCAATGGATTACACTTTTTAACCTGGGCTTCCAATAAGTGCTGTGAATAATGAATTTATCATGTTGGTTACCCGTTGCTACAACAAGGACACTAGATGTGTCAATGATAAGGAAGGAAAGATGATCATTAAAATCACAGCCCATCACTTTGAAATAACCCTAGGCATTCTTGATCATAGGCAATATGTCGCCATAAGTCTAGAAGACTGCAAGAAAGCATGGGATGACAATGAGGAAAAATGCATACAAATGATGAATGAGCTCTATGTTAATAACAAAAATCCAGTGAGAAGATGGCCACAGACCATCCACCGCAATGACTTCAATGAGGAACTGAGTGATACAATCACCTTCCTGAATAGAATATTTGGGCTTCTTGATGCCCATTATTTCCATAAATGGATGTTGAGGTAGTTAGAGAACATGAGCAAGAATGTGCTTGATTAGCATTTTGCTTGGGGGAAATCATTAGCGACACCATCTCCAAAGCATCTTCAATGAGTCTTAACAACTCGGGAAGTTCTATATGAATTCCTATGTTGTATACGCTGTGAAAGCATCAGCGAGAGATTTTGTAGGTCTAGCTCAGAATGGAGTATGGCCCCAGGTCAAAATATATGAATACTACCCAGAGCTCGGGCTCAAGAACAACATCCCCTAGTTCTCAAAAATATATGACACCTTCTTCTATGAGGTGATCTTTTTTCTAAGACCAAACATGAGACATGGTCAAACCAACCCAAGTGTAATTGCCACTATGAAGAAGTGGGGAGCATTGTTCACGAAATTCCCCACATTCACATATCTCAAGGTGTGAATTTTGAAGGTGAACTGATAAAGATACCAAGGTATACGGGGCCTAAGCTGATCCTCTTGGAGTTGTTGAGGGAACTAATCACTTACCACGAGAGGTGTATGAAGAGAAAGAAATGAAGAACCCCATTCCCCTTACAGGTTGGCCAATACACTGCACCACGAGTTGCCAAAGCTTAAGAAATGTATGTTGAGCATGAATTGCTGAATCTAAAGCACAAATTCCAAGAAAGGCCCACCTTTGATTTCCGGAGTTGCCTCCCAAAGGAAAAAATTGATCCCATTTATGTTCCACGAGATTGAGGACATCTACATCGACGTCATACATGAAATAAATATCGAGTGAAAGGATCACTCTGGGCCTCTCACAGAGATCATCATTCATTATGGCGTAGCCATCATTCCAAATGGATTCTAAGAGACTGATCAAGAAATTGATTAGGTTTACCTTGATATAGATGGGAATGATTGGCAATTCATAGAGGTCGATAGAGTGAAAGCACTGAAGACCATTCAAGAAAGGTTCAAACCCATGTTGCGGTGCTTGAACATTGATGCAAATAGAATTGTCTAAACTACCTCAGAGTGGATTTCACTACTTCTCCTTGGGTAGATCACCTCCAAGCTGGCCCAATTTCTGAAAGGAAATGGAAAGGATAAGGAGGGAGAACCAAGAAAACAATAAGAAATTCTTGAAATCCATCCTACTACTTCTGAGAAGTAAATGGTTGACCTGGTGTGTCTAGGTAAAGAAGAAGAGACCACCAAAGTTTTAATAGATACATCCACTTAGGATGTTATCATAGATACTACTACTGAGGTACCCACCATTCCTTCTTCTACTCCTTCTCCTCCCCCAGTCATTCAAGCATCTGTTCCTATGGATGTGTCTTCTCCCCTTCCTTCTTCCCTTCCATCTCCCACCTTTTCCATTTTTTCTTCTCTCGCGAATCCGTCACCTAGTGTTCCCTCCATCCCATTATAGATCCCTTCCATCTCCATGACCTTTTCTTCTCCTATAGTAGCTCTGGGCCCCACAAGTAGCAGTGCATTGGACTCCTTGTCGATGCCACAACCAAGTGTCTCAACGTTCTTACCTACGGCCTCTTCAGTTGCTTCCCCTTTCACCCCCGTTTCCTCCTCTATTCCCTCTACTCCCACACCCATAGGTCCAAGTTAGATTTCTAAGCATATGAGTTAGCACAAAAGAAAGGTTCCCATCACACCCATCGAATTCTTCGTCATTATGAGGAAGGGACTGAAGAAGCAGAAGGTGATAACTCGCTTTTCAAAGAGCACTTTGGGGGTGAGATTCATGTAGATTGCATATCTAGATCCCACCAAAGAAAAGAAATATTTTCTCCTATAGAATTTATAGTGACCTAAGTCACGATGGGAACCTCATCTAAAATCCTACAAGGAGAGGCCTTATTTACAGTAGATGCTCTTTGCAAGAAGCTTCAAGAAGTAAAAGAGGAGAAGTGAATACTCAAGGAACAAAATAAACATCTTCTCCAAGCATTACAGAGAATGGGCAATGCTCCTCCTATGACTACTGTTGAACCTACTGAAGTTCTCAGTCAGGATAAGATTAATGAATATGCTAAGATTGGTGAACAAGGTGTGGTAGTATCCTCTTGGATAGAGTGAATCCTTAGAGATAGTGAGGAAATGATCAAGAAATTCACAATGCTCTACCAGGATATAGATCAGGAAAATAAGGAGCTACAAACAGTAGTAGTCTCCCTCTCCGAGGAGTTAGACAATGTCAGGTTGTAACATGAAACATTCCAAGCAATGGCTAACTACTCCGCTAATGACCTATTAAAGGTCGAGTGTCATTGATCACCCATGAGCACATAATAAAGCTCTCATCACTTTAGATTATTAGGTTGATCAAATGGAATATATCCTAGAGAGAATAGATAAAATCAAGGATGAAGCCATGGATGCACGATTCAACATTGAGTAGACAAGTACAAAGATGTCTCTAGGGATGCTCAGTGAATTATTCACCTTTAGGGAAGCAGATAATACATTTCAGTGCTTCAAAGCCATCATCACCCAAGGATTAGCACTAGAGGTCACTTTTGACCGAGTATCAATCAAAAACTTTCTAGCTTGCTGCGATTTCATTGGCTTCTTGATCGAAGCATGTAAGGAATATGTCGGGTTACTTGACAAGCTCAAGAATGAAAAATTAACTTGTGAAGTCATTGGTGACCATTTCAAAGGTCCAGATCATAATTAACTTTAGACAATGATCAACAAGTTTATGGAATACCAAGCTCAGTGCACATCGCCTCTCCTGATCAGAAGCAAGACACTCTGTTTAAGCCAAGAGATGATGAGGAGTAGTTTATCCTCATGTGTATGCTTTGATCAATTTTTTAAAAAATATTTAAAAAGTATGTTGGCATTTACAATGACATCATACATGTTACATCATGGGATGTTGCCATCCAAAAACTTACCCAAAGTCAACTTTTGAGTTTTTAGATATTTTGTAGATATTTTGTAAATAGTGGTTGGTTTGTTTTTGTCTATTTCCTTCTTCTCCTTCTATAAATACTAGAATACTTGTTCTATATAGGTGGACATTTTTATGAAAAATAAGTGAGGAGAGAAAGAATTTGTAATTTCTTGTATCATAAGAACTATTAATACATATGCTTAGACTCGTGCTCGAGTATATGTGTTATTTGCATCAAATATTTCTTAAGTTAGATCTATGTTTTTATTTTGTTGGATTCATTCCTATTATTGTCATATGTTCATTAGTATTGTTTTATTTGTTTATGTAAGTAAGTTTGGCTTTGTTTACTACCAGCCCAAAGCATAAACCTTTTGACCTTTCGTCCCTGAAATTCATTTCTTTTCTTCCTTTAGAGCTATCTTCCTCTATTCCTTCCCTCCTATCTTTTTATTCATTGTTGAATCGCCTCTACCTTGGGATGAGATCCCAAACCCCCGAAGTTAAAATAGTGTAGATTTGCACTGATTCCTACTTGATAGATTAGCAATAAACTAGTTTCGCTTTGTTGTCTCAAAGAGGGGCTATGCCCCGCACACCTTTGTTGGATTGTTTCCCCATGACTTACCTAACCAAAATATTTTCAAACGAACAGTTTTGGTGACTCCGCTAGAAACGAACTAAGGAAATAATTTAAAAACTGTAAAAATCACTACCAGATTGTAAATTTTAACTCTTTGTTAAAAATTAAATTTTTGCATAAGTGATCAAAATGAAAATTTCCTTGTACAAATCTATAGATCAGGGCTAGATAGGGACTTTTAGTTTGTTGAGTTTTTACCAAAACTTGTATATTCTAGTAGATCCGAGATTCGAAATTTTCAAAACCTTGCAGAATTCAGGTTAAAGATCTGAAAATCAGCTTTCTAAATTAACCCACTTTTTATCCTTATTAATATTTGTCAAAAAACCGCAATCGGTTGTTGTTAAAAGAGGATAAAATTAAATATTAAAAATTACATGCTATTGATTTTTTCTAGGAAAATCAAAAAATCAGCAAGTACAAAAAAAAATTATTGTAAATCTGCTCTTAATTGTTGCAGATCTGAATGGGTACACTAGCGGGTGAACAATTTACTCATGGTAGAAGAGCTCGTGGAGAATTTGATCCAATTTTTGATCTACTTCAAAGGCACAATTTCAGTATCACTCCAAAGCATGATTCATATCACTAAGTTCAATGGATCAATCAACAAGAAGTGCCTCACCTCCATGAAGGAGCCAGATTTCACAAGGTGCCTCGACATCAATTTGCAGTGCTCTTTTGCTAAGTGGAACCACACTCCCTGCTCGTGTTCTTTTTCCCACTTTTCAAATGGCAATAAATCTACCTATACCATGGGGAAATGCCATGGGTCCTCTAGCACTGCCACATCCAGTCAACCCCCTCCCTCATGGAAATCACAAAAATTTCCTGAAATTTGATGGGAGTGGAAATCAAAGCACAGATGCACATATAGCTGCGTTTATTATGTCATGTAGTATTCTGGATGTGACTCATGAAGATGTGTTGGTACATCTCTTTCTTGAGACCTTGTAAGGGCCTGCATCAGAATGGTTCCAACATTTACCAGTTGGATCCATCACTAGTTAGGCCAGATTCTGAACTCCATTTGAAGACAGATACAAACCTTCAGAAGACACATTCACATTATTGTCGTGAATCACTCACATGAAGAAGGAGGCCAATGAAACCATGTGTAATTTTATCACACGTTTCAATTCATTGATCAACCATGTGTCGTCTTCCATGTTGCCAACATTAGAGAATCAAAAGTGTTTCATTGTGAACACAATGGGTTTGAAAGTAAGTAACTTCTTAATTTTATAGGAACAAATACCCACCTTGGTTCTTACTCAGGCTATGGCTATTCAGATAGAGGAAAACCTTCTTATATCCAAAGTGAGTTAAGATGAGATCCATCAAAATCAAAGTCTTCAACTTCTTCTCAGGCTACCTCATCAGATCCAAAGCATTCTAGAAGATGGCCAATGACCCGCTCTCATTAAAAAAATCACTCAAACATCATCCACTACTCCATACAGGGATATCCCATGGAGGAACTTCACTCCCAACAACGCCCCCCAAAGGCCACATTTTCCTGTTGCTTCTCCAAGGTTATCAATTAAAGCCCCTTTGGTCAATGCTTATGTTTAAATCAAAGAAGATGATACAAATTATGAAGAACCTTTGTCACAAGGTGAAGATGATCAAGATGTCGGTGAACCAACTGGTGACTCTACTATCGGGTATATGGAATTTGAATATGAGGAATCTGATGAAGAAGAGAGTACCCAAGGGTATGGGAGTGGAAAATCATACACAATTTTCACTCACTCGGAAGGAAAATAAGTAAAGGTTGTGGTAACTCCTCCAACGATCGCTAAAAGAGGTAATCCCCTTCCTACTCAACATCCTGTTAAACTGTTATAAAGAAATATTTTCCTCCTATTTCTCCTCCGATTCCATAAAGACCAATAATCCTTCTCCACAAATTCATAATGAAGGACTCATTCCTTCCTTAGAATAACCCTTGGTCACATTTGATATAATTGATCATGCTAAAAATTCCAAGATCCAGATGTCTGAAGTTGAATACCTTCAGTCCAACCCCGAGCAGCTTGTGAGATTAACTAAGTATATCCAAAGCCAAGCTACCATCCTTCCTCCCATTTCCCCAAAAGGAATTCTTCCCACTCCTCCCACGTCTCATGTAAATGTTGCCTTGACTTCTGCGTTGAAGAAAATTGAACCTTTTTACCTATCTCTCCTGATCAATGGTAATAAACTAAGAAAGTGTATAATTGATTCTGGAGCTTATGAAAATTTTATGCTAGCAAAGGTCACCCATGCTTTGGGCCTCAAACTTACCAAACCTTTTTAGTAGATGGTACTCCATGGAAACCAAACACGTACCATTGATTGGATAGATCAAGGATGCGCAGTTTACATTCGTAACATTTCTTGAGAAAAGGGTAAAAATGACTATTCTCGTAGTTGATATTCTAGCAACACACAAGAATCTGCTAGGGAGGAGCTTCTATAAAGAATTCAATGGGAAAATTCATATGGACTGGTCTAAAGCCAAAATTCCTATCAAAGGAATGATGCAGACATTGGAACCAGAGACACAAAAGAAATATCTAGTCACTAACTTTGATGACCCCAAAGATCGATTCTCTTTGAATTGTTAGGGATGGGAAACTTTTTCTTATCCACGACTCGAGAATAAAATGGACATTCTCATCCAAAAAGAGGACCTTGAAAAAGTATGGACATTACGGTTTGATGGCAATTGTGCAACAAGTGGATGCGGTGTTGGGGCTATTGTAATATCTCCTAAAGAGGAGATTTTCCCTTTTTCTTTCAAATTACAGTTCTTTAATACAAATAATACCACTGAGTATGAATCCTTGTTACTTGGCATGCAAGTGTGAAAGAGAAATGGATCAAGAATCTAAAAGTACAAGGTGATGCGAGCTAATCGTCAATATGGTAAAATGGATATATCAAGTAAAGAATGACTAGCTCAGACACTACCACAATGCCGTATGGGATAACATTAAGGATTTTTATGCTTTCTCAATCAAAGTAGTTACGTGAGCTCAAAATGACATGGCTGAGATGCCCCCACCCAGGGTTAAAAATAGATACATATACCATTGAGGTGGTTTTTTACCCAAGTGTGCTAGATAATTCACAACACTGGCAAGTGTTCAATGATGACAACCAACTTATCACCTTTTTGGAGAAAGCTGACAATTTCAAAGAACTTCATTTTGATGGATCAAGTTATGTGTTTCGTGCATCCCTCACTAGTCAAACACATGAATCTAAAAAAGAAACAGTGATACAGCTCAAAGGAAATAAGATTTCAAAAGGTTTGGTTTCCTTAGAATGATTATTTGATAATCATGACCATTTTGTCAAGAAAAAGTGACAGGATGATCCTTCCTCTTCTCCGAAACTAAATCCGTCAATCTGGGTACTACGGAACATCCTCGTTCCATGAATATTGGGAAGTGTTGTACGCCCGAAGAAAAGTGAAAATTTGTTAAGTTGCTAAAAAAGTACATGGATGTGTTAGCATGGTCTTATGCTGATCTAAAGTCTTTCAAGCCAAAGGACATTCGACATGACATTCCGCTCAAGGATGATGTCAAGCCTTTTCATCAAAAGCAAAGGCACTACAACCCCAAAATCTCAGGTACCATCTAGGCTGAAATTCAGAAAATGTTGGATGCAAGAATTATTTTTCAAATTCATCACTGTACCTAGGTTGTAAATATTTTACTGTTTAGAAGAAGAATGGCAAAATACGCATATGTGTGGACTTTCGCAACTTGAACTAGTCATCCTTAAAGGATAACTATCCACTGCCGATAATGGATCAAGTGCTACAAGTAGTAACCAGTTCAGAAATGTTGTCTATGCTTGATGGTTTTTTAGGTTACAATCAAATTCAAGTCACGCCTAAAGATTAGTTCAAAATAGCATTCACCACTCCTTGGGGTACCTTCACCTACAACAGAATGCCATTTGGTTTGATCAATGTTGGTGCTACCTTCCAACGAGCAATGGAATTTGCATTCAAAGGTATGATGGGAAAGGTCATCATAGTTTACCTAGATGACCTAACCATGTTCTCCAAGAAATGAAGTGATCACTGCGATCATTTAGAACAAGTCTTGATCAGATGCCGAGAGCACGAGATTTCACTAAATCCCAAGAAGTTAGTTTTTGGGGTCACTGAAGGAAAGCTGCTAGGACATGTCATCAGCAGAGAGGGAACTAAGATAGATGTTGAAAGATTCAAGGCTATTCAGAGCCTTACTTTTCCTACAAGCAAGACTGGTGTTCACTCTTTCTTTGGAAAGGTAAATTTTCTTAGACACTTTGTTCCTGATTTTTCTGAGAAGACTCATCATATATCTAATATGATGAAAGGGTCCCAAACATTCCAATGGAGTGAGGAAGGCAAGACATCATTCGAAGATATAAAAACCTTTTTCACTCACGCTCCTATCTGGTGTATCCTGAATTCAGCAAAGACTTCATCATGTACAGTTATGCGTCTGCGCATATGGTATCACTATCTTGATGCAAAAGAACTCCGAGGATATTGAATCCCTGATTTCTTTCATGAGTTCTCCTCTTAAGCCTCATGAACTGAAGATGTCACAGTTGGAAAAACATGCCTTCGCCATGGTAAAAGTAGTCAAAAGTTTCTGCTACTACATTACGAACTCTCATACAAGACTACGGGTTCCAGACATGACGATTAAGTCTATCCGATGTTTCACACAGAAATGCTTCCGTTCCTGGAATAGAGTTGCTTCTATCCTTTCATTCCTTTGAGAAACAGATAAGGGTTAGGGCTAGGAGGAATACCTGTTGAATGTTGAGAGGGTGTGCACGTACCATAGAGAGAGATCGGATCGATTGCAAAGAACTCCTTTTTATGCGGGAAGGACTACCCAAGTACCTTGGGTCCAAGAAGTATTAAACTTCCTTTTGAAGGTGGTCGAGTTCCCTGCAAATATGAATTAACACAAATTCTAACAAAGAAGATATTGCCAAATTACAATTTAATTGCCTTGTTAAAACAATGGAGGAAAGGGCTAATTTTGATTTTGAATCACGGTGGACCGATGCGGTCCATCACTGGTACCGGTTTCTACTAACCAATATCGGTAGGGCGGTGGTTTAGAGGCTTTTAGTGAAGGTTGGCAATAAGGTGGCTATGGTGTTTATAAGGCTATTTAAGTGATTGAGGATAGGTAATGGGGTGATGGAGAAGACTCAGAGAGTATGGGGGCTATTCTTAGGGGCAATGTAGGGGTAGAGGAATGGTAGTTAGATGGAGGGTGTTACCGGGTAGTAGATCTAAGAATAGACTTGTAATTACTGTGATTCAGAAATCCAAGAAATGTTATTAAAAGAACGTGTAAGACACTACTTACTAGTTCCTGATGAAGATACAGGTTCAAGGACTATGATAACGAAGGCAGGGCTCAGGTAGGATGATTGGACAATCAAAGATGAGCTATCTTCTCTCCCAATGCTAAGATGAGTGTCACTGGGCTCCGGTTACTCGATTCTGATCTTGGGCTTGATGTCCTCCTCTGCAAACTCTTCTCTTTCCTTCACTTGTCTCTGCTCGGCCAAGTGAATTCCCGATCCTTTCAATCAATTCCCCGGTTCCGATCAATGAAAATCCAACCCTTTTTTTTTGGTTGGGGGAGGTCATTTACAAGGAACCGATGGCGATTACGTAACCGATGGTGGTCGAGTAGGAACCGATCTCGGTTAAGTCAAAGTGGGCTATTTTTAGTAAAATAGCCAACTTTCCCTCCTTTTCTCTCGAGGAATTAGTTGTGGGATTGGTCAAGTCATTATTAGGTTGATTTTAGTGCGGGTGAGGAGTAATTAGTCATGGGTGTGGATGTAGACCAAGTTATAGGTCTTAATTAGGTTAGTTTAGGAATAGGACTAGGTCATGATGAGGTGGCAAAATGAGGTGGCAGGTTTGGAGATGTGGATTTATTAATTATAAGGTAATTAATAAATAATTATGTAAGGTTTAGGTGATGAGGCTAGGTTGAGAAAAAGATGCGGGGCATAGGGGGTCGTAAGACACAAATTTGGTGTCTACATTAGCCCTTGTTGTCGTGTAGCTTGTCTTATAAAGTCTGCACCGACAATAATAAGAAGTGGTTACTCTGTTAAGGGTATAGGTAATCCCCTCAAATCTATCGCAGATTGAGGTAGCGTGAAATCGGGGATAGGGTTGATAAATGGTAAATAGTGTTGAGATGATGGTAAGATGGTGGGGTAGGTCCAAGGAAGCAGACACACGTTGAAATGCAATAGTGCGACCACGGTACATGATTTGAAGAGCAAACAAGCAATTCATAGGCAAAGGTCGATAGTTTATCCAAACAAGGGTGATATAATCTTGGTATCCAAGGCATAGGAAGTAGCTCTAGGGGATATAACGGGTCAGAGCAGGAGCGTTTTAGGCATGTTCAGTAGTACCAAATGGTTAGTTTGGTTGAGATAAACATCACGGTCTCGGTCCGAGGCAAAGTTGGTCGATGATCAAATCAAGTACCCTAATCATGCTAAAACACAAATAGGTGAGCTTGATTGAACAAAAAGCTACATGATGGGTGGATAAAATTGTAATTTGTGGGTTTTGGGTGAGGTAGTTAAGTGGTGCGGCCTTAGGTCGGGTTTGATTGGTTAGTTGCGGCCGTGGGTCGGGCCTGATTGGTTGGTTGCGGCCTTGGGTTGGGCCTGATTGGTTGGTGGCAGCCTTGGGTCAGGCCAAATGGTTGGTTGCGGCCTTGGGTCGGGCCAAATGGTTGGTTGCAGCCTTGGGTCGGGCCAAATTGGTTGGTTGTGGCCTTGGGTCGGGCCAAATGGTTGGTTGCGGCCTTGAATGTGGCCAATGAATTCAAAAAAGGCTATGTAGCAAAGGAGGGTTTAGGCGATGTGGTGAGAAAGGGAGATTGGTGAATAAAGGGAAATTTGGTTATAGTTAGCCAATTTGTTGGCTAGTAAAAATATTGATATTGGTAGGGTAATGTTGTTGGTGTTGGTAAGGGACTGGCGATGTTGGTGTAGGTATAGGTGAAACGAAAGTTAGATTACCCAAGTAGTAGGGAATCATGTCCTAATTAAGGTCAATACATAATCCTAGAGTCGAGTAAAAGAGGCAAAATTGTCCCATAGTTGAGAAGAGCTAAACAAACCACATATTAACATAGGATGGGCTTGAATCCCTAGGTGCCTTGCATAGGTGAGAAGTCGATAGGTGAAAAGAGTCGTATAATCACAATATATCGGATATACGTCACGTCCCTTGAGTTTTGTTGCGTAGACGAATGGTGAGGCGAGGTGGCTGGTATAGCTGGGGTGCAGAGAGCTTATTATAAGGTGATTATTCTGATGAAAGAAAACCAAACCTAAATAGACAAGTCCATGACTCAAAAGTGTTGTGGAATACTATTTTTATTTTTCTGGATATAGACTGATCAATGCGGGAAGTCCATAGGGGATATGTATTTTGTTGTTCTTGAGGTCTTCACGAAGCGGATCAATGCGAGAAGCTTCTGATAAAGGCTAACTTGGTATAGCTGTCCTTCAAGGGAGTAGTCTATTTATAGTAGCAGATGTGGTTTTTATGTATAGCTGTCCTTCGAGGGAGCAGTCTATTTATAATAGTAGAAGTGGCTTTACAGATAGCTGTCCTTCGAGGGAGCAGTCTATTTATAACTTTAGAGGTCTAGATGTCCGTTTGGCATGAACCATCTAGTTTTGTAGGAAGTTTGACTCAAGAATATCCCATAAGTGTACAATTGAGAACATGTTATTTTGATACTTTTAAGTCATGGACCAGACTAAAAAGGGGAAGGCATATTTAAGAGGAGGTAATGACCAAACCACGTGACCTTGATTCTATTTTGAGATGTATGGAGCAAAAATGTATGAGGTGGTAAATGAGCTCAAGGGATGAGCGCAAGGTAGATAAGAAGTGATGTAACACTAAATTCAAAGAGAATGGTCGGATATGCAAGGCATTAAGGGGTTGAGCTCAGTTTACCATTAAGTGAAGCTAAATGGTAAGTGCACGATCATAAGTATGAGTGATAATCTAGGGTCCAATCCAATTAGGAGAAAATTTTCCATGTTTGCTCTTTTCTAGTTTGGTTACATCTTTGATTCTCTTTGAGGACAAGATCACTAACCTTAAAGGTACGCTCATGAATTCGTTTATCATAAGCATGCTTGATGCATTTTTGATAAATTTGAAGATGGTCAAGAGCTGTAAGACGACGCTCATCAAGAAGCTCCAATTGGGCTAACCGCTCTTGGCGAAAATCATCATTGGTGAGCATATCCGAAGAGATATTATTAGGGAGAGTATTTGTATTTCAAGAGGCAAGACAGCCTCGGTACCATATACCAAAGAGAATGGGGTGGCATTAGTGGAGGTGCGAATGCTAGTCCAATAAGCCCAAAGGGCAAATGGGATGTGATCAGGCCAATTGCTTCCAGAATCGTTAACAACTTTCATGAGGATTTTGGTTAGGGTTTTATTAGAATATTTGGCTTGACCATTTTCTTGTGGATAATAAGGTGATGAGAAGCTAAGTTTGATACCAAAGTTGTCACAAAGTTCTTGTAATAACTTATTTTTGAAAGATTTTCCATTATCTGTTATCAGGCGATGAGGAACACCAAAACGACAGATAATGTGATGGTTAATGAATTCGATAATTTTTTCTTTTTTGGTTGAAATGAGTGGAATGGATTCCACCCATTTAGTGTAATATTCAGTTGCTGTGATTATCCAATAGTGACGTTGCGAAGAGGGCGGGTAAATCTCAACGATAAGGTCTAAACCCCATTGTGAGAAAGGCCAAAGATCTCGTGCGACCTGTAGCGGATGGCTAGGAGTATGTTGAAGGTTGGCATGTTGTTGACACATAACACAATGCTTAACATATTTGTAGTAGTCGTTATTAAGAGTAGGCCAATAATAGCCTAGGCGAAGGATTCATTTGGCCACGGCCATGACCACTAAAATGTCCACCACAAATACTATTGTGGACTTGTTGGATGATATAGGTGACCTCGCGCCGTTAGAAATCAAAGGAGGATGCCATAAAAGCCACATTTATAAAGGAGTTCTGCCATGATGACATAACGAGAAACACTTTTAAGAAAAACATGTTTTCCGTTACTAGTAAGGTCAGGTGGGAGAACAGAGGTTGTAAGGTAGTCGTGAAATTGGTGATACCAGGTATCCTGCAAATTAGCGAGACACATTATTTATCATACAAACATACGGGGTGGAGTAATATGGGGCAAAGAGTTGTTGGACCAAGACGAATATGTCGAGTCGGTTGGTGAGGCAGAATTTGTGAGGCTAAGCAAGCCATAGTATCCATAAATTTGTTAGTGGACCGGGGAATGGTTTGGATAGAATAATGAGTAAATAAGGTCAAAAGTGAATCCACGTAATGTTTTTACTTTTGAAGTTCATCATTTTTACATTGGTAGATGCCCAAAACTTGATTGACTACTAATTGAGAGTCATTAAAAATATTGATAGATTTGACACCTAAGTGTAACGCAACCTAGAGACCCAAAACAAGGGCCTTGTATTCCGTTGTATTATTAGTGCGGGAAAATCGAGCTGGAATGAAAGAGACATAGGCTCAGTATCAAGAGGAATGAGAACAACACCGACTCCTCTGTCGTGCTGGCATTTGGATCCATCGAAGAAGAGGGTCATTGGATACGACTCCTCACTAAGTGAAAGAGTGGCGATGAGTTCGTCGGGGAAATTAAAATTGGTAAATTGCTCCCTAGGTAAAGGGGCTTCCACGAGTTGGTCTGCGATAGTTTGTCCTTTGATTGACTTCTGGTGTACAAATTCAAGGTCAAGGTCAACAAGGAGCATAAGCCATCGGGTGATGCGTTGGTTTAGATGAGGTTTAGCATACATATCCGAATAGAGTGCATTGGTGATGACAAAAGTTTTGTGATTCGGGAGGTAGTGTCGGAGTTTGGTGGCTACAAATGATAAGGCTAGGTACAAATTTTCTACATGTGTATACCTAGTCTCGTAATCCATAAGAGTACGACTTATGTAATAAACGGCTTGTTCTCGATGCTCGGAGTCACGATGTGCGAGCATGGCTCCTACAGCATGGTCGGTGGTAGAAAGGTAAATGTAAAAAGGGTGATCGTCCTGAGGTGGGATAAGCACAGGTGGCTGCAAGAAATAGGCTTTAAGAGCTTCAAAGGCTTGGTGGCACTCTTCGCTCCATTGAAAGACAATGTCTTTTTAAGGAGATGATGGAAAGGTTGACATCGATTTGAAAGTTGGGAAATGAAACGCCAGATAGATTGGAGTTTACCTTGCAAACTACACAATTGTTTGAGGTTAGTAGGTGGGGGCATTTCTAGGATGGATTTGACTTTAGCTGGATCGACCTTGATGCCATGCAAAGAGACAATAAAACCAAGAAGTTTTCCCGAAAGGACACCAAAGACACATTTCTTGTGTTGAAGATGAACAAAGTATTATAACAGGTGATTGAAAATAATGGTTAAAACATTGAGATGTGTACTGCGATGTTTAGATTTTCCAAGAAGATCATCAACATAATCCTCAAGGATAGTGTGCATAATTTCATGAAATATGTAAGTCATAGCTCGCTGATAGGTCACACCAACATTCTTAAGGCCAAACAACATGACATGATAACTGAAGGTTCCCCAAGGATTTATGAAGGTAGTTTTATGTTGATCAGCCGGTGCTACCAAAATTTGATTGTATCCCGAGAAGCCATCCATGAGAGAAAGCATCTCATGGCCCGCAGTGAGATCAACAAGTTGATCAATACTTGGGAGGGGGAAGTCATCCTTTGGGAAAAGGTTAAGGTCTCAGAAATCCATGCATATCTGAAGTCCCCGGTTGCTTTAATGAATAAGTACAATATTAGAAATCCATTGAGGATAGTCAATAGGTAAGATGAAGGAAAAAAAAAGGAGTCATTGAAACTCTTCTTTGACCAAGAGGGAAATGCGTGGATGCATTTTTCTCGGTTTTACATTTAAGCGGTTTGGAATCAGGTTTCAGGGTAATGTTATGGACAGCAATGTCAGGATCTATTCCTGGCATGTCAGCATAGGACCAAGTGAAAGCTTGGTTGTGGGCACGGAGAAAGGTAGTAAAGGTGGCTTATTCTGATGCGTTAAGAGATTGTCTGATCTTCACAATGTGAGGATCATCCTTGGTGTGGATGTTGATTTCTATAGTTGACTCATTCAACATGGTTTGAGTTTCGGATGGTAAGGCACGTTGAATATAAGAGTCGTCCACACCAAGGTAAGTGAGGATGGAGTCGTCATCCTGGCACTCAACAACATTAATTGAAGGTTAATCTTCTTTGATCATGTCACGGATACGAAGGGAAGATAAGATGGGTCCTCATTATCGCGTTGATAAGTGAGAGGACCCGGGGAAGATGGTGTTTATAAAAAAAAAAGTTAGGAGGGATAGATTCAAGGTCTATTGATTACGTGGATGACGATGGCAAAATGGGTGATGATGGTTCGGTAGGGGTGACATTGTCATCTTCTAGGATACAACTGACATGAGGTTTCTTGTAACATCCTCATTTTAGACAATAGAACAAGTCGATTTTTATTTTTATTTTGATAAATGCATTCTGGTTCTAAATACATAATTTAGAACTCACAAATCAAATAACCATTCATATAACAGAGACAACCATATGCATTGTAATGACTCGAGATTACTTCCGATCTATTCATTCCATGACTCGGTAATCTACCGATCTATTCATGAGTAATAAGAGTTGGCGTTATTACTTAATCCTTCACTCTTGTGGTTCTCTTCCCTATGCAGGATTGAATGCTCTGTCCAAGGAACCTAACTAAATAATTGTTACCATTATTCATCGGCATCTCATCCCTTAGACTAGGTGAATTAGGACAACGCAATCAAAAGAGCTTGCGATACTTTGGCCAAAGATTTGAAACATACTGTTTATGTCTCGTATTCCTTAACGGCATACTCGTCAATCTGGAATACGTCCTTCACCCCATTCTTATGTTATATAGAATGTCTTACACTGACTACTGTCAGTCCTTCCTTTCACAAACGAATCGCTCGGAGGCAGATTATCAAGGTGATAATGTTATATGGATGCCCACGAGGATTAGGGATATGGTGACATACTGGTTCAACCTTGCAGTTCAACCAGTGTGTCATGATACCCCGAATCTCCTAGGCAGCCTTATAACATGACCACGTTCATAATCGGACCCTGAGTAACTCGTGCGAGAACAAAGTGTAAATCTTAGCGATCAATGCAAAGGGTGTCGCCAGAAGTCTCCTGCATTGTTGTAACTTCGAGAAGATCCTAATCTTCTCGGAGGTACAACCCTGCAGTTGACTTGTGTCGTCAACCTTTAAATCCACCTCGAAAAGATCTACTTAACAACATGCGTTACGCACTTGAGTTTAAATTACTTTAAAGACTTTTCCCTAAGGTTAGCCTTTCCCGATCCCTGGATTCTTCATCTTAAGATGACCCTCCTCTATAAAACCCATTACATGGTAGAGGTATTAAGGTCAAACTCTCATCAAGGAGTCATTAGAATACATCTGTTTCTAAACAACAGAATTGGACAATATCTCATACCCTTCACATGAGATTGCCATCCGAACTTCATTTGATTTATATCAGTTCTCTTAACTGAATTTATATCATACTTATTAGTATAAGGATATAAATGATTAAGAATCCAATTTAATATTGTCCTGTCATACTCAGGACTAGGGATTAGTAATTTAATCCAGCTTGTTTAGCGTTCTGCTTAGGTTCATTTTTAACCTATCTTTTAGAAAGACAATTATTTAAATTCAATATTGCTTTCGCTAGAACAATAAGATCTGCTAAACACTCATATGAATTCAACCACATTTTCTTGTAAGCTTTCATAGTTAATCCCAAAAGCATCCAATATTTTACAAAGATATCATTGCCATTTACGGTATATAAACCGAAGAAGGTCAACTATCAGAAATAGAATACAATACATAAGTATCAAACACTTATTTCCATTCCTTTCAAAATTATACAATTACATTTTATGCAAGCAGCATACTTGATACAATGCTTAACGGAAAACAAACATCTTTCCTCATACAGTACATTTATATAATCAAGCTGTAATTCATTATGAAACAAATTAAATAATCTGATCATCCTATCAGATCTGCATTGCTTTTACCACTTACGAAAACCATCTGCAAAATAGTCAACATGAGTCAGTTCAATGAACTGAGCATGATAAGCACTAACTTTTAAAACAATTGCAATCCATCAATTGTTTTCATTAAACACCCTGTTTAAATGATATCAATAATCCAAACAAGTAAACATGATTCAAACTATTCCTTTGTAATCCAAAATGACTACGATTATGTAACTCTATCACCGTTACAGAATAGTCCTAAACACTTCTCAAATATTTCATCGAATATTAAGAATCAAGGGATGAATGTATACAAACAATCATTGAATCCAAAATCACAACATTGGGCAGATCGTTTCATTCATCCAAAAAGGAAAATATCATAACAGTTCGTAATTTTACCAATATGTTACAAAACAATTCCCACTATTAGACAGATATCAACAAATATTAAAATAAAAGAAGAGAAAGAACCAAATCATTCATACTTCCTTTCACATAAGTTCATTACTTTGTATTGTCTACACATATGAAAAACATTCACCCAGTATGTATATGAACAAGTCCGACAAGCCACAAGAAGGATCGCTGTTTTAAATCAAGAAATAAAACACAACAAAACTCCTATACAGTAGCTAACACATCAACAATCCCATATATCAACCTTAAGCCCAACACTGGTTCCTTTTATACACAGTATGGCTTTTCAACACAAGTTGAAATCAAGGAACTTTTAGCATAAAGCTGTAAACAATCAGACTTCATTGTATAAAGCAATTTGAGGTTTCCTAAAGACTATGCCAAGATGACCACACAGTAATACCGAAACATGCTCAGTCTCACTCAGACAGGAGTAAACGGAAAGGAATACAACCAATCTATTCTTACCTTGGCGCATGCAAGTCTAAAGTATGGTATTCGCGACTCACCTCAACAGAGCCAGAACACGAAATAATTATCCATACTCAAGGAACTCAAACAGTGACAAACGACAAGTGTCCAAGTATTAGGTTCAATAAAGACAGAAATACAAGTTACCATCCAAGAATTCAAATGATTCCAACAGTGGTAACAAGTCAAACAATTGCATACTGTTACGGGTTATTATCCATGACCTATATCATAAAGCCGATATACAAGATGTCAAACTATTCACAGAAATCCATCAAGGCCAAATAAACATCACGAGTTCAATCTCAGGCTTATACAGAAGCCAAAAGAAACAAGATACCCTCCACGGTGGTCAAACAAATGAGAATAAACCAACAAAGCCCTAATTGAAACAAGATATAATTTGTCCATCTATCAAGAATTCAACTGAGTCCTAACAATAGTAACCAAAATAATGTAAGATGATAAATCCATCCGTGCCAACAATGGCAACATTATAATCAGGCAAAAACGAACCAGAATACTGAAATTCCAAAACAAGGAATCCAACGGTACCCTTACCAACATTTCGCACAAGATGGCACAGGAAAGAAACGTAGAATTTCATCCAAAGAGTTTAAACCACAAATTCTTGCAACACAAAGGTAAAATAACAAAGGTCGTGCTACCCGTTACTCTTCGAGTACAAAATCGAATTACCAGTATCCAAATAGATATTCAAACGAAGTTCAACAGTGGTCCACAATATGAATCATTCAATGGACTCAACAGAGTCGTCCGAATAAAATACATATATCCATACTGTACACTGTCAACGGGTTAGATCCCGTTACCAAAATAACAAGGAAAAACAACTACCACCGAGTCGAAAGGAAAACTGTAACACAATAGTTACCTGTTCCTAAACAATTTTAAAAGACAGAACGAAACCAAAAAGTATCATTAGCCACTGTCATTAAAACCCACGACAGAGCTTACAATGATTTCATAATACTGAACAAACAAACAGTTCCATCAATATTTCTTCCGACTGTTTCCAAAACAAGAATCAACGACCAAAAATCGACAGACAATCAATGGCCTATACCCATCACAGGAACGATTCATGGGCTCACGCCGAATAGGCCAAGCAATCTTACATTTCACGGGTTTTTGCATAATTAAGCCAAAATGCAAACACAAGTAATTGATGCTACATTTGAATTTAATAAACACCCATCAAAGGATAAATGAAAATTTCGAACGAAGAGATACTGATGACTCAAAATCAAACAAGACCTTCATAGAAAATCATCTATTTTCTCAAAACATTTGAAACAGAGTTGTTCTAATGAAATCACTTGAAAGACAAGAAGATTTTAAAGGTTAGGGCCTAACATGCTTGGATTTTTGCTCAAATTTCGAAGCGAGACCACCTGGAAGAGCTCGAGACTTTCTTTTCCTATTTTTCTATCTCCATCACATATATATCCTCCTTGACAGAGAAAAGAGCTAGATAAGTTCATACTTTCCATGCAACACGAGAAGATCTGGTGCAAAGAACCAGTGAACAGGCAGAGAGAAACCCGAAAATCACGACAAGCCAAAGAAACCAACAAACTTCCTGTTTGCATGCCTTCTCGAGAGTTCCGAGCTCGACTACCGAGAATATTGAATGCAATTAAACCAACTTTCCCGCTAAAACTCCACTTCCACCGACCGCCAGAATTGGCGATAGTCAAACAAAATCCCAAGTTCATTTCCAGTTTTGGCGACCTGCCACGTCGGCACAGATTAGCCATCCCCAAAACCTCCACCAAGACCTATCCCTCATCCTTATCCCATGCATTTAATAACATAGAAAATGCCGCCCATGGTTCGCACCCCTCCATAGGCCCCTTTATACTCTTGCTCATAGTTAGGTTAGTATCTTAGGTTAGAATTTAGGATAATACTCATTCTAACCATATTACACATAGATACTAACTTAGGACATTAACACATAGCCTAGGTCTAGGTTAGATTAACACTAATCTAACCCCTAGGTTAGGTTTAGTCTTAGGTTACTAATCATTTAATAATTCCAGTTAGGTCTACATTCTGTACACTCAGAAAAGACCTACCTCTTACCTTCTTGAACAGGGTTAGCTCCTGTTCTGCTGCAGAATCGTATGTAAACGAATTATTACCTGGTCCACGATCGAGACCTTCCAGATATTCTTCGATATCGGGAACCAATCCATTTCACTTGATCAGCCTGAGTCATACTCCTGACTAGCTTATTCAATGCTGCTAAACCTTGCAACCTGTTCAAGGTCTGTGATTTTAAATCATCATGAACAAACTTAAAGCATTACTTGGATCAATTCCACTGATCCAAGACTAGATCTTATAGATGGATAACTCTATAATTTATTCCGAGATCAGATTAAACTCAGATACAAAATGAAATAGATAAAAGAGTCTAATCATATTCTGACTCAGTCAAGATCTGCAATCTGCAAAGAAATTACAGTACATATCAAGCATGATTTCTAAATCGAGGAACACATCCTTTTACAAGAAATCACATATCAACACTTGTATGCTCAGGAGAAAGTAACAATAGTTCAGGGTGTTACATGCTTCCCTCCTAAAAAGATTCATCGTCCCGATGAATTACATATTAAATTAACCTTCAGGTCAATCAATTTATTAGTACACAAACAATGTGACTACTTCCATATTAAATAGTTCCAAAAATCAATGTCACAACACATTTTATTCAACCTGAATAAAGTCTGCCTTCATCTGGCTTTCATAAATACTTAAAAACAATCGGTTCATAAAGTATGTTTTGTCAATGATTTCATTCTGTTGAAAAAGAGAAGGAAAAGCAATTTTCATCTCTTCCAGATTTTCCCAAGTTGCACTTTCTTCGCTAAACTGGTCCCACTGGACCTTACATTGCTGTATATCATGATTTCTTAAATGCAATTGGCGAGTTTCCAGCACTCGTGTGGGTTTAACCACGATTATTCCTGGGTCTTGGACCTGCAAGGAATTCCAATTTAAAACATGTGAAAGATCTCAAACGTATTTCTTAAGCAAAGAAATATGGAAAACATCATGCATGCGAGATAAAGCGGTGGCAAAGCTAAACGATAAGCTACGGATTGATTATTTCGACAATTTCTGAAAAGGTCCCACGAATCGAGGTGACAATTTGGCAGCCTTGCGGAAGTTATAGAACTCTTTCGGGTTTAACACGAAGACAAACCTTATCACCAAGCTCAAACTTTCTATCAACCCGCTTAAGGTCAGCATAGCTCTTCTGCCTATCCGCTGCTTCCTTCAATCATTCACGAATCAGCTTAACTTGTTGTTCCATTTCTGTGAGAATCTCTGGTCCAATTACCACTCTATCCTCAACACTGTCCCAACTAACAGGGGTTCTGCACTTTTTCCGTAAAGTGCTTCAAATGGTGCCATCTTAAGAGATGAATGATAAGTGTTGTTGTATGCGAACTCAACTAATGGAAGATACTCTTCCCATTTATACTGTTGATCCATGTAATAAATTTGCAACATGTCCTTCAACACTTGATTTACTCTTTCAGTTTGTCCATCCGTTTCCGGATGATATGCGAATCGAAGTTTAGTTTTGTTCCAAGAGTTGTATTAAGCGTTTTCCAAAACCTCGACGTCATTCTTGGATCTCTGTCGATATAATCAGTTCGGTACACCATGTAATCTCAAAATTTCGTGCACGAATCTTTTGGCTAGCATCGTGAATCATCCTTTAGATTTCAGCGATGAAATGAGCTACCTTAGTCACTTTATCTACAACTACCGAGATAACATCATGTTTATTCCTAGACATGGGTAGTCCTCAGACAAAATCCATGGTTATTACTTGCCATTTGTATCATGCGGTATGCTATGAGGATATAGCAGTCCAAATAGGTGCATATGTTCTCGCCTTCACCCGCCGACATTCCGCATAATGAGTCACAAAATTAATCACATCCTTTTTCATACCTTTCCGTAAGTATTGCTATTTCAAATCAGCAAGCATTTTTGTGATACTGGGTGTCCAGAGAAAGGTGAATTGTGAAATTCAACTAACAACTTCTTTCTCAAATCATTCAAAGATAGGTACATATACCTGTTTTCATAACGCAAGATTCCTTCATTATCAAAATGAAAACCTTTATACCTTATATGCTTAGGTTCTCGCAGCAAGTTACCGCTTTTACTTGCTTGAAAGTATGCATCCGATTCTCGAGGCACCTTTTACCTCGTCTTTAAACCGAGTTCTTAATGTTATAAGAGCATAAATGTGCCTCCTACGACTTAGAGCATCAGCTACTCTATTCTCCTTCCCTTTGATATAGCTAATATCAAAGTCATATTGTGATAAAAATTCTAACCACATTCTTTTTCTGGCATTCAAATGGGTGAGTAAAAATATATTTCAGTCCCAAGTGATGGGTTTTCAACTCAAAAGGTTTCCCAAGTAAGTAGTGTCTCCGGACTTGAAGTGCATGAACAATGGCAAAGCAAGTTCCAAATCATGAGGGGCATAATTCAGCTCATGTATCTTAAGTTTTCTACTTTCATAAGCAATGACTTGATCATTTTGTAGCAAAACACCTCCAAGGCCTTCCCGAAAGCATCTGCTACAACAGTGAAAATTCCCATTAGGTCTCTGCATACGACTAAAATAGGTGCATAAGTCAACCTGGTCCTTCAGACTTTTGAAAGCCGCTTCGCACTTATCATTCCATATGAATTTCTTATCCTTCTTTGTAAAGAAGTTATCAGTGCAAACTATTTTAGAAAAATCCTTTACAAATTTTCTATAGTAACTGCAATACCCATGAAGCTTCTTACTTCATGTACATTCTTCAAGCGCAGCCATTCGATTATTGCCACTATTTTTGAAGGATCTACAGCAATTCCTTCTTTACTTATGACATGACCCAAATAGTGAACTTCTGAATCAAAGAAAGAACATTTGGATAACTTACCATACAACTTCCTCTTTCTCAAAATTCCCAAAACTATCTTCAAATGCTCATTGTGCTCCTCAACACTTTTAGAATAAATGAGAATATCGTCCAAGAATACAAGTACAAACTTGTCCAGGTATTCTTGAAAAATATTGTTCATTAAATTCATAAAGGCTGCAGGTGCATTAGTTAACCCGAAGGGTAGAACTGTGAATTCATAATGTCCGTACCTTGTTCGGAAAGTCATTTTATGAATTTCTTCTTCTTTAATCCTTAACTGATGATAACCAGATCGAAGGTCTATCTTAGAATAAATCTGCTACTCCACGATCGATCAAATATATCATCAATCCTAGGAAATGGATATCGGTTTCGATCGTTGCTTTGTTCAACATCCGATAATCAATGCACACTTTTTAGTGGTCCATCCTTCTTTTCACAAATATCACAGTGCTCCCAAGGTGAAACACTTGGTCTAAGCAATCCTTTCGACAAAAGCTCTTGTAATCGTGCCTTAAGCTCGACTAACTCGAGTAGTCATCCGATAAGGCGCTTTGGAAATAGGTTCCGCTCTGTGCTTGATTTCAATGGTAAAGTCAAATTATCTCTTGGGTGGTAACCC
This sequence comes from Taxus wallichiana var. yunnanensis, assembly GCA_018340775.1. Classification (NCBI taxonomy): domain Eukaryota; kingdom Viridiplantae; phylum Streptophyta; class Pinopsida; order Cupressales; family Taxaceae; genus Taxus; species Taxus wallichiana. The sequence goes on along the minus strand of CM031242.1, from coordinate 764,793,753 downwards.
CGTAATTCCTCGCAAAAACATCCTGAAACCTTGTAAAAGAGGGAATCGTTTCATGAAATCATCTTCTTTGAAGATTCAGATATCTTTACCGCATAAAGGGTACATCCTTTATTTTTAGCCTTTTTAAGCCTGCATAGTGATGCGCTTTTCTAACTGAAATTTCCCGTTTCACACCTTGAATCTCTGCTGATTCCAGCTGATCATCTAAACATTTTATGTTCTTTTCATAGCAATCTACCTTTGCCTTATGGTCAGCTAACCAATTGACACCAATAATAATGTCATATGATCCTAAAGGTGTAACATAGAGATCAACTTCCGTGGAGAAGTTAGGTAAATCAAGGACTGCCCCAAAAAGACACTCACTCACTGTATGAACAGAGTTATTACCATACTCTACAGTCCAAGATTTATCCATTTTTCCAGCTTTTCTTTTAAGTTTAGAAGCAAGTTTATTAGAAATAAAACATTCAGTAGCTCCTGTATCAAAAAGAATTGTGACAGGTATGCCGAATAACTTACCCGGAACTTCTATAGGTGTTACTTGCTTTTCAGCTTGCTTGTCTGCTACTGCAGCATGTATCTTATGCTGCTGATTACGATCATCCTTCTTCAAAGGGCATTGATTAGCATAGTGGTCTTTGCCACAATTGTAGCAGCCTCCTACAGGTCCCTTCTTAGGCTCAGAATTACCTCCAGCCTTGTAATTGTCACGCTGTCCTCCATAGGGCTTCTGCCCATTGTTATAATTTTTAACAAAATTATCCCTTACATTTCCAGCAGGCTTATTTACTGCTGCTTTCTTATTGTTATCCCCTGGAAACTTACTCTTGTTTCCAAACTTTTTCCACGGTCCTTTTCTGGGTGCAAGAGAGGTTGAAGAAGGGTTTGCAGTCTTCTTCCGCACTTCCTCCTTATGGGCAGAAATAGCCTTTAATTTCTGTTCTTGCCTTATGGCCTTTTCAACAACTCCTTCCATAGTGGTTGGACTGTGAACATCGACCTCTCCCCTATCACAGATTCAATCCCATGATGAATTTCCATATCCCGAACTTTTCGTCAGGTTTGATATCATGCGGTACATACTTGAGGAGTTTTGTAAACCGCTCCCAAAGTATTCGATTACCGTTAGCTTCCTTGAGCTAAGTTCTGAAATTCTATCATTTTCTGATCATAGAAAAGTTGTGGCAGCCAACGCGTTGCCTAAAATAGCCTTTAAATTGATCCCAAGTAATATTGGTCTCATCAATGTTTAGTTCACTTTACGGCTATCCCACCACGAAGATGCTTCGTGTGAAAGCCGATAGGCTCCCCAAATAGCTTTGGTTTCCTCTGAGAAGTTCCTTATTGCAAAGTAATTCTCCATTTTCTGAGCCAATTCTCAGCTCCATCTCCTAATGTGGTGCCATCATACTTAGGTGGACTTATCCTTTTATATCATTAGTGAGTTCACGCTAACTGGTCTTTTTGTTTTTACGGTTGGATAGGTGCATTCACAGCATTAACATCAACACCCATATTGGGGTTGTCCTCAGGAGGTGGCTGATTATTATTATCAGCTTCTTCATCCTCCTCATTTCCCATCACCTGCTGTTCCAATACAGCTAAGCGATCTCTTGTGTCCAACAGGGCAGCAAGGATCTCATCAAGTTTCTGGGTTGTTGCCGCTCCTCCTTCAGGTGGAGCATTACCCGCAACGTTCCCCCTTGTTCTAACCATTTTCTGTTACAAGAAAAATTCAGGTTTTTATCAGATTATGGACTCAATAGGTCCAAGAGCTGCAACCTTCAGCTCTGATACCAAGATGTAACATCCTCATTTTAGACAATAGAACAAGTCAATTTTTATTTTTTTGATAAATGCATTCTGGTTCTAAATACATAATTTAGAACTCACAAATCAAATAACCATTCATATAACAGACAACCATATGCAGCTGTAATGACTCGGATTACTTCCGATCTATTCATGAGTAATAAGAGTTGGCGTTATTACTTAACCCTTCACTCTTGTGGTTCTCTTCCCTATTCTAGGATTCAGAATGCTCTGTCCAAGGAACCTAACTGAATAATTGTTACCATTATTCATCGGCATCTCATCCCTTAGACTAGGTGAATTAGGACAACGCAATCAGCAGCTTGTGATACTTTGGCCAAAGATTTGAAACATATTGTTTATGTCTCGTATTCCTTAACGGCATACTCGCCAACTGAATACGCCCTTCACCCCATTCTTATGTTATATAGAATGTCTTACACTGACTACTGTCAGTCCTTCCTTTCACAAACGAATTGCTCGGAGGCAGATTATCAAGGTGATAATGTTATATGGATGCCCAAGAGGATTAGGGATATGGTGACATCTTGGTTCAAACTTGCAGTTCAACCAAGTGTGTCATGATACCCGAATCTCCTAGGTAGCCTTATAACATGACCACGTTCATAATCGGACCCTGAGTAACTCGTGCGAGAACAAAGTGTAAATCTTAGCGATCAATGCAAAGGGTGTCGCCAGAAGTCTCCTGTATTGTTGTAACTTCGAGAAGATCCTAATCTTCTCGGAGGTACAACCCTGCAGTTGACTTGTGTCTTCAACCTTTAAATCCGCCTCGAAAAGATCTACTTAACAACATGCGTTACGCACTTGAGTTTAAATTACTTTAAAGACTTTTCCCTAAGGTTAGCCTTTCCCGATCCCTGGATTCTTCGTCTTAAGACGACCCTCCTCTATAAAACCCATTACATGGTAGAGGTATTAAGGTCAAACTCTCATCAAGGAGTCATTAGAATACACTGTTTCTAAACAATGCAATTGGACGATATCTCTTACCCTTCACATGAGATTGCCATCCGAACTTCATTTGATTTATATCAGTTCTCTTAACTGAATTTATATCATACTTATTAGTATAAGGATATAAATGATTAAGAATCCAATTTAATATTGTCCTGTCATACTCAGGACTAGGGATTAGTAATTTAATCCAGCTTGTTTAGCGTTCTGCTTAGGTTCATTTTTAACCTATCTTTTAGAAAGACAATTATTTAAATTCAATATTGCTTTCGCTAGAACAATAAGATCTGCTAAACACTCATATGAATTCAACCACATTTTCTTGTAAGCTTTCATAGTTAATCCCAAAAGCATCCAAAATTTTACAAAGATATCATTGCCATTCCGGTATATAAACCGAAGAAGGTCAACTATCAGAAATAGAATACAATACATAAGTATCAAACACTTATTTCCATTCCTTTCAAAATTATACAATTACATTTTATGCAAGCAGCATACTTGATACAATGCTTAACGGAAAAGAAACATCTTTCCACATACAGTACATTTATAAAATCAAGTTGTAATTCATTTTAAACAATTAAATAATCTGATCATCCTGTCAGATCTGCATTGCTTTTACCACTTACGGCAACCATCTGCAAAATAGTCAACATGAGTCAGTTCAATGAACTGAGCATGATAAGCACTAACTTTTAAAACAATTGCAATCCATCAATTGTTTTCATTAAACACCCTGTTTAAATGATATCAATAATCCAAACAAGTAAACATGATTCAGACTATTCCTTTGTAATCCAAAATGACTACGATTATGTAACTCTATCACCGTTACAGAATAGTCCTAAACACTTCTCAAATATTTCATCGAATATTAAGAATCAAGGGACGAATGTATACAAACAATCATTGAATCCAAAATCACAACATTGGGCAGATCGTTTCATTCATCCAAAAAGGAAAATATCATAACATGATTCGCAATTCCACCAATATGTTACAAAATAATTCCCTTCATTAGTTAGAGATATCAACAAATATTAAAATAAAAGAAGAGAAAGAACCAAATCATTCATACTTCCTTTCACATAAGTTCATTACTGTACTGTCTACACATATGAAAAACATTCACCCAGTATGTATATGAACAAGTCCGACAAGCCACAAGAAGGATCGCTGTTTTAAATCAAGAAATAAAACACAACAAAACTCCTGTACAGCAGCTAACACATCAACAATCCCATATATCAACCTTAAGCCCAACACTGGTTCCTTTTATACACAGTATGGCTTTTCAACACAAGTTGAAATCAAGGAACTTTTAGCATAAAGCTGTAAACAACAGACTTCATTGCATTAAGCAATTTGAGGTTTCCTAAAGACTATGCCAAGACGACCACACAGTAATACCGAAACATGCTCAGTCTCACTCAGACAGGAGTAAACGGAAAGGAATACAACCAATCTATTCTTACCTTGGCGCATGCAAGTCTAAAGTATGGTATTCGCGACTCACCTCAATGAGCGAGAACACGAAATAATTATCCCTACTCAAGGAACTCAAACAAAGTGACAAACGATGCGGTGTCCAAGTATTAGGTTCAATAAGAGAATGAAATACAAGTTACCATCCAAGAATTCAAATGATTCCAACAGTGGTAATAAGTCAAACAATTGCATACTATTACGGGTTATTATCCATGACCTATATCATAAAGCCGATATACAAGATGTCAAACTATTCACAGAAATCCATCAAGGCCAAATAAACATCACGAGTTCAATCTCAGGCTTATACAGAAGCCAAAAGAAACAAGATACCCTCCACAGGGTCAAACAGCAGAATAAACCCAACAGTCCTAATTGAAACAGTTACACTGTCCATCTGTCAAGAATTCAACTGAGTCCTAACAACAGTAACCAAAATAATGTAAGATGATAAATCCATCCGTGCCAACAATGGCAACATTATAATCAGGCAAAAACGAACCAGAATACTGAAATTCCAAAACAAGGAATCCAACGGTACCCTTACCAACATTTCGCACAAGATGGCACAGGAAAGAAACGTAGAATTTCATCCAAAGAGTTTAAACCACAAATTCTTGCAACACAAAGGTAAAATAACAAAGGTCGTGCTACCCGTTACTCTTCGAGTACAAAATCAAATTACCAGTATCCAAATAGATATTCAAACGAAGTTCAACAGTGGTCCACAATATGAATCATTCAATGGACTCAACAGAGTCGTCCGAATAAAATACATATATCCATATCTTGTAATCGTCAACGGGTTAGATCCCGTTACCAAAATAACAAGGAAAAACAACTACCACCGAGTCGAAAGGAAAACTGTAACACAATAGTTACCTGTTCCTAAACAATTTTAAAAGACAGAATGAAACCAAAAAGTATCATTAGCCACTGTCATTAAAACCCACGACAGAGCTTACAATGATTTCATAATACTGAACAAACAAACAGTTCCATCAATATTTCTTCCGACTGTTTCCAAAACAAGAATCAACGACCAAAATCGATGCAGACAATCAATGGCCTATACCCATCACAGAACGATTCATGGGCTCACGCTCACGCCGAATAGGCCAAGCAATCTTACATTTCATGTGGGTTTGCATAATTAAGCCAAAATGTAAACACAAGTAATTGATGCTACAGATTTGAATTTAATAAACACCCATCAAAGGATAAATGAAAATTTCGAACCGAGAAGAGATACAATCAAAATCAAACAAGACCTTCATAGAAAATCATCTATTTTCTCAAAACATTTGAACAGAGTTGTTCTAATGAAATCACTTGAAAGACAGTAAGATTTTTAAAGGTTAGGGCCTAACATGCCTGGATTTTTGCTCAAATTTCCGAAGCAGACCACTGGAAGAGCTCAGACTTTCTTTTCCTTTTCCAAGTTAGAGCGACCAACAAAATTTTTCTATCTCCATCACATATATATCCTCCTTGACAGAGAAAAGAGCTAGATAAGTTCATACTTGCCATGCAACACAGAGAAGACTGGTGCGAAGAACCAGTGAACAGGCAGAGAGAAACCCGAAAATCGCGACAAGCCAAACAAACCAACAAACTTCCTATTTGCATGCCTTCTCGCGAGTTCCGAGCTCGACTACCGAGAATATTGAATGCAATTAAACCAACTTTCCCGCTAAAACTCCACTTCCACCGACCGCCAGAATTGGCGATAGTCAAACAAAATCCCAAGTTCATTTCCAGTTTTGGCGACCTGCCACATCGGCACAGATTAGCCGTCCCCAAAACCTCCGCCAAGATGTATCCCTCATCCTTATCCCATGCATTTAATAACATAGAAAACGCCACCCATGGTTCGCACCCCTCCATAGGCCCCTTTATACTCTTACTCATAGTTAGGTTAGTATCTTAGGTTAGAATTTAGGATAATACTCATTCTAACCTTATTACACATAGATACTAACTTAGGAAATTAACACATAGCCTAGGTCTAGTTTAGATTAACACTAATCTAACCCCTAGGTCAGGTTTAGTCTTAGGTTACTAATCATTTAATAATTCCAGTTAGGTCTACATTTCGTACACTCGTAAAAGACTTACCTCTTACCTTCTTGAACAGGTTAGCTCTGCGTTCTTCCGCAGTAATCGTATGTAAACGAATTATTACCGGTCCACGATCGAGACCTTCCAGATATTCTTTGATATCGGGAACCAATCCATTTCACTTGATTAGCTCGAGTCATACTCCGACTAGCTTATTCAATGCTGCTAAACCTGCAACCTGTTCAAGGTCCGTGATTTTAAATCATCATGAACAAACTTAAAGCATTACTTGGATCAATTCCACTAATCCAAGACTAGATCTCATAGATGGATAACTCTATAATTTATTCCGAGATTAGATTAAACTCAGATACAAAATGAAATAGATAAAAGAGTCTAATCATATTCTAACTACCAAGATCTGTAATCGATCTGCAAAGAAATTACAAGCACATATCAAGCATGATTTCTAAATTGAGGAACACATCCTTTTACAAGAAATCACATATCAACACTTGTATGCTCGGGAGAAAGTAACAACAGTTCAGTGGTGTTACATTTCTTTGGTGTAAGTGTTTCAGAAATCCGAGACCACTACGATCTTTGTGTTTGGGTGTAGTCATGGGAATGATTGTATGTCGGCCTTGTTCATAAACACCAAAACTAAAACCTTTCCAGCACAATGAGTCAAGAAGGTGAGGGCAAAACGATGATTTGTTAGGTATTGAAAATCAGATTGGAAGGAAACACCGCAAGGAGGTTCATGGGTAACGGAGGATGCATCGACACCCCCATATGTTAGGTTGGTGCGACAATTAGGTGGTCCGTAGGAGATTACCTCCCCCACACGACGGTTGTAGGTAGGATGCGCATGTAACTGTCCATACTCCTGTGGGCTATGGAAAGAGCTAACGTTATATAGGTGATACTCCCCCAGCGTAAGGCGTTGAAAAACATCTATTAATGGTTTTGAGGTTGGGATGTGGTCTGCAGGAAAGGAAGTGGTATTTGCGATAGCGGTTTCATCGGTTGAAGGTGTAGGTGTGGTTGAGGTGGATGGTAAAGGTGTAGTTGAAGTGGATGGTTGGGTTGGATGAATGGGTGTCTTGACTGGTACAAGCACATCATTAGGGTGATATAACATATTGTAGGTTTTGAAGGGGGGAGGATCAGCTTTTACGGTGTAGGACTTCCCCTCATACTCAAATTTTATGCATCTATGTAAGGTAGAGGGAACGCATCCCATAGCCCGGATCCAAGGGCGGCCTAACAACATGTTGTATTAGAATTATCCCTTAAGGACATAGAAGAGTTCAGGTAAGGTACGTGGCCCTACACAAATGTTAAGGATTACCATGCCTAAGGTAGAAGTAATAGCATCGTTGAATGAACACAACATGGTGGGGTTGGCACACATGCAGCTAGAGGGGATATTCATTTGTTGAAAGGCTTTGGAAGAGATGATGTTTAGGCTAGCGCCTCCATCAATCATAACACGACATACACAGATGTCCCGAATGTAAACCGAGATGAAAAGAGCGGGGTCAGGATCTTCTACACCAAAGTCAACAATTTCGTCTTCAGAGAAACTAACAAAGAGTGGTTTTCGCACGGGGGACGGAAGTGGTAGATTATTTGGTGAGAGAGGCAATGTGGTTGGGTGTTAAGATGGAGGTAACGGGTAATGTTTCATTAGGTAAGACCTCTATCCCTGAATGATTTCAACAAGCGCTTGACGATGAGATTCAGAGGTCGAATGAGATCATATAGTGTCATTTTCTGGGTGATTGCTGAAGCTATTTGATCATGGTTCGGTGGGTAAATCCATTAGAGACGGAGTAGGTAGGTCCATAAATAATCACTTTAGGTGGTGGGGTGATCGGGATGGCGAGACAGAGAGAAGAGAGCCCACAGGTGTGATTTCTTTAGCTTTCCCATTATTTTTCTACCCTCGAGTAGCAACACTAATCATGTTGATCTCGTGAACACGAGTGGAGGAAGATGGTAGGGATAAGTCATGGTGTTCGATTGGTGGGGTTGTAATAATGATAGATCTTGGTGAGGCGGGGACAAGTGGTATAGGAGAGGGGATTGAAGCTAGAGGTCTCTCCCTTTGTAAGTTGTCTTTCTTAACCTTTCTATCCGAGAGAGGTGACTGATGAAGTATGGCTTTCAAAGCTTTGCATCCCTCTACATCATGTCCTGGTGTGCAGTGGTAAGCACATATTTTAGACTCATTATAACCTATAGGTCGAGGTTTAGATGGATCATAGGGTCTAAGTGGGGGTAGGGAACTGGTCGTATTCTCCACCAACATAGAAAGGATTTTGGCGTAAGACCCTTTGAGTGGGTCAAAGTCGAGGAAGATGAGGCTATTGACTGGGTAGGTTTCGGTAATGACCGGGTATGATTGATTTATGCGGGTGGTGGCTTAGCAAGGGTTTTGATAATTGGATTTAACTACACATGACTTCTTCTACAGAAGTTATGTTTAGTTGGTCAAATGATGTGGTAGCAGAAAACAACCACGAGAGAAAGAGGAGTGACAATAAATAAATCCTTTGATAATGGAGTTTTCTTAGGGTTGATAGGTGGATAGGATACTTGGGGTGACAAAGTGTTGATATACCCTTGGATTTTTGTATGGGTGCAGAGAGGTGTAGGTTGTTTTAAAGAAAACACGGAAGGTATGATGTATTGATGCAAGGTGGAGGGATGAAGTCCCAATAATGAAGGTAGGTGTGACGGCGAGGGTTTTAGTTGTGACAGAGGCATAGATTGGACTTGGGTTTTAGGGGCTCAAGTTTGTCTCGTAGGTGGATGGACGACTTTACTTTTGGATAAATGTAATCGTTTAGGTGGGTGTGTTAGACTCGGGTATTGGTGAGGTCCAAGCATAGGGGAAGGTTTGGTTAGGTCAATAGAGGTGGATGAGGTATTTGGTAGAGATGAGGGGGGTGAAGATTAGGACATAGGCATTTTAAGCTTTTGTAAACACTTCAGGTATATGGTAGAGGTGTCTCGATCGGTCATCTGCATTTGAGTAGAATATGGTGTACTCAAATGTTCCCATAGGACTTGTCTATCTTCTGAGGGGTGACAATCCTCATGTGTGAATAGGAACTTTTGTATGGAAGAAAGGTGGGTTGTGATTTCGGTCCACTGTGGGTGTGATACAGGGGGTAAATGAGGCATTGTGTTTAAGAGGTCAACCGGTTGCTGAAAAGATTTAGGCGATGAAGAAATAATAGGTAGGAGGGCATGTTTGAGAGGATCCGTCGTGATTAAAGAATTGGTTTGGGGTTTCTCATCTAAGGATGATGAAAAAAGTGGCGAGTCTTCCTCTTGTACAACAAGAGTGGTAGAAGGAGATGTTTGGGAAATAGATAAGCTAGATAACATCCGCTCACAGTCTTGCAAAGATGTGGTGTAAGAAGGCTCCTCTGTGAGAAGAGAACTCTGGGTGGTTAATTCCTTTATGGGTAAAGGAATGGCAAGGATTTCGTCTTGTCTTGATGGTGGTGAAGGGGGTTTGGGTTCCTGCGTTAGTGAAGAGGCTTGATTCAGAATTTTCTTGATAGAGGCTTTTGGCTGGGAGTCGAAGACTGCATGGATTTCATGAACACTCTCCTCGGCTAAGATATCTTGGTTTATGTTACTGTTAGATGAGTGGTTTGGGAATGGTTTGTTGAAGATTTTCAAATTTTGGTTAGCAGGGGCGTTAGGATTATCGAGGGTTATATCCCCTACATCAACCATTTCCTGCACTATGTTTTTCAACATCTTGCAGTTTTCATGACTGTGTCCCTTCACGCGGTGGAAGTTACAGAAGTCATTTTCTTTGTACCAAGAAGGTATAGCGTGGGTGGAATCAAACCGGAGTGAGGTTTAACAGGAGGTAAGGTAATAGCTCCTGCCTTGAGAAATTTTTCCAATATCACACCATAAGTTTCTCCCAAGGGAGTGTAATTGATGGGCTTGGCTTTATACTTATAGGTGGTTTTTGGTGGGGTATTAGACGGTGCTTGGGATTTGACCATCACCGCATGGACAGCTCCTTTTGATTTCGAAGCAGTCGATGCGTGAGAATTGGTGGTGTTAGGTTTGTTGGTGGAGTCTTGGGTTCAGAAATTGGGGTTTTTGTTGTGCAACCGCAATTTCTCTTCCTCTAAGGCTTGAATCTCTAGTTTTTGAGCCATAGTAAAGGCCTCATCAAATGTGCAGAAAGTTTGAATTTGGAGGGTAGGAGAAATGTGCTTAGCGTAGGCCCGCGTAAAGAGTTTGATAAGTTTGGCCTGAGGAAAGGCATAAGTAATTTAGTTGATAAGGCCCCGCCATCGTCCAACGAAATCTGCGATAGATTCATCTTTAAATTGTTGGATGGCATAGGTCGGTGATAGATACTTTCTTAGCAATGTTAATGGAGAAATGATCTAAGAAAGATTGGGCTAATTGGTTAAAAGAGAAGATTGAGTGTCTTTGGGTTAAAGCACTGTACCACTCCAAGGTAGGTCCTGATAAGGACATGGGAAAGGTGCGAGTAGTAAGGCATCGTCATGAGAAGTCAGATAGCAGGCATGTCTAAATGATCGCAAATGTTGTTGAGGATCCTCCTTACTATTAAAACGAGTGAATTTTGGTAATTCCCATTGAGGAGGATATGAATGAAGGGGGACAGAAGGATGAATAGGCTCTTGACAAACTTGCTCGTATGTCAGGGTGTTATGGCTTCCTAAAACAGAAGCCTCCAGATTTTGCATTTTGTCCATCATTTGTTTGATTAAATCAGTGGTTGGATGAGATGATGGTGTGGTTGCCATAAACGGAGGGGGATTGGGCCAAGGGCCACCACTAGACAACGGTGGGGTTAAATGTTGATAAGGTATTGAGGATGAATATGTTGAGGCAACCAAATAGGGATGTCCTATATAAGATGTTGAAGTCACTAGATACGTGTGTGGGAATGAAAAGGTGGGCGGAGCTTGAGAAGGAAAGCTTGTGTGAATAGGTGGCAGAGAGCAAGTTATGAAAGGATTAGTCTGCGAGAGAGACAAGGTAGAAGTAGTTAGTGGTAATGATACGTGGGGCCCCAGATTAACAAAAGGAAAGCCAATCTATGTCGTAAGAACCTCGAAGTTATTGAGTTGGGTGACGGGGCTAAAGATGAAGAAGGCAAGGTGGAATTATCGGTGGAGAGGGAGCTAAATGAGTAGCTATACTAATAGGCATGCAATAAGGAGTTGACCATCGGGTGTACGGTCGGGGGCATGAGACAAATAGTACTTGTATGACACTAGGATTAGCGTCCAAAAAATTTACAAATTCCTTATCTCCTACAGGATTTTGGGAACCTCGTTGGTGTCCCTAGGATTCCCAGGAGGATGTGAAGGGGGTGATTTAGGCAAAGGCATGGAGCAGGCATGTGAAACCATTACTGCAGCTTGTTTCTAAGTGATAACACCCATGGACAAGGGTACACAGCAGGATGCAATCTATCAGGAACAGAAGCAACAACAAAGTGTTGGAATTGGTAGGTTGCTGGTTTTGGGAACTGTGAGAGACAGTAACCGATATCGGTCAGGTAACCGATGTCGGTTAGACTATAGCCGACGTCGATAGGTTAACCGATGTCAGTCGAATAGGACTGGTGTAAGAATCTGTAGGAAGTTTTTGATTTGGAGTTAACGGTGCTTAGTATGCCTACCAAACTATTGTGAAGTGATCACAGAAAACAGTGTATGACAGAGAAACAAAACCAGAAACAAGTAAGATGCACAAGCAAATTAACAAACTAACCCTAGGATTAGTTTTAATCACTTTGGGCTTATGCCTTAGACGCAAGATGATGTCAATCCTAAACGAGAAGACTCAGGGAAATGTCAAGTTTGTTTTGGCTTATAAGGTTACCTCAATCGGGTGAAGGAATACCACGAAAAAGGGGGTGTTTGAGCTGTTGTGTTAATTATGATGTGATTCGGTATGTGTTGTGCAGTGAAAGTAAGATTAATTTCTTGTCAATACCGTGGATATCACCCCCACGTGTATGACCTGTTACTTAATCTACGTTCACTAGAATTGAAAACAACAAGCAAGAATGTGATGCAAGTGTTTTAAACCCAAATCGAAGATGATATTCGATGAAACAAAGAAGATGACTTTCACTAATGCAAAAAAAAATGTGAAAGCAAGACAAATTATTTTACCAAAAGATAACAAAATATCTTGTGAATATTTTAGAAGAAGAAAATAGGAAGTGTGCTCCCTATGTGAAAGCAAGCAAGAAACAAAGAAACCCAAAATGGGTCCCACCGGGCGTGCCAAAATGTTTCACACAGAAATGCTTCCATTCCTGGAATAGAGTTGCTTCTATCCTTTCATTCCTTTGAGAAACAGATAAGGGTTAGGGCTAGGAGGAATACCTATTGAATGTTGAGAGGGTGTGCGCGTACTGTAGAGAGAGATCAGATCGATAGCAAAGAACTCCTTTTTGTTATGGGAAGGACTACTGCAAGTGAGAATACAAGACCACCATATTCTAATTAGACAATAAATGAGGAACTGCCTTGGGTCCAGGAAGTATTAAACTTCCTTTCGAATGTGATCAGTTCCCTGCTAATATGAATTAACACAAATTCTAACAAAGAAGCTATTACCAAATTACAATTTAATTGCCTTGTTAAAATAATAGAGGAAAGGGCTAATTTTGGTTTTGAATCACAAGTGATCGATGCGATCACATCACACGGCATCTTGGTTTACGCTAACCGATATCGGTAGGGAAAGTGGTTTAGGGGCTTTTAGTGAAGGTTGGTAATAGGGTGGCTATGGTGTTTATAAGGCTATTTAGGTGATTGGGGATAGGTAATGGGGTGATGGAGAAGACTCAGAGAGTATGGGGGCTGTTCTTGGGGGCAATGTAGGGGTAGAGGAATGGCAGTTAGATGGAGGGTGTTACCGGGTAGTAGATCTAAGAATAGACTTGTAATTACTGTGATTCAGAAATCCAAGAAATGTTATTAAAAGAACATGTAAGACACTACTTACTAGTTCCTGATGAAGATACAGGTTCAAGGACTGTGATAACGAAGGCAGGGCTCAGGTAGGATGATCGGACAATCAAAGATGAGCTATCTTCTCTCCCAATGCTGAGATGAGTGTCACTGGGCTCTGGTTACTCAGTTGCAGTCTTGGGCTTGATGTCCTCCTCTATAAACTCTTCTCTTTCCTTCACTTGTCTCTGCTCGGCCAAGTGAATTCTTGATCCTTTCAATCAATTCCCGATTCGATCAATGAAAATCCAACCCTTTGTTTTTGGTTGGGGGAGGTCATTCAGAGGAACTAATGGCGTTTACGTAACCGACGGTGGTCGAGTAGGAACCGATCTTAGTTAAGTCAAAGTGGGCTATTTTTAGTAAAATAGCCAACTTTCCCTCCTTTTCTCCCAAGGAATTAGTTGTGGGCTTGGTCAAGTCATTATTAGGTTGATTTTAGTGTGGGTGAGGAGTAATTAGTCATGGGTGTGGATGTAGACCAAGTTATAGGTCTTAATTAGGTTAATTTAGGAATAGGACTAGGTCATGATGAGGTGGCAAAATGAGGTGGTAGGTTTGGAGATGTGGATTTATCTATTATAAGGTAATTAATAAATAATTTTGTAAGGTTTAGGTGATGAGGCTAGGTTGCAAAATAAGATGCGGGGCACGGGGGTCGTAAGACACAAATTTGGTGTCTACTCGACTCGATAGGAGTTAGGGGAGCTTACGAGGAATTGAATTGTAAAGGTCAAGAATATGATCGAGACATCAGACCAGCCAAGTTGGTAAGGGGTAAGGGCCTATGTCACCTAATGGCTGAAAATTAAGACTAAGAGGTACCTAAAGATAAAGTCGATCACGTTGATGGAGAGAAAAATGAACTGGAGAAAATAGATTCTTTACCTATGGTTCTATTCGTCGAGAACCAATGATGAATGGTATTCTGACATCACGTTCTTTCTCATCTATGGAGAGTGTCCAACTCACCTAACCACTAAGAAAAATCAAGCGGTAAAGCTCAGAGCTGCAAGATATGTCATATGGGATGATGGATTGTACAAACATGGAATTGACGGTGTTTTCCTACGATGTGTTGATAAGCCGCAACAGATAAAATTGTTGAAGAGTTTTCACGACTCAACCTATGGTGGTCACTTCTCCTCATTAGTGACAACACATAAAATCATTTGGGCCAGGTACTACTAGCTGACACTATTTTAGGATGCAGCTACCTGGGTAGCAAAATGTGAACTTTGCCAACAGTTCATTGGCAAACCAAAGCTAGATGCATTTCCCCTCAGGCCCGTCATCATTAACGAACCATTCAGAAAATGGGGAATTGACTTCATTAGATCACTCCATCCTCAATCGATTCTTAGAAATAGTTACATCCTAACAACAATGGACTACTTCACAAAATGGGTGGAGACCATACCATCAACATGCTTACTCCGAATTTGTTTGTAACTTCATCAAGGAAAATATTATTGTGAGATTTGGCATTCCACACAAAATCATTGTTGATAACACTTCCAACTTCTCTTCATGGGAAGTAATTCATTTTTTTTATGGATACGAAATAACCTTAGCTCATGCCTCTGATTATTATCCTCAAGGAAATGGTTAGGCAGAATCCAACAACAAGAACCTAGTGACTATCATACGAAGCTAGTTGATGAAAACCAGCGGTCCTAGCACAAGTCATTGTATGATGCTTTGTGGGCGGATCGTATCACTCCAAATATATCTCTTGGCATGTCACCTTTCCAGGTGTTGTATGGGATTGATGCTGAAATACCTATTTCTATAGAACTTCCTGCTCTGCGCTTGGCTCGAGAAATTAAAGATGAAACTTTTCAGAATTATCTTGAAAAGAGAATTATGTACTTGACTGAACTTGAAGAAAATAGAGTAAAAGTGTTAAAAAGATCACTAAATATCATAATCAAGTTAAGATTGTTCAACCAGAGAAAGCAAAGCAGAGAGATTTACGAGTGGAAGACCTTGTTCTTACGTGGGACAAATGAAGAGAACCAAAAGGTATGCACAAAAAGTTTGACTATCTTTAGAGAGGACCATACAAGATCAAATAGCTCAATGGAGAGAATAGATTCTATCTCTCATATCTAGACGAAAACAATCTCCCACTTTCCTATAGGGGCAACACCTAAAGATCTTCAGGAAGTAGAGCTTGCTCTCTTCTTTATACTGATTTGCTTTCATTGTGTGTTTGCATCATATTTGTTGTGTGTTCCCTTCCTTCCCTTTTTGGTCGCCCTTATTTTTGACTCTCTGTAACCCAATGGATAGGTACATGTAAATCTGGAATTCTCTACCCTTAATTTTCACTTAAAAATAGTCCCCAAGAAGAGCTAGCTATTATCCCACAAAATTGACAAGGGAAATTTTGTAGGTAACCATAAAAAAATTCTTTTTGATCCCCCAGGAAAGTCTGTTGATGTTTGAAATGGCCTAAGACTCCCTTCTGAAAATCAAGTTTTTTAGAACTTAGCCATTTTCAGTTGTTTTCAACTAGGTGCAAGAAATGTTGTGTCAACATCATGAAATGTTTGCCCTTTGAAAACCCTTTGGTGCCGGAAATTACATGTCAACATCATTAAACATGCACCTAGAATGTGTGTTAAGGTGTTAAAAGCATCATGTCAACATCAAAACATGTGTGCTTAAGGTGGGGGAATTTTTTTGTTGACATCAAGAAATATGCGCTAAGGCGCTGAAAGTATTATGTCAATGCTACCAAACTTGTGCCAAGGTGCATTTAAACCTGTGTCGACACTCTAGAAAGTGTGCTTAGAAGAAAGTTGGTGGAATAATAAATGCCAATTTTTTTATATATAGGCACTCGACACCTGTCATTTTCATGATTTGAAAATTGTGAAAAGTGTTTCCTCTGTGCCTGTAAGCTATCCTTGTCACCCCACATGCTATTTTTTTGAGCTTGTGGACCCCAAAATAATCCTTCATCCTTTATAAATCCAGTAATTGGTTTTGTCATTCTTGTTGTTTTTGTTTTTGTTGTAGGTTTTAGGTTTGTTATGAATAAAAAGGATCAAATCCACAAATGAGAAACCTAAAAATCCATAACCAACTGGAAGCCCCTTTTCCTCTCCTTCTAGATCTACAAATCTGGAAGGCCCCTGCCTTTGAAAAAACCCAAGGCCTTTTTCCTTCTTCCTATCTTGTTAAAAACCCTCTCTTTACCATTTGAAGAAACCAAAAGAGAAAAGGAATCAGAGGATTTAGAAAAATCATGGAAAACCTTGGCACACTATTTTTCCCTATTGCACCCCCATAGTCACACCTTAATGCACTTTGTCCTTGCTTGCAACACAACGTAAATCCATGCCTAGATTAAATAACACTTAGCATTTTTTGTAAGTGCACAAGCACATCATGCACAACATCAACATTAGATGTTGTGTGCTCCAAATCCGTGCCAAGTATTTTTCTTTGGCGCATTAATTTCCTTTGCAACATCTTCTAAGATTGTGCCTTAGGCACACTTAAAATCCATGCAACATAGGCATTTCCAACACCCCACTAAAGTAAGTTTCCTAAGGCACAAGCGCATTTTCCTTGACATCAACATGACATGTTGTATGTTGTAAACCCGTGCCTTGCACTTTTCCCTCAACGCTACCTACGTCACATGCAACACTCATCAAAAGTGCATCCTTTATAACCTGAGTGCAACTTTTCTCCTATCAACACTGGCACACCTTTTTCCATGTCAACATCCTCAAAAGTGCGCCCAACCTTTTTAAGCCTCTGCAACATGCTATGAACTTGCGCCTTACGCCCTAAGCCTTATAATTGCTCATTCTTCTTTCTACAAGATTTTATTATGGATAACATGATGGTTGACATGGCTCTTCTATGTTGGACCTCCTTGATTCTCCTTACAGAACAACAACAACCATCCTCAAGCTCACACATGTCTTCATCAAGCAAAAAGCCAACAAAGTCTAAAGGAAAAGCAAAGTTGACAGAACAAGAGATGAAGTACAAATATCAGAAAGTTAGGATGCCTGACTCATACGTAGAGAGTGATCTTGACATCAGAGACTCCGAGTTGGGACATATTGATATGGATGACTTCTGGGTGAGGACCAATCAGGAAACTAGTGGCCCATGGATGAACAAACTTGTGGGTAGTGGATTGCACCTTGTAGGTGGTTTGCCGAGAAGTGTCCTGTGAATAATGAATTTATCATGTTGGTTTCCCATTACTACAACAAGGACACTAGATGTGTCGAAGATAAGGAAGGAAAGATGATCATCGACCTCACAGCCCATCACTTTGAAATAACCCTGGGCATTCCTCATCATAGGAAATATGTCACCATAAGTCTAGAAGACTGCAAGAAAGCATGGGACGACAATGAGGAAAAATGCATGCAAATGATGAACGATCTCTATCTTAAGAAAAAAAAGTTGGTGAGTAGATGGCCATAGACCATCCACCGCAGTGACTTCAATGAGGAAATGAGTGATACAATCACATTCCTGAATAGAGTATTTGTGCTTCCTGATGCCCATTATTTCCATAAATGGATGTTGGGGTACTTAGAGACCATGAGCAAGAATATTCTTGATCAGCATTTTGGCTGGAGGAAATCATCAGCGACACCATCTCCCAGCAGCTTCAACAGGTCTTAACAACTGGGAAGTTCTATATGAATTCCTATGTTGTATACGCTATAACATCAGCGAGAGATTTTGTAGGCCTAGCTCAGAATGGGGTATGTCCCTAGGTCAAAATATATGAATAGTACCAGAGCTCATGCTTGAGAATAACATCCCTAGTCTCAAAAATCAATGACACCTTATTTTATGAGGTGATAAATTTGATAAGACCAAACATGAGACATGGTCGAACTAGCCCAAGTGTAATTGCCACTACGAAGAAGTGGGGAGCATTGTTCACACAATTCCCCATAGTCACATATATAAGGGCTATGAATTTCAAAGGTGAACTAACAAACCTACCAAGGTATGCAGGGCCCAAGCTAATCCTCTTGGAGTTGTCAAGGTAACTGATCACTTACAAGGAGAGGTGTAGGAAGACAAAGAAAGGAGTAACCCCATTCCCCCTTACAGTTGGCCGATACACCTGTAACACACTTGCCAAAGATCAAGAAATGTATGATGAGCTTGAATTGCTGAATCTAAAGCACAAATTCCCAACAAGGCCCATCTTCAATTCCTAAAGTTGCCTCCCAAAGTTAAAAATTATTCCATCCATGTTCCTAAGATCGAGTACATCTACATCGACTCCGACACATGAAATAGATATCGTGCAAAAGGATCACTCCACGGTGGCTCTGGATGAGATCATTCATTATGTTGTAGCCATCATTCCAAAGGGATGTAAAGAGACTGATCAAGATATTGATCAGTTTTATCTTGATATAGATGGGGATGATTGGCCATTCACAGAGGTTGATAGAGCCAAAGCACTGAAGACCATTCAAGAAAGGGTTAAACCCACGTTGTAGCGCACCAAGCATTGGTGCAAACAGAATGGTCTCACCTACCTTGGAGTAGATTTCACTACTTCTCCTTTAGGTAGAGCACCTCTAAGGATGACCAGGCATCGAAAGGAAAAGGAAAGGATAAGGAGGGAGAACCAAGAAAATAGGAAGAAACTCCTAAAAGCCCTCCTACTACTTCTGAGAAGCAAGTGGTCGACCTGGTGTCTCTAGGTAAAGAAGAAGAGACCACTAAAGTTTCAATGGATACATCCACTCAGGATGTTATCATAGCTACAACTACTGAGGTACCCACCATTCCTTCTTCCACTCCTCCTCCCCTAGTCATTCAAGCATCTATTCCTATGGATGTGTCTTCTCCCCTTCCTTCTTCCCTTCCATCTCCCACCTCTTCCATTTTCTCCTCTCTCGTGGATCTGTCACCTAGTGTTCCCTCCATCCCATTATAGATCCCTTCTGTCTCCATGACCTTTTCTTCTCCTGTAGTAACTCCAGGCCCCACAAGTAGTAGCACATTAGACTCCTTGTTGATTCCATAACCAAGTGTCTCAATGTTATTCCCTGTAGCCTCTTTAGTTGCTTCCCCTTTCACCCCTGTTTCCTCCTCTATTCCCTCTACTCCCACTCCCATAAGTCCAAGCTGGATTTCTAACCATCTGAGCCAACACAAGAGAAAGGTTCCCATCACACCCATGGACTTCTCCATCATTCTGAAGAAGGGACCCAAGAAGCAGAAAGCAATAACTCACTTTTCAAAGAGCACTTCGGTGGAGAGAGTCATGGAGATTGCATATCCAGATCCCACCAAAGAAAATAAATATTGTCTCCTATAGACTTTACAGTGACCCAAGTCACGATGGGAACCTCATCTAAAAGCCTACAAGGAGAGGCCTTATCTGTAGTAGATGCTCTTTACAAGAATCTTCACGAAGCAAAAGAGGAGAAGAGAATACTCAAGGAACAGAATAAACATCTTCTCCAAGCATTACAGAGAATGGGTAATGCTCCTCCTATGACTGCCGCCAAACCTACTGAAGTTCTTAGTTAGGATAAGATTAATGAATATGCTAAGATTGGCAAACAAGGAGTGGAAGTATCCTCCTAGATAGAGTGAATCCTTAGAGATAGTGAGGAAATTATCAAGAAATTCAGAGTGCTCTACTAGGATATAGATCAGGCAAATAAGGAGCTATAAATAGTAGCAATCTCCCTCTCTAAGGAGTTGCACAATGCTAGGTTGCAACATGAAACATTCCAAGCAATGGCTAACTGCTCTTCCGATGACCTATTAAAGGTCAGTGTCATCGATCGCCCGTGAGCACATAATAAAGCTCTTGTCACTTTAGATTATCAGGTTGATCAAATGGAATATATCCTAGAGAGGATAGATAAAATCAAGGATGAAGCCCTAGATGCATGATTCAACATGGAGCAGATAGTTACAAATATGTCTCCAGGGATGCTCAGTGAATCATTCACCTTGAGGGAAGTAGACGATACATTTCAGCACTTTAAAGCTATCATCACCAAAGGATTAGAACAAGAGGTCACTTTTGACCGAGAATCAATCAATAACCTTCTGGCTTGCCGCAATTTCATTGGCTTCTTGATCAAAGCATGTGAGGAATACACCAGGTTACTTGACAAGCTCAAGAATGAAAAAGAAACTTGTGAAGTCATTGGTAACCATTTCAAAGGTCCAAATCATAATCAACTTCAGAAAATGATCAATAATTTTACGGAATACCGATATGAGTGTCACATCGCCTCTCCCGATCAGAAGCAAGACACTCCATTTAAGAAAAGAGATGATGAGGAGTAGTTTCTCCTCATGTGTACACTTTGATCAATTTTGTAAAAATATTTAAAAAGTATGTTGGCATTTATGATGACATCATCCATGTTTCATCATGGGATGTTGCCATCCAAAACTTGCCCAAAGTCAACTTTTGACTTTTTAGATATTTTGTAAATAGTGGTTGGTTTGTTTTTGTCTTCTTCCTTCTTCTCCTTCTATAAATACTAGAATACTTGTTGTATTCTAGGTGGACATTTTTGTATGAAAAAGAAGTGAGGAGAGAAAGACTTTGTACTTTCTTGTATCAGAAGAAATATTAATACATATGCTTAGACTTTGTGCTCAATATATGTGTTATTTGCATCAGATCTTTCTTAAGTTAGATCTATGTTTTTATTTTGTTAGATTCATTCCTATTATCGTCATATGTTCATCAATATTGCTTTATTTGTTTATGCAAGTAAGTTTGGCTCTATTTACTACCAACCCAAAGCATAAACCTTTTGACCTTTCTATCTTAGAGTTCATTTATTTTCTTCCTTCGTGATCTATCTTACTCCATTCCTTTCCTCCTATCTTTCTATTCATTTTTGGAACTACCTCTACTAGGATGAGATTCCAAACCCCCTAAAGTTAGAATAGTGTAGATTTGCACAGATTCTTGCTTGATAGATTAGCAATAAACTAGTTTTACTTTGATATCTCAAAGAGGGTCTATGTCTTTCATACTGTTGGCCTCTTTCCCCATGACATGCCTAATTGATGATTTTCAAACTAATAGGACCAAGGGAGTGTGACCCAAATTTTATGTCTACATTTTCCCCTTTCTCATGTAGCTCATATTGGTAAGCGATGTTGAAAAAAATAAGGAGTCGATGTCCCTGTATATATAGAGGTTAGGTTTCCTCAAGTAGGGGTAAGGTGACCCCCTCAAACTATGAACCAATAAGGTTGTAAAAGTATTCGGGAGTGGTTTGATAAATAGGTGATTCATGAAATTGAGGGTGAGTAGATAAGGGTATGGAAATTGGGGTAATGGGTAATGGTCATATTGGGTAATGGGTAATGGCAATTGAACATACACACAAATATAAATTATGATACGGTACCGGGAGGAAGAGCTTGCAAACTCTACATTGTCAAAAAGGAAATAGGTTTATCCAAATAAGTTTTAAGTTATTCGGTATCTAAGGTATAGGATATGGTCATGAAGCACAATGAGGTCTAGTGTAGGAACAAGTAATAGTTTTTATTTCATTGAATAAAAGGTATGGTCGGGATAAACATCATGTCATTAGGCAAGGTAATGTCATTAGGCTAAACAACACGGGTAACAACATGACAAGGTATAACAAGTACACAAATTCAAATATCATAAATGGTGATTCGGGTCGTGGTATGTAGGTCATGGTGGAGTCTAGGTCCTTTAGGCGGGTTGAGTGTAGGTGAGTTAGGCATGGTGGATTCAAGGTTCAAGTTTCAAAGTCATGTAGGTATGATGGAGTCATGTTTTTCACGTTTTATTTAATTTGCAAGTTATTAGTAGTATGGAAAATAAATGATTATGTATATGTATGTTATGGTGTAAATTTCCAAATATTTGATATCATGGAAATGTGAAATGATTGATGTATGATATGGTGATGTTTTAAAATTGTAGGTATGTATGTTTTTATGATTTTTAATTTCCCTGTTTTGTGTAAAATGGAAAACTCACTAAGGTAGAATGTGAATATAAAGGGGGAAAATTTGTTAGGGGGAAGAGTGGCCAAGCTAACCTCCAAGGGCCCCATGCCCTCGAAGTCTTACCAACATATCCCTGGTGAAAAGGGGTCTTAGGCCGATGTAGTTCTCCCATAAGCTAGGGAAAAATATGATGAGGAGAGATGAATGGGTTAGTAGGTTATAGGCATGATTGAGTCTAGGTCATTTAGGCAAAGTTGATTTTAAGTCATATAGGCATGGTTGAATTTAGGTCAAATAGGCATGGTTGAGTTTAGGTCATTTAGGCATGGTTGAGTATAGGTTGAATAGGTATGGTTGATTTTGGTGGAAGAGGAATTCCTGTAATGTAGGTGTCAAAAGTCTTGTCTTGTGAAGGAGGATTAATAAGTAAGAAAAAGGTGAATGGTAAGAGGAGACAAAAATCCTTCTAACTGGTAAAAACCATTACAATTCTACCATACCAAAGATTGTCTTACGAATATAAAACCATAAAGGCGTTGCATGATTGACTATTCTAAGTGTGAATAAAGTCACATGATCATGAAATGTTGCATTTGTGGTACATACCTTGAGTAGGAAAAAGACTAGAGAGGAAAGGCAATGAGGTGGAAGAAGTTGTTTTAGCATAATCTACTATGTCGGATAAAATGCCTATTTGGAAAGAGACCCAAGATCAAAATAGGAAAGTCCATGAAAAAAATAGAATGATCAATGTGGGAAGTCTATGTGGGATGAGTAAGGTATCTCCTTGAGTTCTTCGTGAAGTTGATTGATGCAGGAAGCTTCAGAATATTTTTATTTTATTTTATTTTTGTAGGAATAGTCTTCTTTTTGTGATAGACTATGTACAATATGGCTAGCTTTGTATAGATGTCCTTCAAGGAGAAGTCTATTTATAGTGGAAAGATAGAGAGATAGATGCCCATTTTGAGGAGTCATATTTTTGTTAGAAGTTTGACTCAAGGAGTTTGAATCTAAAAAATCCCATATATTATTTTTGAATTTATTTTTGACTTTTAGGTCATGGAAAAGACTATAGAGAAGTGTAGGCTTCTTTTATGAAGACAAAACCATAACACAAAGGGGTTAGATATGAAAGAAAGGTTTTGAGTGACGAAAAACCATGGGATTCCATCCTGAAAAGGAAAATAATTATCCATGAGAATCATGCCATGAGTAGAGTCATGGTACTCATATTGAAGATAAGGCTGAAAGGTGATAGGTAATCACATGATTCTTGTTTAGTCATTGTTCCTTAAAATAGGTAAGTGGAAGGTGAATGGTGCTCAAGGGATAAGCACTTAATAGACATAAGGTAATCTACGACTTGATTCAATAATATAATGGTCAAATATGCAAGGCATTGAGGGACTTGAGTGAAGACAAATAATAAGCACCTAATCCATAGGTATGAGTAATGATATAGGGTATAAGCTAATTAGGAGAAAACTTGTCCCATTTACTTTTCTCCACTTTGGTTACATGTTTATTTTCCTTCAGGACAAGGTCACCGACCTTGAAGGTTTGTTCATGCACGTGTTTATCATAGTCATGTTTGATATGTTTTTGGTATATTTGGAGGTGATCAAGAGCATTTAGATGACACTCATCTAATAACTAAAGTTGTGCCAAACAATCTTGGAAAAAATCATCATCATTGAGCATATATTTAAGTGAGATACAAAGAGATGGAATTTGGAATTTTAGAGGAAGGAAAACCTTTGTACCATATACCAAAGAGAAATGCGTGACAATAGTTGAGGTAAAAATACTAGTGCAATAATCCCATAAGGAAAAATGAATGTGTGTGTGCCAATCCTTTCCAGTATCATAAATCAATTTCATAATAATTTTGTTTAATGTTTTGTTGTTTGATTTAACTTGGCCATTTTTTTAAGGATAATAAGGTGAAGAAAAACTAAGTTATATTCGAAGGCATCACAGAGTTTCTATAGGGTTTTGTTTTTGAATTATTTTTGTTATCAATGATGAGGCGGTGATGGACACCAAAGCAAAAAATGATGTGATGGTTGATGAATTCACATATTTTCTCAGTTTTTGTAGAAATAAGAGGTAAAATTTCAACTCATTTAGTGTAATAATCAGTAGCGGTTATGATACATTGATGGCATTGGGAAGAATGAGGGTTGATCTATCCGAAAAGATCCAAACTCCATTGAGAGAAAGGCCAAAGGTATGGTGCAACTTGTAAGGCATGATTGGGGGTGTGATGAAGATTAGCATGTTGCTGAAATTTGACATAATGCTTTACATAGTCAGAACAATCATGGTTTAGGGTTGGCCAATAATAACCCAGGCATAGGATGAGCTTAGCAACAACTAAGCCATTAAAGTTACCCCCACAAATCCCACAATGAACTTCCTTGATGTTGTATGTAATTTTAGAAGTTGTAAGGCATTGTAAGAGGATAACATCAAAACCATATTTATAAAAAAGAACACCCATGATGACATAGCAAGAGACACTTTTGAGATAGGCTCGTTGTCTATTATGAGTAAGATATGGAGGTGGAATGGAAATGGAAAGGTATTCAACAAACTACTTATACCAAAGGTCACATGGGTCAGTTTCAATGGTTTCTACAAGGTTGATGTCTCGAAATAGATAAGAGGGTGATTGCAACCTTTGTACTGTGACAAATATTTTCGAGTAGGAGGAAAAGTGGGGATTTGAGAAGTAAGACATGTCATATTATATGCATATTTATTAGTAGAATATGGGGTGGTTTAAAGTTCATAACAGTCAAAGGTAGTCAAAAGTATGTTAACATGATGCTTATAATTTTGAAGTATCTCGTTACAACACTGGTATATACCATTAACTTGGTTCACAACTAGTTGATATTCACCATAGATATTAATCAATTTAACATTCAAGGTTATGTCATTTTGAATACCTAACACAAGTGCTTCATATTAGGTGATATTATTAGTATAATCAAAATCGAGTTTTAAAGATAACAACATAGGCTCACTATCAAGAGGGATGAGGATAACTATGGTACCAAACCCACATTAACATTTGGAACCATCAAAGAATAATTTCATCTAGTAAATGGTATCATCCAAAGAGAGGTTAGCGATAGATTCATCAAGGAAATAAATGTTAGAGGATCGATTTACGGATAGATGTGCACCTATGAGTTGTTCGGCAATTATTTTTCCTCCGATATATTTTGATGGGTGAATTCAAGATTTAGTCTACAAGAAACATGAGCCAATGTGAAGCATGTTGATGTTGGTAAGGCTTAGTGTACATGTAATGTAAGGGGTTAGTATTGGTGACAAAAAGGTTTTTGGTTGAGTAGGTAATGGTGAAATTTAGTGATGAGAAAAAAATAAGGCTAAGTAGAGTTTTTAGTGTGAGTATATCTAGTTTCGTAGTCTAAAAGTGTATGTATTATATAATAAATCACTTTCTCCCTATGGTTCTCATCAAGATGAGTGAGTATGACACCTAGGGAATGATTAGTAGTAGAAATGTAAAGGTAAAATGGTTGGTCGTATTTAGGGGGAATGTGCACATGTGGTTAGAGGAGGTATTGTTTTAAGACACTTTGAAGGCTTTGTTGCATTCATCATCCCATTTGAAGGAGATTCCCTTTTTTAGGAGATGATGAAAGAGATGGAAGTGGTCGGAAAGCTACCAATTAAAGTGATAAATAGATTGTAACTTGTCTTGCAAACTATGAAGTTGATGAAGGTTAGTAGGTGGAGGAATTTTGAGAATAGCTTTGATTTTAATGCGATCAAATTCAATGCCACACAAAGAAACAATAAAACGAAGGATATTTCTAGTGAGAACAATGAAGACACCCTTTTTAGGTGTAAGGTGAACATATTATTTGATTAGGCAGTAGAAGATGACCTTAAGGACCTGTAAGTTGTTCGGCCTAAGTTTTGGATTTGGCAAGAAGATCGTCAATGTAATCTTCCAATATGTGATGCATAATATCATGAAAGATATAAGTAATAGCCTATTGATATGTATAACTAGCATTTTTGAGGTGGAAGGGCATGACATGATAATAGAAGGTTCCCAAGGAGTGATGAAGGTGGTTTTTGTTGATATTTTGGGGTGATTAATATATGCTTATAGCACGAGAAGCTGTCCATAAGGGATAAAATCTCATGGTCAGCGATGAGATCAACTAGTTAGTCAATACTAGGTAGAGGAAAGTTCTATTTGGGGAGAGATAAGTTAAGGACATGGAAATTTGTGAAAATGTGGAGTCCCCTATTAATTTTGTTAGAGGAATGATGTTAGAGATCCATTGGGGATAATAAATGGGTAGGATGAAGGAAACTAAAAGAAGGTATTGGAGTTATTCTTTGACAAGAATGGAAATGTGAGGATGTATTTTCCATAGCTTGTGCTTCATGTTTTTGGCCTCACGAATAGTTATGATATTGTGTACCATAATGTTTGGGTTAATACCAAGCATATAAGTGTAGGACCAATAAAAAGTGTTGCTATGATCCTAGAGTAAAGAAGTAAAATCTTCATGTTCAAGAACATATAAATATTTTCCTATTTTTAGAATATGTGGGTCATCCTAAGTGTGAATATAATGTAGGGTTAGGGTCTTATTACTTTATAAAGGGTTAGGCTCCAATAATGAAAAATTCATGGAAGATGGAAGTGGGGATCCTCGACTTATTGTAACATCCCCATTTTATACCTTAGAACAAGTGAATTTTTTTTTTTTGATAATTGCATCCTAGTTCTATATACATAATTTAGAACTCACAAATCAAATAACCATTCATATAACAGACAACCATATGCAGCTGTAATGACTCGGATTACTTCCGATCTATTCATTCCATGACTCGGTAATCTACCGATCTATTCATGAGTAATAAGAGTTGGCGTTATTACTTAACCCTTCACTCTTGTGGTTCTCTTCCTATTCTAGGATTCAGAATGCTCCTGTCAAGGAACCTAACTGAATAATTGTTACCATTATTCATCGGCATCTCATCCCTTAGACTAGGTGAATTAGGACAACGCAATCAGTAGCTTGTGATACTTTGGCCAAAGATTTGAAACATACTGTTTATGTCTCGTATTCCTTAATGGCATACTTGTCAATCTAGAATACATCCTTCACCCCATTCTTATGTTATATAGAATGTCCTACACTGACTACTCTCAGTCCTTCCTTTCACAAACGAATCACTCGGAGGCAGATTATCAAGGTGATAATGTTATATGGATGCCCATGAGGGTTAGGGATATGGTGACATACTGGTTCAACCTTGATGTTCAACCAGTGTGTCATGATACCCCGAATCTCCTAGGCAGCCTTATAACATGACCACGTTCTTAATCAGACCCTGAGTAACTCATGCGAGATCAAAGTGTAAATCTTAGTGATCAATGCAAAGGGTGTTGTAACTTCGAGAAGATCCTAATCTTCTCGGAGGTACAACCCTGCAGTTGACTCGTGTTGTCAACCTTTAAATCCACCTCAAAAAGATCTACTTAACAACATGCGTTACGCACTTTAGTTTAAATTACTTTAAAGAATTTTCCCTAAGGTTAGCCTTTCCCGATCCTTGGATTCTTCGTCTTAAGAAGACCCTCCTCTATAAAACCCATTACATGGTAGAGGTATTAAGGTCAAGCTCTCGTCAAGGAGTCATTAGAGTACACCTGATTCTAAAATAACAGAATTGGACAATATCTCATAACCTTTAGTTGAGATTGCCATCTGAACACCATTTGATTTATATCAGTTCTCTTAACTGAAATTATATCATACTTATTAGTATAAGGATATAAATGATTAAGAATCCAATTAAGTGTTGTCCTGTCATAATCAAGACTAGGGATCAGTAATTTAATTCAACTTGTTTAGTGTTCTGCTTAGGCTCAATTTTAACCTATCTTCTAGAAAGATAATTATTTAAATCCAATATTGCTTTCGCTTAGAACAATAAGATCTGCTAAACACTCATATGAATTCAACCACATTTCTTGTAAGCTTTCATTGTCAATCACAAAAGCATCCAAATTATACAATGGTAACAATGCCCCTTCGTTACATAAACCGAAGAAGGTCAACTATCAGAATGAGAATACAACACATAAGTATCAAACACTTATTTCCATTCCTTTCAAAATTATACAATTACATTTTATGCAAGCAACATACTTGATACAATGCTTAATGGAAAAGAAACATCTTTTCACATATAGTACATTTATAAAATCAAGCTGTAATTCATTTTAAACAATTAAATAATCTGATCATCCTATCAGATCTCGCATTGCTTTTACCACTTACGGAAACCATCTCGCAAAATAGTCAACATGAGTCGAGTTCAATGAACCGAGCATGATAAGAACTAACTTTTAAAACAATTGCAATCCATCAATTGTTTTCATTAAACACCTACTGTTTAAATGATATCAATAATCCAAACAAGTAAACATGATTTAGACTATTCCTTTGTAATCCAAAATGACTACGATTATGTAACTCTATCATATTATGAGAATAGTCCTAAACACTTCTCAAATATTTCATCGAATATTAAGAATCAAGGACGAATGTATACAAAAAATCATTGAATCCAAAATCACAACATTCAAGATCGTTTCATTCATCCAAAAGGAAAATATCATAACGATTCGCAATTCCACCAATATGTTACAAAACAATTCCCACTGTTAGACAGATA
This sequence comes from Taxus wallichiana var. yunnanensis, assembly GCA_018340775.1. Taxonomy (NCBI): domain Eukaryota; kingdom Viridiplantae; phylum Streptophyta; class Pinopsida; order Cupressales; family Taxaceae; genus Taxus; species Taxus wallichiana. The sequence continues at coordinate 764,764,627 of CM031242.1, read as the reverse complement.
TCAACAAATATTAAAATAAAAGAAGAGAAAGAACCAAATCATTCATACTTCCTTTCACATAAGTTCATTACTGTACTGTCTACACATATGAAAAACATTCACCCAGTATGTATATGAACAAGTCCGACAAGCCACAAGAAGGATCATTGTTTTAAATCAAGAAATAAAACACAACAAAACTCCTGTACAACAGCTAACACATCAACAATCCCATATATCAACCTTAAGCCCAACACTGGTTCCTTTTATACACAGTATGGCTTTTCAACACAAGTTGAAATCAAGGAACTTTTAGCATAAAGCTGTAAACAACAGACTTCATTGCATTAAGCAATTTGAGGTTTCCTAAAGACTATGCCAAGACGACCACACAGTAATACCGAAACATGCTCAGTCTCACTCAGACAGGAGTAAACGGAAAGGAATACAACCAATCTATTCTTACCTTGGCGCATGCAAGTCTAAAGTATGGTATTCGCGACTCACCTCAACAGAGCCAGAACACGAAATAATTATCCATACTCAAGGAACTCAAACAGTGACAAACGACAGTGTCCAAGTATTAGGTTCAATAAGAGACAGAAATACAAGTTACCATCCAAGAATTCAAATGATTCCAACAGTGGTAACAAGTCAAACAATTGCATACTGTTACGGGTTATTATCCATGACCTATATCATAAAGCCGATATACAAGATGTCAAACTATTCACAGAAATCCATCAAGGCCAAATAAACATCACGAGTTCAATCTCAGGCTTATACAGAAGCCAAAAGAAACAAGATACCCTCCACAGGTCAAACAAGTAGAATAAACCCAGAGTCCTAATTGAAAGCAGATTACACTGTCCATCATCTGTCAAGAATTCAACTGAGTCCTAACAACAGTAACCAAAATAATGTAAGATGATAAATCCATCCGTGCCAACAATGGCAACATTATAATCAGGCAAAAACAAACAGAATACTGAAATTCCAAAACAAGGAATCCAACGGTACCCTTACCAACATTTCGCACAAGATGGCACAGGAAAGAAACGTAGAATTTCATCCAAAGAGTTTAAACCACAAATTCTTGCAACACAAAGGTAAAATAACAAAGGTCGTGATACCCGTTACTCTTCGAGTACAAAATCGAATTACCAGTATCCAAATAGATATTCAAACGAAGTTCAACAGTGGTCCACAATATGAATCATTCAATGGACTCAACAGAGTCGTCCGAATAAAATACATATATCCATACTGTACAATGTCAACGGGTTAGATCCCGTTACCAAAATAACAAGGAAAAACAACTACCACCGAGTCGAAAGGAAAACTGTAACACAATAGTTACCTGTTCCTAAACAATTTTAAAAGACAGAACGAAACCAAAAAGTATCATTAGCCACTGTCATTAAAACCCATGACAGAGCTTACAATGATTTCATAATACTGAACAAACAAACAGTTCCATCAATATTTCTTCCAACTGTTTCGAAAACAAGAATCAACGACCAAAATTGTGAGACAATCAATGGCCTATACCCATCACGAGGCGATTCATGGGCTCACGCCGAACAGCCGAGCAATCTTACATTTCACATGTTTTGCATAATTAAGCGGATTGCAAACACAAGTAATTAATGCTACTGATTCAAATTTAATAAACACCCATCAAAGGATAAATGAAAATTTCGAACCGAGAAGAGATACAAGATCAAAATCAAACAAGACCTTCATAGAAAATCATCTATTTTCTCAAAACATTTGAACAGAGTTGTTCTAATGAAATCACTTGAAAGACAAGTAAGATTTTTAAAGGTTAGGGCCTAACATGCCCTGGATTTTTACTCAAATTTCTCAAGCGAGACCACCTGGAAGAGCTCGAGACTTTCTTTTCCTTTTCCAAGTTAGAGCGACCAACAAAATTTTTCTATCTCCATCACATATATATATATCCTCCTTGACAGAGAAAAGAGCTAGATAAGTTCATACTCACCATGCAACACAGGGAAGACTGATGCGAAGAACCAGTGAACAGGAAGAGAGAAAACCAAAAATCGCGACAAGCCAAACAAACCAACAAACTTCTGTTTGCATGCCTTCTATGCGAGTTCCGAGATCGACTACCGAGAATATTGAATGCAATTAAACCAACTTTCCCGCTAAAACTCCACTTCCACTGACCGCCAGAATTAGCGATAGTCAAACAAAATCCCAAGTCCATTTCCGTTTTGGCGACCTGCCACGTCGGCTTAGTTTAGCTATTGCCAATACCTCCGCTATGACTGTCCTTCATCCTTATCCCATGCATTAAATGTCATAGAAAACGCCGCCCATGGTTCGCACCCTCCATAGGCCCCTTTACATTCTTGTTCATAGTTAGGTTAGTATCTTAGGTTAGAATTTAGGATAATACATAATCTAACCATATTACACGTAGATACTAACTTAGGACATTAACACATAGCCTAGGTCTAGGTTAGATTAACACTAATCTAACCCCTAGGTTAGGTTTTAGTTTTAGGTTACTAACCATTAATAATTCCGATTAGGTCTACATTCGTACACTCGAGAAAAAGACCTATATCATACCTTGTTGAACAGGGTTAGCTCTGTTCTCTACCGCAGAATCGTATGTAAATGAATTATTACCTAGTCCACGATCGAGACCTTCCAGATATACTTCGATATCGGGAACCAATTTATTTCACTTGATCAGCCTGAGTCATACTCCTGACTAGCTTATTAAATGCTTCTAGACCTTGCAATCCTGTTCAAGGTCTGTGATTTTAATTCATCATGAACAAACTTAAAGCATTACTTGGATCAATTCCACTGATCCAAGACTAGATCTTATAGATGGATAACTCTATAATTTATTCCGAGATCAGATTAAACTCGATACAAAATGAAATAGATAAAACAAAGTCTAATCATATTCTCGACTAGTCAAAGATCTCGCAAAGAAATACAAGTACATATCAAGCATGATTTTTCAATCGAGGAACACATCCTTTTACAAGAAATCACATATCAACACTTGTATGCTCGGAGGAAGTAACATAACAACATTCGAGTGGTGTTACATGCTTCCCTCCTAAAAAGATTCATCGTCCCGATGAATTACATATTAAATTATCCTTCAGGTCAATCAATTTATCAGTACACAAATAATGTGCCTATTTCATATTGAATAGTTCCAGAAATCAATGTCACAACACATTTTATTCAACCTGAATAAAGTCTGCCTTCATCTGGCTTTCATAAATACTTAAAAACAATCAGTTCATAAAAGTATGTTTTGTCAACAGATTTCATTCTGTTGAAAAAGAGAAGGAAAATCAATTTTCATCTCTTCCAGATTTTCCCAAGTTGCACTTTCTTCGCTAAACTGGTCCCACTGGACCTTACATTGCTGTATATCATGATTTCTTAAATGCAATTGGTGAGTTTCCAGCACTCGTGTGGGTTTAACCATGATTATTCCGGGTCTTGACTGCAAGGAATTCCAATTTAAAACATGTGACAGATCTGAAACGTATTTCTTGAGCAAAGAAATATGGAAAACATCATGCATGCGAGATAAAGCAGGTGGCAATGCTAAACGATAAGCTACAAGATTGATTATTTCGACAATTTCGAAAGGTCCCACAAATTGAGGTGACAACTTGGCAGCCTTGCCAAAAGTTATAGAACTCTTTCTAGGTTTAACACGAAGAAAAACCTTATCACCAAGCTCAAACCTTCTATCAACCTCGCTTAAGGTCAGCATAGCTCTTCCGTCTATCTCACGCTTCTTCAATCGTTCACGAATCAGCCTTAACTTGCATTGTTCCATTTTTGTGAGAATCTCTGGTCCAATTACCACTCTATCCTCAACACTATCCCAACTAACAGGGGTTCTGCACTTTCTTCCGTAAAGTGCTTCAAATGGTGCCATCTTAAGAGATGAATGATAAGTGTTGTTGTATGCAAACTCAACTAATGGAAGATACTCTTCCCATTTATACTGTTGATTCATGCAATACATTCGCAACATGTCCTCCAACACTTGATTTACCCTCTCAGTTTGTCCATCCGTTTCCGGATGATATGCAGAACTGAAGTTTAGTTTCGTTCCAAGAGCTGCATTAAGCATTTGCCAAAACCTTGACGTCATTCTAGGATCCCTGTCAGATATAATCAGTTCTGGTACACCATGTAATCTGAAAATTTTGTGTACGAATCTCTTGGCTAGCACTGGTGAACCATCCTTTAGATTTCCAGCGATGAAATGAGCTACCTTAGTCAGTTTATCTACAACTACCAGGATAACATCATGTTTATTCCTGGACATGGGTAGTCCTTGTACAAAATCCATGGTTATTACTTGCCATTTGTACTGTGGTATGCTATGAGGATATAGATCCAAACAGGTGCATATGTTTCGCCTTCACCCGGTGACATTCCGCATAATGAGTCACAAAATTAATCACATCCTTTTTCATACCTTTCCAAAAGTATTGTTGTTTCAAATTAGCTAGCATTTTTGTGATACGGGTGTCTAGAGAAAGGTGAATTATGAAATTCAACTAACAAATTCTTTCTCAATTCATTCAGCATAGGTACATATACCCTGTTTTCATAACGCAAGATTCCTTCATTATCAAAATGAAAACCTTTATACCTTATATCCTTAGGTTCTGCAGCAAGCGCTACTTTTACTTGCTGAAAGTATGCATCTGATTCTAAAGCACTTTTTACCTCGTCTTTAAACTGAGTTCTTAATGTTATAAGAGCAGAAATGTGCCTCCTACGACTTAGAGCATCAGCTACTCTATTCTCCTTCCCTTTGATATAGCTTATATCAAAGTCATATTGTGATAAAAATTCTAACCACCTTCTCTGTCTGGCATTCAGATTGGGCTGAGTAAAAATATATTTCAGTCCTAAGTGATCAGTTTTCAACTCAAAAGGTTTCCCTAGTAAGTAGTGTCTCCAGACTTGAAGTGCATGAACAATAGCAGCAAGTTCCAAATCATGAGGGGCATAATTCAGCTCATATAACTTAAGTTTTCTACTTTCATATGCTATGACCTGATCATTTTGTAGCAAAACACCTCCAAGGCCTTCCCCAGAAGCATCCATTACAATAGTAAAATTCCCATTAGGGTCGGGTACAGCCAATATAGGTGCAGAAGTCAACTGGTCTTTCAGACTTTTGAAAGCCGCTTCGCACTTGTCATTCCATATGAATTTCTTATCCCTCTTTTGCAATGAAGTTATTGGTGCACTACCTTAGAAAAATTCTTTACAAATTTTCTATAGTAACTAAAGCAAGACCCATGAAGCTTCTTACTTCATGCACATTCTTTGGTGCAGCCATTCGCTTATTGCCACTATTTTTGAAGGATCTACAAGCAATTCCTTCTTTACTTATGACATGACCCAAATAGTGAACTTCGAATCAAAGAAAGAACATTTGGATAACTTACCATACAACTTTCTTTTTCTCAAAATTCCCAATACTATCTTCGGATGCTCATTGTGCTCCTCAACACTTTTAGAATAAATGAGAATATCGTCCAAGAATACAAGTACAAACTTGTCGGGTATTCTTTAAAAATATTGTTCATTAAATTCATAAAGGTCATGTGGTGCATTAGTTAACCCAAAGGGTAAAAATGTGAATTCATAATGTCCGTACCTTGTTCGGAAAGTTGTTTTATGAATATCTTCCTCTTTAATCCTTAACTGATGATAACCAGATCGAAGGTCTATCTTAGAATAAACCGCTTCTCCACACATCTGATCAAACAGATCACCGATCCTAGGAAGTGGATATCGGTTCTTGACTGTTGCTTTGTTCAACATCCGATAATCAATGCAAAGCCTTAGTGTTCCATCCTTCTTTTTCACAAATATCACAGGTGCTCCCCAAGGTGAAACACTTGGTCTAATCAATCCTTTAGACAAAAGCTCTTGTAACTGTGCCTTAAGCTCGACTAACTCAGTAGTAGTCATCCGATAAGGCGCTTTGGAAATAGGTTCCGTTCCAGGCTTGATTTCAATGGTAAAGTCAAATTCTCTCTTGGGTGGTAACCCTGGTAATTCCTCAGGAAAAACATCCCTGAAACCTTGTAAAAGAGGGAATCGTTTCATGAAATCATCATCTTCTTCAGAAGATTCAGATATCTTTACCGCATAAAGGGTACATCCTTTATTTTTAGCCTTTTTAAGCTGCATAGCTGACAGTTTTCTAACTGAAATTTCCCGTTTCACACCTTGAATCTCTGCTGATTCCAGCTGATCATCTAAACATTTTATGTTCTTTTCATAGTAGTCTACTTTTGCTTTATGGTAAGCTAACCAATTGACACCGATCACAATGTCATATGATCCTAAAGGTGCAACATAGAGATCAACTTCCAAGGAAAAGTTAGGTAAGTCAAGGATCGCCCAAAAAGACACATACTCACCGTATGAATAGAATTATTACCATACTGCATACCCAAGATTTATCCATTTTCCCAGCTTTTCTTTTAAGTTTAGAAGCAATTTTATTAGATATAAAACATTCAGTAGCTCCTGTATCAAAAAGAATAGTGACAGGTATGCCGAATAACTTACCCGGAACTTCTATAGGTGTCACTTGCTTTTCATCTTGCTTGTCCACTACCGCAAAGCATGTATCTTATGTTGCCGACACGATCATCCTTCTTCAAAGGGCACTGATTTGCATAGTGATCTTTACCACAATTGTAGCAGCCTCCTATTGGTCCCTTTTTAGGCTCAAAGTTGCCTCCAGTTTTGTAATTGTCACGCTGTCCTCCATAGGGCTTCTGCCCATTATTATAATTTTTAGCAAAATTATCCTTTACATTTCCAGCAGGCTTATTTACTGCTGCTTTCTTATTGTTATCTCCTGGAAACTTACTCTTGTTTCCAAACTTTTTCCATGGTCCTTTTCTGGGTGCAAGAGAGGTTGAAGAAGGGTTTGCAGTCTTCTTCCGCACTTCCTCCTTATGGGCAGAAATAGCCTTTAATTTCTGTTCTTGCCTTATGGCCTTTTCAACAACTCCTTCCATAGTGGTTGGACTGTGAACATCGACCTCTCCCCTATCACAGATTCAATCCCATGATGAATTTCTCGTATCCCGAACTTTTAAATCGAGTTTGATACTACGGTACATACTTGAGGAGTTTTGTAAACCGCTCCCAAGTATTTAGTTACTTTGTTAGCTTCCTTGAGCTAAGTTTTGAAATTCTCGTCATTTTCTCGATCATAGAAAAGTTGTGGCAGCCAATGTTGCCTAAAATAGCCTTTAAATTGATCCCAAGTAATATTGGTCTCATCAATGTTTAGTTCAGCTTTTTCGGCTATCCCACCACGAAGATGCTTCGTGTGAAAGCCGATAGGCTCCCCAAATAGCTTTGGTTTCCTCTGAGAAGTTCCTTATTGTAAAGTACTTCTCCATTTCACTGAGCCGCTTCTCGCTCCATCTCCTAATGTGGTGCCATCATACTTAGGTGGACTTATCCTTTTATATCATTAGTGAGTTCTCACGCTAACGGCCTTTTTGTTTTCTCGTTGGATGTGTATTCACAAAGATTAACATCAACACCCATATTGGGGTTGTCCTCGGGAGGTGGCTGATTATTATTATCAACTTCTTCATCCTCCTCATTTCCCATCACCTACTGTTCCAATATAGCTAAGTGATCTCTTGTGTCCAACAGGGCAGCAAGGATCTCATCAAGTTTCAGGTTGTTGCCGCGCTCCTCCTTCGGGTGGAGCATTACCCACAACATTCCCCCTTGTTCTAATCATTTTCTGTTACAAGAAAAATTCAGGTTTTTATCAGATTATGGACTCAATAGGTCCAAGAGCTGCAACCTTCAGCTCTGATACCAAGATGTAACATCCCCATTTTATACCTTAGAACAAGTGAATTTTTTTTTTTGATAATTGCATCCTGGTTCTATATACATAATTTAGAACTCACAAATCAAATAACCATTCATATAATGCATAACCATATGCAGCTGTAATGACTCGGATTACTTCCGATCTATTCATTCCATGACTCGGTAATCTACCGATCTATTCATGAGTAATAAGAGTTGGCGTTATTACTTAACCCTTCACTCTTGTGGTTCTCTTCCCTATTCTGGGATTCAAAATGCTGTCTAAGGAACCTAACTGAATAATTGTTACCATTATTCATCGGCATCTCATCCCTTAGACTAGGTGAATTAGGACAACGCAATCAAGAAACTTGCGATACTTTGGCCAAAGATTTGAAACATATGTTTATGTCTCGTATTCCTTAATGGCATACTCGTTAACTGAATATGTCCTTCACCCCATTCTTATGTTATATAGAATGTCCTAGACTTACTACTGTCAGTCCTTCCTTTCACAAACGAATCACTCGGAGGCAGATTATCAAGGTGATAATGTTATATGGATGCCCACGAGGTTAGGGATATGGTGACATACTAGTTCAACCTTGCAGTTCAACCAGTGTGTCATGATACCCCGAATCTCCTAGGCAGCCTTATAACATGACCACGTTCTTAATCGGACCCTGAGTAACTCATGCGAGATCAAAGTGTAAATCTTAGCGATCAATGCAAAGGGAGTCGCCAGAAGTCACCTGCATTGTTGTAATTTCGAGAAGATCCTAATCTTCTCTGAGGTACAACCCCGCAGCTTGACTCGTGTCGTCAACCTTTAAATCCACCTCGAAAAGATCTACTTAACAACATGCGTTACGCACTTTAGTTTAAATTACTTTAAAGACTTTTCCCTAAGGTTAGCCTTTCCTAATCCTTGGATTCTTCGTCTTAAGACGACCCTCCTCTATAAAACCCATTACATGGTAGAGGTATTAAGGTCAAGCTTTCGTCAAGGAGTCATTAGAATACACCTGATTCTAAAATAACAGAATTGGACAATATCTCATAACCTTTACTTGAGATTGCCATCCGAACACCATTTGATTTATATCAGTTCTCTTAACTAAAATTATATCATACTTATTAGTATAAGGATATAAATGATAAAGAATCCAATTAAGTGTTGTCTGTCATAATCAAGACTAGGGATCAGTAATTTAATTCAACTTGTTTAGCGTTCTCGCTTAGGCTCAATTTTAACCTATCTTCTAGAAAGACAATTATTTAAATCCAATATTGCTTTCGCTAGAACAATAAGATCGTTAAACAATCATATGAATTCAACCACATTTCTTGTAAGCTTTCATTGTCAATCACAAAAGCATCCAAATTATACAATGGTAACAATGCCCCTTCTTTACATAAACCGAAGAAGGTCAACTATCGAATGAGAATACAACACATAAGTATGAAACACTTATTTCCATTCCTTTCAAAATTATACAATTACATTTTATGCAAGCAACATACTTGATATAATGTATAATGAAAAGAAACATCTTTTCACATATAGTACATTTATAAAATCAAGTCTGTAATTCATTTTAAACAATTAAATAATCGATCATCCCGTCGATCTGCATTACTTTTACCACTTACGGCAACCATCTGCAAAATAGTCAACATGAGTCAGTTCAATGAACTGAGCATGATAAGCACTAACTTTTAAAACAATTGCAATCCATCAATTGTTTTCATTAAACACCCTGTTTAAATGATATCAATAATCCAAACAAGTAAACATGATTCAGACTATTCCTTTGTAATCCAAAATGACTACGATTATGTAACTCTATCACCGTTACAGAATAGTCCTAAACACTTCTCAAATATTTCATCGAATATTAAGAATCAAGGGACGAATGTATACAAACAATCATTGAATCCAAAATCACAACATTGGGCAGATCGTTTCATTCATCCAAAAAGGAAAATATCATAACAGTTCGTAATTCCACCAATATGTTACAAAACAATTCCCACTGTTAGACAGATATCAACAAATATTAAAATAAAAGAAGAGAAAGAACCAAATCATTCATACTTCCTTTCACATAAGTTCATTACTGTACTGTCTACACATATGAAAAACATTCACCCAGTATGTATATGAACAAGTCCGACAAGCCACAAGAAGGATCGCTGTTTTAAATCAAGAAATAAAACACAACAAAACTCCTGTACAGCAGCTAACACATCAACAATCCCATATATCAACCTTAAGCCCAACACTGGTTCCTTTTATACACAAAGATGGCTTTTCGACACAAGTTGAAATCAAGGAACTTTTAGCATAAAGTCAGAACAATGACTTCATTGCATTAAGCAATTTGACGTTTCCTAAAGACTATGCCAAGATGACCACACAAGAATACCGAAACATGCCTCGGCCTCACTCAGACAGAGTAAACGGAAAGGAATACAACCAATCTATTCTTACCTTGGCGCATGCAAGTCTAAAGTATGGTATTCGCGACTCACCTCAACAAAGCCGAATACGAAATGATTATCCATACTCAAGGAACTCAAACAAAGTGACAAATGACATGGTGTCCAAGTATTAGGTTCAATAAGAGACAGAAATACAAGTTACCATCCAAGAATTCAAATGATTCCAACAAGGAAGTAACAAGTCAAACAATTACATATCTTATACAAAGGTTATTATCCATGAGCTATATCATAAATCCGATATACAAGATGTCAAACTATTGACGATGTAAATCCATCAAGGCCAAATAAAGATCACGAGTTCAATCTCATGCTTATATAGAAGCCAAAAGAAACAAGATACCCTCCACAGGTGGTCAAACAATGTAATAAACCCAACAGTCCTAATTGAAACATTTACACTGTCCATCTGTGAAGAATTCAACTGAGTCATAACAACAGTAACCAAAATAATGTAATATGATAAATCCATCCGTGCCAACAATGGCAACATTATAATCGGCAAAAACAAACCGAACACTGAAATTCCAAAACAAGGAATCCAACTGCATACCCTTACCAACATTTCGCACAAGATGGCACAGAAAGAAACTTAGAATTTCATCCAAAGAGTTTAAACCACAAATTCTTCGCAACACAAAGGTAAAATAACAAAGGTCGTATACCCGTTACTCTTCGAGTACAAAATCGAATTACCAAGATCAAATAGATATTCAAATTAAGTTCAACAGTGGTCCACAATATGAATCATTCAATGGACTCAACAGAGTCGTCCGAATAAAATACATATATCCATACTGTACACTGTCAACGGGTTAGATCCCGTTACCAAAATAACAAGGAAAAACAACTACCACCGAGTCGAAAGGAAAACTGTAACACAATAGTTACCTGTTCCTAAACAATTTTAAAAGACAGAACGAAACCAAAAAGTATCATTAGCCACTGTCATTAAAACCCACGACAGAGCTTACAATGATTTCATAATACTGAACAAACAAACAGTTCCATCAATATTTCTTCCGACTGTTTCCAAAACAAGAATCAACGACCAAAAATCGACAGACAATCAATGGCCTATACCCATCACAGGAACGATTCATGGGCTCACGCCGAACAGGCCGAGCAATCTTACATTTCACATGTTTTGCATAATTAAGCCAGAATGCAAACACAAGTAATTAATGCTACAGTTCGAATTTAATAAACACCCATCAAAGGATAAATGAAAATTTCGAACCAGAAGAGATACAGTACCAAAATCAAACAAGACCTTCATAGAAAATCATCTATTTTCTCAAAACATTTGAACAGAGTTGTTCTAATGAAATCACTTGAAAGACAGTAAGATTTTTAAAGGTTAGGGCCTAACATGCCTGGATTTTTGCTCAAATTTCCGAAGCAGACCACTGGAAGAGCTCAGACTTTCTTTTCCTTTTCCAAGTTAGAGCGACCAACAAAATTTTGCTATCTCCATCACATATATATCCTCCTTGACAGAGAAAAGAGCTAGATAAGTTCATACTTGCCATGCAACATAGAGAAGACTGGTGCGAAGAACCAGTGAACAGGCAGAGAGAAACCCGAAAATCGTGACAAGCCAAACAAACCAACAAACTTCCTGTTTGCATGCCTTCTCGCGAGTTCCGAGCTCGACTACCGAGAATATTGAATGCAATTAAACCAACTTTCCGCTAAAACTCCACTTCCACCGACCGCCGAGGTGGCGATAGTCAAACAAAATCCCAAGTCCATTTCGTTTTGGCGACTCGCCACGTCGACTTAGTTTAGTGTTGCCAATACCTCCGCCATTACTGTCCTTCATCCTTATCCCATGCATTAAATGTCATAGAAAATGCCGCCCATGGTTCGCACTCCTCCATAGGCCCCTTTACATTCTTGTTCATAGTTAGGTTAGTATCTTAGGTTAGAATTTAGGATAATACATAATCTAACCATATTACACGTAGATACTAACTTAGGACATTAACACATAGCCTAGGTCTAGGTTAGATTAACACTAATCTAACCCCTAGGTTAGGTTTTAGTTTTAGGTTACTAACCATTAATAATTCCAGTTAGGTCTACATTCTGTACACTCAGTAAAAGACCTATATCATACCTTCTTGAACAGGGTTAGCTCCTGTTCTGCTGCAGAATCGTATGTAAACGAATTATTACCTGGTCCACGATCGAGACCTTCCAGATATACTTCGATATCGAGAACCAATTTATTTCACTTGATCAGCCTGAGTCATACTCCTGACTAGCTTATTAAATGCTTCTAGACCTTGCAATCCTGTTCAAGGTCTGTGATTTTAATTCATCATGAACAAACTTAAAGCATTACTTGGATCAATTCCACTGATCCAAGACTAGATCTTATAGATGGATAACTCTATAATTTATTCCGAGATCAGATTAAACTCAGATACAAAATGAAATAGATAAAAGAGTCTAATCATATTCTGACTCAGTCAAAGATCTGCAAAGAAATACAGTACATATCAAGCATGATTTCTCAATCGAGGAACACATCCTTTTACAAGAAATCACATATCAACACTTGTATGCTCAGGAGAAAGTAACAACAGTTCAGGGTGTTACATGCTTCCCTCCTAAAAAGATTCATCGTCCCGATGAATTACATATTAAATTATCCTTCAGGTCAATCAATTTATCAGTACACAAATAATGTGCCTATTTCATATTGAATAGTTCCAGAAATCAATGTCACAACACATTTTATTCAACCTGAATAAAGTCTGCCTTCATCTGGCTTTCATAAATACTTAAAAACAATCAGTTCATACTAAGAATGAGTGAATACCGCACATGAGAAACTAGGAGCATCTTCTTCATCTTCTTCATCACATCAAGAACACTCACATAATCTAATTTTTGTATCATTCTCAAACTCATCATTTTCTAAGAAATCACCACATTCACTTTCTTGTTTAAGCTCTTATTCACCTTCTTGAAATATACAATTTATGTTCATGGTTGGGGCTTCCAAGGTGAGCCTTTGGGGCACTCCTACAATCTGATTTTTGTTTATTCTTTTAGAAGATATTCATTCAAGTAATTCCCTCTTCAAAGAGGCCATCTCATTAGCCAACTTTTGTAGCGATGGATTTGTTATCTCATCTCCGTGGTGTTTGGCATTTCCTTTGATGGATTTTTGATCTTCTAAGAGAGGATGAGATCATCATCAAGTTTAATGGCCATCATTTATGCTTCTATAATTTTCCTTGGTTAGGCTCTTCACCGAAAAAATATTACTTCGATAATTGAGCATTGAGGAAGAATCTCTTGACATTTTTCAAGATGGTGAATCCTCTTTAGGTATCCTGCAAGCAATCGGTTGAAACGAGAAACAAATTATCTCATAGTTTCACTCTATCCTTTCCTCATTTGAGCCAACTGCACCAAGAGGTCTTGACAGTCTTTAGTTGATTTAAATATTTCCTCAAAGGCAGCCTTGATGTCATCCCAACCAGTGATGAGATCGGGTGGGAAGGAGGTAAAACCATTTTGTTGCTTTTTCTTGGAGGGACTCCATGAACAGTCTCACCACAATGTCTTCATGTTGGACACCAAGAATTCCACATGATGTTGTGAAGGTAGTGATGTGTTCTTCCGGATGTTGTGTTTTGTCACCTTTGAACTTTGGAAAGTTCTTGTGGGAACTTATTGGTAGATCATGGAGAGGTGGTTCAAGAGAAAGTGGGCCTATATTCCTTCCCCATGGAACAATGGGTTGAGGTATTTCTTCTTCATCTTCCATTGTTGTCTTTGTTTCAGCTTTTACTTCAGCCAATTCTTCTTCAAATTATAGCACTAGAAAAATATGTAATAGGAATATGAAAAGACACCATAGAATCTGAAAAGTCACATGTAGAAATCAGCAATGTGTCTTTTAGAAATGGAATTTCATGAACTCTTTTTTCTTTTTATTTTTTCAATATTTGAATTTTTTAATATTTTGGGACCTTGCGGTCATATTCAAGTGTAGATGTTGCTAAATCTGCCCCATGGTGGGCGCCAAAAACTGGTGGTGAGAAAAATTTTCATGTGGAAAAACTTGTGGATTTCTTGCCAAAACTCTGGGAATCTAAGTCCCTCTACTTAACCGGTGCAGCTGCCTTATATGCATGTGCAAGAAAATGTGGATTTCTATTGCGGAATTTTGACTGGGGATTCAGCAAGGTCACTCTATTGATCTTATGGCAATAATCACTTGCTAGGGAAGACTTTTTCTAAAGAGTGGGAGAATGGGAGTGAGAAAAGAGATATGAAAACTAATTCTACAGGTAGAAAATTAGAATCTTACACACACTAGTCAAAAGTAACATCACATGCATTTATGAGAAGAAACAACTTTTTAAGTATCATTAAGACCAAATGAAATTTGATGAACAAAAAGGATCAAGAAATATCTTAGTCAAAGAAAGCTATGAATTCCTTCTTCTTGTATTAATTTCTCAAAAAAAAGTTATACATAGTGGAGAAATGGAGGAAATTGAGAAGGGCAAAAAGTAGAAGAAAAATGGCTCTCATTTGCATTCTCTAGGTACAATTCACTCTTGAGTTTACAAGATCAATTTCCAACCCTTTGAAATGGGAATGGAGCTATAATTTATAGAGTAGGATATGAATCTTCATTTACCCCCCAATGACTTTTCACATGTCCTCACACAACTTAAAACTTTTCAACTTCCTAGGAAACTTTTAAGTCCCTTTTTATAACATAAAGGTGACTTATTACATTAAGAACATTAGGACATGTGAAAAAGTGCAACCCCAATGCAAAATTAGAATATTGGAAAGTGAGAGAAATTTGGGGGGAGAAGAGGAGAGAGAAAGAGAGAGAGAAGAAGAAGAGGAGATGTCCTTCCGATGAAGTTCGTTGATCCTCGCTGATGGAAAGATCCGAATGCAGTGAAACTTTGAATCTTAGAATTCCTTGTACACTATAAAAATCTTTCAAATTGGCTCACAAATCACTCTCAAAGTTGAATGAATGGTTCCAATGATGATAGAAATTTTGGTACCATTATCAGATTGGATGGTTCGTGTCTCAGGCTCATAGTTGAAAGAGCAAGATAGGACCAACTTTAGACTCTTCACAAACAATGGGTGTCTTGCAATGGTGAACAAGCCACTTGTGAATATTTTTTCTTTGATCCTCCTTTGGTAATTTAAGGCCATGAGAGTCTTAAGATCATTCGAGTAAAATGTACGAGACATTGGTTTCTTCCACATTATACTCACGGGGAAAGGGTTGTGTCTTCCACATACTATTTTTAGTAAGTGTGGAAAATCAAGTACCTAGAACTTCTACTGAGTGTTACAACCTTAATTCCTCTTTCTCCCTATGTTCTTATTCCTTCCGGATCAAATTTCTATTTTTATAAGGTGCTCGTGGGCCCAATTTCTATTTTTAGTAAGTGCCAAAAATTCCCGTTTTGGCGAGTTCTTGGTTGTATTTCACCTCCAATGTCTTTGTCTCCTTTGCAAGCTCTTATGTCACTTACTTTCCCAAAATAGCAGTCCTCTACGTAGAAGACCTACTATTTTTAAAAAGTGGGCTTATAGAGGTCGTATTGACATGCAAAAAAAAATTTTGATATGTTTTTTTTCCGGATATCACCTCTCTAAAATTTTGGGCCCACCCGCTTAATAGTCTAGGAGGTTTTAAAGTTTTGATTTTCAGACCTCGCAGTGCTTCTGGGTATGACAACCATTAATGGACCTCAAAATTACAGGTCTTGTTTTCTCCTCCATTTTTAAAGAAAATTATATTTTTGATGTGGTTTTTTTCTTTTGGTGCTTCACGTGCAATCTTTCTTCAATCGCTGCAACCGGTTTGATGGGAAATCCCACTTCTTTCTTCATTGAGCCGGAAGTGGGATTTCTTTGTTGTAGATGCTCTGGTGCATGAGAGGAGAGTTTGAAGGTGTCTTCTTGATGGCCTTGGGTAGAGGAATGAATAGAAAAATATAACTTTTTGTTTCATGCATCTGTTTGGGATAATTCTTTGACTATTTGTTTCATGGCTATGGAGTTTTCTCTGTGCTTCTCCTTCTGTGTTTGCTCCAATTCTCCTTCTGGGACCTACATGTTTTTGTGGAGTGAATTTAATTATCTCTATGGCAGGTCTAGTTTGATTTTTGCAATGGTGGAGTGATGGAGGAGAGTTGCAGAGGAAGGATGAAGTTTGTCTATGCACTGGAGTGGAAGCAGTTGGAAGCACTAAGAAGCACTGAGCGACGTTAGAATTTTTGAATTTTGAACACATGAAGGGAGAAGCTTTAGAGAATTTTTTCATGTTTTATGTCCTTGACCTCAGGAACATGAGGGACATAAAATTACACAGTGGTCAAGAGGACAACACATGGCAGTGATTTGACGATAGGGAATGAAGGTGAGAAAACTACTTTAAAGTACTTGGGAGCTGAAAGTCGGTCTCATGGGTGTCCAAATAACTCCCCATAGTTGATGCATGAATTTTTCCATTTTTTATGTCCCCCACCTTAGGGACATAATGGACATCAGTTTCCATGGTTTTCCTAGAGCTGACACGTGGCACCAGATCCAATGATAGGGAATGGATGCTCCTAAAATGCACTTAGAGCTAAAAGTCAGTAATGTGGATGTCCAAATGACTCCCCATAGGGTGCGGGAATATTTTTCCATGTCTTATGTCCCCCACCTTAGGTATATAAGGAACATCAGTTTCCACGATTGTCTTGGAGCTGACATGTGGCACCAGATCCAACAAAGAACGAATGGATGCTCCAAAAATGCTCTTTAGAGATGAAATTCAGTCATGTGGATGTCAAAATGACTCCCCATAGGTTTTGGTTGAATATTTTCATGTCTAATGTCCCCCAACTTAGGTACCTAAGGGACATTAGTTTCCACAGATTGTCTTGGAGCTGACACGTGGCACCAAAATCTGACGGCAAGGAATGGATGCTCCAAAAATCCTCCTAGGGGATGAACTGTCAAGTCTAGAGGTCATATGATGGTCCAAGATGACACGGGGGCTGCGTGAATTTATCCAAGGTTTTTTTACCTAACCTCGGGGACATTGGGGACATGAAATTCTACCAGGCTCTGGTGGTTTGACACATGTCCTCCTAAAATATGACTAAGTCTGAACTACCTTTGAGAGGGCAACTTAGAAAGAAGATAACTTGAGCTCCTAGTGCAATTTATTGGTGAAATTTTATATGATCCTAACTTTAAATTTCATTTTTAATCCAATGGTGGGGGTATAATGTCTTTATGCATTCATCGAACTCGAAAAATTGGATTGGTTATTTGAGACTCCACTTGTACTTAATGAAAACTAGCTTCCAATCCTATACACCAAGGTGTTGTGAAATATATTATTTGACCATAATGTAGGTATTTTAATTCTCTTTCTAGAAGTTTTTTTTTCTTATAATTCCATCTAGAGCTCCTAGAATTATCTTCGAAGCCCAAAGAGTTGTTTTATGCCTATGTATGTATTGCCTAGGCTTGTGAACCCTAATTTTTTCTCAAACTTCTCCAAGTTTCTCAAAACTTCCCAAAAATTTCCAAAATAATTTCCATGATGTTTTAATGTCTTCAATTCACCTCCATGTTGAATTTTACCCTTTTATTCCACCCCAAGGGTTGATCCAGTCTTGGGAAGGCCAGTGATAACCCTTCCCAATACTACCAGAAGATAGTATCTTTTTAGAAATCCCTAAAATCACCTAGGGAGAATGAATAGACTTCTCTAAATCACCTAGGGGGATGAGATAACATTATTTAGGAGGTCATTTGGACTAACTAGATAGACCTGGGTGTCTTGGAATGATGGGACTTGAAAAATTTAACACTTTGGGGTATCATTTTCGTGCTTGAAATTGTCAATTTCCATGTTGCATTTACATGACAACAAATGGATCTTTCTTGGGGACATGACATGGATTGAGTGTAGTAAAGACATAGCATGGGAATCCAGAATCTCAATCTTAGACCATACTTTGTTGACTAGTGCCTTATCCATTGGGCCTTACTGATTTGTGTACAACCTCTAGAAATAAATTTTGGAAGAAGAAAAGACACACACACAAAAATGACAAAAGGAGACACAGGACACACAAAAAAGGGAAAAAAACCTAGTAATCACCTATGGTACAAGGTGGGGGAAAACCCACTTTCACTAAAGCACTTTTCATTCCTCAAGAGTTACCCTTGAGTGGGTAACACTGAGTGATGTTTATCTACAAAGCCATTGACTGGCTCAAGAAATTAGCCTCCCCTGCTTAGTTTCTTATGAAATCTAGGTGCTTTCACAATTTTCTATGTACTTGGTAGGAGTGATTACATGTGAGCTTCTTAATGCTCGCGTCCTTGCTTGAAAATTCCACTGCCTTCATGTTCTTTGAAATCAATTTCATAGTTCCAATTTCCTTCCATGTTTATCCATATAGTTGATTCTCCATCAAGTGTGCTATCACTTCGCTCCAGAGCTGATTTTTGTTCCAATTCCTTTTATATTCTGAGTTACTTTCTTTCCCGGGTCTATGCTTGTTGAAATCTTCTCCATGAGAAACATTTGATTCATCCTTTATCTCTACTTCACTGTGAGGCATTTGAGTATTGACAGGAGGATCAGAGGAGAAATCATACTTGTCTTGTATATCCATGGCATGAGTGAAGAGATCAAGAATAAGATCGGGGTCTTTCTGTAACTTCTACTACATCCAAGATTTCTTACACGGAGTTATGCTTCATCATTTTTGTAGCTCCTCTTTATACATCTTTGAAGAATATTTATGTTTCAATTCAAGGAAACTATCTGGAGGGATTACCTCTTCATCTTGGGAATCACGGAATTCTACCAATCATTCATCAAATAGAGCTTCATCTTTAGATGTCTCAAACTCCTAACTTCAATTTCTTCATCATGGATAGAGTCTTCATCTTCAAATGGAAAATAAACTATCTCCATTTTGATATTGCATCCATAAATCATTAGCTCGGGGTGGCATCATATGTTTCATCTTTCCTTATCTCAATATGGCCAACCTTCACATTAGTTAAGGCTTCCAAATCAGTTTCATACTTGTCTTACATATATTTTGGCTTGCATTAGGAGCTCGAGAATGAGCTCAAGATCTTCTATTTCTTCGTGTGGATTTTAGTAATTCTTGTATAGATGGTTCTTCCCCACTATTTGAGGGTTCGTTACAGATTGGCTTGGTCTCTTTCTGGGTGACATGATCAAGGGATTCCTCATCTTCACATGGGAAAGAGAAAATTATTCATCACAGATAAACACATAATCTGATTTTTCTATTTAAAAATCGTCAAGAACCATTTCCTCTTCTTCATGGTTTGCATCATCCGGTAATTTAGAGCTACCCTATTCTAACTCAAATATCCTAAATGCTTCTTGAAATTCCAAATATCTCTAGGAAGGAAATTCTAGACCTAACAAGATGGGAATATACTCTTCCTCTTTAGTTGTTAGAAAGTGATTCATCTAACTACTATCTTGATACAAGATGTTAGCTTCTACGATTCTAGAATTTCATATCATGTACCTCATATTCTTCTTAGGAAGTAATTCATCCATATCTCCCTTCACGGTATGGTTGCGGAAGACCAATTCATCTCGAATTTTCCCTCCCAAGTCTTGGCAAAAATTTCTACTCGTTTCATTCCGAACGAGGTTGGGACGTCTACTACCAAAATCATCATTGAAACTTTCTTTCTCGGAAATTTTGCGAGAGTCACCTGTGCATCTTTTACCTTCCCTACAAGTGAAACCTTTCTTGATTCCAAAGAGTAAAAAGAGACACTAGGTGGAGTCATGGTAAGTTTGAGAGCCTTAGTGACCATCAAAGGCATCACATTGTCTGAGGCACCAGAATCTATTATGCAATTGTTCAGTACATATTCTCTAACAAGAAGGGAGATGTAGAAAGGTTAAACTTTATCATTCTTTAATGCACTCAGAGAAAGCATGTTCTGTGAGGGAGGTGTAGGTGAGTTTGGTAGCATGCCTTTGGAACTAGATGTTACAACATTGGGTGTTAGACTACCACTCCTGATATATCAGATGAACCTCTCAAATTGTTCAGGATGAGTCCGTAAATATTCAGTTTCAATAATGTACAATTTGGTGTTGTTTGCATATTCTATGAATTCAAAGAGAACGAATGCGAAAAGGGGGTAAAGGGACTAATTTAGGAGTCTGGATAGGCTTAGGAGAAGGATTTGATGTTTGAGGAATGGAAGATATTTTGAATAGCACACTAGGAGCTTTCAAGGTATTATATTTTTCAGAGAATATTTAGATTTAGAATTGGAAAAGACATCGGAAGACTTACTTGGGATTGTGATGTCTTCTTACTACACTTGCTGACTTCGAGGCTCCAATAATGTAGACTTCATGGAAGATGGAAGTGGGGATCCTTGAATGATTATTTTGTTTTGCGGAGTCACCAAAGGAGGATCTTTAGTATTCTTTTTCTTTATAGCAATGGAAGGAGATTTTCCTTTCTCAAATAGAGAAAGCGTGAATACCGCACATGAGAAGCTCGGGGCATCTTCTTCATCAAATCCAGAATACTCAAAAAGATGATTTATGTATCATTCTCAAACTCATCATTTTATAGGAAATCACCACATTCACTTTCTTATTCAAACTATTCTTCACCTTCTTGAAATCTAAAATTTATGTTCATGGGTGGGGCATCCAAGGTGAGCCTTTGGGGTGTTCTGTCAGTTTGATTTCTGTTTCTTCTTTGAGAAGATAATCATTCAAATAATTCCCTCTTCAAAGAGGCCATCTCATTTACCAACTTTTGTAGTGATGGATTGGTTCTCTCATCTCTAGGATGTTGGGCCTTACCCTTTGATGGATTTATTATCTTCCCGAGAGAGGATGAGATCGTCATCAAGTTTAATGGCCATCATTTTTTCTTCTACAATGTTCCTTGGTTGGGATCTTCGTAGAAAAAATCCTACTTCTAATGATTGAGCATTGAGGAAGAATCTCTTGACATTGTTTTGAGATGATGAATCCTCTTTAGGTATCCTGCGAAGCAACCAGTCGAAACAAGCTATGAAGTCTCTCATGGTTTCACTTTCTCCTTTCCTCATTTGAGCCAACTGCACCAAGAGGTCTTGATAGTCTTCTATTGATTTAAATATTTCCTCAAAGGTAGCCTTGATGTCATCCCAACTAGTAACAGATTGGGCAGGAAGGAGGTAAAACCATTCTGTTGCTTTTTCTTGGAGGAACTCCACTAACATCTCAAAGACAACATCTTCATGTTGGACATAAATAATTCCACATGATGTCATGAAGGAAACAATGTGTTCTTTCAGATGTTGTGTTTTGCCACCTTTGAACTTTAGAAAGTTATTGCAAGAACTTGTTGGTAGATCGTGGAGAGGTGGTTCAAGAGCATATGGGCCCACATTACTTCCCCATGGAATAATGGGTTGAGGTATTTCTTCTTCGTCTTCCATTGTTGTCTTTGTTTCAGCTTCTACTTCAACCAATTCTTCTTCAAATTATAGCACTAGAAAAATCTGCAATAGGAATATGAAAAGACATCGTAGAATTTGAAAAGTCACATGTAGAAATCAGAAATGTGTCTTTGAGAAATGGAATTTCATGAACTCTTTTTTCTTTTTTATTTTTTCAATATTTGAATTTTTTTGTATTTTGGGACCTTGTGGTCATATTCGGGTGTAGATGCTACTAAATCTACCCCATGATGGGCACCAAAAATTGTTGGTGAGAAATTTTTTGTGTGGACAAACTTGTGGATTTCTTGCCAATTCTCTAGGAATCTAAGTCCCTCTACTTAATTGGTGCATCTTTCGTATATGTATGCACAAGAAAATGTGGATTTCTATGGTGGCCTTTCAACCGGGGATCCAACAGGGGCACTCCACTAACCCTGCAAAGAAAGCTAACAATCACTTGCTAGGAAGACTTTGTCTGAAGAGTGGGAAAGGGGAGTGAGAAAAGAGGTAGGAGAATGAATGCTACGGGTAGAAAATTTGATTCCTACACACACTAGTCAAAAGTATCATCACATGTATATATGAGAATAAAAAACTTTGTGAGCATCATTAAGACCAAATTAGATTTGATGAACACAAAGGATCAAGAAATATAGTAGTCAAATAAAGCTAGAAAATCCTTCTTATATTAATTTCTCAAAAAAAAGTTATACATAGTGAGAAATGGAGGAAATTGAGAAGGGAAGAAAGTTGAAGAAAAAGGCTCTCCTTTTCCTTCTCTAGATACAATGCACTCTTGAGTTTACAAGATCAATCACCAACCATTTGTAATGGGAATGTTGTTAGAATTTATAGAGTAGGATATGACTCTTCATTTACCCCCAAATGCCTTTTCATATGTCCTCACACAAATTTAAACTTTTCAACTTCCTAGGAAAAATTTAAGTCCCTTTTTATAACATAAGGGTGACTTATTACTTTAGGAACATTAGGACATGTGAAAAAGTATAACCTCAACACAAAATTAGAATATTGAAAAGGGAGAGAAAATTGGGGGATGAAGAGGAGAGAGAAAGAGAGAGAGAATAAGATGAGGATATGTCCTTCCCAAAGAAGTTCGTTGATCCTTACTAATGCAAATCTCCAAATGTAATGAAACTTTGAATCTTTGAATTCCTTCCACACTGTAAAAATATTTCAAATTGGCTTACGAATCACTCTCAAAGTTGAGTGAATGATTCTGTTGATGATAGCAATTGTGGTACCATTGTCAGATTGGATGGTTCGTGTCTCAGGCTCATAGTTGAAAGAGCAAGATAGGACTAGCTAGAGACTTTACACAAACAATGGGTATCCTAAAATAGCGAACAAACCACTTGTGAATATTTGTTCTTCTATCCTCCTTTGTTCCTTGAAGGCCATGAGATCTTATGGTCATTTAGGAACATGTATGAGACATTGTTTTCTTCCACATCATACTCGTAGGTGAAGGGTTGTATCGGATTCTGACCCATCCACTTTGGCTTCATGTCTCCCTTAGAAAAAGCAACTTACTATTTTTAGTAAGTGTGAAAAATCAAGTCCTGGAACTTCTACTGAGTGTTGTGACCTTGATTCCTCTTTCTCCTTACGTTCCTCATTCCTTTTGAATCAACTTTCTATTTTTAGAAGGTACTCGTGGGCCCAATTTCTATTTTTAGTAAGTGCCAAAAATGCCCATTTTGGTGAGTTCTTGGTTGTATTGCACCTCCAATTTCTTTATCTCCTTCGCAAGCTCTTATGTCACTTCCTTTCCCAAAATAGCAGTCCTCTATCTAGAAGGCATGCCATTTTTAGAAAGTGGGCTTCTAGAGGTCAGATTGATGTGCAAAAAAAAATTTGATATGGTTTTTTTCCCCATATCAGCCTGTTTAAATTTTGGGCTCACCCACTGAATAGTTCAGAGATTTTAAAGTTTTAATTTTCGGACTTGGCAATGCTTCTAGAGTACGGAAACCATTAATGGAACTCAAAATTATAGGTCTGGTTTTCTCCTTTGTTTGTGAAGAAAATAATATTTTTTATGTGGGTGTTTTTTTGGTGCTTCACGTGTAATCTTTCTTCAATCCGAAACCAATTTGACGGAAATCCCACTTCTTTCTTCATTGAGTGGAAGCATGATTTCTTTTTGTGGATGTTCTGGTGCATGAGAGGAGAGTTTGAAGGTGTTGTATTTATGTCCTTGGGTAGAGGAATGAATAGAAAAATATAACTTGTTGTTTCATGCATCCATTTGGGAGAATTATTTGACTATTCGTTTCATGGCTATGGATTTTTCTTTGTGCTTCTCCTTCTGTGTTTGCTCTAATTCTCCTTATGGAACTTACATGTTTTTGTGGAGTGAATGTAATTATCTCTATGGCATGTTTGGTTTGATTTTTTAATGGTGGATTGATGGAGGAGAGTTACAGAGGAAGGATGAAGTTTGTACGTACCTTTGGAGTGGAAAGCATTTGGAAGTGCTAAGAAGCACTGAGCGACAATTTGAATTTTTAATTTTGAACACATGAAGATAGAATATTGGGTGAAATTTTTCATGTTTTATTTCCCTGACCTTAGGGGCATGAGGTACTTTAAATTCCATGGTGGTCAAGAGGATGACATGTGGCGGTGATCTAACGGTAGGGAATGAAGGTGAGAAAAGTTACTTTAAAGCACTGGGAGTTGAAAGTCAGTCACGTGGGTGTCCAAATGAATCCTCGTAGAGGTTGCATGAATTTTTCCATGTCTGATGTCCCCCAACTCTTGGTCATAAGGGACATCAATTTCCACAGTGGTCCTGGAGTTGACACATGGCACCAGATCGTGAAGAAGGAATTGATGTTCCAAAAATGCATGTGGGAGCTAAAAGTTTGTCACGTGGGTGCCAAAATGATTCCCCATAGGGGATGGGAAAATTTTCCATGTATTATGTCCCCCAACTTTGATACATAAGGGACATCAGTTTCCATGGTGGTACTGCAGTGACATGTGGCACATAATCTGACGGTAGGGAATGGATGCTCCAAAAATGCTCCCTGGGGTTGAATTGTCAAGTCTTGACGTCATATGAGGGTCCAAGAGGTCACATGGGGGATGGGATAATTTTTCAAGGGTTGGTGAACCTAACCTTAGGGAAATTAGAGACATGAAATCCTGCTAGGAACCTATTCCTAACATGTGTCCTCCCTAGAAATATGACTATGTCCGAAGCGCCTTTGAGAGGGCAACTTAGAAAGAAGATAACTTGAGCTCTCGGTGGAATTTATTGGTGAAATTTTATATGAACCTGATTGGAAATGGAATTTTGAATCCAATGGTGGGGTTATCATGTATTTATGCATTCATCTCATCCCTTAAAACTCAGATTTGGAATTTGAGACTCCACTTGTACCTGATAAAAACTGCCTGCCAATCCTATGCGCCAAGGTGTTGTGAAAATATGATTTCACTATCATGTAGGTATTTGAATCCTTTTTCCAGAAGTATTTTTTTTCTTCTAACTCCATCTCATGTACCTCCCAAAATCATCTTCGAAGTGCAACAATTGTTTTAGGCCGTGTGTCTTGCCTAGGCTTGTGAACCCTATTTTTTCTCAAACTACTCCAAGTTTGTAAAAACTTCCCAAACCCTTCCAACATAATTTCCATGATTTTTTAAGGTATTTTATTCACATCCATGTTGAATTTTATGCTTCTTTTCTGCCCCAAGGGGTTGATCCAATCCTGGGAAGGCCAGCGATAACCCTTCCCAATATTGCCAGAAGATAGTATCTTTTCAGAAATCCCTAAAATCACCTAGGGAGAATGAATAGAATTCTCTAAATCACCTAGGGGGATGAGATAAAATTATTTAGGAGGTCATTTAGACTTTGGACTAACTGGGGTGTCTTGGAATGATGGCACTTGAAAAATTTAACACTGGAGTATCGTTTTCGTGCTTGGAAATTGTCAATTTCCCTGTTGCACATTTACATGAAAACAATCTCATAAGGTAATGAATGGTGAATATAAAAATATTCAACACCACGGTAGGTGAGAATACACTCAATATCCCAACATTGAATGGAATTAATAGAATTTGTATCATTATCGACCATGTCAGGATACAGGAAGGGAAGAGAAGAGGGAGCCTCGCCATCTTGTTGATAAGTTAGAGGTACCAGGGAAATGGTGTTCACAAAAAATAAAAGTTAAGAGAAATGGATTCTGTATCTATAGAATTTTTAGGTGAAGTTGGTGAAATTGGTGAACGGGGTGGGGATGGTTTATTGTTCTTAATGAGTTCGACTCGGGTGTTCTTAGGAGATGGTTTAGAAAATCCAATACCACTATGGTATTTATGCTTATGAGTGGTGCATGCGATGAAAATATGGCGGCCTCATTCATAAAAAACAAATTCGAATCCCTTCCAAGCACAACGATGGAGGAAGGTGTGGGAAAAGAAAAAATTGGTGAGAGATTGAAGGTCGGATGAAAATGGTTGAGTTTGGGAAGGTGGCTCGGTGAGTAGGTAGTAGCATCAAGTCCCCATATGTTAAGTTGGTTTGAAGGTGGGGAGAGACTGTAGTGAAAAACCTCACCAATCTATTGATCATAGAGGGGATGTTGGTGAAGTTTACCATAGTCATGAGGTGTAAGGAATGCATGAATTTTATAAAGGTAACACTTCCCCGAGTGAGGAGAAAAAACACCTTCTAAGGGATCAATAGTTTATATGTGGGTAACGAGAATGGATGAATTATTGGACAGTTGAGAAGAAAAATCATTGGTTGGTTGAGAAGTAGATGGGTTGGTGATGAGTCAACTACATAAGATATGGCGGGAGTAGAAATAGAGGAGTTAGGTGTCGAAGAGGTAGCGACAACATTAGTAGATGGGGTCATGGATGAAGGGGAAGTGGTAACGGTGGTAGATTCCTTAACTAGTATAAGGACATCATTAGGTCGATATAAGATGTTATAAGTCTTGAATGGTTAAGGATTGGCTAAAATGGTATGGCTATGTCCTTCATGTTCAAATTTTAAACAACAAAGTGTAAGGTTGAAGGAACAAAACCTAGGGTGTGGATCTAAGGTCGGCTAATCAAAGCATGTTGTCTTGGAATTCCCAATATAAGACTTAAAATAATTTAGGAATGATACGAGGGGCCCACACGAATGTGGAGAATGATGGTGTCAAGGGTGGAATTCCTAGCATATTGAATGACCACAACATAACTTGGTTATTATGTATGTAATTGGCATGGATGCACATTTGGCTGTATGCATGGGAAGAAATAATGATTATACGGGCACCGCCATCAATCATAATGCATCAAAAACATATATAATCAATATAGATGGAAATGAATAGGGTGGGATCTGGATCAACTGATTGGAGAGGTATAATCTCTTCATCAGACAAACTAAGAGTGACTACTTGATGAGTGGTAGCGGGTGTAGAGGAAGGGGATAAAGTTGTGAGAGAGGCCACATGGTGAGGAGTGATAATGGATGCCATAGGATTAGATTCATTAGGTAAAACCTCAATAGATTGTAGAACCTAAATGAGGGCTTGTCAATGAGACTCAAAGGTTTGGACAAGGTCATACAAAGACATTTTGAGAAGATATTGGTGTAATTGTTTAAGCATTGTATGATGGGAAACCCTGTCATAAATAGGGTATCTGGGTCCATAGATAGTGATTTTTGGTGCAAGTGCAGATGGAATATTGGGTAAAAGAGTGGCAGATGGGATGGTTGTTTTCTCCTTTCCTTTGCCCTTCTAGGATCAAGTGGTAATGTTAAAAATATTAATATGTGTAAATTGATAAAGTGAGTCATGATAGGTGTAGCGATAGGATGGGAAAAATATGGTGAGGGCATATATTGATTTTGTGAATAGAATGCAAAGTGCATTGGAATTTTGGTAGAGGTTTGGCTAGCTCTCTAATACTGAGACCATATTGATCTCAAATTTTGGAGGAGGATAAAAGTGTTACGAAGGGGAGATGAAGGTCACTTTGAATAGGTAATGGAAAAGGAGGTGTGGTGATAGATGGAGGTGGAATAAGGTCCTCATCTAAAATATCATCATCGTCAAAACTTTCTTTAGGAGGACATAGTTGTAGAAGAATAGTCTTAAGATCCTTACAGCTTTTCCATTTATGCCTTGGAACACGATGGTGAGCACAATTTTTCATATCGTCAAACCCTTTTGGTTTAGGTTTGAGTGGGTTGTAAGTTCTAAGTGGTGGTAATGTGATGACATATGTTTCTAAAAGGTTAGCTAAGATGTCGGTGTAAGACCCTCCCAATGGATCACAATGTGAAGTAAGTGTGGGTGATTTTGGTAGGAGAGGCACCATTGGAGGTGGACCTAGAGGTTGATTCAATTTGACCACCTCATTGGTAGGTAGTATAGTTTTAGGTTTGGATTGTACCTTCTTAGGTAAAGATGTAGCAAATGAGCTAGCAGTTGAAGGTGGTGTAGCTTTAACTACCTCTTTAGAGGGTAGTGGGTTTTGTATTTTTGTTCCCCATTCTTGGGTAAAGGTGAAGACAAGGTGCATGATGTAGAAGGGGACAAGTTAGCCAAGGTGATAATAGTGGTGCGGTGAAGGATGTGGGAAGAGGCAAGGTGGAAGGTACTGGTTGAAGAGAAGGAAATATCATAGGTAATGATGAGGATACTGGAAGTGGTGTAGGTATAGGTGGTAGAAAGGATGTAGGTGACGGTGAAGGCATAAGCTGTGTAGGTAATTTGGGTGTAATAGAGGATCGTGATGAGGAGGTGAGTTACCATGAATTTTGTTTATTTTGGGAAGGATAAATGGAAGTGGTGAAGGTGACTCGAGGGGTAGTGGGTGAAGCCAATGTATGCATCTAAGACATTGGGTCTTCCTCTTAGGTGGGGAATAGTCTTTGCGGCGGCTTGTGAGGATGTGACTAAATCTAGTTTGACATGGGGAAGTACTAGGTTTGATGTCGGTATGACTCCCAATGTGGCAATGGATTTGGATGAGGAAGATATCAATATAGGTAAGGCTCTACACATTGGTAAAAGTTTAGTCAAATGTAAAGGTTTAATTACAGATGAGGGTGATGAAGAAGAGGTCACTATAACTACCTTGGACATGGTTGGTTTGGTTGTGCGAAACACCTTTGGATAGATCGTGGAAGTATCAATAGAAAAAAATTTCTTTTAAGTTGAGAAAGGTAGTGAAGGTGTCACCAAAGCATGGAATTGTCAACATAACCCAAGTGGTCACCATACATGAAAATGACACCATTTTAGGGGGATGATTTTGAATCAGTATTAATCCTTGTAAAGAATGTCTGTGAGACAAGGAAATGGTTAGCTTCATAATCTATGGGTAAAAGATCCAAGTGAAAATAAAAAGATCCTTGAATGTCAATGGATAATTCTCACCAATAGGAAGGGGCATCTGTAATGGATCCCCTATGGGTAGGGGAGATGACAAGTAGGATGAGGTAGGTTCATATTTTGGTGAAGAGGAAGGTAAGCATGACTCTCTTGTGGGTATGAGAGTAAATACCGAGGGTTGTTTGTCAGGTTGAGAGGTGAGTGGGGAAAGTGTCTCGGAAGATATGGTGGAATCCTCTTTGGGTGAAGGGGGATATCAGGGAGACTCCTCTATGGGTAAAGTAGTAGATGAAAACATTCTCTCTATGGATGAAGGAGCTTGTGTAAGAAACTCCTTGATAGATAGAGTAGGAAGATATTGAGCAGAAGAGCTGGTATGCTATCAAAATAGTATGAACCTCAAAAACACTACTATCATTACTCAAAGGTTTATGGGTTTGGTTAGCTGACTGTGTGTGGTTTGGGAATGGTTTCTTAAATATGTGAAGGTTCTAATTATCTGATGCGTTAGGGTTATCCAAGATGAGATCTCCACTATCTAACATTTCCTAGACAATGTTCATGAAAATTATACAATTATTGTCGCTATGATATTTAATGCGATGATAGTTATAGTAATTATTTTCTTTGTACCATATAGGCATAGTACGAGAGGGTAAAAATAGTATACATCTTGATGGGTGAGAGAGTGATTGCTTCATATTTTAGAATTATTTCGAAAACTTTAGAGTAGGATTATCTTATAGGAGTGTATTTTCATTTCTCCTACTTGAACTAGAAATCTGAACAAGAGAAATCTTGGAAGAAGGATTTGATTAGCTAGATGGTTGAGATGGGCCATATTTCAAAACTACCATGTTGGCAGATCATTTTGCTTTATAGTAATTATTTTATGGTTTGGAAGAAGAAGAGATATCATTTGATTTAAACAAAATGTTTTTATTACACAATTGTATCTTCTTCTCTTCAATGGCACAAATTGCAATTTTTCGATTCATGGTGAATGCCTCGTCAAACATGAAAAAGGTTTAAACTTGGAGAGTTGGTGAGATGTGCCTTACACAATCCACGATGAACAAATTTATTAACTCGGTTTGAGGCGGTTGGAGTGTGAGATGTTTTATTAGGATTTTCCAATGAGTGAAAAAATATGTGATAGATTTGTCTTCATATTGGCATGTCAAGTACAAGTTGGTCATGGTGACTTTCTTGACAATATTGATAGAGAAGTGGTCTAGAAAATCTTGAGCTACTTGGTTGAATTAGAAAATGGAATGCCTAGGTGGAGCATTATACTAATCTAAAGCATGTCATGTCAAGGAAGTTACAAATGTTCACAAGAGAAAAGCATCATCGTGATCAGATAACACCCATGTTTAAAAGACCGTAATTGTTGTTACTGGTCTTCTTTCTTTGTTAAAATAGTAAAATTTGGGAATTTCCCAATGTGTAGGGTATGGATGAATCGAATGGGTGAATAGGCTCATTGAAAATCTCATCCTATGTCAGAGAGTTATATGAGCCAGAGATCGATGCTTCTAATATTTGTATCTTTTCCATCATCATTTTGATAAGATCATTAGTAGGTTGTGATGAGTGGGAACCCCCTGCAGTATAAGGGGGTATATGATGAATGTATTCCATGGGAAGCATCCCAAAGTATATGGTGGTGCTTGTGTGTACAAATTTTTTTAGGGAGTAATAGATGCAAAGTTGCAAATATCCTAAATAAGCAATAGATGAGATAGGGGTTGTTGGTGATAAGTGTAGGTAGGTGGAGTGGATGTAACGAATCTTGTAGTAATTGGAGGAAGTGACTATGGGATGGAGAGGACAATGTTTTGGAAGGGAGTATGGGCTACCGACACCATGGGTGGTTGAGATGCAATAGGTATATGAGAGGTGGTGGGTGCAGATAGACCTACACTCAAGGCAGTTGATAAAGGAATGGTTTAAATCACATGAGTAATCGACATCAAAGGTAGGGAGGATGTCATAGGTGTAAAAAATATTAGTTATGTAGGATGGGCTTAGGACACCACATGTGGTAAGGTGGAAAAGGGTAAGGTCACGCTAATAGTAGATGATGGAAAAGTGGGTGCAAGGGTAGTAAGAATGGACACATGTGTGTCATATAAAAGCTGACCTAATGAATCTTGAGTGGATGAATAGGCTAAACAATACTCTAAAGAAATGGGGTTTTGATCAAGAAGTCTCTCGAAATCATCATTGGTGCGATGATAACAAGTTGATCTGGGATCCATAGGTGATAGAATGGAAGGCAACGATGGGCTAGGTGGGAATGATTGAAGGCTAGTGTGGAATATGAGAGTGTTGGCTTGGATAGGATTAAAAACTATGTGATTTATAGTAGGCTCGGTAATCTAATTTCTGTAGATGACACACAAAAATAGAAGGAATGGAGGAAAATAGTTTCATAAGGTTAAAAATGGTCATTGTTTTAATTGAAAAATTAAAACATAGAGACCAACGGTCTTGTAACCGTGTCGTGAAAAGGGTAATGATGACAGTTTGAGGACCGATACCAATTACTATGGAAAATAATAGGATTTACAAATTTGGCAACAAATGATGAAAATGGAGAAAATATGGATCTTGATAGTGATTTCAAAGACACAGAGATATGGTGAGGTAATTGAGGAAACCCCAGAAAGAACATAAATGTGATGAATGCTACTTTTGTTAAACTGACCAAAACAACATGAAACCGATAATGATCAAGAAACCGATAATGATTAGATGAGTAAATAGATGATGGTCACTATGAAATTTGTGAAAAGATTGAAAAAGTTAATTTGGTGATTTAGATTAAATAAACAACCAACCCAAAAACATGATTATGACAATGATTGACCCTATCATACTAAAAAAGAGTCAATACACAAACTATGATTATGGGTGTGAAAAAAGTGAATAATGAAGAAAAAAATCACACCTCAAAACAAGATCAAGCAAAAACTAACAAACATGAAATCCTATGTGGTGGATTTTATGTTCTGGTGTAGACACTAAAATTAGGTCACACTCCCCTTTGGTCCCTCGACGAATAAACACCCTTAATCACATTCACCTAGTTATGGCCCCTTTCACCCCACTAATATTAATTTAATTCATTATCCTCACTATATCTATTATTTAAGTATCTTATTTTAAATATATCCACACATTCGGTTTACTTAGACACCTCACCAAGCCAACTCAACCTAAGACCTATTCTTAGTAAGTTTCCAAAACTAACCAAGACTTACCCAAACCCTAAAAATAAATGCCTACATTCCCTCTAACCACATTCCCACAAGCTTACAAGAAGCTCCCATTATAATCCGGGGTTAACGACATGAAATCGAGGAAATCAAGAGGATATCCCTAGTTTAGTAAACCTAGGAAATCCCACCTTGACCAATGCCGATTAACCCTAACCATTTCGGTTAAGCGAACCCATCGGTTACCCTTTTAACCCCAAAACAACCTTATTATCAAGCTTGGAAGTTAGAAGCAAGAAGCAAAAGGTTGGTGAGCATTAACACATCTTAGAGAGATAACACATCTTTAGAAAGTGAATTCCGGTGAGAAACTACATGCAAGGAAGTTTATCAAGCACTTTCTCTCTCACAACCATCCTAGCCATGATCTGATCTAACCAAGCAAAGAGGAATGTATGTGCAGCCCTTGTAGGAGCTTTCCTTCATTTGGTGATCACTTGCAGCCTTCAAACCCCTCATCAGCACCTCCATCCCTCACTCACAAGTATTCAGGACCAGAATCCAAGTAAGTATAACATCATACTTTTTTGGTTCATTTCATTTCATCATCATTTTATAATCTATTGTTTACTTAGCCACCTATTGAACTTCTCAAACACTTCCACCTACATATACAGATTAAAAACCTCACCAAATCCTACCCCAATCACTCAATACCTCATCCTAACCAACCAAATTCCTTTATGCAATCACAAAGGATACCCAAAGCTTGTTCTATGGCATTTTTAGATTTCCACAGTAACCGGCACCGGTTACACTTGATCGTTAGTTACCCTTAATCGACATCAGTCTCTATATTTTCCCATACATCCCAGAATAGAGACCTACCCACCTAATTTCATCTCACCCTCATCTACCGTGATCTACTTGAGACCTCTCACAAACCCGTAGAACCCGGAACCAATCATTTGACCTTTGGATTCTATTCTAGCTTAGCATGTTAGATTACATCTATTTCTTATTTTGTTTTAAGTAAGATACCTAAATCGTTTAAAATTACAATAGGATTTACTTTGTTTACAACATTAAATTGTTTAAAACAGTTGACTAATAGCTATCTAGGAAGTATCACACTTCTTAGATCTAGCATAAGCTAGGTAGTTCACTACCCATATTGTTTAATTCCTTTTGGTGGTCTTTCTTTGTATTATAGGTAGTTCCTCCTAGCTAAAAGGAAGATCTCACGATCAGCTATGGATTCAGAAGTCATATGCATGCAATAACCCATCAACCAATATTTGAATAGGTATTCCTCCTATGCCCGTTACCCTATCTGTTTCATCACATCTTTAAAGAAATGACCCAAGAATCAGGTGAAACATTTTGGCATGCCCATTGGTACCCATCAGGGGTTCGTTGCATTTCATTCATTCCTAGGAAAATTTGTGTGTTTGTTTCCCTTTTGACAAGCATACACACTAATTTTCTTCCTTGGTAACCCACCTCTTCTCTCTATTTGCTCTAAAGAAATTTTTTTCTTTGGTGTAATTAAACAGAACCATTTATTCATGTTTTTCTCGCATTGTAGTGAAAGAGTATCCTCTCGCCTCTTCATCTTATTGTGTCATCCAATTTCACATCTTGATTTGGTCTTAAAAATAAGTTCATTGCATTTTGATTTATCACATTTACTCATATTAATTAAGGGCAACCTATACGCTGGAAGTCATGCCCCCGGTGATGGTTGACAAACGAATTGTAGAAAATCACGTATTTCTATTTCTCTCTCTCTCTGAGTCTTACCAAACCTCAAAAAATTTCAAAATACATACATTCTTAAACAACATCCTACCTAGAAGTTGTAGGTGATCACACAATCACAGCATAGTGGGCACCCATCTCACTACTCTGTTGATTCATACATCAGAGTGAAGTCCACCCCCACCATAACATACCTGAAACCTCACCTTTTGGATATCCTTTGTAGGAAGGCATCCTTACCAAAAACTCTATTTCACGATTCATGTTTCAGTCCTTAAATAGCATAAGCTAAACAAACATAATAGAAAGGTCACTCCTAGGATCACATTTTTCTTAGTGTTTCTACTTGGCTTGCGTTTTAAGGTGAGAGATCACGTTCTTCACTTTTTTTGTTCATCCTTACATGCTCCTCATCACAACTAGTGTATTCCAACTTTACTTGAGTGTGCTTGGGCCATGTAACCATCATTCTTATAATTTTGGGTCTGATTCTATACCATATTTTAATTCACAACCACTTTTCTTTCATCACTGTTTCAATTTCATATTAAGCGCCGTAAAGTCGGTTACCTCGACCACCATCAATTATACCCAACCGACATCGGTTTTAGGTCCTTTTGCTAACCTAATCAAAAATAAATTTTATTAATTTACTTCCACTTTTCACAGTCTCGTCACTACCATCACACCCATTAACATTGTAAACATCATTAGATTTGGCATACCTATCAGATTTTACATTACGCCTTATTTTTCACTCACTATCCATTTTCTACAAGGTGACCAGCAGGTGGTAACCCTTTACTAGCGTCAGTTTTCCCTAACCATCATTAGTTAGCCTATTCCACATTCCAATTACCATTTGGTACCTAATCCACTTTTTCCCCTAGATTCACCTATTCCTACTATTCTCTATGTCATTTACAGAGAAGCAGCCCTACCTGATCAGTACTAGTTCACATGGTGCTGACCGAAGACAAGAAAGTGCACTCGTATTTCATGCTAGTTTTCAACCACTCCCACGTAGTCCTTCATGACCTTCCATTTTATCACCAGCCATGGATCCCATCCAACCTATTACTATCACTACCAGAGATGAGAAGTTTGAATGAATCTTTGACCAAAACCCCGCCACTTTGTAGTTTTACCTTTCCCATTCGTCCACTCGAGATGCCTCAAAGTCGGTTGATATACGGAATGCCCATATCTATCCCCCCGAATCTCACTCCCATTCCCACATCAACCCCATCGGCTCCATGTTACCATCATCTACCTTACCCCTAGCCATTTTGTAGCTAGGTCCTAAGCCCACTATAACTACCACATCTGCAACCTTTGTCGCACCGCTACATCCACCATACCCGCGATAACTACCCCAAACACAACCTCATCGCGCCCTAATGTATCACACATACTGTAGCTACATTACCACCTCTAATGTTGATGACCCTAACCCATTTCAGAGTGTGTTCCTTTCCATTCCACAATCATTATCCCCTATTCCCACTAGGGTTACCATAACCCTTCCACCCCCATATACATACTACCAACAAGCTCTCGTTTCATCCATTATACATTCCGAGTATGTACCCCATGCTTCACTGCCTTCTTCTCAATCAACCTACATGGCAGCCCCATACACTGGAGTGCCACCCCTGTTATATGCCCAAAACCAACCCTCTCATGCTATAGGAGGCACCCAATCATCACAACCCACCAACAACCTAATTAAATTGATGTTGGACAAGATGCAGACATTGGAGGCATCGGTTTCAGGCTCCGCAACACTCTCACCTATGATGATATTTGTAACGAGCCCATCCACCCATCCATTCCTATCCACTCATACCCCATGCATTGGGAAATGCCTAAATTCAATCGTTTCAATAGTAAAGAAGGCCCATAATAGTATTTGTAGTCGCTCAAACATGGTTGTTATTTTATCGCTCATGATGATGCCTTGCTCTTGAGAACCTTTCCCATGTCCCTCACGGACTGGATTAGATTGGTATAGTGGGTTACCTATACACTATATTCTCATTCAATTAGGTAGCCCAAGCCTTCTTGGATCATTTCTCTATCAATATCATTAAGAAGGTTACCATGACCGATCTATACTCCACACATCAGTATGAGGACAAATCTATCGAAGATTTTTTCACTCACTTGTGTAGCCCTTTGATTAACCAACTTACCTTGAAACTTCCACAAAACAGAACTCATAGATCTCTTCACATGGGATTGTGCTAGACATATCTCACCAACCTTGCAGGTCCAAACCTTCTAAACATTTGATGAAGCATTCACTATGGCATGAAATTTAGAGATTCGGGCCATCGAAGAGAAAAAAAATCCAATTATGCAATAAGAATTTGGCATTCAAGTCAAATGATACCTCTTATTCTTCCAAACCAAAACCAATTATTCAAAAGCTAAGGGCACCGCTAACACAATGGTACTCAAGGCTAGCCCAACACATCCATCAAATCAAGCTACCCCTTCATCTAATCTCTCACCTGTCCAGACTTTTCAATTCAGACGAGAGTAGTGGAAATATACCCCAATTGGGGAACCTTACTCTTTTGTCTTAGAAAAGATTATCAAAGCTGAATCCATCACTCTTCCACTAATAAAACCATACATAGGTTTTGACCTGCCTTGCCCCATGCCCCGCATGGTATAAAGAACATGATTTCTATAATTACCATTGAGTAAAGGGTCATAGTGATGGCAATTGCATCAATTTCACAAATTTTGTCCAAGAAATGCTCGAGAAAGGCAAGTTAACCATGGATAATCCTAATGCACCTTCCAAACAAAACCTACACATCTTCAAGAAACCATTTCCCAACCATGCCCCTTCATTTGATCAAACCGGTGAGACCTCAATTCACAATACCCATACCCGTGAGGTTCACTCTTTCTTTAATGATGTACATGTCACCTTCCAATTACCCCACATTCCTTCCCTGAGAGGAGATCCTAGCCTAAAATCCTCCTTCCACATCGAACCAACCTCCCCTATTCCTTCACCAATAGAGTAACACATTTCATCTCCTTCATCACCTATGGAGGAGTCTTCTACCAACATTGAGACCATCTCATCCCCGGCTTCACCACTTAGAACCTTCACCCATAATACCTCCTCTACCCATGAGGAGAACCCATTACCTCCTTCACCCATGAGGAGAACCCATTACCTCCTCCTCCCATGAGGAGCACCCATTACCTCCTCCACCCATGAGGAGCACCTATCTAGTCCTCCACTTATAGAGGAGCTCCCATCATCCCCTCCACCCATTATAGACTCGGTTGAGATACCTTTGCCTCTTGGCAAGCATTCTTCATTAGCTACCCAAAATCCTACGAGATCTACTTTTGGCTCTCTTACCCACGGAAGTGAAGCTATCCAATTCCCTATCTCTAAGACACATTTTATGGGAATTTCCATTAGGTCCTAATCAAATCCACATAGAGACATGTCATTATCACATTTATCGATCACTTAGATTATGTGGATAGAGCCTTACTTATGGGGGAGTGTTCTAATTATGGTATCAACACGGATGTAGATATCCCTTGTTGATACCTCCACTATCTAGCCAAAAATATTTCAACCAATCGAACCAAACACAACCACCTCTATCACAACCCCTTCCATAACACCTGTTATAGCTCAAACCACACCCTTACCCATAACCCAACCTACATCTAAACCCAAATCCACACATACAACATCTTCCTCAACTAAACCTATTACCACTTTAGGGGTCACCCCAACCACCAGCCTTACTCATCCACCTATCAAACTGGATTTAGTTACATCCTCCAAAGTAAACATCATACATACTCCTACACCCAAATATAAGAACCAAACCCATCGACCTGATACCTCAGTTGCACCAATTGCACATGCACCTATCCCGTCTATCTTAGCATCTCAACTTCCCCACATGGTCAAGAAAC
Source organism: Taxus wallichiana var. yunnanensis (assembly GCA_018340775.1). NCBI lineage: Eukaryota > Viridiplantae > Streptophyta > Pinopsida > Cupressales > Taxaceae > Taxus > Taxus wallichiana. The sequence continues at coordinate 764,726,382 of CM031242.1, read as the reverse complement.
CTCCACCCATCAATAAACCAAAAACACAACAACCCATTCCTTACTCACAAACCTCTAACCTACCTAGACACTGAACATGAATTAAACCACACCTGCAACATCTTTATCACCCATACCTCCAATACCCTCAGTTATTGCTTCACTACCCACTACACTTCATTCATTGTCTCTCACACTCCAAGCACGATCCGCATCATCTACCTTCACAAGACCCCATTATCCCCATGGGTAACTCACCCTCTTCCCCTATCTAAATTTCCTTCTAGACCTTGTACACCCACATCACCTTTACCCAAGAAGGTGTAACCAAAAATAAACACTCCACTACCCCACAATAAGGTAGTCAAAACAACCACACACCCTCCTACCCATTCATCTACTATACCCATACCTAAACAAACACGACCAACACCCAAAACCATGCTAGCACCCAAACCCATAGCTCGACCCCCTCCTCTTTCAAAAATCATTCCTCGACAATCAACCACACCTACACCCAAACCCACGTTCACTTCCCATTGTGATCCACTAGTAGGGTCTTATGCCAAAATTTTAACCAATCTCCTTGAGACTTTTTCATCACGTTACCGCCACTCAGACCTTACGACCCCCTCAAACCCAAGCCAAAAGGGTTTAACAATACTAAAATTTGTGTATACCATCATGTGCTAGGGAACTATGTGGAGAATTGCAAGGCCTTGAAAACTATCCTTATCTAATTGTGTCCACTAGAAACCAACTTTGACGATGATGACCTTCTCGACGAGGATCCTGCTTCACCGACACCCATTCCCACACTTCCCACTCAACAACCACAACCTCCACCCTCATAGCTCCTAGAGCCACACCCAAGATTTTAAATTAACATGGTTTGCATCAAAGAACTTGCCACACCACCACCCCAATGTTGTTGCGCCTAGCTCACCTCACAAGGATTTTCTCCTCTAGTAGGTTTTTTCCCTTCATGTCATTATACCACTCATCCTACACCTTCTCCATTTACCAACTCCTCTCAAATCAACATGACACATGTCACTAAATGTGCATGTGAAGGGTAAAGAAAAGGAAACTGACCCACTAACCAATCTTATACCCAACATACCATCTACACCGATACCTAAAATAACTATCAATGACCCCATGTACCCCATTTCTAATGGCATCACACATTACACCATGCTCAAAAAATTATAGAAATCTCCCTGAAAATGTACCTATATGACCTCATTTAAACCTTGGAATCCCATCATCAAGATTTCAAGGAGGTTCTTCAATCTATTGAGGTTTTATCCAATGACTCTACACCCATAGCCTCCATTATCACACCCCATCATGTAGCCTCTCGTCACCAAATTACCATCTTCATCTTCACCCCACCTTGTTCACCAAGTAGCCTCCCTTAGCTTCTCGGAGGAAGAGATTGCGCCACACAAAAACGATGACCTAGACCCATCCCTCTTCATCTCTATCCACATCGACAACATATAGGTAGGTCGTGTGATGATTGATGGGGCACTAGCATTAACATCATTTCATCCCATGCATTCGCTCAAATGTGCATACTTGACAATTGCATGCATAAAAATCCAATCATGTTACGTTCATTCAATAACACTATCACCTCTACGCTAGGAACTTTCATCCTCCATGTTTGTGTGGGTCCCCTGCACTATTCAGAATTGTTTTATGTTTTAGAGGGGGAATTCCAATATAACTTGTTGCTTGGTAGACCTTGGATCCATGTCATGGGTTACGTTCCTTCCACTTTGCATCGTTTTGTAAAGTTTGAACATGAAGGACACAGTTATACCATTCCAATGGACCCCTCACCTTTCAAAAAATGCAACATTCTTTACCAACCCAATGATGTGCTCATACCTATCAAGCCATCTACCTCTCTGTAACCACTACCACTTCACCTACACCTCCACCTACCAAGACAGCCGCTACTTCTACCGCACATACCTCCTCCATTCCGACCACTACCATAACCCCCATGGCTGACCCATCAGCTTCCCAATCCATTAACTCCACCTGCATCAACCTTTGACACATTATCCATACTAGCTACCTACATACCAACTGTTTATCCCTTGGAAAGTGTTTTTAACACCTCACTCTAGAGGAGTACCATGTATATAGTGTCAACACATTCCTTACTCAACGAAGTATGGAATCCTTAACCAACACACTCGTTGTGATCATCGTATAGGAGAACATCTCCTTTATGGTCCTCCTCACCTTCCAACTAGTCTCACCTATGGGGGACTTGATACTACCACTTACACACCCGAACCACCATCACAAACACACCTATTTTCCATTAACTTCCAATCACTTACCAATCACCATTTTTCCCACACTTTCTGCATCAATATGTGTGGAAGGATTTTTGTTTTGGATTTTACAAACAAGGCCGCCATATCATTATTCCATGTACAACCCAAAATATTAACGACCATAGTGGTATCGGCTTCCCGAACCACCTACCAAATAGGCCCACATTGAACTCATTAAGAACACTAGCTCTTCTCCACCTTCATCACCATCCTCACCAATGGAGTTGAAGGATCCTGAATCTATCCCTCCTAACTTTTTTTTTTTTTTTTTTCATAAACACCATTTCATTGGGGCCTCTGAATTATAAACATAAAGGTGAGGCCCCTTCCACTCTTCCCTTCTTGTATCCTGAAATGATCAATGACGACACACCTACAATTAACATCATTCAATGTCAGGATGATGAATCCATACTCACCTACCTTGGTGTAGAAGACTCATATATTAATTGGTTGTTACCCTCTAAGATGTAAACCATGTTGAATGAATTGACTATCGAGATCAACATTCATACTCAGGATGACCGCACATCCTAAAGATTAGAAAATCTTTAGATGTTGTTGAATAAGAAGCCATCACTTCTTTTATCAGATATCATAACCACGCTTTCACTTGGTCTTATGCAGACATGCAGTATTGACCCCACCATATTGGTCCACAATATTTTTACAGTTCCTGATGCCAAACCCATAAAAAAGATGAGGAAAATACACCCTCGCATTGCTCTTCTCACAAAGAAGAACTTTAACACCTTCTTTCTATTTCCTTCATCTTACCAATTGATTATCATCATTGGATTTCTAAAATTTTCCCTGTCGGTAAAGCAACAGGGGACTCCGCATTTCCATGGACTTCCATGGCCTCAACCTAGCCTTCCCGAAAGATGACTTTCCCATACCCGAAATCGATCAACTAATTGACCTTACCACTAGTCACGAGATTCTATCACTCATGGATGGCTTCTCGGGTTATAACCAAATTTTTATTTCCCAAAAGATCAACACAAGACCTCATTCTTCACCCTTCGGGGCTTCTACTATCGAGTCATGCCTTTTAGCCTTAAAAACACTTTGGTGCCACATATCAGCGTGCTATGACTTACATCTTACATGATATCATGCATTGCACATTGGAATATTATGTGGATGATATCTTGGCCAAATCTAAATATCACTCCAAGCACCTGCCATCCTAAAACCATCTTTGACCACCTCATTGAATATTGCCTCCACCTTCAAAGAAATGAAGTGAGTCTTCACGATTCTTTTAGGAAATCTCCCGAGATTTATCATTTCCTCTCGTGGTATAGAAGTTTACCATTCTAAAGTCAAGGCTATTCTCTAAATTCCTCTACCTACTAACCTTCGAGAACTTCATAGCCTATAAGGTAAGTTGTAGTCCATTCACCATTTTGTTTCATAATTATGTGATCGATGTCAACCATTTAATCATCTGCTCAAGAAGGATATCTCCTTTAAATGGAATGATGACTATCACAAAGCTTTAAAGGCTTTAAAACAATACCTTATCCAACCACCCACACTCATCCCACCTAAATACGATCAACCTTTCTACCTATACATATCTGTTACTGATTATTCCTTGGGAGCCATGATCGCTCATCATGATGAACAACACAAAGAGCGGTGGTTTATTACATAAGCCATACTCTTTTGGACTATGAAACCCGATACATCTGACCATCCCAAAAATATTTTCTTAGCCTTAGTCTTCATTGCCACCAAATTTCATCATTACCTACTCAACCACAAAACCTATGTTGTGACCAACACCGACCCCTTACACTTCATGTATACGCCAAACCTTATCAAAATCAGTGTGCCGCATAATGGCTTATGCTTTTAACTTATCTTGACCTTGAATTCATTCATCAAAATTCTATCAAGGGCCAAGCTATCACCGACCAAATGGCCAACGCATCTATTTCTAGGGATCAACCCTCTAATTTTGATTTTTCGGATGAGTCAATTTCTACCCTTTCCTTGGATGAATCTCCTTATCAAATGACACTCTTTTTCTATGGTTCCAAGTGTCAGCGTGGGGGTAGGGATGGTATTATTCTCATTCCTCTTGATATAGAACGCATGCCTTTATCTTTCAAACTATATTTTGAATGTACCAACAATATTTTTCAATACGAAGATCTCGTACTAGGTCTCCAAGCCGCCTATGCCATAGATGTTAAATCAATAAACATCTTTGGTGATTCTCAATTGGTTATAAACCAAGTCAATGGTATGTACCAATTTTGTAATGAGATACTTTAAAAGTATAAACATCATGTAGACATACTTTTGACCACCTTTGACTGTTACACCCTTCACACCATACCACGTTCAACCAACAAATTTGTAGATACCATTGCCTACTTAGGTTCCCAAATACCCACTTCACTGCCGATTTTATAATATTTGTCACCATACAATGGCTCTAATCACCCTCTTGTCTACCTCATGATTTTTACTTGATTGGAATCGCTACCCCCGACTCCGAGTGACCTTTGGTATAACAATATTCATACTACCTTTCTCTCTCCATCTTACCTCCTAATATCACTAGTAACAGACAATGTCCCTTCCTTACAAAGGTCTCTCATTACGTCATTCTAGGGGACTCCTCTATAAACATGGCTTTGATGGTATTCTCTTACAATGCCTCACAAGTTCTAAAATTACTTATACCATTAAGGAAGTTCATGATGGCATATGTGGAGGCCACTTCAGTGGCCTTGCTATTACTAAGCGTATTCTTTTCCTAGGCTATTACTAGTTGACCCTTAACCATGATTGTTGTGACTACATCAAATGTTGTGTAAAATGTGAACAACATTCCAATCTTCATCATACACCCAATCATGCCTTACAGGCCGCTCATGACCTTTGGCCCTTCTCTCAATGGGGTTTGGATCTTGTCAAAGAAATCAATCCTCATTCATCCCAACACCATCAATGGATCATCATTACTACTGAATACTATACAAAATGGGTGGAAGCCATACAAATCATCTCCATGAAAGCTGAGAAAAGATGTGAGTTCATTAACCACCACATCATTTTTAACTTTGGTGTTCCTCATCGCCTCATCAGTGATAATGGAAAACAATTCAAAAGGAAAACATTACAAAAAAATTGCGATGCCTTTGGCATTCAATTTTTAGTTTCTCATCACCTTATTACCCACAAAACAACAGCCAAGCCAAATCCACTAATATAACCCTCAACAAAATTCTCATGAAAGTGGATGACGATATTGGGAAGGATTGGCATACGCACATTCCTTTTGCCCTGTGGGCATACCAAACTAGTATTTACACTTCCATTGTAGCCACACCATTTTCTCTGGTCTACAGTATAGAGGTAGTTCTGCCTCTCAAATTCCATATCCCCTCACTCCACATTTCTCTCCATGACATGCTCAATGATGATGACTTTTGTCAGGACCATTTAGCATAGCTAGAGTTATTAGACGAATGTCATCTTAACACTCTGGATCACCTTCAAGTTTACCAAAAATGTATCAAACATGCCTATGACAAATGTGTTCATGAACAAACCTTCCAAGTCGGTGACCTTGTCCTGAAATAAAATCAACATGTAACCAAAGCAAAAAAAAGTAAACGGGGAAAATTTTATACTAATTGGCTTGGACCATACATCATGACTCATATCTACGGATCAGGTGCTTATCATTTATCTTCTCTTAATGGTAAACCCAAACCTGAGCCCCTTAATGCCTTACATCTTTAACCATTCTATTGTTGAGTTGTCATACCTCACCTTTTATCTCTTTCCGAGGCTCGTCCCTTGAGTGCTACCCACTCCATACACCTCCCTAACGATTACACAAGAATGATGTGAGTACTGTCACTTGTTACCTTCTCTTGAATATGTGCACCACGACACTACACATAGCATGATTCTCATGGATACTCTTTTTCTACCTTTAGATGAGATCCCACGGTAATTCCACCTTTCCCTTTGAACAAGAGTCATATCTTTCACCTTGGTATTGTCCATGACCATAAAGACCTCACAATGGGACTAAACTCCTTGATTAAAACTTCTAACAAAAAGATGACTCCCTCAAAAGGACATCTTCCTCTCGACCAACCACTACTATAAATAGACTACTCCCACGAAGGACAACTATGTAAAGCTCTTCAAAAAATGAGAGCAATGAAGCTTCCCGCATCAATTAGCTTCACGAAGACCTCAAGGAGTTCAATTTTTCCCATATAGACTTCCCACATCGATCAATATATCACAACTATAAGTTAAAACACTCAACCTTTTTGTCATGGAATTTCCCATTGTGACTTTGGATCTCTTTCCTAAAGTGTATGCTACCTCATACCATATAAAAATTACCTACTCTTCACCCTTTAAACCATGCCCACTCTCATTTCCTACTATCTCAAGGGACTTCTTGGAACTTAGAAATTTTGTGATCATGTGACTACTTTTCCCCGTAGAACAGTCCATCATGCAATGTATTTAGGGTCTTATGTTCATCACCTCCACCAAGGTATGATCTACTCGGTATGATCCTACCCAATCAGGTGGCTTTTATTGCCCCCTTTTATCTTTTAACCATCTTTGTTTATGTTTTGATTACCTTATACAAGGCTTTATCCTTGATGCTTAATTTTCAGGTAATCTTATTCTTTCACCACAATCATTCCCACCTACATAATTTTACCTATAATCTACCCACAGCTAGCATAGCAGATCTAAACTCACAACATGCCCAAAAACCTACCAACTCATTTTCACACCTCCTTATTTTCTTCCCTAGCTTATGGGAGAACTACATCGCCTGAGGTCCCTTCTCTGGGACTATGTAGGCAGCACTCCGAGGGCATGGGGCCCTTGGAGGTTAGCTTGGCCATTCTCTACCCTAAACAATTCATCTTCCATGTTCCCCACCATTTACACCATATCTCACTTAGTTTCCCTTTTATATACAAAATTGGAAATTAAGCCACATACATAACAAGTTGTTTCATATTTTAAACATTATCACATCATACATTTATTATGCCTACCATTTATCTATCATCACTATGCATAGATTATACCACATCTCACATATGACCCATAGTATCATTCATTGCAAAAAATAATGAATCACAACTTCACCTACTTTCAACACGATCCATGCCTAACCAACCTAACTCATCCATGTCTATAACCTGACTCAATCCATGCCTAACCAACCTAACTCATGCATTCCTATAACCTGACTTAATCCATGCCTAACCAACCTGACTCAATCCATTCCTAACCAGCCTAACTCAATCCATGCCTAACCAACCTAACTCATCCATGCCTATAACCTGACTCAATCCATGCCTAACTAAACCTAACTCAACCATGCCTAACCAACTTGAATCGATCCATGCCTAAACTGACCTGACTCCATCATGCCTAACTCACCTAATTTCCATCCATATCAAAACAACAAACCCATATCTCATCTAATACAAACAACAAATCCATATCTCATCTACCACAAGCCATAAACCAATATCTCATAAACACATCAACAAATCACAAAATACCATGTATCTCATCATATAAATCAATAAATGTGTATCTCAATATACATGCCTATCTCATCATGTCCATCATCTTAAAATTTTAGCACACACAGGCTGATATACAATACAAAATGTCGCCGACACGCAGTCAATATATGTATCAAAAATAAATAACTAGTATACATCACAAACCGGTGTGACCGCATATAAGGCATCTCACCGGATGTCCTCCATCTTTGTGTCACCTATACCCTTGGCCTCACGTGTCCCTACTGGTACCTCACCTAGAGATGGTTTCCATGCATTCGTGGCCTCTCCCTAATCGAGCCTCAAAGCTCATTGACCTCTTGCGCTCTCCACACTATGAGTGCAGGATCGCGTCCTCTCGTTGGATGCCTACTGTGCCCTGTACTCGGAATAGGAGATGAAATTTATCTTGACCACCATAAGCTGGTCCGATAGTATCTCACCTCACCTAGGGCATCTCGTAACTTGGATACAAGCATGGTCTATGGTGGTCCCATAGGTCTCGGCCCATGTACCTACTACCCGCAACAACTTACCCTGTGCTCGCCTATGAAGCGGGACCTACTCCGAGTGCTCGTGGTGGTACCCCCGCCTTTGTGCCTATATCGGGGCCTGTAAGGCCCCAATTCATGCTTGGGCTATGGCCAACCGGCCTTGTAAACCCGCCACTTGAGCCTATAAGGTTGTCACCTGACCATCCCCCCTGACCATCTCCATCTCCTCCATCTCCTCCATCTACCATCTCGGCCCTATAGATGGCCACCTATATGTTTAGCTCTGTTACCTCTACCTCCAAACCCTCTATCTCTGTCTCGTAATATACCCATTTGGGTAATTAGTGTAGCTTCCGCCCCGTAGGGATCTCTCTACACTGTAATGGTAGCTAGGTCAGGCTACCCGATCTGGGGTGGTATAGATCGAATCGATCCACCCACCACTGCATGTACCTATCTTCTGCTCCTCCTCCCCTATGGTGACTGTAGGCTATGGTAGAGGTAGGGGCCTCTCCATGTCATCTCTCTGATACTTTGGGAAGGGTAGAGGAATGTCCTATAAGAGCTCGAATTGCCATCACACTTTGTCTACTGGGATCATCTCATCCTCCCTAGCACGGTGACCCTATATCCACCTCTCTAGCTAGAGCTCATCTATCTCCTCATGCATATGCCTATATGAGGGGAATCCCACATATGACCTCCATATAATGTCCACTTTAGACAATACCTACGGTAACTACTGAAAATGGGCCACATCATGTGTTTTCCTATCTGATCTCCACTCTCCTATCATCGGAAACCATCTCCCGTATCCCACCCACGAAATCTAGGTGGGAATACATCTTCTCGGGGCATCCCTAGAGGTCACATGCACACTATGCACTCATATGCCCAGCAGTGTAGTATAAATGTACAACACATGCTAAACTTGCACAATCACCCATATGCCCACAACTCTCTATATAGCTGCACCAAGAATGTTGGTGCCCAAGAAAAGTGGGTCTCATGCACCATCATGTCGTGGAGTAACCCCATCATTGATTGGGAAAGTTTCCACCCTCTGCATCTAGTAGTGCATAGCAGCACACTGCCTCCATTAACAAAACGACTAGCCTCATCTCATCCGGATGGGCTAGGTACATATCTCCATAGCTCAAACTAGAGTTATGTAATCTTAGATCAGCCACCCCCTCACCAAAAATATTCCCAATCATCTCCTCTAAGGCCTCAAAGGAGATAGAGTAAACCTAGGCACCCAATATGGGTGATCGCAGAATACTGAACACGTCCTATAGGGTGATAGTCATCTCACCCATCGGTAGGTAGAACATGTTGGTCACATGATCCCATCTATTAATGAGTATGACCATCAAGCTGGGCTGCCTAACAACATGTCTGGAGTGACAAACCCCACTCAACCCCACTCCCTCCACATGCTACAGATCAAACGGGGGTCGCTACACCCCGCACTATCACCGAGAGAGGTAGAACCCTATCCCACATATGTAACTACACTCTCCCCGTATCCAATCTAAGCACAACATTAATCCACACTTACCATGACCATATTCACTAATTATCATTACCCTCCACCCTATTTTCACCCTACCCATCTCATCTACCTAGCCCACATCACTTTTACACCCTTGTGCCTAAAAGCTTGACCGGTACCGGTTCATCCTAACCGACTCCGGTCACCCTTTAATGGCATTGGTCACTGTTTGGTGATCGGTATTGGTTAACCCTTATCAATACGGTGACACATAACCGATTCCGCCACACATGACCAACGCTGAGTCAATGTCAGGAAAACCCATGTCTTCCCAAAACCCCCATTTTTCTAAAACCCTCCCCTACCCCTTTTACCCCACCTACAATGACCTACACTCCCCTTGGATCTCTACGCACCCCACCTATACCATTTACTACCCTCCCCCTTCCTCTTTTTTCCCGCTATTCCCCCATGCCCAAATTTTATTTTTAACCACGAAAAAACCAAATAACCACAAAAACCTATAACTAACAATAATCTACCCCTATAATATATCAAATCCACAATGTAGAGTAGGGTGCTTACCTCAACACGTTGCCTCTATACCAATGGCACGCATGATCCCTCTCCGACCTCCGTCATCACCGAATAGCTACCCGTAACTTCTAATCAATCAAATCTCTCACCCCGATCTTGTGGACCCGCTACTCCCCAACCAAACCCTTGTCTACTCACACTACTAGCTCATTGTCACATTTTGTCATGACACTTTTCTCTCTGTTCTCCCTTTTTGTCGTTTTCTTACTTCACAAATAATAAATGAATAAAAAATAATGTAGATTTTTGTTTTTATAACCAACCCGACCTAACCAAAATCGGTTATCCTTGACCGGCATCGGACACGTGTGTAGACACCAAATTCGTGTCTTACGACCCCTTGTGACCCGCATCCCATTTCGCAACCTAACCTCATTACCTAAACTTTACACAATTATTTATTAATTACCTTGTAATTGATAAATCCCCATCACCTCACCTGCCACCTCATTTTGCCACCTCATCATGACCTAGCCCTAATCCTAAACTAACCTAATTAAACCTAAAACTTGGTCTACACCTACACACATAACTAATGACCCATTTCTCGCACTTTCTAAAAAACCGACCTTCTAGTCACTTGACCAAGCCCGCAGCTGATCTCTGGGGAGAAAACAACGGATCAAAATTTCATTTTGGAGATCATTCCAAGGATTTCTGGATCAACAGAGATTATTGGGAGCGAGGAACAGAGTCCAGATCTTCACTTGACCAAGCAGAGACGAGTGGAAATACCAGAAGTGTTTACAGCAAAGGAGATCAGCTTGCATCTTGGTCAAAACCAGTAAGTCACATCTTGCATGTCCTCTGTTGTAACATTTCTTATGCTTCTTAAATCTCATTCCTCCTAAATCTGCTTTTCGAGTCCACTACCCAACGTGCCATTGCATCTAACTGTTATTCTTTTACCTCTCATCATCTCATTTCCTAATATCATCCATAAACCAGCCTTACAAACACCATAGCTACCAAGAAGATCCTATAACCCACCGGTATCGGTTATCAGTAACCGCCATCGGTTCCTCTGATCAAAACCAGAAAAACAGCCTTTTCCCTACCCAGTTCAACGAAACAACTTAATTGATATTTTACAGTCTTTTGTGTTAATTCATATTAGCAGGGAAACTGACCACCTTCGAAAGGAAGTTTTATATTTCCACAGGCCCAAGGCAGTTTCCTCATTTATTGTTTAATCAAAATCTTGTGGTCTTGTGTTCTTATTTGCAGTAGTCCTTCCAAGACAAAAAGGAGTTCTTCGCAGGCTAGCCTCGATCTTTCTCGGTACGCGCACACCATCCCGACATTCTACAGGTATTCCTCCTAACCCTAACCTTATCTGCTTTTAAAATGAATGAAACATTTCCGAGGGAAACATTTTGGCACGAGGTGGGACCCATTTTGGGTTTTTCTTTATTTCCGCTTGCTTTCATATAGGGAGCATACTTGTTGTTTTCTTCTTCTAAAGATATTCAAAAGGTATTTTATTATTCTCGTAAAAGAACTTGCTTTGTTTTTACATCTGCATTAGTGAAAGTCATCTCTTTTGCTTCATCGAATATCACTTTTGATTTGGGTTTAAAACACATGCATTGCATTCCTGCCTGTTGTTTTTCAATTCTAGTGAACATAGATTAAGTAACAGGTCGTACACGTGGGGGTGATATCCACGGTATTGACAAGAAATTAATCTTACATTCACTACACAACACATACCGAATCACTTCACAATTAACACAACAGCTCAAACATCCCCCTTTTTCTCGCGGTATTCCTCCGCCCGATTGAGGTAACCTTATAAGCCAAAACAACTTGACATTTCCCCTAAGTCTCTTGTTTAGGATTCTGACATCCTTCTACGTCTAAAGGCATAAGCCCACGATAATTAAAATTAACCCTAGGGTTAATCTCTGGATTTGCGTGTGCATCTTGCTTGTTTTTAGTTCTTTTCTTTCTCATACTGTCTTCTGTGATCAATAATTGGACAAGTATACTAAACGTTGTTAAAAATCAAATTAGCAGCCTTTTTATATCTTGTTAGCCCAGACTTCTTACACCGACATTGGTTACCTGACCGACGTCGGCTATAGTATAACCGACATCGGTTACTAGACCGATATCGGCCATGTTTTTCCAATTCTCGACAAACCAAAGAACCTACCAATTTTACCATTGAGTTTGTTTCTATTCCCGATGATTAAAACCCTACTATGAACTTTTTTCCATGGTTGTTATCACTCGAAAGTAAGCCACCGCCATGGTTTCACATGCTTGCTTTGTTTCTTTGCCTCGAATCCCCTTCACCTCTCGTGGGGAATCCTACCGATACCGGCGAGGTTCCTAAAATTCTGTGGGAGATAAGGACTTTGCCAAGTTTCTGGATGCTAATTCCAGCGCTGTACAATACTATTTGTCTCATACCCCTGACCGTACACCTGATGGTCAGCTCCTTGTAGGTATGCCTATCAGTATAGCTACTCATTTAGCTCCCACTCCGCCTGATAATACCACCTTGCTTCCTGCATCTCTAGCCCCGTCTCCCAATCCGACGGCTGCAGAGGTTCATACGACCCCGATTAGCTTTCCTTTTGTTAATCTTGGACCCCACATATCATTACCACCGACCGCCCCTACCTCATCTCTCTTGCAGACTGCTCCATTCATGACTTGCTCTCTGCCACCTATCCACACAAGCTTTCCTTCTCAAGCTCCGCCTACCTTTTCATTCCCATACACGTATCTAGTGACCTCAAAATCCTATATAGGACACCCCTATTCAGTCGCCTCAACATATTCATCCTCCACACCTTATCAACACTTAACCCCACCAGTGTCTAGTGGTGGTCCTTGGTCCAATCTGCCTCCATTCACCACAACCACACCATCATCTCATCCAACCACTGACTTAATTAAACAAATGATGGACAAAATGCAAAACCTGGAGGCTTCTGTTTCAGGAAGTCGTAGTGCCTTGACATACGAGCAAGTTTTTGGGAGCCCATTCAACCTTCTCGTCCCCTTCATTCATATCCTCCTCAATGGGAGTTGCCGAAATTTACTCGTTTTAACAGTAAAGAGGATCCTCAACAACACTTGCGATCATTTAGACATGCTTGTTATTTGATTGCTCGTGATGATGCCTTGTTACTCCGCACCTTTCCCATGTCCTTATCATGACCCGCCTTAGAGTGGTACAAAGATTGCTTTAACCCAAAGACTCAATCTTTCTTTTAACCAACTAGCCCAATCTTTCTTGGATCATTTCTCCATTAACATTGCCAAGAAAGTATCTATCACGGACCTCTATGCCATCCGACAATTCGAAGACGAATCTATCGCAGATTTCATTGGATGATGGCGGGGCCTTATCAACCAACTTACATATGCCTTACCTCAAACCGAACTTATCGAACTATTTACGCGGGCCTGCGCTAAGCACATCTCCCCTACCCTCCAAATTCAAACTTTCCGTACATTCGACGAGGCCTTTACTATGGCTCGAAAATTAGAAATTCGAGCCTTAGAGGAAGAGAAATTACGGTTTGCGCAACAAAACTCCACTTTCGAACTCCCGATTCTACCAATAAACCAAATACCACCACTCCTCACGCGTCCACTTCTTCTAAATCAAAAGGAGCTGTCCACGCGGTGATGGTCAAATCCCAACCACCGTCCAATACTCCACCAAAAACCACCTATAAATACAAAGCCGAGCCCATCAACTACACTCCCTTGGGAGAAACCTATGGTGTGATATTGGAAAAATTGCTCAAAGCAGGAGCCATTACCTTACCTCCTGTTAAACCTCATTTCGGGTTTGATTCCACTCGCGCCATACCTTCCTGGTACAAAGAAAATGACTTTTGTAACTTCCACCGCGTGAAGGGACACAGTCATGAGAACCGTAAGATGTTGAAAAACATAGTGCAGGAAATGGTTGACGCAGGGGATATAGCTCTCGATAATCCTAACACCCCTGCTAACCGAAATTTGAAAATATTCAACAAGCCATTCCCGAATCACTCATCCAACAGTAACGTAAACTAGGATATCTTAACCAAGGAGAGTGTTCATGAGATCCATGCAGTATTCGATACCCAGCCAAAAGCCTCTATCGAGAAAATTTTGAATCAAGCCTCTTCACTAACACAGGAGCCCGAACCTCCTTTACCACCATCAAGCCAAAGCGAAATCATTCCTTTACCCATAAAAGTGTTAACTACCCAGACTTCTCTTCCCATCAATGAGTCTTCTTATACCACATCCCTACAAGACTGCGAACGGATGTTATCTAATTTATCTATTTCCCAAACGTCCCCTTCTACCGCTCTTGCTACACAAGAGGAAGGCTCACCACTCCTTTTTACATCCTTAGAAGAGAAATCTCCTACACCAACATCACCAAATTCTTTAACCATAACAGATCCTCTCAAACACGCCCTCCTACCTATTAGTCCCTCATCACCTAAATCTTTTCAACGACCAGTCGACCTCTTAACATCTATGGATACAATGCCTCATCTACCCCCTGTATCACACCTACAGTGGACTGGAATCACAACCCATCTTTCTTCCGTACAAAAGTTCATATTCACACGTGAGGACTGTCATTCCACAGAAGATAGACAGGCCCTATGGGAACGTTTGAGTAGGCCATATTCTACTCAAATGCAAATGACCGATCCTGATGCCTCCACCATATACCCGAAGTGCTTACAGAAGCTTAAAATGCCCATGTTCTCACCTTCACCCCCCTCACCTCTACCAAATGCCCCGTCCACTTCTATTAACTTAGCAAAATCTTCCCCTACGCTGGGACCTCACCAATGCCTGGGCCTAACACACCGCTAAGCGACTCGATTTATCCAAAATAAACCCGCCCGCCACCTAGGAGACAAACTCAATCCGTGCCTCTATCACAATCAAAACCCTCATCGTCACACCCACCTTCCATATTGGGACCTCATCCCTCCACCTTACATCAATATATCATACCTCCTGCGTTTTCTTCAAAACGACCTATGCCTTCTACACCTATACAGAGATCAAAGGGTATAACAACATCGTTACCCCACGTATCCTATCCACCTATCAACCCTAAACCAATCCCATCATCAAAGGATTTATTTTCTGTCACTCCCCTTTCTCCGTGGTTGTTTCCCGCTACCACGTCATCTGTAGCCTCATCATCTAATCAGCCGAACGTAACTTCTGTGCCAAAGAAACCATGTTTAGTGAAAAACACGTGTCAAGCACCCTCGGATAAACCACCACCCGCACGAACCAACCACGCCCAAAATTACCAAAACCCGCACAACCAATACCCTCATCCGATTTTGACCCCCTCAAAGGATCTTACGCCAAAATCCTTGCTATGTTGGTGGAGAATGCGACCATTTCCCTACCCCCACTTAGACCTTATGACCCGTCTAAACCTCGACCGCGAGTTATGATGAGTCTAAAATCTGCGCTTATCATCGCACACCAGACATGATGTGGAGGGGATGCAAAGCTTTAAAACCATCCTTCGTCAGTCACCTCTCCCGGATAGAAAGGTTAAGAAAGACAACTTACGAAGGGAGAGACCTTTAGCTTCAATTCCTCTACTATATCATCGTCCCCGCCTCACCAAGATCTATCATTATTACAACCCCACCTCAAGACCATGAATTATCCCAACCATCTTCCTCATCTCAGTCATGAGATTAATATGATTAGTGTCGCTACTCGAGGACGTAAAAACACTGGGAAAGTGAAAGAAAACACACTGCTGCATCTCTTTCTCCTTCAACCATCCCGATTGCACCACCACCTAAAGTGGTTATTCATGGACCCGCCTATCCCATCTCTAATGGAGTTTCCCACCGAACTATGATCAAACAGCCTTCATCAATCGCCCGTAAAATGACACTATATGATCTCATTCGACTTCAATCTCATCGACAAGCTCTCATTGAAATTCCTCGAGGGATCGAGGTCTTACCTAATGAAACCCTCCCGTTTCCTCCATTCTAACGCCCAATCATGTTTCCTCTCTCACCAAACAATCCATCTCCCCACCACTTCCGTCTCTCGCATGCAAGTTGCCGCCGTGCTTTCTCAAGACGAAATTATCGACTTTGGTGTAGAAGATCCCGACTCGCCTTTTCATCTCATCTTACGTCCGGGATATCCAGTGTACGTCACGTTGATTGACGGGGCGCCACTTAAACATCATCTCTTCAAAAGCCTTCCAACAAATGAATATCCCTTCTAGTTGCATGTGTGCAACCCCATCATGTTGCGGTCATTGAATGACGCTATTACCTCTACCTTAGGCACCGTGATCCTCAACATTCGTGTAGGACCACGTGCTTTACCCGAACTCTTCTATGTCCTCGAGGGAGAGTTCCAATATAATATATTGCTGGGCCATCCTGGATCCGGCCATGGGATGCGTTCCTCAACATTACATAGATGCATAAAGTTTGAGTACGAGGGGAAGTCCTACACCGTAAAAGCTGATCCTCCTCCCTTTAAAACCTGCAATATGTTATACCGCCCTAACGATGTGCTTATACCGATCAAGAAACCCATACATTCAACCCAACCATCCTCTTCAAATGTACCTCAACCATCCACCTCAACTGCACCTACGCCTTCAACTGATGAAACCACCGTCGCAAAAACCACTTCCCTTCCCGCAGCTAACATCCCAACCTCCGACCCCTTAGTAGATGTTTTTCAACACCTTACACTGGGGAGTATCTCCTATATAACGTTAGTTCTTTCCCTACCCCACAGAGTACGGACAATTACATGCACATCCCACCTATGACCGTCGCGTGGGGAAGTAATTTCTTACGGACCACCCCATTACCGCACCAACCTAACATATGGGGTGTTGACGCATCTTCCATTACCCCTGAACCTCCTCTTGGTGTGGTCCCCTTCCAATCCGATTTTCAATACCTGACAAATCGTCGCTTCGCCCTCACCTTCTTGACTCGCTGTGCTTGGAAAGGCTTTGGTTTTGGTCTTTATGAACAAGGCCGACATACGCTCATCCCCATCACCACACGCAAACATAATGATCGCAGTGGTCTTGGTTTTCCTGAAACACCTACACAGGAGACACCTCGTGTCAGCTGTATTCTGGAAGAAGACAACGTCACCCCTACCGAACCATCATCACCCACTTTGCCATCATCACCCACAGAATCGATGGACCCTGAATCTATCCCTCCTAACTTTTTTTTTTCATAAATGCCATCTTCATAGGTCCTCTCACTTATCAACGTGATAATGAGGACCCATCTTCTCTTCCCCTTCTGCATCCAGACATGATCGAAGAGGATTCGCCTTCGATTAATGTTGTTGAGTGCCAGGATGACGACTCCATCCTCACTTACCTTGGGGTGGACGACTCCTATCTTCAACGCGCCTTACCATCTGAAACTCAAACCATGTTGAACGAGTATACTATTGAAATCAACATCCACACAGAGGAGGATCTCACATTGTGAAGATTGGACAATCCCTTAACATATCGTAACAAGTTGCCTTTACTACCTTTCTCCGTACTACCCACAACCAAGCTTTCGCTTGGTCCTACGCGACATGCCAGAATTGATCCTACCATTGCTGTCCATAACATCACCCTAAACCCCGATTCCAAACCAGCCAAACAGAAATTGAGAAAAATGCATCCACGCATTGCCCTCTTGGTCAAAGAGGAGCTCCAATGACTCCTTTCTGTTTCCTTCATTCTTCCTATTGACTATCCTCAATGGATTTCTAACATCGTGCCTGTCATGAAAGCGACTGGGGGACTTCGGATATGCACGGATTTCTGGGATCTTAACCTTGCTTGCCCTAAGGATGACTTTCCCTACCCAAAGTGTTGATAAACTTTTTGATCTCACTCCGCGGGCCATGAAATGCTTTTCTCATGGATGGCTTTTCAGATACAACCAAATTTTGGTCGCACCCGCCGATCAACATAAGACCGCTTTCAAAACTCCTCGGGAACCTTCATTATCGTGTCATGTCATTTGGCCTTAAGAATGCTGGTGCAACCTATCAGCGGGATATGACCTACATTTTTCATGATATTATGCACACTATCCTTGAAGATTACGTTGACGATCTTCTTGGCAAGTCTAAACATCGCAGTGAACATCTCGATGTTTTAACCATTAATTTCGATCGCCTGTTGCAATATTCTGTCCATCTTCAACCAAAGAAATGTGTCTTTGGTGTCCTTTCGGGAAAACTTCTTGGTTTTATCGTCTCTTTGCGTGGCATTGAGGTCGATCCATCTAAAGTAAAAGCTATCCTAGAAATGCCCCCACCCAAGAACCTCAAACAATTGCGTAGTTTGCAGGGTAAACTTCAATCCATCCAGCGTTTCATCTCCCAACTCTTGGATCGATGTCACCCTTTTCATCACCTTCTAAAAAAGGATGTTGCCTTTCAATGGAGTGAGGAGTGTCACCAATCCTTCGAAGCTCTAAAAACTTATCTCTTGCAGCCACCCATGCTTATCCCACCCCAGATGACCACCCTTTCTACCTTTATCTTTCCGCCACCGACCATGCTATAGGAGCTATGCTCACACATCGGGACTCGCACGCCGAAGAACAAGCCGTTTATTATATAATTCGTACTCGTGGAGTACAAGACTAGGTATACACATGTAGAAAAATTGTGCCTAGCCCTATCATTCGTAGCCACCAAACTCCGACATTACCTCCTGAATCACAAAACTTTTGTCATCACCAACACGGACCCCATTCATTATATGTACGCCAAACCACATCTAAACCAATGCATCGCTCGATGGCTCATGCTCCTCGCCGACCTTGACCTTGAGTTTATACAACAGAAGTCAATCAAAGGACAAACTCTTGCAGACCAACTTGCGGAGGCCCCTTTACCTGGGGAACAATTTACCAATTTTACATTCCCCGACGAACTCATCGCCACTCTTTCACTCGGGGAAGAGTCGTATCAAATGACCCTCTTCTTCGATGGATCTAAATGCCAGCACGGCGGAGGAGCCGGCGTTGTTCTCATCCCTCTTGACGCTGAACCTATGCCTCTTTCATTCCGGCTTGATTTCCCCTGCACTAATAATACAGCAGAATACGAGGCCCTTGTTCTGGGTCTCCAAGTTGCGATACACTTAGGCATCAAATCTATCAATATCTTTGGTGACTCTCAATTGGTAGTCAATCAAGTTATGGGCATCTACCAATGTAAAAATGAGGAACTTCAGAAGTACAAACACCACGTGGAGTCACTTCTAGCCTTATTTACTCACTATTCTATCCAAACCATTCCCCGCTCCACTAACAAATTTGTGGATACTATGGCTTGCTTAGCCTCGCAAATTCCCGCCACACCAACTGACTCGAATTATTCATTGTGGTCCAAAGAACTTTTTGCACCATCCTATTCAACCCCAGTAGTTTGCATGATAAATATTGTGTCTACTAATTCACGCAGGATACCGGTACCACCAATTTCACGACTACCTTACGATCTCTGTTCTCCCACCTGACCTTACTAGTAATGGCAAACGTGCTTTTCTTAAAAGTGTTTCGCGTTATGTTGTCATGGGGGACTCCTCTATAAACGTGGCTTTGATGGCATCCTCCTTCGCTGTCTAACTGGCGCGGAGGTCACCTATACCATCCAACAAGTCCATGATGGGATTTGTGGTGGACATTTTAGTGGCCTTGCCGTGGCTAAACGAATCCTTCGCCTAGGTTATTATTGGCCTACTCTCAATAACGACTGCTATGAATATGTTAAGCATTGTGTTATGTGTCAACAACATGCCAACCTTCAACATACTCCTAGCCATCCGCTGCAGGTCGCACGAGATCTTTGGCCTTTCTCACAATGGGGTTTAGACCTTATTGGTGAGATTCACCCGACCTCTTCACAACGTCACCGTTGGATAATCACAAACAACCGAATATTACACAAAATGGGTAGAGGCCATTCCACTCATTTCAATCAAAAAAGAAAAAATTGTCGAATTCATTAACCATCACATTATCTGTCGTTTTGGTATTCCTCATCGCCTAATAACAGATAATGGTAAATCTTTCAAAAACAAGTTGTTACAAGACCTTTGTGACAACTTTGGTATCAAACTTAGTTTCTCATCGCCTTACTATCCGCAGGCCAATGGTCAGGCTGAATCTTCTAATAAAACCCTAACCAAAATCCTCATGAAAGTTGTCAATGAATCCGGAAGAAATTGGCACGATCACATTCCCTTTGCCCTTTGGGCTTATCGTACTAGCATTCGTACCTCTACTAATGCCACACCTTTTTCTTTGGTATACGGTACCGAGGCTGTTTTTCCTCTCGAAATACAAATACCCTCCCTTAGAATATCTCTTCAGATATTCTCACCAACGATGATTTCCGCCAAGAGTGGTTAGCCCAATTAGAGCTTTTGACGAACGACATCTTACACAAATGCTCTCGATCACCTTCAAATCTATCAAAAACGCATCAAGCGTGCTTATGATAAGCGACTTCATGAGCATACCTTTAAGGTTAGTGATCTTGTCCTCAAAGAGAATCAACATGTAACCAAACTAGAAAAGAGCAAACGTGGAAAATTTTCTCCCAATCGATTGGGCCTTATATAATCACTCACGCTTATGGATCGTGCACTTATCGTTTAGCTTCGCTTAATGGTAAGCCTGAGCCTGAACCCCTTAATGCCCTGCATCTTCGACCATTCTACTGTTGAATCTAGTGTTATATCACTTTTTATCTACCTACTGCTCGTCCCTTGAGCTCACTTACCACCACATACACTTTGTTTCCTACACCTCATAATAAAATCAAGCTCACATAGTTTGATTCTCACTTCACCTCAGTGATGCCTTCCCCTTTTTAGTCTAGTCCATGACTTCAAAGTATTAAAATAAGCCGTATTCTTATGGGATTTTCTTGAGTCAAACTTCCTACTAAACTAGATGCTTCACGCCAAAAGAACATCTAGTCATCTAAATTGAATATAGACTGCTCCCTCGAAGGACAGCTATATGCCAAACTATTGCTGCTATTAAATATAGACTGCTCCCCCGAAGGACAGCTATGCATTAAAATCATATTCGCTATTATAAATAGATCGCTCCCGAAGGACAGCTATATACACACTCAGCCTTTTCTCGAAGCTTCTCGCATTGATCACTTTGTGAAGACCTCAAGAATAAAACAATCCATATCCTGGTAGACTTCCCGCATTGATCAATCTATATTCACCAAATAAAAGCCTCATTCACAAGAACTTTTTGGGTCATGGACTTGTCTATTTAGGGTAGGTTCTCTTTCATCGTAACACTCACTTTGTAACAAGTTCTCTGTATCTCAGCTATATCATTCACCTCACCTCACCATTTGCTTCAACTCAAGGGACGTAACGTACGCTCAATATATTGTGATCATACAACTCTTTTCACCTATTGACTTCTCATCTATGCACGGTACCTAGGGTTTCAAGCTCGTTCTACGTTGTGTGGTTTGTTTAGCTCTTTTCACCTACGGAGCGCTCTTTCCGCTTTGCCTCGCATCTAGGATTGTGTGTTGATCTTAATCAGGACATGGTTCCCTTCTACTTGGGTAGGCTAACTTTCACTTCCCTTATACCTTTTACAACATCACCAATTCATTTTACCTTACCAATATTAATATCAATATTTTTACCAACCAACCAATTGCCTGAATTCACCTCTCCCTGGTCCTAAGGGAGAACTACATCGGTCTGAGGCCCTTCCTTGCTTTGTGCAATGGGCTATGTAGGCAGCACTTAGGAGACATGGGGTCTCCCAAGGTTAGCTCGACCATCCCCTACCATAACCTATCATGTATGGTAAATATAAATATTTTTGTGTATTTTTATTTCATCACATTCCTCTTTATCCTTTTTTCAAAACACCGAAAGTCAAAACGAAAACATTCTTAGTATTATAACTCAAATCAGCATACATATCTCGTTTTATTTAGATGTTAAACAAATACATCTTCTCTATCATCGACACGCAGGTCGGTACTCTTATTTATTCTTATACCTTGCTAACATTTATTTAGACCCTCACGCCTCATCCCGAACTAGGTGATGATCGTGATCGTCGACCCCTCTCGCCAGGCCTCTCTGTCCTCAAAGGTACCACGGATATTGGTACCGCCCACTGATCTGCCAATCTCTCCTGTAACATATGAATACGCCCTCTCGCATGGAGGACTCCAGCCTCTAGTCTCGCTGCTCGTGACTCCGCAACCGCTAACAATCCTCTTGTCTCATTCACCTGCGTTTGAGCTGCTGAACCAAACGCTGCAGCCGATCCCTCTCTGCTGTAATCACAGATATGTCAGGGCGATCGTGTACACCTCGCAGCTCTGCTACCCACCATAACCTATAGGCCTCTGTCATTCCGGCATCTATTACACTGCGATCGGCTGCTATCTCCTCGGGCCCTTCTGGAGGTGTTGGCCGGGGAGGTGAGAATGCTGCCTCGGCATCGATCCTCATATATGGTCTATAAGCCTGCGGTATGTCCTGCACAAACCCAAATTGTCACCGCACGTGATCTATAGGAATCCTCTCATATTCACCTGGCCTGTGCCCCGCGATCCACCTCAATCGCTCTACACCCCTCAACTCCTCAGCTATGTTCTCGGTTACCATATAGTTCCCGTAAGGCCTCCAACAGATATCCGCAATCGTCACCCTCTCCCATACTCGCTGTAATACTCAATGTCACCCGTCACGGCTCGGGGTCTTGCCTCTTGTTGCTCCGACCCGGTCAATCCCAACCTCTCGTACTCGGTCTCTCCCGCTAGATGGATCGGCCTACTGGTCGCACACAAACAATGTGCTCATAGGCCCAACAGTGTAATAAGTATGAGCAATCCAAAGTTGTCGCCCCGTGATTTCACCTACAAGCCCATAAACCCCTGTATAACTCCGCCAAATATGCAGGTGCCCATGCAAAAGTCACGTTCCTTTCTATCATCTCCCAGATAACACACATCAATGCCTTTGGAAATCTTCCTTCTTCGCCTCGGTAATGCATAATACCCTACCGCTATCATTAATATTACTGCTAACCTTGTCTCCTCAGGATGTGCTGCATACATTACCCCATACGTAAATGATAAACCTCGCTATGTCAAATCTCGTGCGTATGGACCAAATACTGCGGTTATCGCTCCCCGTGCCGCACTAGGTAGTGCCTGATATACTGGTTCTCCTGTAATAGGGAGTCTCAAAATACGGAACACATCTTCCAATGTTACTGTCATCTCCCCTGTTGGCAGATAAAAGGTATTTGTCTCGGGATTCCATCTCTCAATCAACGCCTGTAACATACCATGGTTACATGTGATTCATGAATAATAACGGATTCCACTTAACCCCAAATGATTTATCAATGTCCATTCCGGTGGTGTTACATCCACTCGATTCGTGACAAGAGCGCCGCACATTATCATTCATCCTCAACCCGCTCTCGCGCCTACATATACCAAAACAACAAACAACCATTCAATCCGTCAGGGTTTTTCAAACATTCTGGAAATTCCTCCAGTAACCGGTATCGGTTATACATAACCGGTATCGGTTCAGTAACCGATACCGGTTCTCCCTAACCGCTACCGGTCACTGTCAATTACATACACCTTCCCTAAAAACAACCACCTACGACAATAATTTGCTCGTTTATTCCTTTTTATACATACAAACATACCTGAAACCCCTGATTGCCTACCCCGTAACACTTACCTCACCTGCAACCCTTGTTATCATGTTTTCTTTCTCATATCTACCCACCTACTCTCCCCCATCTTATTCACAAAACATGCAGTAGTCAAATCACAAACAAAACGTTACCTCTTGGTTTGCGGTAGCTTGAGGTGGCCCTTGTCTTCCCTCTTGTCCCTGCCTGCTGGATGTTTCTCCTCGTCCTGCCATTATTACCACCTTTTTCAAACCTGCCTTTCTGTCTTCTGAATCTCAGATCACAATCACCTTCCCTGTCTCTTTTCTCCTTATCACTCAAATTTCTCATGCAATTACCTATCTCAGTCGTCAAAAAGTGTCGCGTTCGCGTATTTAACTTCTTGCATGGCTCTCAAAATTAGAACTTAAGTTGCCACCCTAGCTTTTTTATTTTTAGAAAAGCTCATACCTAAATAACCGGTATCGGTTATGCAACCGATATCGGTCTACTACCTACCGCCGTCGGTTACCTAACCGATATCGGTTACACACCTGGCCTTTTGAAACATCGTCTTTTCTTCATTTTTTTACCAAATTTTTGTCGCGCCCGCCTCTTTTCCTGCATCACAACACCATTATCCATATTTCTCCATCCACCACACATATCATTACAATGTCCATAACATCATCTATTTTACAAAAACAAACAAACCATCAACTAAGGATATCAACAAACTATCAATCTATACATCATTTGGATCCAACTCATCAGATACATATATAACAATGTCACAAAACCAGCCCAAAACGTGCAACATTTCATCACATAACACATCATCCATATATCAACATGTCACTTAAACTCATCATATATTCTATACCACAAACCATCGACAAAATACTTAAAAACATTTTTGAACACAACATGTGGATCAAAACATCATCTCTATATATATATACAAATTTGCAAATATACAATGTGCCCTGCATCGGGGCCTCTGTGATCTCATCATACAACTAAGCCGGCACGCAGGCCGCAATAACTATCCAAAATCTCGACTCGGCTCGCAGGCCGGTCCCTCATATCAAAAATATACTCGGCTCGCAGGCCGGTATCAAATATACAACCCATACTCGACTCGCAGGCCGGTCTATAATGAATCAATAAATGAATAAATGTAGGCACGCAGGCCTCTATCAACACAACCGGTTCGCAGACCGGTGCCCATGTCCCTATACAAAAACTATGTGGGGATCCCTCAGCTCTCCCCACCACCCTCAGCACCTCTCCCTGCTGGTCCCTGCGGTGCCTCTCGCCTCCTACCTGTAACGGACAAGCGGGCCAGAAGCCGCGCCTCCCTGTGACCTCTGACTATGCGAGGTCTCCGCTCGGTGTGCCGCATACGGCTGATACTCAGCTCCGGTATTATCAAGGATATCCTGATAATACCGGGCCTCCGCCCTCACCTCCATATATCTGTCCCGTGCCACCGTAGGTACTGGGGCTGGTCCCCGGACTCCTACTACCAAAGTGCCCTCGTGCTCGTGATGGTGTGCTGGTGGTGTGCATGTGGCCGTGGTGGTATCTCGGCTCGTGGCTCGGGCTCGTGGCACGCTGCACGTGCTGTGCGTGCTGTACTGTCGTGCTCTGGCTCGTGGCTGCGTACGGCTGCTCGTACTGCACTCTGCACTGCACTTTTGTGGCCGCCTCCTGGTGGTGGTGCCTTTGCGTGTGCCTATACTCGAGCTCGGGCTACCGCCCTCGTAAGACCCCTATTCGTGCTGCGCAGCAGCAGCAAGCTGCCCCTGTAAGAGCTGCACCTGACCCCTAAGCTGATCTCTCTGCCGTCACCACCGCTAAGTCTCTGGGCGGCGGGCGGGCTATCCTACCTCGCTGCTTCTCTCGACCACCCACCAAACCCTGTATGCTCCCGTGCACCCAGCATCATCTATGCCATCATCTGCTGCTCTCTCTGCAACCCAATCTGGATCCAAGGGCTGTGGTGCAGGCAGTGGGGCCTCTACATCATCCCTCCTGTACTGAGGGAAGGGAGGTGGCTCGTCCTGTCGCAGCCCCATCTGCCGGCGTACCCTCTCTAGGGGTATCCTCTCGTACTCTCCTGGCCTCCGTCCTGCTATCCAGAATGTATACTGGATCAGACGCAACTGTAAGCGGGCTCCTCCGTGAGGGTGATGACCTCTGTAAGGTCTCCATACAATATCTACCGCTGTCAGGCCCTCTAATACATGCCTGTAATAGGTGACATCCCGCCCTGCAAGCACTGCTCGTGGCTGCCCCACGACCCCCAACCACCTCTGAAAGCCGTACCTGTATATGACCTGTGGCCCTGGCTGCTGCGGTAACCCTACTGGCCTGATGCATATGATGTGCTCATATGCCCAACAGTGAAGTAAAAATGTCGAACAGATACCGAATCGCCTCATCCGGCGATAACCCCAGAGCTCTCTGTATAACTGCACCAGATATACTGGTGCCCAAGCATAACAGGTATGCTCCTCCACCATCTCATGAAGCACCCCCATCAATGCCCGTGGAAAGCGGCCTCCCTCTGAGTCCGGGAGGGCGGGGTGTGATCCTAATCATCATCAAGACAACTGGCAGCCGTGTCTCGTGTCGATGCGCACGGTACATGTCACCATACCCAATGCTCGCGCTGTGATAGGTAAGTAGCGCGGCTGCATCTCCAAAAACCTGTAATATGCTATCCATGGCAGTCTCTGAATCTACCTGGAAGACTGCCTCTCCCTCGATAGGTAGTCGAAGGATGCGATACACATCCTCCAACGTGATAGTCATCTCCCCAGTCGGGAGATGGAACACATTGGTCGCCGGATCCCATCTCTCGATGAGGGCGACCATCAGGCTGTGATCTCTCTCTATCGCTCTGTACCTCTGGACTCCACCAAGTCCCACCTCACGCATGATCACCCAGTGAGCTGCGGATATGTGTGGCCGCATCCGCACCAACAGCGGGGGCATCCTATCCCGCATCGTCAACTGCTGACGTGCCTGCAAAACCAACCCACATCTTTAGACCTACTTTTTATCACAACATCTACTTTATCCTCTAAACCCCCTTTTATCCCCCCAACCACACCCCGACTCTCTACCACCCCACCCAAAACCCAAACCCACTCACCCAAAACCCAACACCCAAACCCACTCACCGAAACCCAACCCAACCCAACCCACACTCAACCAAAACAAAACCCAAACCCACTCACCCAAAACCCAACCCAACCCAACCCAACCCACACTCAACCAAAACAAAACCCAAACCCACCCAACACCCAAAACCCAACCCACCCCACCCAAAACCCAAACCCACTCACCCAAAACCCAACCCCAACCCACACTCACCAAAAACCCAACACCCAAACCCACTCACCCAAAACCCAACCCAACCCAACCCACACTCAACCAAAACAAAACCCACCCAACACCCGAAACCCAACCCAAACCCACCCAACACCCAAACCCAACCCAAACCCACCCAACACCCAAAACCCAACCCAACCCACCCAACACCCAAAACCCAACCCAACCCAACCCAACCCAACCCAACCCAACCCAACCCACACTCACCCATAACCGACCCCGGTCCCCCTCCCACCGACGCGCCAATGACCCAACCGCATCGAATGCATGCACGAGACACTACCCTCGCCTAAAAATTTGTGACCGATGTCGGTCGCTTAGTGACCGACATCGGTCACTGAAAATTTGCCGCGCCGAACCCGACGCGGCCTACCCCTTTCTTCTTTTTCCCTATTTCTACCTCTCTACCCACCCAAACACCCTAAAAACCTACCCACCATGCCACCTTGGCCTCTTTCACCTATCTACCCTCTCCCTTTTTCAAATCATTTCCATTTATTCATTATTTTCTACAAAACATTATATTCCTACCCAAATCCCAAAAACAACATAATGCAATAAAATGCACAAAATAAAGAGTTCCGAGCCTACCCGTACGACGACACGTCATCGTGGTGGGATAGGTGGTGGTGGTCCAGCTGGTCCAGCCCCTCTCCTACTCCCCCGCTGTGCCATAGCTCCACCCGATCTGCTGGGTCCCGGCCAATCAATCCTGTTGCCTCCTCTCACACGGGCCTACAAAAACTCACTCCTCCAACAAAATAGCTCCACCTCACTCAATAAATCTCAATCTCAACTCTCCACGCGACAAGTCAATTTGGTTTTCAAAATAACAAAGTGACAATGACAAGCCGTATTTTTCTTTTTATAGGTTTTTTGCCCTCAACCGATATCGGTTTTATTTTGCCCTAATGAACCGGTATCGGTCCCTTAACCGATATCGGTCATGTGGAATCGACATCGGTTTGTCTTCCAACTTTCCCCCAATTTTATTTTTTGCCCCTATTTACCATTTGCCCCTTTTTAACCACATATCGCCTATATCCACCCTTGCTGAAACACCATTTGTTTACCTATTTGGCCCGACCCAAGGCCTCAACCTACCTATTCGGCCCACCCACGGCCTACGGCCCTACTACCTACCTATTTGGCCCCCAAGGCCTCAACCTACCTATTTGGCCCGACCAAGGCCTCAACCTACCTTATTTGGCCCACGGCCTCAACCTACCTATTGGCCCGACCCAAGGCCTCAACTCAACCTACCTATTCGGCCCGACCCACGGCCAAGGCCTCAACCTACCTATTTGGCCCGACCCAAGGCCTCGCCTACCTACCTATTTGGCCCGACCAAGGCCTCGCCGTCCTACCCATTTGGCCCGACCCAAGGCCTCGCCCCAACAACTTGGCCCGACCAAAAGGCCTCACCCTACCCATCCGGCCCGACCCAAGGCCGCACCCCAACTTGGCCCGACCCACGACCGTATCACTTCAATACCATACCCACAATCAACATTTTATTTTTATCCATCCATCATGTACCTTTTGTTCAATCGAGCTCACCTGTTCGTGTTTTAGCATGATTAGGGTCCTTGACTTGATCTGTCGACCAACTTTGCCTAGACCTAGACCGTGACGTTTATCTCAACCAAACTAACCATTTGGTACGCCGAACATGCCTAAACATTCATGTACCTTACTCGTTATATACCCTGAGCTACTTCCTATGCCTTGGATACAGGATTATATCACCCTTGTTTGGATAAACTATCGACCTTTGCCTATACATCGATGGTTTGCTCACAAATCATGTACCCTAGTCGTATTTATTGCATTTCAACATGCGTCTCGCTTCCTGGACCTACCCCACCACCTTACCATCCTCTCTACAACATGTACCCTTTATCAACCCTATCCCTAATTTCCCGTTCACTCAATCGTGATAGATTTGAGGGGATTACCTATATCCTTAACATGAGAAACCACTTCATATTATTGTCTCGCGCAGCCTTTACAGGAACAAGCTACATGACAATAAGGGGCTAATGTAGACACCAAATTCGTGTCTTATGACCCTTGTGACCCGCATCCCATTTTACAACCTAACCTCATTACCTAAACTTTACACAATTATTTATTAATTACCTTGTAATTGATAAATCCCCATCACCTCACCCGCCACCTCATTTTGCCACCTCATCATGACCTAGCCCTAATCCTAAACTTACCTAATTAAAACCTAAGACTTGGTCTACACCTACACCCATAACTAATGACCCCTTTCTCGCACTCCAAACCGACCTTCTAGTCACTTGACCAAGCCCGCAGCACTGATCTCTCGGGAGAAAAGCAGGGAAGGTGGGTGATTTTACTAAAAATAGCCTACTTTTTCTTACCGATTCCGGTTCCTACTCGACTACCGTCTAAGTTACGCAACCGCCATCGGTTCTGTAAATGGGCTCCCAAACCAAAACAACGGATCGAAATTTCATTTTGGAGATCACCAAGGATTTCTAGATCAACAGAGATTATTGGGAGCGAGGAACAGAGTCCAGATCTTCACTTGACCAAGCAGAGAGATGAGTGGAAATACCGAAGTGTTTACAAGAAAGGAGATCAGCTTGCATCTTGGTCAAAACCAAGTAAGTCACATCTTGCATGTCCTCTGTTGTAACATTTCTTATGCTTCTTGAATCTCCTCCTCCTAAATCCGTTTCTGAGTCCACTACCCAACGTGCCATTGCATCTAACTGTTATTCTTTTACCTCTCATCATCTCATTTCCTAATATCATCCATAAACCAGCCTTACAAACACCATAGCTACCAAGAAGATCCTATAACCCACCGGTATCGGTATATCGTATCAAGAATCGCATCGCATCCTCTCGATCAAAACAGAAAAACAGCCTTTTCCCTACCCAGTTCAACGAAACAACTCAATTGATATTTTACAGTCTTTTGTGTTAATTCATATTAGCAGGGAAACTGACCACCTTCGAAAGGAAGTTTTATATTTCCTAGGCCCAAGGCAGTTTCCTCATTTATTGTTTAATCAAAATCTTGTGGTCTTGTGTTCTTATTTGTAGGTAGTCCTTCCAAGACAAAAAGGAGTTCTTTGTAGTCAGTCTGATCTTTCTCTATGGTATGCGCACACCATCCCTACATTCTACAGGTATTCCTCCTAACCCTAACCTTATCTGTTTCTAAAAGGAACGAAACATTTTCGAGGAAACAACGTGCCCTATCTTACCATCATTGGTTACCCTTAACTAGTATTGGTCACCCTCACCGCACATTACCAACCCTTTTTCCCTTTTACCCGACCCTTCACCCCGATCCTTTACCCCACCCCACCTTTACCCGGACCATTTACATCACCTTCCCGCCCTCATCATTTACTCGCCATTTGTCCTCCTTTGGGAATCATTATTTTATCCCTACCTTGGCCTTTCCTATGCCGTTACCTAGCTATTTGGATGTGGACCATCGTTAGTGACGTTTAACCTCATGTGTTCGCTTATACCTTGTGGCATCATTTACTGTGTTGTTGACCTAATGACCTTACCTATCCTATTTTCATGACTATTTATCCTCACCCTACCTTGGTGCACTAGAACATACCTAAAGGTTCCCGCACCTAACCTACGTTGTGTTTCTTCACCATATCCTATACCATGGATACCTAGAATCACTTCAACCTTGTTTGGATAAACCTATCAACCTTAGATAATGTAGAGTTTTCCTACTCTTCAACTCCAGTAGCATCTGCAGGTTTATATGTGTGCATGCGTTTGATTGCTGCTACCTTTGACCCTTACCGATTACCTAGATTTCCCAAGTAGACCTTTAACCCTTTCTCCCCATTCTCACCTTCCTTTTCCTCCCATTCACCTTTTTATCAAACCACTCACCGATTCTACCTACTACCTCGTCAATTCCTAGTTTGAGGGGGATCACCTTCACCTACACATGGGGTAACCACATCTTATTTTTGTTAGTGTCACTTACTAATACAAGGTATGCGTTAAAAGGGGAAAACTTTAGACACTAAAATTAAGTCACACTCCGCTTTGCTCCCTCAACGAATAAACACCCTTCATCACATTCACCTAGCCATGGCCCCATTCACCCCACTAATATTAATTGAATTAAATTAATTCATTATCCTCACTATATCTATTATTTAAATATCTTATTTTAAATGATATCCACACATACTGATTCACTTAGACACCTCACCAAGCCAACTCAACCTAATACCTATTCTTAGTAAGTTTCCATAACTAACTAAGACTTATCCAAACCCTAAAAGTCAATGCCTACATTCCCTCTAACCACATTCCTGCATGCCTACAAGAAGCTCCCAGTCTAATCCATGGGTTAACAACAAAAATATGAGGAACTCAAGATGATCTCCCTATTTTAGTAAGACTAGGAAATCCCACCTTGACCGACACTGGTTACCCCTAACTGTCACCGGTTAAGCTAGAACCGCCATCAGTTACCCTTTTAACCCCAAAACAACATTATTATCAAGGTTGGAAGTTTAAAGCAAGAAGAAGAAGGTTGGTGAGCATTAACACATCTCAAAGAGATAACACATCTTCAGAAAGTGAATTCCGGTGAGAAACCACATGCAAGGAAGGAGATCGGGAACTTTCTCTTACAAAACCATCCCACGACCATGATTCGATCTAACCAAGCAAAGAGGAATGTACATGCAACCCATGCAGAAGATTTCCTTCAGTTGGTGATCACTTACATCCTTCAAACCCCTCATCAGCACCTCCATCCCTCACTCACATGTAATCAAGACCAGAATCCAAGTAAGTATAACATCATACTTTTACGGTTCATTTCATTTCATCATCATTTTATCATCTATTGTTTACCTAGCCACCTATTGACCTTATCCAACATTTCCACCTCCATATACCCATTAAACACCTTGCAAAAGCCTACCCCAATCACCCAATACCTCATCCCGACTAACCAAAGTGCTTTATGTAATCATAAAGGAGACCCAAAGCTTGTTCTCGTGGCATTTTAGATTTCCACAAGAATCGACACACACGCGATTACACCTAACCACCGTCGAGTTACCCTTAACCAAAATCGATCTCTCGTATTTTCCCATACACCCTAGAATAGAGACCTACCCACCTAATTTCATCTCACACTCATCCACTTATGATCTACCTACGACCTCTATCAAACACCGTAGAACCCAGAACAAATCATTTGACCTTGGGATTCTATTGTAGCTTACATTAGATTAGATCTATTTCTTATTGTGTTTTAAGTGAGATACCTAAATCATTTCAAATTACAATAGGATTTAATTTTTTTACAACATTAAATTTTTTAAAACAATTGTACTAACAACCATCTAGGAAGTATCACACTTCCCCGATATAGCATACGCAAATGGGTTCTTGCCCATATTGTTTAATTACTTCTAGTGGTCTTGCTTTACATTACGGGTAGTTCCTCCTAGCGAAAAGGAAGCTATCATGATTAGCTATGGATCGTAAGTCATACACGCACAACAACCCATCAACCAACATTTGAATATGTATTCCTTTAATGCCCATTACCCTATCTCTGTTTCATCACATATTCAAAGAAATGACCCAAGAATCGGTGAAAAATATGGCTTATGCCATTAAGGACTGACTTGTGAATGGAGTAGTGTTTTTGTTTTGATAAAAGGTGTCATACAAAAGTCCAAAACTAAGGATAGCTGCGGGTAAGTTACGGTGTGGGATATCATTTTTCGAGATAATGACTAGATAGAGAAACTAGTTTGAATCCCACTTTGTCAATCCTCCGATCATGTGATCATTGAAATATTCTTCGGGTAGGATGTTTTTTTATAAAATGATTATTTTATTTGTAGTGGTTTTTGTAGAGAAGAAAGTTTTCACTATGATTCAATTTTTCAACCATCGACTAGGCATAACTTCTAGCATATAGGTTTCCTACAATTTTAAATGAGCTACGGATGAGAAACTCGAAATGATATGAAAATATTTTAGACCCTAATATATAATGACATTTGATTAGAGCAATGATGAATAGGATATAGTATGTCTTTTACTAATTCAATAAAAAATAAAAAGAATGGTTATTTTTAGTCCAAAATATGAGTGTCAATGAGACCAATAGAAGAGAGAGAAGGTTTCTTTGAATAAGTTGTGCAATAAAATAGATAAGGTAAAATTTCAAGGAGGAATACTTGTGATATGTAGGTTGAAGGTTGAATGTGCACATTACTAAATTTATCCAAGCTGATTATAGAGAAATCCTTTTTGTCTGGGAAGGACTACCTGTAGATACAAAGCAAGACCACCAAATGATATTAAATAGCAAGAGTCAGAGGACTTCTTAAAAGGATAGATCTTGGATGCAACGATGCTTCCTAGAATGGATGTCAATCCTTTGTTTTTATCAAATAAATGAAATTAAATATGAGAAATAAAGGTGTTATTGCTAACACTTTGATTTAGGTATCTCAAAACGTTATCAAAAAACTAGATTAAGAAAAGTATTGAAATATAAACTAATCTATCATAAAAAATGGTATGTTTCTAGTTAGCACATGTCACGAGGTGTTACGTAAGGTAACATAGGTATACGGTATGGCTTGGATGGACTTTAGGTGATGTAAAGGAAGTTTGGTGAAGGTTAAGAGAAAATACACCGGCCGATTCGATAGATAGGGGAGAGTGAAGATGGTTAAGGTGACCAGTGTTGTTAGGGGAAATTTGATATTAAATTATTAAATAGAAACTTTGAGGCTCTCTGTTATTTTATAGAGAGTGAGGGTAGTGTGGTTTGGGTTGTAATATGGTTAAGAAGACTCAAGGATGCTAAGAAGGAGGTTTGGAATGATGAAAAGGCTTGAGATGAGTGAATTATGGGTTAATGGGTGGAAGGTGATGTACAGGAAACAAAGGAAATATACTCTTTGAAGGTGTAAAAGATCTACAAAAATAATAAGCCAAATGATTAGAATCACAATAATTACTTGATGTCTTGTAGATCTTAGGAGTTGGAATGGTTAATGGTTGATCATAGAATAAGTTCTTGAGTCTAGTGTAGCGGATATATGGTCTATGTGCTCCTATGAGTATTCCAATGCTCTGGAAGGGGAAAATGGTTACTTATCTTTCATTGTGGTTATGTGTGTTCATCATCTGGATGTAGGAGGGCTTGAAGATTCGGGCTTGAATGCAATCAAGCTATAAATAATTGAATTACAAACCTATGTAAAGAGTTGTGAATTGTATATAAGTTTACCTATGGAAGTTAGGTGACCAACATTGGTGAAGGAATAACCGGAGTTGGTTAAGGTGAGAAAGTCTGGATTTACCAAAAACAATAGATCTTTACTATTTTTGGCATGATTTTGATTGAGTCCTCTTAAGGAAGTGGAGTTCACGTGAGAGAAGGTAGGAAGGTCATAGAATAAGTCCAATTAGGTTTAGGAAGAAGTGTTAGTTAGTTAACTAAATTTATGACTCGAAATTGGGAGTGATGACTCAGTGTTGAGAGTGATGACTTGGTCATTGTGAGTTAAATGCCCTTAGAATGGGTCCAAGGTGAGGTGTAACGATGAGGTGGAGGTGTGAGGGTGAAATTAACTTAATTAAATTAATTAATAATGTGAGGATGAATATTAGTATAGGATGAAGGGGTCATGACTAATTAAATATATTACGTTAATTGATTGAAGGGGACCAAGGGGAGTGTGACCCAAATTTGGTGTCTAAAGTTCTTTTTAGAAATATCCCCGTCCTTTTTTTCATTTAAAGTAAGGGTGTTAGTCATGGTCTCTAGAATATATAAACACAAGCTGGGATGTGTTAAAACAGTGGCATCACCTTTGAGCCGAGCTGATTTGAGACAAATGGTATGTATGTATGTATGTATGTATGTATGTAAATATATGTTGAGCTTTCTGTTTGTCTTTGTCAAAGCTTATAAGAAAAAGTAATAATTGAATTGTCTTTTTTTTTAAGTTATAGAACCTATAATTAACTATGGGAATGGCACCAAAGAAATAATCAGTCACAAAATTTAAATGAAATCAGCCTAAGACATGATAAAATTTCCTCTTCTACATGTTATTTCCTATGAGATCGCAAATTGCCAATGTGTTCCTTTGAAATAAACTCATGTTCTTGGACTTGAATTAAACTTAAGTTTCAAAATTAAAAATATTGATCATGTTTCCTGGCTCACACATGTACAAATAATAGTGTATAACTCTTATTTACATGTTACAAGAACTAATTCTCCACATCATTACATTTACCCCCTGCCTGTTATTAAAAACACATTCTTATTGCTTCACATACCACACATTAAAAAAATAATAACAACCAACTGAAAGTGGTGTATCCTTGATTATTAAATATAAGTTATTTTTCCTCATTATTGAATTTTTCAATCCTTCCCTACCCATCGAGATAGACCCGTGGCAAGATTCTAGTCCTTCCCTACTGTCAAAGGCATTCCCTGGAATCCAAGCACGCATAATGAACCGATTCAAAAAAAAATTGGATCCATGGTCTTGGTGAGGCAAGGAAGAGTGGTAGTGAGAAATCACAAGATACCATGTGTCATTTTCCTATTCCTCCAAGTGGCCAAGTGTCACACATTCTAGGAACTTGAGCGTAAAGGTAAGGCATGTAAAAGAAATGAATTTTTTTGGGCCTCATTATAATCAAATTCGACAGAGGGTATTCGCCAAACAAATTATAAGAGATTCACCATTCAATTTCCAACTATTTTTAATATATTATATTATTTACCATTTTCATAGACATAATGAAATAGGTTACGAGGATATTTGTAAAATCCATGAAACTATTCTGAGATATATTTTCCAAAACCACAAAACTGGTTACAAGTATATTTGCCACAATTTCTATAAGTTTTTTTCAGGAGGGTTTCTAAAAATGAATTTGCGGTCTTCAATGGATAAGGCCTTTGGTAACGTGTTAGGTGTTAAGATTCTAAGATTCCTCATTTCATGTCTTCACTATGCCCGAGGCCATAACATGTCCCTAAGCTAGAGCCAATTGTTTTCATGCAAATGTGCAACAAGAAAATTTCTAATTTTCAAGCATGACAATGGACCCCTGTGTCAAAAATTTCAAGTTTTACCTTTCCAAGACACCCCAGGTCTACCCATTCTTAACACCAAGCCTTACTCAGTCTTTTTAACGAGTCCTTAATTAGATTTCCATCCAATCCCCTACGTGATTTTAGGAGATTTTGGAGAATGCAAATTTTTGAGTTGTTTTGGGAAGGGGTACCACTAGCCTTCTCGAGACTAATGCACCCCATTGAAGTGGAAGGGAGGATCAAATTAAACATGGATATTCATTCAAGTTATAAGAACATTTGAAAAAGGGTTTTGGGAGATTTTGGAAATATTTGTAGGTTTTGGATCTGATTCAGCGAAAGTGCATTTTTAGTCCTAACAAAACAAACACCATAAAGGAGTATTTGATCTTGAAGAAAATATTATAGGAGATTCATGAAGATTCAAGAGTCCAATAAATTACCTACGGAAGGTATTTTCCATTCCCTAAATGATAGAAAAATTTATACATCATGAAACATCATGCACTTTCATAGGCAACTCACTCTTCTGGCACACAATTAGCGGTCCCGAGAAATAATGGGACATTTGGAGGTGATGAAATCATAATTGAGCATTAAAAACATCACCATTTAACTCATTGGGTGTTTTTTAATCAAATTAATGTAAAATCTTACATCTAAACTCCTTTGGGAGCTCGAGTTATCGTCATCACAAGTTGACTGAAGGTAAGAGTTTGATACTTAGCTAATTTTTGAAGTGGACATGTGTCAGCACCAATATCCTTGTGGGATTTCATGTCCCTTTTTCCCTTTATAAAATTTGAATAAGGGATATGAAAATTTTCCCAATCCTTTTTATCCCTTAGATCACAAACACAACCCCCCTCATCGTCAATTCATCCTCCGAAAGCTAGTTAGAGCCCTTCCTCTCATTACATGGATGATGGCCAAGTGTCACAACCTAGCGTGATAAGGAAATTGATGTCCCTTTTATCCATTTATTTAAAGGGAAATTAGGGAAAAAAATTCCCAACCCTAGCTTTGCCTTTTGGTTCTCCATAGGCTGAAACTCGGCCCACTGGTGCTTCCCTCAAGTTCTCTCACTTAAATGAACTCTACAATTTTTTTGAGACAACCCAACCTCCATTTATGCACTCAAATAGATCCTCAATCAATTCCTCATACTGAAAATATAGGTATATTAGAAAATAAATGGATCAAAATTATGAATAACAAAGAGAAAACAAATATTTTTCACCAGATAACTATGAAGTCTCCCAATCAAAAAATCTTCATATCTTATAAAATACAAGTCAGATTGAGATGAATTTTTTTACAGACCCCCTCATTTTTGAAGGTTATCACAATGTAATATATGGGATATTGAACGATGTAATAAATCATTTGTTTCATAAAAACCCCATTTCATGCCCTAGCTCACATTCGTTGGATTTCCCATCAATCCGGTAATGGATTTGAGCTACAAACTCACACATAGACTTCAAATGAAAAACCTATCACGATGGATTTATTTTCATAACAATAAAAGCAATATATTATACTTGTATCTCCATTAATGTATGTCATGGTTTTTCATTGAATAGTTTGCATAAGAAAGATAAGGTAAGAGGTTAGGAGGAATACATGTAAAGTCGAAGGTCAACGATAGAATGTGCACATTGTTGTTGTTGATCTAAGATAATCATGGATAGATTCCCTTTGTCTAGGAGGAATGACTGTAAGAAACCCAAAAAGACAAAAATATATCATTAATAATATAGGTTAGTGGATTTCCCGGTAGTCTTTAGATCCGAGAAGCAAGGTGCTTTCTATAAGGTTGTCGATCCACTTTCAAATACAATTTAATGCAACAAATACAATGAAATAAGGAAATACCACTATAGTTGTATGATTTAGGTATCTCATGCTAATACAACAAGTATATATAATCTAATACGCAAAGTTATGATTATATCTAGTGGTTGGTAGGTTGTTCTAGGTTTTACGATTAAGGAGAGGTGCGATAAAGGGTCATGACTAATCGGGTAAGTCTTGGGTTGGTTTTGGTTAAATTGAAGGCTTGCTGGTCGAGATGGTATAAAATGACAAAGAGACTGATATAAATCAAGTGAATGATGCCAATATAGGGGTGAAACTGATGGCGGTAAGGTAAACTGGCGTTGGTAAGGGAAATGGATGATAAATCAACAAAAATGGATTTTTAGCCCCTCAATGATTACATACGAGTGAGGAAGATGTGGTTAGGCTCGTAATATGGCTAAGAAGACTCAAGAATGTAGAGGAAGAGGTTAAGAGAGGTGGAAATACTTGAAATGGTTAGGTAGATGGATTGGTGGGAAGATGGAGATATCTAGGTAATAACAGAAATGGAAATATTGAAAGAAGTAAAAGATCTATAGTAAAGTAAGCAAAGATGATGAAAACCATGTTACTTACTTGTTTCTATGAAGATATTATGAATGAAGGTGGTTGGTGGTTGATAAGTGAGGTGATGGTTGGTTTAGTGCCACGAAGTGTAACCTTTGTGTTCTTGTGGATACATTAACTCTCTTGAAAAGAACCTATTGCTTGTACTGCACTTTGGTGGTGTGTAGGCATTGTTTGGATGAAAGAATGGCTTTGAGATTCATGCTTGTTTTGCAATAGAACTCCCAAAATTGTATGACCAACCTATGTAAAGAGTTGTAAAATTTTATATAAAGAAGATAATCATGGTTTAGGTGACATATGTCGGCTGAGGATAAACCAAAGTGTCGGTTAGGGTGAATTAGTTTGAGTTGGAAAAAATAGCTTGATCTTTACTACTTTTTATGTGATTTTTATTGATAATCCAGATCTCAAGTGAGGGTTGGCACTTAGATAAGAGGGAGTGTTGTTGGAGAAGGAATAAGACTTTAATTTTAGGGTTAGACTAAGTCCCAGTTGGTTGGGATAAGTAGGGACCAAGTCTCAATTATTTAATAGAGTAGGAATAAGTCCATGGTGAGGTGTCTAGGTGATGTGTAAGTTAACTTAATTAAAGTAATTAAATTAATTAATAATGTGAGGATGAACATTAATTCAATTGTAATTAATTAAATTAATATGAATGTGGGGTAAGGGGTCATGGTTAGGTCAA
Organism: Taxus wallichiana var. yunnanensis; assembly: GCA_018340775.1. Taxonomy (NCBI): domain Eukaryota; kingdom Viridiplantae; phylum Streptophyta; class Pinopsida; order Cupressales; family Taxaceae; genus Taxus; species Taxus wallichiana. The sequence goes on along the minus strand of CM031242.1, from coordinate 764,686,489 downwards.
TACATTATATTAATTAATTAAAGGGGATGAAGGCAAGTGTGACCCAAATTTGGTGTCTTCATTTTCCCCTTTTTTAATACCTTATATTGATAAGTAAAAATGACAACAATAGGAAGTCATTGTGTCAGGTATGAGGAATATTAGGTTTCCCAAGTATGGGTGGAGGAAATCCCCTCAAACAAGGATCGATGAGGTAATTGTTGGTCGTCAAATTCACACCCGTGTCTCGGATATGGAAGATTTTTTTGTGACAATAATGGAACCATCCCCAAGTTGTGGGACCTTGCACACTTGGGACAAATCTCTAGAAAAGTACAATTCCTCTATCTAATTCTATTGCTACTGCTACTCCTAGTGCTGAAAGGGAAAACTAAGCTAACAATGCCAAGGGACCAAGGATAGAAGGATAACATGAAAGGAAACTACACTAAAAGGAGATAGCACCAGAAAAGAGGGATGAACACTATTTTTTCTGAGTGAAAATGAAGGGAAATGTGTGAAATAAGGCTAGGCATGAGTAGAACAACTTAAAATGTATTTACCTTATGATTTTCATGGAACACAACTAAATAAGGAGTTGCAAGGGACGAAGAATGGCACCACGAGCAAGAAATGAAAAATAAAAGGAAATAAGAAGGAAAGAAAACATGTTAGGAAAGAGAATAGCCAAAAAATGATTCTTATATTACTTCCATAAATATATAGAGCTATTATAATGGCGAAAGAGGCTGATATCCATATGGAAGATCCAGATCTAGAGGTCTCGAAACTCAAAATATAGAAAATACGAAGTCCTTAGCAAAGTATGTAAGGATCCAAATTTATTCCTTCTTCCTAAGACATGATAAAATTTCCTCTTCTACATGTTATTTCCTATGAGATCACAAATTTCCAATGTGTTCCTTTGAAATAAATTCATGTTCTTGGACTTGAATTAAACTTAAGTTTCAAAATTCAAAATCTTGATAATGTTTCTTGGCTCACACATGTACAAATAATAGAGTATAACTCTTCTTCACATGTTACCAGAACTACTTCTCCACATCATTACATTTACCCCCTTCTTGTTATTAAAAAAATACATTCTTACTACTACACATACCAGACATTTAAAATTAATAGTAACCAACTGGCAAAGGTGTATCCTTGATTATTAAATATAAGTTATTTTTTCCTCATTATTGAAGTTTTCAATCCTTCCCTACCCATCAGATAGACACGTGGCAAGATTCTGGGCCTTCCCAAGTGAAAGGCATTCCCTAAAATCCAAGCCCGCAGAATGAACTAATTCAATAAAGTTTCGGGTCCATGGTGTTAGTGAGGCAAGGAAGAGTGGCAGTGAGAAATCACAAGATACCATGTGTCATTTTCTTGTTCCTCCAAGTGGCCATCTTTCACACATTCCACGAACTTGAGCATAAATGTAAGGCATGCAAAAGAAATGAATTTTTCTGGGTCTCATTATAATCAAATTTGATAGAGGATATTCACCAAATGAATTACAAGAGAATCGCCATTCAATTTCCAACTATTTTTAAGATATTATATTATTTACCATTTTCGTAGACATAATGAAATAGGTTACAGAGATATTTGTAAAAACCATGAAACTAGTTACAGATATATTTTCCAAAACCACAAAACTGGTTATAAGTATATTTTCCATGATTTTTATAAGTTTTTTCAGGAGGGTTTCGAAAATGACTTTGTTAGGCCCAATGGATAAGGCATTGGTCAACATGTTAGTTTTTAAGATTTTGGATTCCTCATTTCATGTCTTCACTATGCCTAGTCCATAGCATGTCCCCAAGCTAGAGCCAATTTTTGCTATGCATTTATGTGCAATAGGAAAATTTCCAATTTTCAAGCATGACAATGACCCGTGTCAAAAATGTCTAGTTTTACCTTTCCAAGACACCCTAGGTCTATCCATTCTTAACACCAAGCCTTACTCGGTCTTTTTAATGGTCCTCAATTGGATTTCTATCTAATCCCCCTAGGTGATATTAGGAGATTTTAAAGAATACAAATTTTGAGTTGTTTTGGGAAGGGCTACCACTAGCCTTTTCGAGACTAATTCACCGTCTTGGAATGGAAGGGAGGATAAACATTAAAAATGGATATTCATTCAAGTTATAAGAAAATTCACAAAAGGGTTTTGGGATATTTTTGAAATATTTGCAGGTTTTGGAGCTGATTTAGAGAAAGTGGATTTTTAGTCCTAAAGGAACAAACACCATAAAGGAGTATCTGATCTTATAGAAAATATTATTGGTGATTCATGAAGATTAAAGAGCCTAATAAATTACCTATAGAAGGTATTTTCCATGCCCTGAATGATGTAAAAATCTATACATCGTGAGACACCATGCACTTTCGTAGGCAACTCACTCTTCGGCACACATTTAGCGGTCCCAAGAAATAATGGGACATTTAGAGACAATGAAATCATTATTGATGATTTAAAACATTAAAATTTAACTCACTAGGTGGTTTTTAATCAAATTCATATAAAATCTTACCTCTAAACTCCTTTGGGAGCTCAAGTTATCACCGTCGCAAGTTGGCTCAAGGTAAGAGTTTGATACTTAGCCAATTTTTGAAGTGGACATGTGTCAGTCATGTCCCTTTCATCCCTTTAGAAAAGGTGAATAAGGGACATGAAAATTTTCCCAATCCTTTTTATCCCTCATATCACCCACACGACCCCTCGCATCGTCAGTTCATCCCCGAAAGCTAGTTGGAGCCCTTCGTCTCATTGCATGGATGATGGCCAAGTGTCACAACCTGGCACGATGTGGAAATTGATGTCCATTTTATCTATTTATTTAACGAGACATCGGGACAAAATTTTTTTCCAACCCTAGCTATGCCTTTTGGTTCTCCATATGCCTCGAAACTTAGCCCCTGGCGCTTCCCTCAAGCTCTCTCACTCAAATGATCAGCCAGTTAAATATCACCAAGTGTCACGATGAGGTACGATGGGGAATTTCATGTCCCTTTCATTCCTTTAGAAAAGGAAAATAGGGTACACAAAAATTTTCCCAACCCATTATGCTTTCTTCTTGGATGAATAAAATCCATACTTAGCCATTTTTCCATGTCAATTCATTCCCCCATGCCTCCATACCTTGCCGAACTCGGAATTTTACGCAAACATCCCAACCTCCATTGCTACACTCAAATAGCTCCTCAATGGCTTCATCATACTAAAAATATAGGGATATTAGAAGATAAATGGATGAAAATTACAACGAATAAAGAGAAAACAAATATTTTTCACCAAATAACTACGAAGTCTCCTAATAAAAAATCTTCATATCTTGTAAAATACAAGTCAGATTGACATGAATTTTTTTGCGGACCCCCTAATTTTTGAAGGTTGTCACAATGCAATATATGGGATATTGAATGATGTTATAAGTCATTTGTTTCATAAAAACCCCATTTTATGCCCTAGCTCACATTCATTGGATTTCTCATCAATCCGGTAATGGATTCAAGCTACAAACTTGAACACAGACTCCAAATGAAAAACCTATCATGATGGAGTTATTTTCATAACAATAAAAGGTAAAAATAGACTTATAGCTCCACTAATGGCTTTCATGGTTATTTTCTGAATATTTTTCATAAGATAGATAATGTAAGAGGCTAGGAGGAATACTCAGTAAAGTCAAAGGTCAACGATAGAATGCATACAATGTTGACTGTTGATCTAAGATAATCATGGAGAGATTCCATTTGGCAAGGAGGAATGACCTGTAAGAAACCCAAAAAGACAAAAATATATCATTACTAATATAGGTTAGTGGATTTCCTAGCGAGTGCTTGATCTAAGAAGCAAGGTGCTTCATATAAGGTTGTCAATCCACTTTCAAATACAATTTAATGCAACAAATACCATGAAATAAGGAAATTTTACTATAGTTGTATGATTTAGGTATCTCATGCTAATATAAACATTACATATAATCTAATAGGTATAGTTACGATTAGATCCGGTGGTTTAGTAGGTTGTTCTAGGTTTTGTAGTTCTACGCAGGAGGTCCGATAAAGGGTCTAAGACTAATCGGGTAAGGCACAGGTTGGTTTTGGTTAAATTGAAGGATTGTTGTTTAGAGGGTATTAAATGATAAAGAGACTAATATCAATCGGGTGGTGATGCCGATATAGGGGTGAAACCGACGATGGTAAGGTAAACTAGAGTTGGTAGGGGAAATGGATTATAAATTAATAAAAATGGATTTTTAGCCCTCTGTGATTGTATAGAGAGTGAGAAAGATGTGGTTAGGCTCGTAATATGGCTAAAAAGACTCAGAATGAAACTAAAGAGGTTAAGAGAGGTGGAAATACTTGAAATGGTTAGGTAGGTGGATTGGTGGGAAGATGGAGATATCTAGGTAATAACAAAAATGGAAATACTAAAAGAAGTAAAAGATCTATAGTAAAGTAAGCACAGATGATGAAAACCATGTTACTTACTTGTTTATATGAAGATATTATGAATGAAGGTGGTTGGTGGTTGATAAGTGAGGAAATTTTTGGTTTAGTGCCATAGAAGTGTAACCGTGTGTTCTTGTGGATACTCTAACACTTTAGAAGAGAACCTATTGCTTGTACTGCACTTTGGTGGTGTGTAGGCATTATTTAGATGAAAGAATGGCTTTGAGATTCATGCTTGTTTGGAATAGAACTCCCAAAATTGTATGACCAACCTATGTAAAGAGTTTTAAAATTTTATATAAAGAAGATAATCATGGTTTAGGTGATAGATGTCGGTGAGGATAAACCGAGTGTCACTAGGTTGAATTAGTTTGAGTTATAAAAAATAGCATGATCTTTAATACTTTTTTTGTGATTTTTTTTGATAATCCAGGTCTCAAGTGAGGGTTGGCCAAAAATAAAGGGGACGAAGGGAAGTGTGACCCAAATTTGTTGTCTTCATGTTGCCCTTTTTAGTGTATACCTTATATTGATAATCAAAAATGACAAAAATAGGAAGTTGTTGTCTCAGGTATAAGTGAATATTAGGTTTCCCAAAGTATGGGTGGAGGCAATCCCCCTCAAATAAAGATCTGATGAGGTAATTTTTGGTCATCAAAATTGTACCCGTGTCTCAAATATGGAAGAAAAAACCTTTTTGTGACAATAATGTAACCATCCCCAAGTTGTTGGACCTTATGCGCTTGGGATGAATCTCTAGAAAAAGTATGGTTCCTCTATCTAATTCTATTGATACTACTACTCCTAGTGCTTAAAGGGAAAACTAAGCTAATAATTCCAAGGGACCAAGGATAGAAGGATAACATGAAAGGAAACTACACTAAAAGGAGATAGAACAAGAAAAGAGGGATGAACACTATTTTTCGAGTGAAAATGAAGGGAAAATGCATGAAAGAAGGCTAGGCATGAGTAGCACAACTTAAAACATATTTACCAGATCAGTTTCATGGAACACAACTAAATAAGGAGCTATAAGGGACATAGAATGACACCACGAGAAATAAATGCAAAATAAAAGGAAAGAAGAAGGAATGCAAACATGTTAGGAAAGAGAATATCAAAAAAATGATTCTTCTATTACTTCCATAAATGTATAGAGCTATTATAATGGTGAAAGCGGCCAATATCCATATGGAAGATCTAGATCTAAAGGTTTGAAACTCAAAATACGAGAAAATATGAAGTCCTTATAAAAGTATGTAAGGATCCAAAGATTTCTGGGATTTGTAGTGTGCCTCCATCAAGATGAGTTAACTCGAAAGAGTTAGCCTCTTTGAATAAAATGATGATGTACGTGCCACTCAAAATCTCATCAAACTTTGAATGGCACACTTTTTATCTCTGTCGGCATCGCATTTTATGACTAAGTCCCCAACTTGGTAAGCTTTAGGCACGGGCTTTCGTCAAACTATTTCTTTCTTATTTTTGATGTGGCTCTAGCCTGATCAAGGTAGAGTTCCTTGACTCTTCAAGATTAAATAGCTCTACCATTCGATTTCTCTCTGGTTTGTGACTTCAAATTTTTGTTGTTGGGAAAGCACTAATGATTTCAACTACAACATTAAAGGAAGGGTAGAATCTTTTCCATAGAAAAACTTGTAAGGAGAAGTTCATATTGCCTTTTTAACTATGATTCTATCTTCCTAGAGCATGCGTGAGACCTTTTTATGCCACTTTCTTTGGCCAATGTCCATCGTGTGTTTTATGATCCGATCGGAGTTCTTGTTTGTTGACTCTACCAGACCATTACCTTGCAAGTAATATTTGGAAGAAGTCTTTGGATAAATTCCCAAATTTAGAGCCCAATAAGTAAATCTTGTCCTAAGGAAGTATTTTTCATTATCAAAGATAATTTTTTGAGGAACACCAAACCTTGTGGCTATTCCTTTGAGAAATTAAAGGATGACTGATTTGGTTGATTCTTTGAGCACAAAAACTTCTATCCATATGGTGAAATATTTAGTAGTTATTAGCACCCACTTATATCCAATGCTTAAGGAAGATTTATCATGCCTATGAAGTCAATACCCCATTACAAAAAATGGTGATCCGTTTGGATCGATCGGAGGGGAAGAACTACTAATCTCTTCTTTCCTATAAAGAAAGTGCATTCCTTGCATTTTGTGACCCCATTATATGCATCCACAAACATAGTAGGCCAAATGATACCTATCATTATGATCTTAATTATGGTATGTATGGTAGAGAAGTGTCCACTAGAGAATCCATCATGAAATTTTACTATCACTTTTTTATTCTAAGCATCATTGATACATCTTAAGAGCACGCCATCAAAAATTTCTTGAAGAGAATTCCATCAATCAAAACACAAGGGATAGATTGTAACCTCAAATGTCTTATATTTTCCTTGTTTAAGCCAGGAGGGTATGTGCCCTCAGAAAGGAATGTGATCATTTCCTCATCCATCATAAGCACCAGGATCTATTGCTCGCTAAATTTTTGTGCACAAGAGAGCTTCATCAAGAAATAATCAAGTCTCAGATTCATTTTTCACATCTTCAAAATCTTCTTGTAGAGCATGCTAGCTCTTACAAGTTTTGTGGTTTTAATAGTCACATCATATTCTATTATGTTAGTCACCCATCATGATCTCTTCTCACTAATTTTTTCTCCCATGATGAAGTCTCCGACGTAAGAGTGAGGAACTAACACCTTGATATGATTTGTTGCGAGAATACTTTTTAATTTCTTGAGTGCATGCATGATGGTGAAGACCTTCTTCTCTATGTGAATGTATTTTAATTCATAATCCTTTAGCATCTAGTTGAATAAGGCCACTATTTATTCTAATCCTAGTCCATTTTCTTGTGTTAGGAACACAACAACACTCACATTAGTGCCATAAGCATAAAGGATGAAATCCTTTGAGTAATCTGGGCTGATGAGTGTTGGTGCACAAAAATTTCTTTCCTGATCTTATTGAAGCATTATTTTCCTTCTAGTGTCCATTTGAAGGTTATTTCCTTCTTAATCATCATGGTGATGGACTGGAATAGTCCTATAAAGTTAGGAATGAAGTGCCTATGGAAGTTGATCTTTCCAAGGAAGGATTAGAAGGACCTTTTGTGTACCGGTAGGTAAAAATATAGGATGGATGATATACACTCAAGATCAATTATGATGCCATCCTTTGAAACCACATGGCACAAGATCTTTCCCTATGCCACTGTAAAATTACACATCTTGGGGTTAAGAGACACCCCAATTTTTCTACATCTCTAAAATAATTTCTCCTGGTGTGCCATATGATCCATGCTTTTCTTTGATAAAACTGTAATATCATCGACATAAATCAATATGAAATCATGGATATAACCTTTGAAGGCAATTTCCATGACGCACCTGAAATGTAACACCTATGTTTGATAGGCTAAAGGGAATATTTTGATATGAATATGTTCCCAATTGGTTGTAAATGTTATTTTGAGTTAAACCTCTTCCTTGAATAGGATCTAATTGAAACCGAATACCCATCTAGCATTGACAATCTCTACGCACCAACCAAAATTTGTAGAATCTACTCCATCAAAGGAAAAGGATAATGATCCTTTAGAGATGCCTTATTCAAATATTTGAAATCAACATATAGTTTTATTTCACCATTCTTCTTACACACTAGAACTAGATTCATGACCCAAGTAGAGTACTTGATGGGATAAATTATCTTTTCCTCAATGAGTTTGGATAATTCCTTTCTCATGAGGGGCTCTATCTTTGGGTTGACTGGTCACTGCTTCGTCTCATAGGATTGATACTAGGATCAATGTCAATGGAGTCTTAAGGAACACTTGGATGAAAACATTTGAGGTATCCATACTCAGTGAGAAGATATCACTCTATTTTTGATAGAGAGATGAAGGCCTAATTTTCATCGTGCACACAAGTCTTACTGAGTAGAAACTCCTTTCCATGTGTAATAGTGAGTGGGAACATTCCTCTTACATGGAGTACATATAATTTTCTTCACCCTTGAACTCAACATAAGGGATAAAATTTTCTCTAAGGTGACCAACCCTTTAGGAAACTTATTTGACTTCAGTTGAATCACTTGGTCACCATAGTTTTCATGTAATTCATCTTGCATGCTTGATGAGAACTCAGCTTCATTTTGAATGAACTGGACAATGCATGCGTCACTTTCAAACAATTCCCAATCATGTATTTTTTTACGGAATGGATTGTTTGATTACCATATTAATGTGATGAGTGTTTCCTTTGATAAATTCCTCAATAGGAGAGAAATTTGAATAGAAAGTGGCCATTTGGTCAGCCTCCTATTCATTTTATGCAGCACCACCTATAGATTTATAGCATCAAAGCTCTCAAGAGTTCCCAAACTCTAGTTATATTCTTTGAGAAGCTTATTCATTTCTAGAAATTGTTGGTAACCTGGTGGATAACCAATTATGTGTCCCCGAATATCTATAGTGCCTTAATCCTCTTATTTTTAGTAATAAGTAGACCATGCACCAATGCCACATTATTAGAGCATGTGAACTCCAACCTATGAGCAACAAAGAATTTCTCGTCCTTAGGAAAATTGAGAAAAATCCTTCTCCCGTGCCATTTCTGCTTTTGGATCCATCAAAGTATAATTTCCATAGACTAGGTTCAACTTAGTCTTTCTTGAGCACGTGTGGCAACATAAATTCTTCTTCAAGAATGTAGTAAGTACCAAGCCTAGTTTTATAAGCTTCTAGTTCTTCAACATATGGGTAAAATTTATGGTGCCTCTCTACCCATTCATCAAATACTAGGTCAAGAATAAAATGTAGAAGATGATGCTCTTCATGAACTGAAGTTGGTTCTTCTTGGATTAAACAATTGGCTTGGAGAGGGGATGGGACATATGAATCTACATGATAGGAAAATATAAGCTCAACTTGAATTGTAAACCTAGTACCATACCTTCTCTTGAGTAACATATGAGACCAGTCGAGAAGACAAGTGACTACCCACTTTTCTTTGTAAAATATCTTGACAAATATAAGGTAAACAGAGGGGTAGATCAATGATTGATCCATCTTGAGTTATTGTTAGATTTAACCATGTGTGGAGGGTCAAATCAAGATCCTTGATGATTCCCAAGGTAGTAGTAGTTGAACCATCAAGTTACAAGACTCATTTTTTAGGGGGCTATACTTATAGACCTACGACATCAACAATATTCTTAGGCATGAGAGAACTAATAACACCGAGTCAATCATACAATTATGGACAAGATGTTTGTCTATTATTAAGGACATATAGAAGGGTTGGGTTTTGAAAGCTTTACTTGCTTCGCGTCTTCTTGGAAAATGTTGATAGAAGCATGCAGCTTGTGAACAGTTGGATCAAAGCACATGGAAGTTGAGAAAAGGCCTCATGAAGTATATCCCATTTAGATGGAATCATTAGAGCATTCCACATTGTGACATTTATATTTTTCTTCTTTATCCGGCCCACAATGATAAATAGAAGTGTTGTCAAAATTTCACCCCCCAGGGTAAAATTTCGATAAACATGCATCAAAGGTTGCAGAAAGGCAAATAGGTCAATCCAGGAAAAATCATGAAAATCGGCTAAGTCCTAGTCCTAGGGGCAGTCGGGACATTTGGGACAAAAAGGCGCGGATCGGCCGAAAATCCTCCAGGCGGCCCAAATGGTATTTGGGACAATCGGGCCAAAAGTACACGGCGGGCGCGAAATGCCGGTTCGACCGAGGAAAAATGACTAACTGCTGAGTGGGACATCTGGGACGAAGGTACGCGAAGGGCCCGAACCGGCCGGATTGGCCGAAATAAGAATAGACAGTCCAAAGGCAATTGGGACATCTAGGACAAATGGACGCGAACCGGCCGGTTCACCCGAAATCAGTACAAAGAGCACTATGCAAAATGGGACAAAGGGACGCGCGGGACGCGGATCGCCGAAGGAGCCGAAAGCCAATAAAATTGCGCCACGTCATCGGTCAAATGAGGGACAAGGAAGCCCATTTCGGGCGGATCGGAGGTTTTTGTCCCAAACGGTTTGGGACATCCGGGACAAAAAGACGCGAAGGGCGCGAATGAGCTGGCAGGCCCGCGGACTAATCAGAAGCCGCCACGTGTCTCAAGGAGAAAAGTTAAAAAGTCAAAGAGCGAGTTTTCGAGCACCGATCCAAATCAATGAAATAATGCCACGTGTCCTAGCTAGGGCCCACAAGGAGATTTCAAAGGAAGGCCCACCGAAAAGTAGAGGAGAGAGAATCATTCAGTGAATCAGAGCTTGCCACGTGTCATCCAGGTGGCAGAGCGCGGGAAGAAATTCAAAAAATCTGTTTTCGCCTATTCCGTGCCCTAAATCTTCAGATCGACATAACTTTCGATCCAGAGCTCGGTTTTACACGTTCTTTATATCAGCGGAAAGCTTGTGAGATTCTCTACACGTTTCCAGGGTCAATCTTGCATTTTGGTTCAGTTTGAGGAGAGAAAATCAGAAGACGCCTCTGGCACGAAATAATAAGCAGAAGTGATGCTCAACTAATAACTTTAATGCAGCAGACAGTCCGCCGCTTCTGCTAGGCAGCCCGCCGTTTTGCCAAGATCCGCCACTTCCATCATTATGAAATGAGTTAAGTGCATTCTGGAGGTGGTTGGGGCAGATTTCGAATTCCTCTCTCTTTTCTCTCTCATTCTTCCTATAAATTGTAAGGAGGGGCTTCTTCCTAATGTTGGACATTTCTGTTTTGCAACCCCTCCCTTCTCTCCTGCTTGTAAGAGAATTCATGGAGTTTTCAAGCCTCCCACATAGACTGTAATGCCATTGTGCCTCTTGGCCATTGCAATGTATTGAATCGATCCTTTGAGCAATATATATGTCTGTGATTGAATTTAAATCCTCTCATGTATTCATTGTTGTCATTCTGATCTCTCATTGCATTTCGGTTACCTGTGCATGGTGTGGTATTGCATCTATATGGTCTGTGTTTATGTTGCAAAGCTTATGTTCTTCATTCCTCGGTGCATCACCTCCTTAACTTAGGTTTATTTATATGCATTTCTCTCTCCCTGTCTCCTTGGTAGTTAGTTTAGTTTTTGGTGAACCTCTGCGTTTCATTGGTGCATCTGAACAGAGGAATAGGAACCAGCCTTTCTCTGGAGAATCCTTTCTCATTTTCAAGTCCCACACTTGGAGGAAGGATTCAATGTTATGCAATCACACTGGATACCTAAGTGATCAACCTAGAAATTTGATCTGTACCCAGGGGTGCTGTGATTTTGCATCAACAGTTTTGGCACGCCCGGTGGGACCAGAGGTCTCATTTTTTATTGCAGCAAAGTTGATATGCATCTGTAATTTTCTTGCTTGAAAAGAGCTATTATTTGCACATCTGGCGACTCCGAGGGGAAGAATCAACTGGTTTCAGCAGTCAGGCCTGAAAGCTTATGAGAAGAATCACAAGGTCAAGAGCTGGAGAGGAGGAAGTGCTGTTTGAATACCTGTAACTATCTCCAAGAAGAAGGTAAAGAGGAAGAAGGATTCAAAGGTCTCCATCTCCACCAAGCAGAACTCTCTCAACTCCTCCACCTGACAGCCCTTTCTTTCAATATACAAGGGTTTTAAGACCAATCAGAATGGCGCAACCAGTGAACCCCTATGTCAACTTCATAGGCAGCAGCCCACTTGCTCTCAATGCACAAAATCCAATCCCAGTTGCAGCATTGAAGAACATTCCATACTTCACTAGAGAAAATCAGACCACTCTTGGTGATCATGTCAAGGACATTGCTAATATTTGTGCAATCCATGAAATTAATGAGATGCAAGTAGCTGTCAAATTGTTGGTGTCTTCATTCAAGGGAAAAGCATTGCAATGGTTTAGGAGCCTTGAAGCTGGCTCTATCACAAACTGGAATCAGCTGTGTATTGCACTTCATAATCAATTTAGAGAGAAGGGAGACAACTTTTCTCTTTTGGAGCAGCTGACAACCATCAAGAGAGCTTCCAATGAGCAGCTGACTGACTTCAACTTCAGATTTCAAAGGTCTTGGGATAGAATTCCAGTAGCAGTCAGGCCAATAGCAGAAGGTGCTTTTCTGTATTACCTTAAAGCTTTAAATTCTGATATTTCTATGTTGATTCAATCTATGGGAGGCACAACTATCCCCTCGCTTATAGTATTGCCATTAGAGCTGAAAATTGTCTGATTCAAGCTGGCAAGCTAGCTCCTAGGCCTCCAATGCCATTATATCCAAGTTTAGAGAGCCCAAGTACTAGTCAAGCACCTGTCTTAGCTCCTTCTCCCACTCCTAGAAATCAGAGTTCAAATGAAGCTTCCACTTCATCTCCAAGTGCCCCAAATGAGCTTCAAGAAGTCATGAAGCAACTGCAAAATTTAGGTAATGAGCTGGTCACACTCAAGAGACAGCAAACTCAAGGTTTTAGACCTTCGTATCAGCCTCAAGCTCAACCTAATAGGCAGCCATATCAGCCTCAAAGGCCACCCAATCCAGGTGCAAATATGAATCAAACGAGGCCTCCTGCCAATAGACCATTCCAGCCCTATAATCCAAATGCCATATCTGCCTCTAAGGCATTAGTACCAGCACAAAACAACATTGCCCAGGAGTATGAATGGTGTTTTCCATGTAATGAACCCCATAATCAATCCATGTGCTATAATGGTGCTTTAACCCAAGCTTTAATGGTAACAAGTGCTGGTGTGGAGGGTGAAAGTAGTCAAGAAAACAGCCAACTACAAGAAACATTCCAACAGAACCTACCCCAAATGACACCACATTAGTAAATGGCGGGCAGCAGAGGATTTCGTGGTATGAATCGTGCATCTCTCAAGGTGTTGCAGCCAACACAAGGTCAAAAGGATAAAGTTGGGTGAAGAACAGCCGTTAGCCCCAGCCAATCCACAACCTTCCACAGCTCCACAAATGATTGGTAAGCAAAACCCAGTTTCAAATGCACAAGGGCAGCCAAGAACAGCCCTTAGGCCAACTCAAATGCCAGCTGTTGCTGCCCACATACAAGGAGCAAATGTGCAGACCAAGGGACAACAGAGAGATCCTTCATCACCATTCAGTATCATTGATCAGATGAAGAAGACAAACGTCAATATATCTATGTGGGAATCCCTATCCATCCCAGGCCAAAGAAATCTGCTGCAAGCTGCCATAAAGGATTGGCCAACTTCGAATCAGCAGGTCCAAATGCAGGAGAAGGTACTCACAAATGCTGCCCAGCCTGAAGGAAATCATGGAGCACAACAAGGTAGAATGCTGAAGCCTCCCCCTTTTTATGTTTCGTTAATCATTGGAAATCAGCTAGTGCATAATTGCATGATAGATTCCGGGGCAAGTAGCTCAGTTATGCCTAAACAAATAGCTGATCGGGCTTAGGGCTCCAAAGATGAAATAACATCTAAGGGAGTAGTGTAGCTGGATGGGACAGCAATAGCAACAGTTGGAGTGATTAGAAATTTGAGTCTTACCTTGCATGCATGTCCAAATGTTGTTGTCTTACAAGATATATCAGTCATAGACCTTCCACCACTCTTTGCCCTCTGTTTGTCAAGGGACTTTACTGCCAAGATTGGGGGATATTTGTCCATTGATTGGTCACACATGCTGTTCAGAATGAGGTATGGAACTAAAGCTACAATTAGGTCAGAACCTATTGCAGATTTCCACATTGAGCCCTATACTCCAAGTCATATTAATACCAATTGCTCAGCATTTGATCAAGAAGATCACCTTGGCACTGATGAAGCCGACACTAAGGTTGGAAGTATCCCAGATTTGACTCTTGATGAATGGGCAAGCAAGGTGCATGCTTTTGATCCTTATCAAGAAGTAGAAGAATCTGAGCTAGGGGTCTATTGTATACATGAAGAAGGTCAACCTATTCCTAGCATCACCAAGCCAAACCACAAGGATGACAACGAGGTATGGCAACTGTTTTTTGATGGATCAAGGAGTAGACAAGGCACAGGAGGTGGAGCCATGCTTATTTCACCGCAAGGAGTAAAGTATTATTCAGCTTTTAGATTTCAATTTGCATGCTCCAATAACACTGCTGAATATGAAGCCTTGGTGCAGGGGATGCATTGGGCAATAAAAAGAAAAATAAATAACTTGCAAGTTTTTGGGGACAGTGAGCTGATTGTAAATCAGGTCAAGGGACAGCATGCCGCCAAAAATGATATACTCAGGTGCTACAAGAACAGGGTATGGGACCTCATGGAAGATTTTGAGGGTTTCGGCATCAAGGCCATTCCTAGGAAAGAGAATCAAGCTGCTGACAGGCTTGCAACAGTAGGGGCAGCCTTTGACATTGTAGAAAACATTCAACAAGAAAAGGTACAGCCAAACATCCACGTGATTGTGAGGCCTTCAGTGCCGGATAACGATGTCAGTTGGCAAGTATTTGAGAATGACCAGCAAATCATCCACTTCTTGCAAGAAGAAGCTGAGTTCTCAGCCAAGAATCAAGCGAAGTTGGAACAGCAATATGGTAACCAGGTGATACAGCTGAGAACTGACAAGCTGCCCAAGGGACTTATCACTTTGGAGTCCATTTTTAATCCCAATGATCAGTTTAGAAAGGAGAAAGCAAACATTCAGGTCAAAAGAGAAGATTCGGTATCCATCTTGGTAGAAGAGAACAAGCAATTGCAAGTTGGCAAGATGACAACTGAGCAAGAAAGGTATGAGTTCATACAGCTATGTCAAGAATTCCCGACGTGTTTGCTTGGAGCTATGAAGACTTGAAAGGTTTCAATCCCAACTTAGCTCAACATACCATTGAATTGGACCCAAATACTAAGCCTATCAGGCAGAAACAGAGACCAGTCAATCCACACATGGAGCCTCTCATGAGGAAAGAACTGGACAAGCTGATTGAGTCAAGAATCATATTCCCAATCAAGCATTCTAGTTGGGTTGCCAACTTAGTTCCAGTCAGAAAGAAGAGTGGAGAGATCAGGCTGTGTGTTGACTTCAGAGATTTGAATAGAGCCTCTCTCAAGGACCATTATCCACTCCCTTCCATGGAGCAAATATTGCAGGTCGTAGCTGGGTCAGAAAGGTTTTCGCTACTTGATGGTTACTTAGGCTTCAATCAAATTATAGTGAAGGAGGAAGACCAGTTCAAGATAGCCTTAATAACCAAATGGGGTACATATTCTTACAAGAAGATGCCATTTGGACTGTCGAACGCAGGAGCAACATTCCAGCGAGCTATGGATATGGAATTCAAAGGCTTGATCAATAAGATAGTGCTGATATACCTAGATGATATCACTGTCTTCTCAAGGAATGCTGCAGACCATCTCTTTCACCTCAGGCAAGTTTTTTAGAGGTGTAGAAAGTTTGGAGTGTCTTTGAATCCTAAGAAGTGCATCTTTCTTGCACATGAAGGGAAACTCCTTGGCCATATTGTTTCAAAGGAGGGATTAGCAATTGATC
The DNA here is from genome assembly GCA_018340775.1 of Taxus wallichiana var. yunnanensis. NCBI lineage: Eukaryota > Viridiplantae > Streptophyta > Pinopsida > Cupressales > Taxaceae > Taxus > Taxus wallichiana. Next base: position 764,670,524 of record CM031242.1, on the reverse strand, counting down.
CAGAGAGGGTTGAAGCCATAAGAGCTCTACCATTGCCAAGTCACAAGAAAGCCCTTCAGAGTTTCCTGGGAAGGATAAACTTTGTTTGAAGGTTTGTCCCAAACTTTGCAGCCCTTGTCAAGCCCATCACCAAAATGTTAAGGAAAAGCATGGCTTTCAAATGGACGGCAGAAGGCAAGGAGAGTTTTGAAGCAATCAAAGAAGCCATCTCCCAGGCACCTACTCTCATCAACCCTGACTTTTCTAAGGATTTCATCCTCTATGCATTTGGAGGTGATGACACTATTTCTGCCATTCTGATACAACAGAACAAAGATAATGAGGAGCAGCCGATTGCTTTCTTCAGCCAGAGCCTAAATGACTGTGAGGTGAGGTACTCTTTTATTGAAAAGCATGTGCTTGCAGTAATCAGAAGCTTGAAGAAATTCAAGCATTTAGTCTCAAATAACAAGGTCCAGTTATTGGTCTCACATGCTGGGGTTAAGGACTTCCTCCTCAACAAAGATTTGAATGAGAAAAGGGCAGGATGGATCACCCGTGTCATGGAGTATGACATTGAGATCAAGATCACCAAGCTGGTAAGAGGCAAAGGTTTGTGTGAGCAGCTCGCTTCCAAACAACCAGACAGCCCAGAAGATGAAGAAGACGCTGTCCTGTTATTACAAGAAGATCGAAAACAGGAAAATGATGATGTGTCCACCCCCTGTTGGACTCAGAATATGATACATTTCCTACAAACGGGCATGTGCCCTCCAGAAATGAGAAAAGCGAAAAGAAGGTACTTCAGATTACAAGCAATTCCTTATGTGCTTGTTGATAATGTTTTGTTTAAAAGGGACATCAACGGTGTTCTATTGAGATGCATTGGGACAGGTCAGATCGAGAGGATCTTACAAGAGTTCCATGATGGGGAGGCAGGAGGCCATTTCACCCCACGAGTAACAGCTCTCAAAATCATGAAAGTTGGTTACTATTGGCCTACTGTATTCAATGATTGCTACTCATGGGTTAAGAAATGCAAGAAATGTGCATTCTTCACAGGGAAAGGAAGGTTAGCAGCACTTCCCCTTCGTCCAATTTCAGTAGATCATCCATTCATGCAATGGGGATTGGACTTCATTGGAGTCATCAATCCCAATTCGAGTCAAGGCCACAAGTGGATTCTTACAGCAACAGACTATTTCACCAAGTGGACCGAAGCAGTAGCGCTCAAAGAGGCAAGTGAGTCTAGCATACTAGACTTTTATGAAGGGATAATAACCAGATTCGGTGTGCCGGCCACCATCATATCAGATAATGCATTAGCATTCATAGGTTCAAAAATTACATAATGGGTTGTCAAGAATGGAATCTATTTGAGCACCTCTTCAAATTATTACCCGCAGGGTAATGGACAGGCAGAGTCCACAAACAAGAATTTGCTAAAAATCATCAGAAGGACTCTGGATGAAAATCAAAGAACATGGCATACAAGGCTAAAATCAGCGTTATGGGCTGGATGTAATAACACCAAAGAGGTCTCACGGTAATTCTCCCTACAAGTTGGTCTATGGGAAGGAGGCAGTATTGCCTATATCATTAGAATTGCCAGCCTTGGAGCTCATGAAGCAGCTTGAGTTATCTGAATTCGAACCAATGGAGGCCAGGTATGCAGAATTGATGGAATTAGAAGAAATCAGAGAACATGCGGTTCAGACGATTGAAAAGGATCAGGCCGTAGTAAAAAGATGGTTTGATAAGAGAGCTAGAGCAAGGACCTTCCAGGAAGGGGACCTAGTTCTGAAATGGGATGCAGATCGGGCAAAACCAGGAAGGCATTCCAAGTTTGATGCCATCTGGAGTGGTCCCTACATGGTCACGGGGTGCAAAAGTAGTAATGCCTTCCAATTGTCTGCATTGGATGGAGAGGAACTTCTGATTCCGGTTAACGGAATCCATCTTAAACATTGCTACTAAGAGAAACGTTTTGCCGTTGTAAATATTAATTTAGATTTTTCTTAATTCCTCTAAGTGCGTATGCACATTGTCCTGTTGTAGTTAGGTTTCTATTTCCCTAAGTGCTTTGGCACAGGTTTTGCTGCTCTCAGGTTGTTTTCTGATTCGAGAATGTTGTCAGCCGAGGGGAAGTTGCAGTATCAGGCTTGTTTCAGGTTAATGCTTAACTCCATGCCCAATGGACCGCTAAAAGGCCACTGATCTTCTACCTAGCAGGCAGGTAACCCCGCTGAGTCGTCAAAATTGTTGTCAAAATTTCACCCCCCAGGGTAAAATTTCGATAAACATGCATCAAAGGTTGCAGAAAGGCAAATAGGTCAATCCAGGAAAAATCATGAAAATCGGCTAACTTCTAGTCCTAGGGGCAGTCGGGACATTTGGGACAAAAAGGCGTGGATTGGCCGAAAATCCTCTCAGCAGCCCAAATGGTATTTGGGACAATCGGGCCAAAAGTACGCGGCGGGCGCGAAATGCCGGTTCGACCGAGGAAAAATGACTAGCTCAGCCGAGTGGGACATCTGGGACGAAGTACGCAAAGGGTTCGAACCGGCCGATCGGCCGAAATAAAAATGCATACCCAAAGGCAATTGGGACATCTGGGACAAATGGACGCCTTGAACGGTCGGTTCACCGAAATCGCAAGTACAAAGAGCATTATGCAAAATGGGACAAAGGGACGCGCGGGACGCGGATCGCCGAAGGAGCCGAAAGCCAATAAAATTATGTCACGTCATCGGTCAAATGAGGGACAAGGAAGCCCATTTCGGGTGGATCGGAGGTTTTTGTCCCAAACGGTTTGGGACATCCGGGACAAAAAGACGCGAAGGGCGCGAATGAGCTGGCAGGCCCGCGGACTAATCAGAAGCCGCCACGTGTCTCAAGGAGAAAAGTTAAAAAGTCAAAGAGCGAGTTTTCGAGCACCGATCCAAATCAATGAAATAATGCCACGTGTCCTAGCTAGGGCCCACAAGGAGATTTCAAAGGAAGGCCCACCGAAAAGTAGAGGAGAGAGAATCATTCAGCGAATCAGAGCTTGCCACGTGTCATCCAGGTGGCAGAGCGCGGGAAGAAATTCAAAAAATCCGTTTTCGCCTATTCCGTGCCCTAAATCTTCAGATCGACATAACTTTCGATCCAGAGCTCGGTTTTACACGTTCTTTATATCAGCGGAAAGCTTGTGAGATTCTCTACACGTTTCCAGGGTCAATCTTGCATTTTGGTTCAGTTTGAGGAGAGAAAATCAGAAGACGCCTCTGGCACGAAATAATAAGCAGAAGTGATGCTCAACTAATAACTTTAATGCAGCAGACAGTCCGCCGCTTCTGCTAGGCAGCCCGCCGTTTTGCCAAGATCCACCACTTCCATCATTATGAAATGAGTTAAGTGCATTCTGGAGGTGGTTGGGGCAGATTTCGAATTCCTCTCTCTTTTCTCTCTCATTCTTCCTATAAATTGTAAGGAGGGGCTTCTTCCTAATGTTGGACATTCTTGTTTTGCAACCCCTCCCTTCTCTCCTGCTTGTAAGAGAATTCGTGGAGTTTTCAAGCCTCCCACATAGACTGTAATGCCATTGTGCCTCTTGGCCATTGCAATGTATTGAATCGATCCTTTGAGCAATATATATGTCTGTGATTGAATTTAAATCCTCTCATGTATTCATTGTTGTCATTCTGATCTCTCATTGCATTTCGGTTACCTGTGCATGGTGTGGTATTGCATCTATATGGTCTGTGTTTATGTTGCAAAGCTTATGTTCTTCATTCCTCGGTGCATCACCTCCTTAACTTAGGTTTATTTATATGCATTTCTCTCTCCCTGTCTCCTTGGTAGTTAGTTTAGTTTTTGGTGAACCTCTGCGTTTCATTGGTGCATCTGAACAGAGGAATAGGAACCAGCCTTTCTCTGGAGAATCCTTTCTCATTTTCAAGTCCCACACTTGGAGGAAGGATTCAATGTTATGCAATCACACTGGATACCTAAGTGATCAACCTAGAAATTTGATCGTGCCCTGGGAAGTGCTTTGTGATTTTGCATCAACAAGAAGACTTATGGACTTATGACTACTCGGGCACGTAAAGCAGGATCTTTAGCCAAAGCGATACTTAACCTACCAAAGGAGGGGAACACACCACTTCAAGAGGAGATTTGCATGGGATCTCTTTTATAGGGACTTGATAGCTTTTACCACTAGATGTCCTAGCTACATATTTCTATTTTTGAGGGTCTGCTTGTGTTACTAGAATTGTGACCTTATGCGTGAGACTCAAACATTATCTTTTTGTATCTTGTGTTGTTCACAACTTGGGTGCGTGGTCTACTTACATAATTATAAGCTTGGTTGATTACAGAAAATTCCTTAGTGCTAAAGAACATAAAATTAGAGTTAAGAAGAACTGATGGCCATTCTTGGTTCTCTATTTCATGTGCACTTGCTAAAGGCTCACAAGTTAAAGCATTCTCAATCATGTAGGCTTGCGATCACATAGCATTGGAGCAGTGATATTAACTATGAGGCATATTAGAAGGAAGTACCATTTTGACTCTTGTGCCAAATTGTTCGAAATGGAACAAGCAACTAAATTGAACTGGGTGCTGGAAGAGAGGATGTGGGATGAACAACTTGCAAGGGCATATGTGTATTAACATGTTATCTATCATTCTATTGGTTAGGCACGTACCTTTGGTTTCTATATTGATTCCACCAAGTTTTCTTTGGCTATGTGCCTAATTAAAACTACCTCTATAGGCGTGTGCTTGTTTCTCTAATGATATGACCTTATTTGACAAATTTCTAATCATGGTCTTCAATTATTCATCTTTCTTTTTCTCAGCTTTGGAGATAAGGATGTTGATGAAAATTATTGTACACTTCTCTTAGGGAAAGGAACAAGGGAAACTGAAGGTTGGGGTGCTTTCAACATTTCTAGGAACAAAGGCATAAGCGGTGTAGGAGCTATCTTTCCCACATGAATAAGACTATTTTCTTCCCTTAACGCAAATATTATAAGCAGATAGTAAAGTCCTACCTCCCATGGATTGAATCATGAATGAGATATCATTTTTCAATGCCTTTAGATAATATGGGAAATCATGCTAGGTTTTTAGTTTTACCACAAGAGGGATTCTATCCCAAGTCATTTGAAATATGATGTTGAAATCGGTTATCTGTTGGTTTGATGCCCTCCTTGTTGTTGTTAGTTTCTCCACTAGAGATAAATGATCTAACTTATCTTCAAATTAATTACAAAGATTTGTTTCCAACTCATCATATGTGGAAATAGATCTAATTCTCAAGCCTCGATACCATTGAAGAACTTTTCCTTTGAAAGAGGCCATAAATAGCTTGATTGCTACATCACCGTGTGTGATTAGGAAGAATGAACATACGTTCCTACATCCTGGATATGCTCCCGAGGGGTGACTTGATTCTTAGAAGTACAATATGGAATAATTTTGAGCACACCATTTGGTATATCATGTTACACAACTATAACCAGGAGACTTCCTCCGGTGAAGTTAACAAAATTCCTTCATAGAGGAGGAGGTGGATATGCACCATGCACCATGACAGTGTGTTGGTTTTTTTGCTATGAGGAGGAGTTAAATGGGCATGATGTGATGGAGATGGAGATATATGTTTGGGATTTCTTGAATGAACTCTTCTCGAGGATAACTAGAGGTACTCGAAGGAATATTTAGCTTCTACATTTATCTTAGTATGCACTCTTCTCATGAAAGGTGCTTAGGGATGCTAAAATAGAGAATTGTAAATGTTTAGAATTTTCAGATGTGTTGAAATGAGCCTCCAATAGCTTGAAATACTAATTATACACACTATAACTTAGTAATATGAAATTTAAGATTTCAATGTTGCTCCCACCAGGCATGCAAGAAAATATTGGTCATCAAACTCGCACCCGTGTCTCAAATCTAGAAGAGACGAGTTTTTGTGAAAATAATGGAACCTTCCCAAGTTATGGGACATTGTGTGCTTTGTATGGATCTCTAGAAAAGGCCGGTTCCTCTATCTAATTCTACTACTTGCTACTCCTATTGTTGACAAGGAAAACTAAGCTAACAATGATAAGGGACCAAGGATAGAAGGATAACATGAAAGGAAACTAAACTAAAATATGATAACACCATAAAAGAGGGATGACCACTATCCATTGAAAGTTACAATGAAGGGAAATGTGTGAAAGAAGGCTAGGCATGAGTAACACAAATTTAAACATATTTACTAGGTCATTTTAGTGGAACACAACTAGATAAGGAGTTACAAGGGACATATAATGACACAACAAGTATGCAATGCAAAAGAAAAGGAAAGAAGAATGAAAGAGAATAGACACAAAACAATGCTTTTATTACTTATAGAAATGAATAGAGTTGTCATAATGATGAAAGAGGTTGATATCCACATGCAAGAGCCTGATCTAGAGGTCTGTAACTCAAAATATAGAAAATATGAAGTCCTTAGCAAAGTTCATAAGGATCCAAAGTGTCAATTTTTAATAATGAGCCTAACTCTTACATTTATGGATGAATCCAGGGAAGAAGAAGAGGAGGGAAAACTAGAATTTGAAATACAACCACCAAAAAGAAGAATTTAATGCCTCTAAATCCTCCTGCAAATATGTCAAATACATTCCCCAAAATCTATTTTGTGTGTTGGAGAAGGAAGTAGGAAGATAATCTCAAATAAGGTGGTTGAAGTAATTAGATTCTCTCATCAATGCTCATAAATACATTTTCCCATTTCTCACCTACTAGATCTAACAAGAATTTGAATTTAAATGTTTAACATTATAGCCTACATTAGTAGCTATCGATTGACACTATAAACACACCGATTGGAGCTCTATAGAAGAATATGTGGCTATTAGAAGTTTTTCAAAGTTGTTGGCATGTGTAATACCCATAGCATGTGTAAATTGGCTGAAAGGATGACCAAATGTGCAAAAAAATTTTGGTTTATGCCGCAAGTCACTCATTAATATTTTGTAAGGATTTGGTGCCTTGTTGGTATGCTTTGACTAGTTGCATGTGGCACACTCAAGCATGTTAGAGGATAACCTAAGATAGAAGGGTGTAAATATATGCACATGGAAGAATGATGCATGCAAAGAAGATAGAAGGAAGGTTCACACAATGTTCATGAGGAAAGAAGGAAATATTGGGAACAGAATGCATGGTCAAGGTACAACTATTATAGGATGATACATTGGGTGTGCGAGAAGGCTAGGGAATTGGTTGATTGAAGCAAGTACGAGGTAATGCGCGTGTAGGGTGAATAACTACTTGAAAGAAGGTGGACATAGAGAGGATGCACGTAAGGGAGGAGTGGAACAAAGAGGAAAAGAAAATGAAATGGGAGAAGGGGAAGTGTGTGGGGAAATACAACCTATGGAATTTTCCAAGTGAACTTGAGCATGCACAACCTTAAATTGAAGAGCTTAGAGCCAAAAGATGTATAAAAGTTGTCCAAATAACTAGGAGGGTTATTTTGATAACAGTAATAGATGAAGTCAATGTATGGTTTGATAAATTGTAAGTGACAAAGTAGGGGTAGGTGGGTTTTAGGTAAGTGTGAGTTTAGTTTGGGTAATAGGTAGTGATATTCTAATGCACACACATGTATAGAATGTGATACGGTACCAGTTCAAATAGCTATTAAACTTTACTTCGTCAAAGATTGATATGTTTATCCAAGCAAGGTCAAGTGATAGGGTTGAATTGGTTCAGGTTTCCAAGTTATAGGATACAGTCTAGAAATACAACCAAACAAGGTGCAAGAACGAGAAATAGATTTATTCTAGGTCACCTAAGGTATGGTTGGGATAAACAACATGGAATTAGGTAATGCAAGGTCATTGGGCTGAACAACATGAGTAACGTCATCACAAGGTATAGTGAGTAAGTGAATTTGAGTGTCATAATGGTTGAGGTTGGGTTGGGTAATTTAGGTGTGGTTGTAGGTAATTCCATGTTAGGGGAAAAACATGCCCTAACTAACTGTGAGGTTGGGTCATAGGTAATAAGTTCATTAGGTTGAGTTGTAAGGCTAGTGTCAAATTTAGGTAAGGTGAAAAGGGGTTTGGGAAATCATAAGTGGTGAGAAATGGTGCGGTGGGTTCAAACAGGATAGCTGATATGGTTGAGGTTATAAAATGTTAGGTATGATGAAAGAATCTATGTTTTTGTGATTTTTTTAATTTCCAAGTTATTGTGTAAATGGAAACTAGATGGGTGTGAATGTGAATGTAAATGGGGAAAATTAGTTAGGGGTAAAAGTGGTTGAGCTTGTAATTTCACAAATAAGGACGAAGCTTTGTATATTTTATTAATGTGAAATTGATTAACCATTACAATGGAGTGCTGTAATATTTATACATATTGAAAGCAATGTGTAGACAAACAAATATGTTGCATGGTAAAACCATACTCATAATTGCTTCCAATAATAGATTCGGGAAGCATATAAATTGTTATAATAATTGTAACAATTATCCCTATGAAACAAAAATAAAAATATGGTTTAAAACCATATAAAAAATACAATTATAATATGGTTTATAATATAACCATGTAATATTATTATTTAATTATATAATGCATAATTAATTTATCCTAACATTCCCCCCCTTAATTGTGCATTGTCTCAAGGGATGAGGAGAGGAACTCTCTGAACAACTCAAACTTGTCATGTGCAAGTGACTTTGTGAATATATCTACCCTTTATTTAGTCATTTGTTGGACAATATTGAATTTGGATGTTGTGTTTTAACACATGTTCGTGTATGAAACGAACATATACCTCAATGTGCTTTGTTCTCATGAAAAAATGGATTGTGAACAAGTTTGAGAACACCTTCATTGTCAACATACATGGTGGTCGGTTTATCTGTGGTATTCCAAGTCCTTCCAAGATTCGACGTAGCCAAATCACTTCATAGATAGATTTTCCTACTGAACGATACTTGGCTTTAGTGGAAGAGTGAGAAACAAAGTGTTGTTTCTTGCTTCCCCATGATATTGGTCTGAATCCCATAAAGAATAAAAATCCGAAGTGGATTTTCTATCATCAATGTTACCCGCATGATCGAATCTTAATATTCAGTCAAGAAGTTGTCATTCTTCTTGTATTCTAGACCAAGATCTATTGATCCTTTAAGATATCTCAAAGTATGCCTTGCTAATTTCTAATGACAAACTTTGGGTTCCTACATGAACCTAGATAGATAGCTCACTGTAAAGCTGATATTTGGTCTAGTGTAGGTCAGGTAAATGAGACTCCCAATCAGCCACCGATAGAGTGGCACTTACCTCAGGAGATGGATCTCGAACAAGATAACTACAATCTATTCTCCATAGGTGTAGCAGTTGGTGTGAAATCCATCATCCTAAACATCTCAACCATTGTCTTGGTATATTTCATCTGAGATACAAAAATGTGATTCTCTTCCTACCATACTTCCAATCCAAGATAGTAATGCATCGCCTTGATATCGGTCATGTCGAACAATTGATTAATATTTTTCTTCATTGCATTGATCACCCTCACTGAATCATCGGTGATGACTAGATCATCAACATAGACAAAAACAATCACCATCTGCCCCCTTGCTTTTTGAGGTAGAGATTAGGATCAGATGGATTTTTAACAAATCCATGTTGTATGAGATGCTCATCAAACTTGATGTACAATGCTTGGGGTGCCTGTTTGAGGCCATACAGAGATTTCTTGAGTCTTCATACATTTTCTTCTTAACCAGTACTACATATCCCTCAAGTTGAGTCATGTATACTTATTCTTGTAAATCTCCATTTAGTAAGGCACTTTTTATGTCCATTTTGTGGACTTTCCATTCAAACCGAGTAGCTCGAGAAAAAAATTATCCTGATTGTTTTGATCTTAGCTATGGGAGAAAATGTCTCCTCATAGTCAATGCATTCTTTATGTGCATACCCCTTTACTACAAGTCTTGCTTTATACTCGTCCATTGTCCCATCTACTTTGTACTTTGTTTTAAATATCCATCTACATCTAATGGGTTTCTTCCCTATGGAAGATTGACAAGCTGCCAAGTGTTATTCTTCATCACTGATTGATATTCAAAATCCATGGCATCTTTCTAAGATTTTGACTATAGGGATTCCTAGAGTATTGAGGGCTCATTTGATTCAATAACTCTACTCATCTAGGCAAATTTAACTTCTTCTCTTACTTTACCGCAAGTCTGTGGTCCAGGATGGATGTATCCAGTGGAGCATACATTCTTTCATCTTGTAATGTACCTATACACCATTTAGGCATATGCTAAACTATTCCCATGGGTCATGTTTCTATCTAATCAACACCATCATCCCCATTATCACTTTCATCTTCTAAGGGAACATCAGCTTCAATTTTTACAATAGGTGAAAAATCTATGTCTTGTGAGTCCTGGAGGAGTCTTTGCTTCCTTCTTCTCAAAAAAACTCAACATCTCTACGGTGTAGAATTTTCTGGTCTTAGGATCCATCAATCTATATCCAAGATTATCATCACTGTACTCCAATGAAAATGCATTTTTGTGATTTCATGTCCAATTTTTTTTTCTATTTGGGTATGTGTATGCTTGCTTTGCACCCGAATACTCTGAGGTGTGCAATAGATGGTTTCCATTTTGACCATGCTTCTTGTGGTGTTATTCCATCAAGAGAATTTATGGTCACTCTGTTCAACAAATACATTGTTGTCTTTGCTTACTTGTGCCCATAATGTCTTTGTAAGTATGGAATCATAGATCATGCATTACACCATTTCCATGATAGTACAATTTCTTCTCTCAACAACACCATTTTGTTGTGGTGTGTGTGGAGGAGACATTTGTCAACGAATCCGTGAGTTTATATGTAGTCTCCGAACTCATCATTGGTGAATTCCCCCCCTCAATCTAAGTGGAGAGTTCTGATGTGATGACCATTTTCTTTCTCAACTGCTACTTTGAAATTTTTGAAGGTTGAAAATGTTTCACTTTTCTTGCGAAGATAGAAAATCCACATTTTTCTCAAATAGCCATCAACACAAAGCATGAAGTACTAGAACCCAAAATGACTTGGCTGCATTGGACCGTAAATATCGGTATGAACCAGGTCAAGTTTACCATGAGATCGAAATGTACTCCTCTAGAATGAAGCTCTATGTTGTTTACCTACTAGGTAGTGAGGACACTTGTTTGTATCCTTCTGAAGAGATGGTAGCCCATGTACCATATTACACTGGAAAAGTGTTTCAAGATATTTGAAACTTACATGACCAAATCTCTGATGCCACAACTATGCTGAGGTGGAGTTCTTAGCCACAAGTGCTTGATTGTCTCTATGAACAAAATCAAGTTGGAACATGTGTCCCACATTGGAGGATTTTGTAATTATTTTTGAGCCTCTTGATTTGTCTCGAATCAAACATGTTTTCTTGTTGGATTGACTATCAAAGTCAATTTTTAGGTTGTGATATAGGAGTTGACTGACTAAAAGAAGATTCTTTTTCAAACCAGGGACATATAGGACATCTGATAGTCTGCATTTGCATGAACCAAGGGGTAGAGAAATGTTCCCAATCCCTTGAGCTATATATGAAGAATCATCTCCCAATGAAACATGATTTTTCAATGGCATGTCCCTCATTGAAATAAAGTAGTCTCTTTGGCTGGTCATATGTCGAGTGGCTCCCGAATAAACTTACTAGACATCACTAGATGATGTGGATAGTTCACTTGATCGAAAAGTGAACAAGTAGTCTTCATTGTCCGATTGTTCTTGTTGCTCAAAGCAATATTACCTTGTTGATGGGGTCTTCTTTTCTAGTTCCCCTTTTCAACCCTTGACTGTAATTAGAATGTCCCTTGTTAGATTTTTGTGGAGGTCTAGATTTGTTTGATGAACCTTTCTTGTAAGTATTTTACCAACATTCTTGTAGGTTATGCCCTTTTTGTAGATTGGATATTGCTTCTTCCGTTGTCTATCCCCTTGATACTGATTTTGATTTCAGGATTTTTGATAAGAATTAGGTTTTCCTTTACCTTTTCCTTTCAATTTTGATGTGAAGATAGTGTCTTCTCCTCTTCATCATCCTTATTTTTCATTGCTTTCTCTTGTTGTAGTAGTTTTACCTATTTGTCAAAACCAACTGTCATATCTAACACGTTTAGTGTTGTGAAAAAAATGTTGTAAGAAGAGGGAGTTATCTTAGAACAATGGGAATGAGAGCATCATCTTTGATTAGTTCTCCTAGGGCTAGAAATGAAGCCCTTAATTTTGTAATTCTTCTTAAGAAAGCTTCAATTTTTTCATTCTGTTTGAACTTGAGCATGTGTAATCGACTCTATAAATTTAGTATAACATTCTTGTTCTTGGCCTTGTATACTATGCTCAACTTATCCCACACTTCTTTGGCTGTTTTGACATCTCGAATGTGGGGTTGCACATCATCAGACACTCCAAAAAAGATGACGAGTTTGGCCTTTTGATCTACTTTATCAAACTACCATTGTTGTGTTGTATTAGTAGCTGATTTGGTCAGAGTACCATTCATAGTAGGCCAGATTTCTTCAAACTCAAGTTGTGTCTTGATTTTTTTCTTCCATGCAGCATAGTTGTTTCCTCCGAGTAGTTATGAATCTTGAAGAAAAATTTAGGGGCATTTGTGCCCATTTTGCAGAGATCACCGATAGGGTTTAGCTCTTATCACTCTAGGTATTAGGTCTCCCTTTCTATATACCGGATTTATATACCGTATTAGGTATTAGGTATCCCAATCTATATACCATAAGTCTAATATACGAACCTTTCTATATATGCACCCTTTTGATATACCCGATGGTACGTTGAATAAGCTCCCTTTCTATATATCCGATGGTACCTAAAAGAGGCGTTAATGTACGTGAAAGAATTCAATACTTGGTACCAAGAGAGTACCGATGGGGTCTATGTGATTATTGACACCTGTGTCAAAGAAATATCCTCATACACATGTGTAACTTTGCTATATACTTGGATAATTTCTCGATGTCCTGGATCTATGTCGTGTAATTGTTCATGACAGATGGGATGGTTCATACTATGTGCACTATGACCTTACTACTCCCTGTCAATTTAAGGTTCGATGCCCAGACGACATTATTCTGAGCTATATTAGGTGTTAAGTGTAGTAATAGTTATGATATCTTTACCTATAAGTACTTCCCAGAGTCACCGTATATACCGAACGCTGCGAATGATATCTAGGATCTTGTGAGTGTGCGAGAACCAATTTTTAGCTTTTTTTTCAACTTTCCGCTAGTTTCGTAATGGTTACAAAGTTTGCGATTGACTATGGAAACCTGAAAATTAGTAAAATATAATATAGTATACAAATTACATTCAAATTTTTGAAAAATTGAATGGAAGGAATTTTTTTGTGGGCGCCTTGGTGGCCTTGAGCCCAAAATGACCCAAAATGAATAGAATTGAAAAAACCAGCTGAAAATGCAATTTTTAGCTATCCCCCTTTTGGAGAAAGTTTCTCGGAATGAAAAAATAAGTTGAATGGGAGAAAAAAATTTACCCTAAATTTAGGGATTTTCTCGCTAAAAATTTAGTAGGCTGTTTGGCTGTAACTAACAGGTTTAGAGAAGGTTTTCCCACCAAATTTGCCTCTAGATTAGGTGGTTTTGTTAGTTTCACCTCTAAATTTCAAAATTGAAAAACATATGCTTTTGGTGTGATTCGAACCATGCACCTCATGCCTCTAAGTCGTACTCTATGCATATTGGCTCGATGAGTGCTTAGTGTATGAAACTAAGAAAAATGTATTTAAAGAAGAAGCATTTTGACTCACCTTTGTAAAAAAACAACCTGCCAGATTTACCATGTGGAGTTGTGTGCTTAGAGGATGATTTAGGGTATTAGCAAAATCTGGATCTGTAGCTTCTATTTTTATTTCCTTCACTGTGTAAAGACCCCTTTGCAAAGATTGAAACACCTTTTCATATTCTACCACTATTTTTTTCTTTTTCTTACTACGCCATTGTTGATGATCTCCACCACTTTTATTTTATTTATTTTTTGCAAACTCTTGTGATATAATTTATCACCGTTTTCTTTGTGTAGGTCAGCTTGGAGTTTTGCACAACCTTGACTATTTTTTCCTTTAATTTTGTTGATGGAGGGTCATTATTGATAATGGCTACTCCATGGAGGAGTGTGATTGGACTGATCCACATTTTATGTGTATTTATAGGTCTCGTGTGTGGAGTGTGTGGACTGATCCACGTTTTTATATTCATCACCGCTATTGAATAGCACGTCCACTATTTTATGCAGGTTTTCACCTCAATACAAAGCTAGACCCTTCAAATTACTACTCATCCCAATGAAATATACTTGGTTGATGCTTGGTCTAGAGGATCCGGCCAGCTTGGGCTTGGTCGTGGTGAACAGAGATGACTCGGCCACTTGAAACAATGCACAACTCAGTGTCCAAACAATGTAACAAAGTTTAGACTGAGTCCTCCAAATCTGGACAGTCTTCTAGAATTAGCAGAGACTATATGCACCTCTAAATTAGAGGGAAAACCCCTATTGGGGAAAATATATATTTTTAAAATTACATATAGGGAGGGAATTTTGATCGGTGTAAGAGGCACCAAGGAAAAAAATTTCCTTACAAACACCTAGAGAATGGCAGGAGGTTGTGGAGATGCAAAACATTTTGGGAAGTTGCTAGAGGCAACACAGGCTCTCCTAGAGTGTAGAATCTCCTCCAAAACTGTATGCTTCCTCTCTCCAACCTTCTCTGCTTCACAAGTCCAAATTCTTGCTCTAGTACCAAATGTAATTTCACAAACAGGGACGAAAGCATGTATATTTTATTAATGTGAAATTGATTAACCATTACAACGAAGTGTTGTAATATTTATATATATTAGACAACAATGTGTAGACAAACAAATATGTTGCACAACTAAAACTGATGGGTTGTTGTATTTTCTAATCATTTAACCGACATAATATTTGTTAGTGTCATTCTAAAACTGTAGGGCCGTGTCGTAAGTAGTATGCAATGGAGTCTAGGGGAGCCAGTTATACATTGGGTCCTGTTGGGGGTTGTTTAGTTTAGTGAATGTTCTACAAAAATGAAATTCAAATCTACAGAAATTAAATACAGATTATATAGAATTCAACTATTTTTGATGAAAGAAAATTTAACAACTAATCTTCTGTTGTAAAATTAAATACACATGCACTATTCTTAACAAATGAAATCATAATCGTATAAATAGAACTTAGCAGAAAGCAAGACTATTCGTTAACCGATTTACATCACAAAAGCATCTATTCTAAGTGAAAGCAAAGAATGGAGAAAGTAGATTTAGTTAATCAAAGCATGCATATAAGATTTATCAAATGACAATTGCAGTAAATCAAATCAAAGAACTGTATGCATGAACTCAAAATAACCTCATATCTCCTTGGTTGAGTGGGCCCTTGCTCTTCCTCAAGATAGATGGATTAACAACTTCTGATTCTCAAAATGCCATGGCTTTCATTAACTCAAAATAAGTTCATAACATAGACAAGTAAAAATAATCAAGAAGCGTATGAAAATAATCTCCTTCAGTATATCATAAAGTGGTACTGCCAAGTTCTGAAGATGAAGTCTTCATATAGATAATGTTGGTTACAAGATCTGCCATATCAGGTGGCATTAAACATTGTCCATCAAATACCAATTAAAACACATAAATTTCTATGGGCCATTAGAAACAGGCCCAAACTAATAGGTCAACTTGCTTTGGAAAAAGTATTTTGCCGCATGCTTCAAACTTGGGCTTCTTAACCACCAGTAACTTCCATCATTCCCTATAAACATTGTCACGTTTGATCTCACAAAGACACTTAGTAGGAGGTTCATGTGATAGTCATTTTTCATAAACTATAGCAAGGAAAATGCATCAAACCTAATAAGATATAACTACACAAAACAACCCCATATACTAATAAGTCATATCAAAAGGAGTATTTTCAGCCTGAAGAAATGATATTAATGAGCCAAACAATGCACTCATCAAAACCATTACCATACTCACAACTACTTCCAATAATACATCCGGGAAGCATATAAATTGTTATAATAATTGTAACAATTATCCCTGTGAAACAAAAAGACAAATATGGTTTAAAACCATATAACAAAATACAATTGTAATATGGTTTATAATATAACCATATAATATTATTATTTAATTAATAAAATTAATTAAATAATTAATCATATAATGCATAATTAATTTATCCTATGAGCTAACCTCCAAGGGCCCCATGCCCTTAGAGTGCTACCTACATAGCCCCAATGAAAAGGGGCCTCAGGCCGATGTAGTTCTCCCATAAGCTAGGGAAAAATATGATGGGGTAGATGAATGGGTCAATAGGTTTTAGGCATGATTGAGTCTAGGTAATTGAGGCATGGTTGAGTGTAGGTTGTTTTAGGCATGGTTTAGTTTAGGTTGAATAGGCATGGTTGAAGGAGAAGTAATCCTAGAATGTAGGTGTCAAAGGTCTTGTCCTACGTAGTAGAATTAATATGTAATCAAAAATGATGAATGGTAAAAGAGGTGGAATGCTCCAAAAATGTCAAGGACCATAATGAGCATACCAAGGATGGGTTGATGAACTTAAACCCTTAAAGGAAGTGCATGATTGACTGTTATAAGGGTGAAGGAAGTTACATGATCACGAAATGTTGCATTTGTGACACATCCTTGAGTAAGTAGTAAATAAGAAACAAACGAAGATGAGGTGAAATGGGTTGTTTAGCATAACCTTGTAGTGAGACAACATGCCTCTTCTACAAGATACCCAAAACTGAAATAGGAAAGTCCATGACAAAAATGTATACTTCTCTTGATTTTTGTATTTTAATTTTGATTTTTTTATAAACCTGATCGATGCAAGAATTATATGTGGGATAAATAGAATTAATCCTTGAGGTCTTCGTGAAGTTGATAAATGTGGGAAGCTTAGGAATTTTTTATTTTTATTGTGCAAAAATAGTCTTCTTTTTAAATAAACAACGTAAAGTATGGCTAGCTTTGTATAGTTGTCTTTCGAGGGAGTAGGCCATTTATAGTAGTAAGATAGAAAGATAGATGTACTTTTCAAGGAATCATCTATTTTCCATAATTTTGACTCAAGGAGTTTAATATGAAAATTCCATATATTACTGTCAATTTTTTGTATATTGTTTTTAGACTTTTAGGTCATGAACAAGACTATAAAGGAGTATAGGCTTCTTTTATGAAGGAAAACCCACAGCACGCAGAGGTTAGCTATAAAATAAAGTTTTTAAGTGATGAATGACCATGGGATTCTATCCTAAAAAGGATAAAAATTATCAATGAGAATCATGCCAAGAGTAGAGTAATGGTATTCATATTGAAGATAAGGTTAAAAGGTGACGGATAATCACAAGATTCTTTTTTAGTTGTTGATCCTTAAAATAGGTAAGTGGATGGTCATGGTTTCTCAAAGGATGAGAGTTTAATAGATAGAACATAATATAGGACTTGATTCAACAATAGAATGGTCAAAGTTGTAAGGAATTGACGGGCTCAAGTTCAGCTTTACCTTCACGGGAAGGTAAGCGATAAGCACACGATCCATAGGTATGAGTGACAATGTAGGGTTCAATCCAATTAGGAGAAAACTTTCCCTATTTCCTTTTCTTTGCTGTATTACATATTGAGTTTCCTTCATGACAAGGTCACTAATCTGGAATGTTTTGGTCAAATGAAAGGTAGGATGTAAAAGGTATAGTTTTAATGAAACAATAAAATAAGGGGAATTGACAAGTCCCCAATGGGAATAGGGAAGAATGATATTTTGATAGGTTAGGTTGGGTAATATTGAGAAAGGGTGATTAAAGTTTGGTAAGGTAGATTGGGAAAGGTTTGATAAAGTTAAGCAAGGTAGGATAAGGTAAATGAAGAAGGTCGGTTTTGAAGGGAGGGGTAATAACAGAAAAGGGAGTGTCAAGTGCCCTATATGATAAGGAAGAAAAAGGTGATGATAGATATCATTGTGTAAGATTGGGAAAGGTTGAGTGTGATGTGGTAGGTGCTGGATAGATTAGGTAATGTAGATTGGTTGAGACAGATTGGAAAAAATTAGGCAAGGTTGATTGGGAAAGGTTAGGAAAGGTTTAAGAAAGGTTGAGGCAAGTGGTGGGTAGATTAGGTAAGGTATATGATGAATGCCTAGTTTAGACGAGAGGTGAAAATAGAAGAAGAGGTATCAGTTCCCCCTTAGGGTAAATTATAATAAGGTGATGATAGGTAACGTTGTGTAAGATTGGAAAAAGTTTAGGCAAGGTTTATGAAGATGGGGAATAATCCTTGGCTGCAAAAAATGACATCATTGGGGAGATTGATGAAGTTGTTGAAACATGGAGTGGTGTATGAATCCATCATAAATAGGATAGGTGGGATAATGGAATATTACCTTAGAGGTAGGTGGAGGTTTGATAATGGGTAAAGGTGAATTGGATGGGCTATTGATTTTCTCTTTTCCTTTGTCTTTCAGATATTGTGACTTAGTGGTTATATGTGCCATGTTTATTTTAAAAATGGAGGAAAAGAGTGTTACTAAAGTGGAGGTGAAAGTTACTTAATAGGTATGGGAAAAGGCTATGTGATGATAGGTGAAGGTGGAATAGGGTCCTCATCTAGAATATATGCATCGTCAATTTTTTCTTCAAGAGTACATCGTTGGAGAAGAATAGTATTAAAATCCTAAAAATTTTCCATATCATGCCCTGGAACTTGATGGTAAGAACAAATTTTGGTATCATAAAACCCTTCTAGTTTAGGTTTGAGTGGGTTGAAGGTCTAAGAGGTGGCCTTGTGATGATAGAGGATTCCAAAATGTTAGCTAAGATGTTGGCATAAGACACTACCAATGGATCACAATTTGAAGTAAGTGTGGGTTTGGGTGGAAGTGTGGGTGACTTTGGTGGGAGAGGTATCATGGGAGGTGGAATAAGAGGTTGAGTAAATTTGACTACTTGTTTGGTATATAGTATGGTTTTGGTTTTGGTTGCACCTTCATGGGTAAAGGTGTAGCTGGTGAGCTAGTTGTTGGAGGTGGTGTTGGTTTAACTACCTCTTTGGAAGGTAGTGGGGTTTTGGCTTGGGTTGTAACTTCTTGGGTAAAGGTAAAGAAGGAGTGCATGATGTAGAAGGGAAAGTAGATGGTGGAAGGGGACGGGTTAGCCAAGGTGATAATGGAGGTGTGGTGAATGTTATAATAAGAGGAAATGTGGAAGGTATTGGTTAAGGAGAAGGGAATGGCATGGGTAATTATGAGGATACAAGAAGTAATGTAGGTATAGGAGGTATAATGGATGTAGGTTAAGGTGAAGGTGTGGTCCGTGTAGGTAATTTTTTTGTACGGAGGATCACTACGAGGAGGTGGGCTGCTTTTTTTTTAGTTTACCTTGGGTAGGAGGCTATTTGAAAAGGATTGATGGGTGGGGACCTATGATAGATGGAAGTGGTGAAGATGACAAAGGGGTAATGGATGATTCTGGTGTATGTAGCCTAAGAGATTGGGTCTTTTTATTATGTGGGGAATATTATTTGTGACAAATTGTGAGGATGTGGCTAAATCTAGTTTGACAGGAGGATGGACTAGGATTTATGTTGGCATGACTCTTATTGTGGTAACGGATCTAGATGTAGATGAAGATATAAGTGTCGGTAAGGTTTTAGGCATAGGAAAAAGTTTTTTTGATGGTAAAGGTTTAGGTGTGGTTGAGGGTGATGAAGTAGGGATAGCTAAAAATGGAATGGGCATGGTGGGTTTAGTTATCTCGAAACACCTTTAGATAGATCATGGAAGTGTCGAAAACAAAATCTTCATTTGAGTTGATACAGTAGTACAAGGCATCCCCAAATCATGGAATTTTCAATAGAATCTAAGTGGTCAACAAAACGTGAGAATGGCTCGATGTAGGGGGATGCTGTTTATTTGGTAGTAATATAGAAAAATAATGTCCGTAAGATAGGGAAATGGTTGGATTTAGAATCGTGGGTAGTAGAGATGAGATAAGATCACTAGGATCCTTGAAATCAAATGGATAATTATCACCAATATGAAGGGACACTACTAATGGACTCCCGTGGGTAGGGGAGAAGAAAATTTTAATAAGGAAGGTTCTTCTTTTAGAAAAGAAGAAGGTAAGCATGTACTATGGGTTGTTCATTAGGTTGAGAGGTGAGTGGGGTGAATGCTTTAGTAGATATGGTGGAATCTTCCATAGGTGAAGGAGAAGATAAAGGAGACTCCTCCGTGGGTAGAGGAGAAAATGAAACAAGTCCCTCTCGTGGATGAATAAGCTCATTCAAGAATCTACTCAATACACGGAATGGGAGGAAATTTAGCATGAGGAGTTGGTATGATGTCAAAAAAGGCATGAACCTCACAAATGTTACTGTCATTTGTCAAGGAGTCTCTAGTTTGTTTAGATGATGGGGTGTTATTAGGGAATGACTTCTTGAAGATGTGAAGGTTCTGATTAACCGGTTTGTTAGGGTTATCAAAGACAAGATCTCCACTATCTAACATTTCTTGGATAATGTTTTTAAAAGTTATATAATTACCATCACTATGAATTCTAATGTGATGATAATTGTAGTAATCATTTTCTTTATACCATGCAGGCACATGATGAGTAGGGTCAAAACAAGTAGGTTGTTTGACGGGTTGAAGATTGATTACTCCAGATTTTATAAATTTTTCTAAAAATGAAGAGTAGTGTTCTCCTATGGGAGTATACTTTCGTTGCTCCTACTTGAACTGAAAATCCCAACTAGTAGAAAGGTTGGAAGAAGGTTTTGATTGGCTAGATAGATGAGATGGGCCATATTTCAAATCTATTGCATTCTTAGATCCTTTTACTTTATACTAATTATTTTTGGGTTTGTAATAAAAGGAGGTATCATTTGATATAAATGTGGTGTTCTTGTTACACAATTGTATCATCTTACCTTCAATGGTGTAGTCATTTTTACACCCACTAAGAACAAAGGAACCCCATTCATGCCTAGAACCTGGATGTCAAGAAAATAAGGTGCTAGCCTAGAACCTTGGAGGTCAAGAAAATAATATTCCACACATGGAATATTCTTAGAAGACATCATTATAGAAGGTGGAGGGTTCGCAAGGAGATAATCATGCACCATTGGAGGACCACATTGACACTTGGCATGTGATCTTCTCAGAGAAAATTCATGACAGTGGATGATGAACCTATAAAGAGAAATTATCAAGAAAAGAAATACATCAAGTGATAGACATGAGCAAGGAAGAGGGACTTGAAGGAGATATGAGGTAGACACAAGGGGATGCATCAAGAGTATGATACTACAACCATGATAGGGTTTAGAGAACTTAGTGTTCGTGAGTTTTATAGGATGTAACAAGCATTTTCATGGTATTTAGGGTCTAGAAAATTGGGTGAAATGGGAGGGCTTACCTAGGATCTCTCACCAGGGAAGATCTCTAGGGGATGAGTCCTCATATTTTGATATGTATGGTCTGTGATGACCTCTTTTGATTGTAACGCGCTACTAGGATCATTATAAATGAATATATATAATGATTTTTTTTGTACATCATGATTAAAGGTGTAAACCCTCTTGGTAAATGGTTATCATAGTTCGGGTTTGTTTTAGCATGCTTAATAATTTGTCTCTATAATGCATTTAAGATGTGGATTTGTTAGATGTCTCTTCTTCCTTATCTAGAATAAGTAATTGTATTATCATTTCTAAAAATCAACCTCCATTAATGGTAATAAATTCTCACAATACTCACATAAAGGAGGGGCTCGGTTCCCACACATGCCTCAGGTGAGTTCCTAGTGCTCACTAGGTGATAGGATGATGCACATGGGATCAGAAAGTTGTGCTAAGGGTACATGAAAAATGACTACATCTTGGTTCCATTGATGGGACCTCTTTTTAAAGATGTTATGAGAACGACGCATGATGATGAAGAGTGCTTGACCTTGAACACTTTCAAGCATCATTTAAGAGCATAGAGGATGAATTTTCTCATAGATTTAGTACTGGACCTAAGTTTGATGCATGCAGATGGGTAGAATAGCACTTGTATCATGAGCTATATGAGACCTTATTTTGTTGCTTTTCCAGTAGAGTTGTATGAATGGATTTCGACATATTCATCTAGATCAAGTTGGTACTATAGATCTCACATGTGGACCCAAGATGAATATCATAGGATGCAATATTTTGATTTGAATTTGACATGTGTTGTTGATCATTGGTGGTGAAGAGTGCTAACCAGTTATACCCTAGAATACATTATTTAGATGTATTCTTGCCTAGATGTTGTTGATTTTGAGTTCCTAAGGGATCCTAGAGGATTGTTTTTACATGTTTTCCCCTTAGACATAAAGATCCCGATCATTACACTAAGTATGGAAGAAGTTCCTTTGAATAGATAATTTTTTTAGAGTGTTGGGAAAGGAAGACGGGGTTGAGGAAGATGGCGTACCTTGTGGTAAAAAGGATAGGAAGAGATACGACTCAAGTATAGTGAAGCACAGGAAAATGAGTTGGCTAGACAACACAAGGTTCCATGAGTGATGGATATGTGGAGGAAGACATTACAGAAGGGATTAAGGTTCAAACAGAGGAAGTGGAGCCTGAGTAGTCTATGCTACCCCATCTTGACAAACACAGGAAAAAGACCCCTTCAGCGTTTTATGAGAGTTGATCACTTGAGATAGGAGAGCTATCGAATGCATCTGAATCTACGCCAGAACAAACCCCTAATGCTTAGTTTTCCAAATACAGAGATAAGTATTGCTAATCGATCTACAGCTATGATATATAATTTCCCATTTGGTACATCTATGGCTACATAATCATAACCTGTGTTTAGAGGAATATTATCCGGAAAATTTTTTTGGGAAAATTATGGGTATGAAATTTTGGGTTTCTCATCTGGAAGTGGTATGGGACACACATCTGGTAGTAGCACAATATCAAAAATTGTTGGCACACAGTTGGTTGGACATTAGGGACACTAGGTGTAACCAATTCGGACCATTATTAGCTACAAGAGGTGGATCTGGTGGTATAGGAGTTGGAGGACTTGGTGGACCTAGTAGATCTAGAGGATCTAATGGGTAAGGAGGGACAAGACCTAGTGGAACTAGTGGATCTAGTGGTGTAGGAAACACTAGAGAAAATTAATTCTTTGAATCAGAGTAGACATGGCCCTCAACCACCTCAACAATTATTTTTCAAGATTACTTTTCATGTACTAGACTACAAAGGTGTTAAGGATGCTACAGAACATGTACACAAGTGTGAGCTGCTATGGCACACAAAGGGGATCACTACCCCAAAGTGGAAGGTAAGTTAGTTTGCAATGACGTTGTAAGGATGATTACATAGTTGGTAAACAAAATATTACCCCATAAAATAGTGGTAGATTACACCACATTGTGGAATGCCTTCTTAGTTGAATTTCATATCCCTGAGTTTGATCAAAAAAGCATTAGCACATTGAAGGAGATTCAACACGTATGGTAGAAAGTGTATTGGAGTACGATGCATGTTTTAAGACTCTCTTTTCAAAAATGTCTTATGATATTTATCCTTCTTAGCATGCTCAATGGTTTGTTGGAGGGTTGGGAACACCTTTTAGGAGAGCACTTTCATAGACACGTGCAAGGCCTTGGAGACTATCCTACATGATAAGCCTATTGGAAGCATGGATACTGGTGTTATCCCTTTTCTTAAAGCTCATATTACTATAATTGTGAAACTTCTAGAGAAGCTTTGTATGAACTCGGTGCATGAGACTCGTAGTGGCCTATGGTGAATGGATCGTGAGGTAGAGGTGCATATAAAGGACATTTTTCCCTAGAGATCGGTAGACACCATGACGGTGGACTATAAAATTTTCCACAGAGATCATGATGCAAGTACATGTAACACCCTTGACTGTTGTTATTTTCCTCCTTTGCATTCAAGTGTTGATATGTGATTTTCCTTATAAGGATATGTTCTTTTGATTATTAGAAATCATGCTTGATATGGATAAGTCTTTTCTACTCTTAAGATCCTTTGACTGAACTAGAATGACTTCTCTGAATCCATTTTCCACTTCTGGTAGGTGATTTGTAATCTGGTTTAAGAGTTGTAAACTTATCTATTTATTTGACTCATCCTTGGATCAATTTCAGTGATCCAAGGAATGTTTAAAATCTGCTCTGTTGAATGAATGGTAAAATTGACATTCCATGAGTTAAGATACACATTGGACTGAACTTTTTGTTGTAAGTTCTTTAATTTCTATGTGAATGTACTTCCATTCAGTAGGTTGTTCTGCTTGGGTCTTTGAAGATCAACCATGACAGGTCATTGCTGATGAAAATGGGAATGCAGCCTATTCATAGCATAAGAGAGATCTAGGACCCTATAGAAGACTAACCTACGGGATCCTAAGCTAGGTAAAAAAAAGTATATTTCTACCTAAGCTATGTCTCTTGATAGAATTATGATTCTAACCTAAGCTCGGTTCAAATAGAATTAGAATGGTTACTAGGTATTAAATTAACCTAAATTTTAATACTACAAGGTATTATTTTAACCTAACCTAGTGTTTTAAACTATGGCACTTTGAATTATTTACCTATGAGGGTTTATCTAAACCTAATTACTAAGGCCTAAGGTGGGGTTAGTTGTTAGTGTTATATCCTAAGGTATAAATTTTAATTCTACCTAAGATCTAACCTAAGCAATCTAATCTATCCTAAACTAATGGATATGAATTGGGACTTAAGTGGTCACATGCATATTGGTGATGGTTCCTAAGGCATTTATGATGTAGATAAGGATGGTGAATGCATACGGACTACCAGCTTTGGTAGGGGTTAGTTGGCTTGGTGGAGGCTTAGGTGGCAATATCACTAAAAATGGAAACTCATGTTAATTTGGACTTGGCACTCGCTAGACTTGGTAGGCGGTGGTAAGGAGGATTGAGCGGGAGATTTGGAATTAATGAGATTAATTGTTTTTGGTTCATGAGCCCGAACCATCTTGGTAGGCATGCCATCGATTTTTGTTGGGTTGTTTCATTTTGCATGTTCTCTGATTTTCTTTCTACATGTGCTCTGGTTTTTCAAACCAGTAGAGTAAACTACACTTCATGGCTATTTGTGAGGTTTCGAATCTATTTTCATTTCATGGAATGTATAAGAGGCATTGTGGAAGAAGTATCTGGTTGTTTGATCTTTCGTGGAGAAGAGGTGAAGAAGTGAGCTCGGTTGGAGGTCTTCTTTGACTTGACAGAGACACTATCAGGCATGATAGGCTCTAACTATTAAAATCTCTTGCTTTCCTCTAAGTGTTTTCATTAAAGAAACTTTTCTCTGATGAGTTTTGTGCATTTCATGCTTTATCTGGTTAATTGATTGATGGGTTTAGTAAAACTTGCATTCTGGGTTTCAATCCATGATATAAGTGGTTCTGTTGAAAACTTATGTTGCACAAAAGATCTATGCATGCAAGAATAAAGTTGGAACTCTGTTAACTTTTTTGGTTGTTGGAAATGGTTGTTTGGTTTCGACCACCTTTGTTGACGATAAATTGTTTTCCGATTTTTTAAGGAACTTTGAGTTCTACCTGTGTTGTTGAGATTATTGTTTGTGAACTTGTTGTGTTTTGTGACCTAGAGCAGGTAAAGAATCACATGCACTGGAAAATTGTATATGGCTTGGTTTTTGTATTTCATCTTGCAAAAACTATGACTGTTGTTGAACCCGTATCAAACTTAGAATTTGTGTTTGTTATCTTGGATAAATTGTACTATTATTCGAAGCCGCTTAAGGCATGGTGCTTGTGAACTATTTTCTTATGACTATTTAACTGTTATTTTAGGTTCATTATGAACCCAACTTTCATGTTTTGTTGTTTTCAGGGTCTGAGGTTTGTTAAGAATCTTACATTCCGTATGAAACAGGGTTTGATAGGATGTTAACTGGGAAGGGAAGCTCTTTTCTTATTCTGAACTGTATATAAGTAATTTCATTGTACTCGGTCTAGCATTACGGTGCTGGTGTATTTATGAGTTCATGATTGTGATATTGTGATGTAACACTGTACAATCAATTGGTTACTTGGTGTTTTTAATTGGAATGGTAACCTGAATGATGTGTTGGTTCAGATATTATAGTATTTTGATTATTTTATAAACTAAAGAGGGAACATGTTGTTACCCAAACTTGGTTATAAGCATTTGAATGATCTTGATCCTTTGAGGGAGCTTATGCTTTACATTGTGCTTGGATTTGTAATTTGAGTCTTGGCAGTACATATTTTATCTATGTTGTTTTGATCTTGTCATTTATTTGGAAACCCAATATGTAGTTCTTGCAGTGATGCATTGGAATATTGTTGAGATAGTTTTGCCTTAACTATTGGAAAATTTTGAGTGTAGCATCTACTTAGATTTCTTATCTCTTGATGGGTCCAATAAATGAATGTTAAGTTTGGAAGATTAATTGCGATTCAAACTTGACTACGGGCTGTGTTTTGAACTTCACTATTTTCTCATTGAGTTTAAAAAGGGAAAATTAATGGTAAGGATTGATGGAACTTCACTATTTGATAGTAAAGGGTTCTAAGAAAGAGAAATGTTAACATGTTTTCTTCTTATCTTGAGGCTGTTCTGGTCCAATGAAAGAATGTTAGGTCTTTAAAAGATACACTGTGAATCTTTACTGGCCATGGACTGTGTATGAGCTTCATTGTTACAATGTTCCTAATGGAAAGTAGAATTCATGCATTATAATGGGAAGGTTTAGAAAGGAAGATAGCATTTAGTATTCTCTTTCCTTGAAGTGGTCCTTGCTCTCTTTCCTTGGAACTCTTGAATGAACTTAAACTGTATGTATAAGAGGAGGTAAAACTGTTAAATTAAGTTGTAAGAAATGATTATAGATGGGGATCATATTCTGTTAGGACTCCTTTTCTAATGTAGTTGGGTTAATTTCATTGGTTGGAACCTTCTAATTTTTATTCTTATTGGAAAAGAGAATCCATACTTAATTAGTCTTTTATACTTGTCATTTGACTGAAATGAAGTAGAAAGAAATTACAAACTTGTTGTTGACTGTTAATCCATCATTCCTTCTTGGATTTATTTTATATGGATCTATTTTGATGAATACCTTAAAATGTTGAATTTTAAAGTAGATGACCTTTAAAGAAAATGGTTTAAGTCTTGATTTGCACCTATTTCTACTTTGTGGATGTTATGTACTTTGGCATAATGGGAATGGTTTTCTCCTTCTTTACTTGAAAGTTAGATGAAACATCCAAGAGAGAATATGCTGTAAACACTTCCGGTATCTTATAGTAAAGATAAGTGTTGTATTATATTTTGGTAGGATTGGAAACAATGATATGTTATGATTTGTTGTTTGGTAAAGATAATTGATAGGATCAATTATACTTTAATTTATAAGATAGATTTTATAGATTATATTTTGTTCTTCTTTTGTTAATCCTGGGTTATTATTGCTCTTCTTTTTATTGATATTACTTATGCTTAGGGAGTATGAAATACTAATTGTTCATTAAAGTAGGGTTGTTTTTATTGGAACAATTAGTGGAATGCACTTCATTTTAAGGCTTAGTGCTTATCATGCTCAGTTCATTGAACTGACCCATGCTAGCAATTTTTGTAGATGGACTTCGTAAGTGATAACGGAAGACAAAAACTTATATGATGCATTGGATGATCTAAGTTTGATTCTTATGAAGAATTCTAAATTGTTCTTAAGTTGTATTGGAAAAGAAAAGTTATTCTCTTTTGAATGAAGGTTGTTATCATGCAGTATGCCTAAAATGCATAAATTTGTAATTATATAAGTTTTGAAAATGAATTGAAGGATGAGAAATTACTTGCATAGGTTATGTAAATTATCTTGTACCTTTGTAAAAGGAATGGGATCCTATCTTGTTGATATTCTTCATGTTATTTATATGTTTCAATGAGTGTTTTTGGATAAGTAGGAAAAGGGGAATTGGAGTAATTTCCCTAAATGTGATGCAACTAAATAAGTTGCAGAATTTCAATGTTCTTATCTAAACAACTCATACTATTAAAGTAACGTATAATGAACTTACAATGAAAACTATGAAATTTGTAAAGGACATAAAGGGTGAGGTAAACCCTAGAACTTAACCATGAAGAGGAAGACTCTTCCTCTCTTAGGAAAAAGTAAACAAAAAGGAAGATATGATTTATAATCATTAGGATTCTTTTAATAAGTCTAATAAAATGCAACCTAGGTGGTGGTTACACTTCCTTGAATGGTTAAGCCACATTAAATGGAACTTAAGGGGTTGTTGTCCTTTCTTCTTGATAGTTGTTATTGAGCCAAAATTAATGAACATCGAAAGCAATCTTAAGTAAGGAAGTTCTTCAGGGGTTAATGGAACCTGATTTGGAAAAAAAACTTAGGGAGAGTTGGATTTGGGTTGGACAGGATTGTTGGGATCTGCCTTTAAGTATCCAAATTAATTTAACATTAATAATCTCCTAGGGGTATGTATATCTCAATGAGGATTTTCTCGTAGGATGCTACACACACACCGATTTGTAGGGCTCTCACCTTCGAGATGATTAGGATCTTCTTGAGGATACAACAATGTAGTTGACATGTGGCAACACCCTTCTGCATTGATTGTCTTGATCTACACACTTCGAACTTGAACTTAGTTTCTCTCCAAGACTGGGTAGTAGCATAGTTACGATACGAAGTAGCCCTCTAGGACTTAGGGTACCTTGGCACATGGGGTTGACTTAGGTTGACCCAGTATGCCATACTATCCTAAGTCTTTGTGAGCTCCTTCCTATCATGACCTACGTTGTTAACCAAAACTAGGGTTATACCTTGAGAAAGAAGACTGATGGAAGTCAGTAAAGGACATTCTTGACAAAAATAGAGTGGGGGTGAAGGATGTATTCCAAATTGACAAGTATGTTGTCAAGGAATAACTAATACGAACAATATGTTAGAAATATTTTTCCAAAGTATCATAAGTCTTGGTTATGTTGTCATATGTCGCCTAGTCTAAGGATCATGATGTAGATGAATATTGGTAAAAACTATTCAGTTAGGTTCTTTAGACATGATCAATCAATACCTAGAACATGGTAAGAAAACCAAGTATACATAGTATACGAAAAATATTCAATACTTAGTGTCGAACATGAATAGATCAAGTAGTTCACTTTGAGTCATGAAATGAATATATCGATAACTTACCGAGTCATTACAGATGCATATGGTTATTTGTTATAAGAATGGATGTTATGGAATGTTTTTTCTAAATTATGTATTTAGAATAGAGAATGTTACTAAAAAAATTCCCTTGTTTCTAAAGTCTTAAAATGGGAATGTTACAATAGATGTCTACTATTACAGAGCATGATCCATAAAAATGTGTCTTGTTATTGCAAGATTTGTACCTCTACTACTTATGACACAAAGGATTATAGATTGATTAACCAGATATATTATTTCATTGATATTGGTGTGTATGAAACCAACCTCACAAACAATTCTAGTGATGATGGTCATCACTATGAAGGGTGCGTAGATGGAGGGGTACATGGAAGAGGTTTTGCAACGAGGATTTTGTGGTCATAGTAACCACAAATGAGGAAGAAGTGTGTTCTTTCATGGAATGTGTTATAATTGTGGGTCTACAGAGAACTATATGCATGAATTATTGGATCTATTAGAATTCTCTTGATGTGGAAAGAAGCAAAAGTATGAGGAATGTTGAGAGATATTTGAACATATGATCCAACAACACTAAAATGAAAAAGGTGTCAGAATGGTAAGTGTAATGAAGGTTGATTCATAATGGATGTCAAGGGTGGTGCGCGTGTCGAAATAGAGCTGTATTTAGTTAGAAGGTAAGCTAAGGATGCACACGTAAGGGAAATACCAAGGTGAGACTGCTGGTTATTAGAGAAGAGTTTCTATATGGAAATTACCGGAACCTACTCATCAGAAAGAAGTGTATCAAGAAACCATGGATGTGATTCGAAGCCTACAAGGGGAGATCCATTCTGAAGAAATAGTCAAGGTAGTTAGAAAAAGGAAGAGTGTTGAGGCTCCACGAGAAGGATCTAGATGAGATCGGGAAGTATACAATATGTAAGGAAAGAGGATAAAATTCCTTTTCTAGGGGAATGGTTATGAGAAAAGGTACCATGTGTCGAGGAGAGCACGAAAGGTAGGTTCTACATGTTAACGTTCCTCCTCACAACCTTGACTATGATAAGGAGATTACCTTAAACATGGTTGTGGATGGATAGATTTTGAGAAATATTCTAATTAACATGGGAATGAAGGTCAATTTACTTACTCTACATGTAAAACATCAAATGGGAAGACCCCAATATAGCCATCCTTGAATGTGTTATATATGGCTAAGATGATAAAGGCAATGTCTATTGGTGTCTTGAAGGATGTTGTTATCACTATCCAAGGGCATAAATTTCACTTTGGAGACATTGAAGTCTTGGAACTAGCCAACGTAGACGACTTTCTAGCAATACTTGGGTGCCCTTGGTGTTATAAGAACAATGCTAACCTAAAATTCAACAAGGGGTACATAAGTTTTGAAAACAAAGAAGATTGGGTTATCATCCCGTTGACCTATGGGAGTTCAACACCCTATACTAAGCCTAATCCCTTAGGAGAATAATATCTTGATAGAATATATGTACACTCTATTAGTGACCATGAAGTGATTCACCCTACGAGAAGGAGTTATTTAGTCGAAAATGCTCAATCTATGAGTGATACAACTAGCATGGCATGTGAAAATTGAGCGCACAAGACATATGATTTAATAGGGCTATAGTTAAAAGGATCTGTTACCATGGTGATAAAGGTGTGCTCAATCAAGTGCCTAAGAGGGAAAAATTACAAAGTTATTCTTGAGGAGTGAACAATGATGATTTATTACGAGAAATAAAGGCTCAGTGGAAAAATGAGATTAAAAAAGAGGGTTACTCAACTATAACTTGTTAAGGACCACAACGCGTTGGTTTGTGATACATTGTGATAGCCTTCTAGAGTGGCATGAGGTGAGAATCACATTATCTATTAGGTTTTCCCAAAGCAATGCACCCACTACAATACAAGACTACCATGGGAAGGAACCTACCTCATTTCACATCCAAGCATGTGAGAAAGCATGGATGGAAGGCATGGAGGCCTTTCCACCATATTTATGGTTACATAATTTGTATTCCATCTTACAAGGTTATGCATGCACATGGTATATCCACTCTAAGATACGACATAAGATAGGAAATTGGATGGATTTGACGGTTGACCTCCTTCAAGATTTTGGATATCGAGTACTAAACCATCGCTGGATAGGGTGTTGCAAGTTGTTAAGCACCTTACGATGGGATATATTTCCATGAAAGAGGATAGAATACTAGAGTTATTGGATGAACCTTGTTTGAAACCACACTTTGATGAGGAAGAGTCAGAAGAGGTGTAACTTGAGTATGTATGTAGGGAGAAGAGAAGGGAAAGATGGTCTATATGATAGATGGAAAAGAGATGGAGAGTTTGGATGTTAACCATACTAAAGGTACACATGAAGTTATTGATAGTGTTGATGAGCAAGAACACACTTATCATGAGCCCCTCAAAACAAAGAAGGTTAACATCGGTTAAGAAACGGAACCTAAAGAGGCCACTATTGGAGACTATCGGTCAGAGATGGAGGTTTTGAAGATCATTGATCTACTGCATGAGTTTCAGGAATTATTTCCACATGGATACCATGAGCTTAAGGGAATTCACCAATCCTTGGGAGAAATGAAGATCAAGTTAAAGTAAGGTGCATTCTTGATTTGGAAGAGGCCTTATCGAATGAATAAGAATATTCGTGTCAAAGTCAAGGAGAAGATAGAAAAAAAGATCACTTTAGGAATCATTGAACTGTGGATGAATCATAATAGGTAAGACCTATGGTCATCAATATTAAAAAGGATGAAAGGATAAGGATATATGTTTACTACAGGGACCTAAATGTATTATGTGTCATTGACCCTTTTCTAACCCCTTTTATCTTGAAGAATTCCTAGAAGGATTAGCTAGGCACAAGATCTACTCCTTCATGGATGGATTCTCAAGATATCATCAAGTTTGAATTACAACGGAAGACTAGGAAAAGACAAATTTTACCACTGAATGGGGAATTTTTTTCCTTTACAATCATGTTTTTGTGTTTTCACCCATACTTGGTCTAGGCATTTCAAGATTTTATCCATAAATTCCTTCAATTCTACCTTGATGACTAGACAATGTATGGACTAGTGAAAGACCATTATGACAATTTTTGGTTGATATTTGAAATATGTCAGCAGTTGTTCATATCCCTAAATATCAAGAAATATCTCTTCACTACTCTATTTGGAACCTTGTTGAGGCATATTATATGTAAGGAAGGTTTGTTGGTGGATCACACCAAAGTTTATGTTATTGTGGAATTAGGGTAACCTACCACCGGCCCAGAGTGTGGTGTGCGGATTCCTTAGGCATAAGAGGTAATGGAAGTTTATCAAAGGATATCTTTGAGATCATCATGCCCTTGGAGGAATTACTGAGACACACATGAGTGAATTTCACTAGGGAGAGGAACAACATAGGGAATTTGATACATTAAAGGATAAGCTCATCGTTGTGCCCATATTACATTTTTCCTCTTGGGATAAGTCATTCCATGTACATGTTGATGCTTCAAGGATGGAAATTGCAGTAGTATTAGCACAACCTAGAGAAGGGATTATTGACCACCCCTTTTGTTTCACTAACAAGAAGTTATAACCAACATAAAAAAACTACACTACTACTGAACGTGAAGCATTATCAATGATCTATGCACTACACAAATCCAGACAATATCTATTGGCAACACCATTCATATTTTACATAGACCACATGACATTAAATTACTTCATGAGAAATCCCATTTTACAATGGCTCATATGTTGGTGGGTCTTGTTGTTTCAAGAATTTGAGTTTACAGTTGTTGTGAAACTAGGAATGCGTAACTCAGGGCCCAACCATTTCTTAAGGATTGAATCGGGGGGAGGACATGTAGAGCATTGAGGATGCTTTGTCGGATGTGTAACTATTTAGGTTATGGAACACACCCTATGACTTAGAATATATCATTTTGTTTCTTAAAACGGGTGTGGCACCGAAAGGAATGAAGACACTGGAAATAAAATAGTTATCCATAAACACCATACCTTACATGCTAATTAGTGGAGACTTATACAAATTAGGTCACGATGAGTATTTTCATTGGTGTGTGTTGGAGCATGAGTGTGTTGTAATCATGGAGGAAGTACATGGTGGGATTGTAGGAGGACACTATGCAAGGAATGCCACCACATGAAAAATCCTACTAGCAAGGCTCTGGTGGGAAAGCATCTACCTAGATTACATTGATTTTTGCATGTCTTGTGACCATTTCAAGTGCCTTTGCAAGCGAAGAAGAAGGGATGAGATTTCGTTAACGCTGATAGCTAGCGTAAAACCATTTGAAATGTGGACCATTTATTTTGTAGGAAAACTTTCACTTGTCAGGCAAAGGACTAGGTCACACTATGTCATCACTTGCACTAACTACTTAACAAGATGGGCATATGAAACACCTATAAGGTACTATATAGCAGCAACAATGGCTAAGTTTTTGGGAAAATATAATCAAGTACATATGGATGTCCATTGAGCTTAACAAGTGATAGGGGTACACATTTTTTGAATGAAATAGTAAGGAGTTCATTGGCATAGTTCATGATGGCCCAACACAAGACCACCTCTTATCATCCCCAAGAAAATGGAACTACTAAGGAATTTAACAAGATACTAAGCCACACGGTGAACAAACTTTGTGATGTGGGAAGACAAGATTGGGATGAAAAGGTATCAGCCATTCTATGGGCATATAGGACAACCTACAAGAGATTGAAGAAGGCCACGCCATTTCAATTGGTGTTTGGTATGATGGTTGTTTTAACGGTTGAATTTATGCTACCATCATTGCATATTGTGCACACAGGAGGATTAGTGATGAAAAATCAATTCAAGAGCACATGGAGAAGCTAATGTAGCTTGACAAAAGGATATCACTTGATATATGGAGTTAGAAGAGTGAAATGGAAAGACAAAAAGCATGGCATGATCTTCATATTAAAAAAAAACAATTTGAGGTTGTTCAAATGGTCTTTCTTTATGACTCCAAATTTATGTGCCATTGTGGGAAACTAAAAGTCCATTGTTTACGGCCATTTATTATCTCGTACATCCTTGATTCGGGCACTTTGCGATTACAAGTGCTAGATGGAACATGGTTTTAAGGCCATTTCAATGGGAGTAGGTTGAAGCCCTACTATAAATAATTCTTCCTTATGTTCATAAATAAGACATTATTTCCATTTAGCTTAGGATTTCCCTTAATGCATTTATTTTCCTTGTGTTTCCCTTTCTTGTTGCTTGTTCATTTTTTTAGTGTTGTTCTTTGCATGCCTTATGTGTCAAGTAGCCACTTATTATTTTCAAAATTTTGTGTATACGTAGAGGACCACAAATCTATTTTTGTGTGGGGTGGAGTAATGCAAAGTAAAATGGAATTTGGGAGGGTAAGTTGTGTTTCAATGGCCTAGATTGAAGGATACAAAATCACTTAGTGTGGAAGAGCACACATAGTAAAGGTTGAGATAAGGATTTTAGTGTTAGGATAACTTTACAAAGAACACATACAAAGGATGGGAAGCATAAGAACAACATGAGGTAGGTGAGGGAAAAAATAAGGTTAAGGAAAGAAAAAGTTCCTTCAGTGTTGCAAGCGCGTGCATGAGGATATTCAGTCAATAAGGATTTTGTGCATTCAAAGGTTGTATATATTTTTGTGGAGGATAGGGCAAGGTGGTAAGAGCACTTAAGATTGGATTTAGTGGAAAAATATTCCTTTATTGCAAAAGTACATTGGTAGGTGGCATAGCATTTATTGCAGGAGATGAGAAAAAATCTATAAGTAGAAGGTCAGGATACATTGTTATTACCTTGCATTTGTGATATTGAAGAGCTCTTGTGAACTAGGGCATCCTTGAGAAGTTCTATAAAAGGATATAATGAAGATATGAGTGCATAGATAGGTTCAAAAGCAAACCGGGGTGGGGAAACAAGTACATAGGCGTAAAGGAGAGGGTTGTTGGAATTTTAGAAACCCGTAAGTGAATACACCATCTTGTGGAAGGAAAGGTTTTTCCAGGTTAGGGTTCTAGAGCTAGGGCATCAGATTGAAAGAATTTTTCATTTAAGGGTAAATCCATAGAGTTTAGCAGAGTTAGGATCAGAAGGAAGAAATGATTTTTAATAACCCAATAGAAGATATGACACCAAGGAAAGTAACCACCGTTTCACCGAAGAAGGGAAAGGGAAAAGGAAAACAAGTTGTTTCCACTAGCTTCAATGAGGAATGGTACACATAAATGCAATACCCAGATGGCATATTATTGGGAAAAGAGTGGGTGTCTCACATAATAAAAATGGATGTAAGTGACTATAACCATTGAACAAGCACCACAAAGAAAGAGATGGTGTTAGAAATGGTTAGACCTATAGATAAGAGGACAATTGACAGAATGCCCATCTATGGTGATGAAGTCAAGGTGAAAATGGAGAAGGTTGTGTTATTGAAAATATATGAGTTTCCCTATTTTTGTAAACCTGAGTGATTATACCAATCACCAATGTCACACCTACATGGATACAATTTCTACTTCGATGACCGAAGAATGAGGATAAATCCCCAACTAATCTCCAAATTTTCTTGTCTTACCTCCGAGGGATATTCATTCGATGATGACATGGAGGAAAAGGATGCCATAAAGAAAACTATGGAGGCCTATGACTATAAGAAGGGGTCACGGTACTTGACATTTTTGTGATTTTCATCCTGTGATGAGGATGTCCACGTGCTTAGTGACCAATCTAAATAGACAGGAGAGGTGGATGCAGATCAACAAGTCATGGCTAAATGTTTTTGAAAAATCACAAAACGAACCATCTACAACCTCTTGGCATTCATAACAAAGGAGATCATCACTACCACACATGATGGGGAGAAGATAATGTTTGGTAATTTCCTCCTTACCATCATGTTTTCAGAAATTGGAGTGCTCGATGGGCTAGAAAAATTTGTATGGGAGTACCTAGATGAGAACCCCTCCCTACCAAGAGATTTGAGAAATACAATTGTGACACCATGATGGTTATCCACAAGGCATGCCTGGAGAAATGGTATAAGTGAATGCATGACATCTTTAGATCTCGAGTAGAGAATATCCAAGAAATTTCCATCTCTAGTGTAAGGAGATTCCAATTTTTCTCGTATATAAGCACTTTTTCATTAGCAGGCTCACTCTGTCAGAAGGGACCAAGAGCCCGTGGTGTAAACTTTCATTGTCCATCACTGCACAATATTTCCAAGTCAGAGTCAATCACTTCATGGAGGCCAAAATTATAAGGTTCAACCTCACCGAGGTTGATGAATACCACTACAAGCTACGTAGAAAGATAATATATCCCAAGAAGCATGCTTATGTGTAGAAGTATGTCTCCCATGAGGTACATATGATAAAACATGTGATGCTACCAATTGTTAGAAGGACAACAACGGTGAGGGTATACATGCGCGCATTAGGCCCATGTATGAGAAATGAACCTACATGGAGAATTAGGTATCCATACCATAATAACCTACATGTAAGGAAGAAGACCGCACCGAGTAAGAGGGGAGAGAGGAGGCACTGAGAAAAAGGCACCGAGTGCACAAACAACACAATCGGTAGGCGCATAGGAGTCGAGCGTGAAGCCAAGCACATATGCATACCATTCCTCATTGGTACTTGCGGTAATCTCTTGTTGTTTTCCTTTCCCTTGCCCTTATTAAGTATTACTAATGGTTTCTTAGGTTTCATTGCTTTGGTTATCACTTCAACTTCTCTTCCTCACTCTGCTCTTCAATTTTTTCCAAGTTCAAATCTCCAACCTATGAAGAATACTCTTTTTTTTAATGTGTTCCCTAGTTTTCAAACCCTAACTGGAATATATTTTCACAAAATGATGCTTCTTTAAAAAAATTCCCACACCCGTGAATTACTTCCCTCCCAATTTGTAGATCCAAACTAGTTGCTCACGGATAAAATTTTATAATTTTTTTCACACTGAGATCAACTCTAGAACCCTAGTTCACAAAATCTCTTCCTCTTCATATTCACAAAGTAAATAATGAAGTTCCCAACCTTCCATGTATAGTTTTTCCTACTTTTAGCATTAAATACCACTTCACCTACCATTGTAATTTAATACTTAATGCATATTTTTCAAACAAACTCGTCTTTAGCACATTAACTCACATGCCCAACCTTGCACATAAAATTCTCCAACCTTCTGGCATGCAACTAATTCATCTTGATATGAGACTATTACACATGTGTAACCAGCACCAAAGGCACTTCTTTTGTCATGATTTTTTCTCTCACTTACCTTGTGTTGCATTTGCACTTCTTCCTCTCTTTTATGTGGATCCACAATGTAGCATTACCCTGACACCAACCATCCTTTTTCACCTTTCCTTATATGCACATCCTTCCACGGGGCCATTCAACTAGGATTTCCAACACACTACTTCCGGTGCTTAAAACTTTACATTTTCTTCCACCTTACTCTACCCCATACTAAAACAATGTGCAATCCTCTCTGTGCATTCAAAACTTCAAAAAGTAATGAGGTTGTCGGTGCCCAAGGTGCAAAAAAAAAAAACAATAACGTGAAAGGGAAACACAAGAAAAGGAACATGCAATAAAATAAATCTTGAACTATCTCGGTAATGTAGACACCTATAATTATGCCCAAGAAATTTAAATACTTAAATTGTGTTGATTATCCCCTTTCTCACAAATCAACGACATATCGTCAAAAGAACTCATTTCCCTCATATCATCATTAATTAATTACACTAAGCTAATTAATTAAGTTTCCTATCCAACAAATACCCTAATTAATGACCTTCCGTTAATAAATCACCCTTCTACCTAGACTAATTAATTATTATTAATTAATTAGCTTTCCTTCCATTTAACCAATAAATCAATATTTAATTGATTTAATCCCTTATAATAGCCTAAATCACACTAATATTCCTCTAATTGGCTTTATAAGCTTACACCTACCTATTAATTAATCACCTTTGATTAATTAAAATACCCGTAACTCCCATGACTTTCTAAACATGTATTAAACCCTTCTAAAGTAAGGTTACCTTTAATAAAGCAACCTTATCCATTCCTAATCATGTTTTACCTTTATCCCAAATTCATGAGAATGTGTTGAATCCTTTATCCTTTGGGCTATATAAAGAGCCCTCCACCTACCTTTTACTTACACCTAAACTTTCTAAGAGAGAAAATGCGAAGCATATAGAAAAGAGACTAAGAGCTTGCACATTTCCCTTTTGAGAGTTCATCATCTTGAAGAGTTAAGCCTCTTTCTTAAAGTGCTTGGGTCATATGGGAGGTGTCAAAAGGGTCTTGTAGCCCAAATTTGATTAGCCCCCATTCCTAGGTTCTTGGAACATTAAGGACAACTATTTTGATAGCCATGGAGCTTACTTAGGTCCATTAATTTATTTTTTGTTAGAGAATAGAGGATTTTAGATATTTAGCATTGTTAGTTTCAAAGTTTGTATTGATGAATGCTAGCATCTAACCCTTGTTTAATTCTTATCATGATGGTGTTTATGCTTTATTTTAGCTAAATTGTAGAACTATTTTAGGTGGTAGTTCTTGTTTCATTTGATTTACCATTAAGAAAAGTATACATGCACACATTTGGCACGCACGGTGAGACATACTTCATTGTCCTTTGCACTTAATTTCAAGTTTTTGTAGTTAAGTTTTATTTTTGGTTACTAACCCTCTTTTACACATGTTGATATAACTTGTTTGTCTTAACATGTTTTGTTGATTTTGCATGTGTTTGGTCTTCCTTGTAGGTATGAAGGAGGTGAAGTGCTGTAAAAATTGGAATTAAGGGGAAAATTTCAAGATTTCTCCATGTTTTCATTTTTAGAGCTTATTTTTTTAACATTTTACATGCTAGTTTTGTCAATTTCTTGAAAATCTTCAATCCTTGAGCATGTAGGTTAGTGTTTGATAGTGCTAAGTCTTCTATTTACATATTAATGTGGTGGGTTGCTGTCAAAATTTAAATCTTGGTGAGAAAATTTCAAGATTTCATCATGTTTTCATTTTTAGAGCTTACTTTTTCATCATTCTACATGCTAGTTTTGTCAATTTCTTGAAAATCTTAAATTCTTGAGCATGTATGTTAATGTTTGATAGTGTTGAGTCTTCTATTCATATATTAATGTGATGGGTTATTGTCAAAATTGAATCTTGGTTGGAAAATTTTTCCCATTTTGTAGATTAAGGGACGTTTTTTTGACATTTTTTGAGTGCATGTCAAGTGCACACCCACGAGCATAAGAGCATATGCGTAACCCATCTTCCGAAGGCCATAACTTTTTTCCGAAATTGAAATGACTCCATGTTTTTGCGTTGGAAAGGTATTGAACTTAGCTATTCAATGAAAACATAAATTTGGGATTTATACTTATAGAAGTTGCATGTTTTTCTATTATTTTAAAACTAGTCATTTTCTAACATGTCTAATGTTTTGATGAATGTTGTATTTACATGCTTACTCGATTTAGACCAAAGCGTGTGTATGCTCTTCTCTTGCACCTTTTGGTGATCTTGAGAATCAAAAACAACTTTGATCTCTATCTTGTTAACTTTGGGATTAAACTTGAAAACTTGATTATTCATTTTGCTTAAGGGAATGAACCTTTTACAAAGCATTTTTCAATGGTCCTTTGATTTGAAATTTTCCATTTCTATATAGTTGGGATAAAGTTTGTGTATGCTCTTCTCTTGCACCTTAGGGTGATCTTGAGAATCAAAAGTAACTTTAGTCTTCATTTTATAACATTTGGTAAATTAGAAACTTCATCTCTCACTTTTGGTTTAAAGGAATGAACATTTATCAAGAATTTTGTATGGTTCATTGATTAAAAATATTTTCTTTACTTTTAGTTAGATTATTTGTTGTGTATGCTCTTCGCTTGCATCCTTAGATGATCTTGAGAATCAAGAACAACTCTTAATCTTATTTTAAATAATATGATTTTCTTGGAGAACTACTAACGCTTAAGTGCAGGACCTAAAAATACTTGTCAAAGAAAGGAGGAATCAAAACGAAATCAAAAACTACTAATATAGTTGTTATACAGGTTGCCAAAAGGTGTTCAATCAAACCACACCTAATTAAACAAGATAAAAAGAACAACATATTCAAAACACTGTATTGCAGGTTTCGGAAAGGGTACGTCCCTCTCCGCTCAACTGGAACATAACCCCTTTGGCATAACACCTTAAGCTACAACAATGGGGGTGGTTCCAGGAACCCCAAAGTAGTCCACGCAAGAGGGAACCTTGTGGATGAAATGGGAAGTGCTCCACACTACCTACTTGACTAGTGTTTCCTTTGTGAGATAGCATTACAAGTTGTCCATTGTGGCGACCCCAGTGATAGTACACGTAGATGCACTAGTTGCCTACTATTCTTAAAGGGGGTAAAGTAAAGCCGAGATACTCCCAAACTAGTCAGTGCAACTTTTTGGGTAAATCGCGCTCACTCGTGGAAAATTTGTAACACCTAGGGTGAGAGAACCACCTAAGAGAATATACTTTGGCTAGGAGCCCACTTTGACCACTTTAAAACAGTGTTGAGTTGTGAACCTTCTTTTTGAGAAATGTGTGACATATTACTTTCGCCTAGTTTTTACTTGCCTTAGGGCGAGGTGAAACTCTGCCGAAGTGAGACTAGCATTTTTTGTCATTTTTTCTTGATTTATTTCCTTCATATTATTTTGACACTTTGTTGATCAAAAGAGGTGTGATTACCTTTGTGTTGCCATTCGACTGTTTCCCTCACTTTTATGTCCGTTTATGCCCATCCATGTTTACGGCTGGGTTAGTTAAACATCTAAAGTGAGTGGAGGCATTTTCACGTCATTTGGTAGCCATTGTGATCTTGATACCCACGTTAAGATCATCATTTTAGTTAGGTGTGGTTCATCACTGTGGACTTCCATAGAGGTGTTAGCTTGTTTGTCTCGTATCATTACAATTTTGATATTTACGTCTTGTTTCTTGTAAACTCGACATAAATACCTATATTGTACAGTTACGCTGCACACATTCTTAACTATTCCTAGCTATACTTTGAGCATTTTTTTGTTCGGTTTTATTATTACCTCGATTTCAAAAGGTGCTAGGCACTACCATTTGTGCATGTTATATCAATAACAACTCGATATCAATACTTCACTTTCTTGCAAAGTGGGTTAACATATCTTGGTGATATTGTTGTGTCATTCACAAATCGTAATTGGCACTTTTTGAGATATAGGTCTTAATCAGACTTGAGCTTGCTCATCGTATATCTTGATTGGGAGATCACATTTAACTTCATGTATTTACTTATGTCTTGTTCATTCCTTTGAACTTGGCATAAGTGGAGACATCTTGTTAATCATCTAGCGTCACAAATTACTTTGAAATGTAGTCTAGGAAGTACTTCATTTGATTAAGTTTTGGTACCAAACGATTGTTTCATTGGTGACTTTATCTTTCTATCACATTGATATTCTCACTGTTAATTTACTCTTAACACATACATCTTGTGTTTCACTTAGGGGTAGTCATTGAATTTTGAACAAATATACAACTTACCTTAGTGAAACTTATCACGAAAACATGGCTCCCAAGATGCATCTAGGTTTAAAGAAACAAACATATGAGGAACAACAGGCACAAGATTGGGAAACCTCTAACAAACAAGGGTCAAACCCATTTATCGGACACGATCTAGGACCACTATTTTTTGCAGAAAAGGAAATAGAAGAAATGGTTGACCATAGTGGAAACAAATTAGAATCACCACATGTAGACTTTGATTT
This sequence comes from Taxus wallichiana var. yunnanensis, assembly GCA_018340775.1. Lineage (NCBI taxonomy): Eukaryota > Viridiplantae > Streptophyta > Pinopsida > Cupressales > Taxaceae > Taxus > Taxus wallichiana. The sequence goes on along the minus strand of CM031242.1, from coordinate 764,628,264 downwards.
TGACCCCACTCTACTAGATGAGTTTCTCCTTAGAAATAAAGATAGAGTTTTGGCACGGGTCATGGAATTAGGGGCCAAATTGCCCACCGAGAATGAACCAATATTACCTACAAATGACACTACTAAGGAAGAATGCCCCCTTATCAATATGGAAGATATTTTAACAGGTGGGCATGCTTCCACTTCTTACGCAGAAAATGATAAAGTGGTAGGGCATAGAATACCCCTCATCAAAGTGCCACAAAGAAACAAGATAGAACATGAGACAGGGAAATAACCTCCACAATACGAAGAGGAAGAACCTTTAGAAGAAGAAGACACAAACCAAGTCACAATCCAACAACAACTTAGTAACCTAAGCCGACAACTAGCTTTGCTTACTTTCTAGGTACAGAAAGACACAAACAAGAACATTCAAAAGTCAAAGCCTAAGTTTAGGATCCACGAACTCCATCGAGAAAACCAAGGAGAAGAAGACACAGGGTATCATCGTGTACACATCCCCGCTTCTAAGACTAAAGAACAATTACTCGCACAAGAAGTGCAATCTATGAAAGCAACACTTGCGAGCATACAAGAAAGCAATATAGGGAGTATTAGGAAATACCAATACAAAGAACTATGCCCCTATCCTTTTGACAAGACAATGACCCTTCAACCCTTTCCAAAGAAATTTGATATGCCAAATTTTGACAAATACAAAGGAAAGGGACACCGAAGGGATCATGTTAAAGATTTCTACATGGCATGTCAAGAGGTTTCTTATAGTGATAATTACCTCATCAGACTTTTTCCTAAGAGTCTCGGAGGTAAAGCATTGGAATGGTTTACGCGCTTACCATGAGGATCAATTTTCACCTAGCCAGAATTAGCGGAAAGATTCGTGCGTCATTTCTTGTATAACATAGAGAGTGACATCGCCATGGTAGACTTGTGCGGCACAAAACAATGCCCAAATGAGACCTTCGCTAGCTTCCTCTAATGATGGAGAGGGATAGATAGTCACTTCCCTTACGCTTTCCCTGAGAAGCAACTGGTCAGTATTTTTGTCCCTAATCTCAACCCAGATATAGCTTTCCACCTCCAAATGCATTGTGTCCAAACCTTTGAGGAGGTTATCGAGAAAGGGATTCAAATAGAAAAGGCTCTCATTACCAAAGGCACCCTCAAAACCCAATATAAAGACAACCAAAGTGTCAAACCCACTGACAAGCTGAAGATCTTTAACAAAAACAAAAACATGGTGGGAGACGGAATCACTGATTCCAAACGTGTTCAAACAGTCCAAACTAGTCAACCTTTTAAACTGACCAAGGGCCCAATTCAACCACCACCAAAGTGACGAACATTCACCTCCCTCAATGACCTGTTGTCCATCATACTAAAACAGTTGGATGCGGCCCACATGATGACCTATCCTACAATGCAACCGTTTGATGAAAACGCTCCTAAAACTTCATGGTATAAGGAGCATGACTATCTTTGTGAAATGCATCGCGTTAAAGGTCATAAAACATATAAATGTTTGTGCCTTCACCACTATATTCAAGACCTCATTGACAATGGGGAGATAGAGGTGGATAACCCTAGCCACATGCAAACACCTAACGAGAAGATGGGGATTTATAAGGAACCGTTCCCCAAGCATGATAAGTCAGAAAAGGAAAACCGGATCGGGGAGAGTCATCGCAAACCTATAAAGCCCGCGAATTACTTGTATACCAAGAGAGATAAAAATCATTACGATTCACTTATTGGATGTATTCACTCCCCCTGACCGCGTCAACACCATCTAGATTAAGCAAAAAATTTGTCTTTGGGGTAACAAGGTGTGCCTACCTCATAATTCCAGACCCTCTCTGTTGACCCCGCATACTGGTAAGTATAACCTTTTAGAACAACTTGAGAAGACGTCTGCTAAGATTTTGATCTTAGACCTTCTCAAGATTTCCAATGTACATAAGGACATCCTGTATCAAACTCTTTAGGGGTCGGGAGTGCCTTTAGAAGTCGATCCGGTGTACCTTCAAACCGCGGTGGCAAATATTACACCAAGTGAGCATCTCACTTTCAACCATAGGGAGGTCCCTACCGAGAATCCTACACATAATCTTCCCTTATACATTGAGGTAGTTGTTACCCATAGGAAAATCAAATGGGTGCTTGTGGATAATGGATCTGGATTGAACATCTGCATGCTTAAATTAGTCAAATAATTGGGACATACGGAAGAAGATCTTGAGTCCCATATCATCACTATCACCGCATACGACAACGCGGAAAGAGAGTCAGCAGGCACCATTACGCTACCAATGGAGGTGGGCCCCACTTGCCATCAGACAAAGTTTCACGTCTTAGACTTGGAACTTCCATATAATATGCTTCTAGGCCGACCATGGATCCATGCCATGCAAGCAGTGCCATCAACATTTCATCAATGCATCAAGCTGAAGCATGAGGGACATACAGTAACAATACCAGGAGACTCAGAGCCCTTTGCTCATTGTAGAGCTCTTAATAGCTTTGCACGAAAGGGTACATACGCATGTCCCTCCATAGATATAGTTGTCCCTCTTCATTTTGAGGCCATGGAATCTCGAGTAGATTCAAATTCTCTTAGTTCTTGCACTCATGGGGCATCTACTTCAACATCTCCATTTAATTCATGGGAGATGAAAATTATGGAATATGGCTATGGGGAGTATAATGTACAACAAGCGCTCTTGGTTTCTGACCTCTCCTTGTCACCCAAGACTAGAGGTTGACCCAACTACCGCTTCAGGAGACCTAGAGAGGAACACACTATTGGGTCGTTCCTACCTGGAGGCTTGTTAGCTGAGGAAAAATTACTTGATCCACCTACTACTTGGGTCCCTGAGGACACTCAGCCATCTTGTTATCAAACCACAAAATATGAAAAATCTAGCGAGAATGATGTACTCCATGGGCTACAGAGGCCTAGGATGTGGGAGGAATGAACAATGAAAAAGAGAACCATTCCCTCTTCCACATTTCAAAACAGAAAGATATGGCATTAGGATTCGCCCTTATGGATCACACCCCAACGATCAAGATGTGACTTGTTCTGAGCATGAGGATAGATCTGATTATCTAGACAGCGATACGGATTCCTGTTGTAGCCAATATGAGGATCTGACCTCCATGAACCTTTTCATGAATAATGCTGTCCTAACCATCACCCCCACTGAACCAACCCTTGACCTTGTATACCCCTCCCTTGTTGAATGGGACCAACAACGTCATGTGCCACTAGATTTATTCGAGAATGATGAGGCTATTGCAGAGTTCATGGGCATAAGGGATACAATTCCCATTGGAGATCACAAGAAGGGTTTCTTTATCAAATTATACACACTGTGCATACTTGGCGAGGAGGTTGAACTTCGTGGTCAGCAAAATTTAAAGAAAAGCAAGGGAAAGAGTTCTAAAGAAAAGCCTCAAAGCAAAAATCAAAGTCCAAGTCACATAGTGAAAACATCTTTGAGCCATTGGTGACAAACAAATAAGAAAATCAAAGGACAAACAAAGTGACCACGCCAAGGATGAAAATCTCGTAGAGACATCCTTGGATGAAGATCTCAACCCACCTCCCGATCCTACGCATATGGAGTATTTATCAAAATTGTTAGTTGAAGAAACCATTGATGTCGATATTGGTACCGAAGAATATCCCAAGATAGTAAAATTGGGAGCATCACTCTCAGCCAGAGAACAAAAGATGTTCACTATGCTACTGTGAGAGTTTATTAATGTGTTCACATGGTCTTACAAATACATGCCCAGCTTAGATCCAACTTTGGTCATGCATAACCTAGTTGTGCACACAGACGCTAAGCCTATCAAACAAAAGCTTTGAAAGATGCACCCAAGAGTGGCCTTGTTAGTTAAAGAAGAATTGGAAAGGTTGCTTGCAATAGGATTCATCAGGCCAATTGATTATTCTGAATGGATATCAAACATTGTTCCTATCTAGAAGAAACCTATTGGTATCGAATTTGCACAAATTTTAGGGACATCAATAAAGCTTTCCCTAAAGATGACTTTCCATTGCCCAACATTGACATGATTGTTGACTCGACCGCAGGGTACGAAATGCTATCACTTATGGATGGCTTTTCAAGTTATAATCAAATTAAGATCACTGAGGAAGACCAACACAAAACAGATTTCACAACTCCTTGGGGCACCTTCTATTATCAGGTGATGCCATTTGGCCTTAAGAATGTGGGAGAAACTTATTAGCGGGCCATGACAATAATATTTCACGATATGATTCGTGACATCATGGAAGACTACGTAGATGACATCCTGGGAAAGTCCAAAACAAGAGAGGATCATCCTATCATTTTACAGCGTATCTTTGAACACCTACATGAATACAAAGTCAGGATAAATCCAAAGAAGTGTGTCTTTGGTGTGCTATATCGGGAAAATATTAGGCTTCATTGTGTCAAGACAAGGTATTGAGGTAGACCCTGCTAAAGGTTCTGCCATCATAGAAATGCCTCGACCTGAGAATATCAAGAAACTACGTAGCTTGCAGGGGAAAATTCAAGCCATTTTCTACTTTATATCCCATCTTGTAGATAAATGTCACTCATTCACTCATTTTCTTAAGAAGGACATCACTTTCATCTAGGGACCCGAGAAATAACAAGCATTTTCTTTGCTTAAATAGTACCTGGCTAATCCACCTGTCCTCATGCCTCCCACTCCGGGAGAACCACTTTTGCTCTATATTTCCACTACGCAATATGCTATTAGTGCATTGCTCACCCAATATGACCTTAGCCATAAAGAGAAAGTAGTTTACTATCTGAGTCACACCCTCATCACCTATGAATGTAATTATCCTTAGATTGAAAAGGCTTGCTTGGCCATTGTTTTTACCTTTCAGAAACTTCGCCATTACCTGCTAAATACTAAGACCAAGCTCATATCCAAGGTCAACCCACTCAAGTATTTGTTGTCCAAACCCGCCCTCACAGGTAGAATGGCTAATTGGATCATTCTACTCAATGATTTTGATATAGAATTTGTCCATCAAAAATTAATTAAAGGACAAGTACTTGCTGACCAGCTAGCAGAAGCACCTTTGCAAAGCACAAAACCTTTTAGTCTGGATCTGCCAAATGCATCTTTGCTCTACATTGAAGAATTTATTGTATGGCAGATACATTTTGATGGATCTTTTACGTTTCATGGTTTAGGTGCAGGAGTGGTCCTTATTACTCCTTCGGGTGATCTTATACCACAGGCTTTTCACCGGGCCTTCCCTTGCACGAACAACATTGTGGACTATGAAGCACTCATTACAAGGATGAAGCTAGCCATCAAGTGGAATATTCAACATGTTAAGCTTGTAGGTGATTCACAGCTAATCATCAAACAGGTTAATGAGGAGTATAAAGTTAAGGATGACAAGCTCGTACCTTACAAGAAGTTGGTGGAAACTCTGAAGGAGTATTTTGTGAGCATTACCTTTGAGAAGATCCTAAGAGCGCAGAACAGATCAGAAAATGCTATGGCAACGGTGGGATCTATGCTTCTCATTCCACCAGGGAACAATGATATGCCATTTTTCATAGAAAATCTACACTAGCCCGCGTATGACGTACAAGAATCTTTCCTGGCTTATGAGGTTGTTGGTCCCTATTCCCCGTGGTACGAACCCATTTTCACCTATCTTAAGGACGGTACTTTCCCTCCCAATATCTCCCATTCGAAAAGAAAATCCTGATTCACCAGATAGCCCGTTATACCCTTTTAGGAGGTACACTTTATCGTCATGGCTATGATGGGAACCTGTTACGTTGTTTGGATGTGATGGAGTCAATCCAAGAAATTAAAGAAGTACACGAAGGAGTATGCGAAGCACATACAAATGGAATGGTCTTGGCTAAGAAATTGTTAAGAGTAGGTTACTATTGGCCCACCATGGAAACTGATTGTTGTAATTATGTTAGAAAATGTGTGCTTTGCCAAAAGTATGGAAATTTCATCCATGCTCCATCGCAACCATTGCAACCAATCACTACCCCGTGGCCATTCTCAAGTGGGGACTTGATCTAATAGGGAAGCTTACTCCTACCTCATCTGATGGTCATACACATATCATCACAACTACAGAATACTTTACAAAATGGGTGGAGGATATCCCTTTAAGCTATGTCACAGGAGAATAGATTTCTAAATTCATCATGAATCATATTATTTGCTGATATGGTATCCTTGCAGCCATTGTCACAGATAATGGGAAGTCATTTAAGAACAAAACTATGAAATGTCTTTGCCAACAGTTCCAAATCAGCTTGAAATGATCCATGCCATATTACCCTCAGGGTAATGGACAAGTTGAGGCAACAAACAAGACTTTGGTAAGGATAATGGAGAAGATGGTTAGCAAAACTAGTTGAAACTAGCACCTACAAATCGACCTAGCCCTCTGGGCCTACCGAACATCAATTTGCACTCCTACAGGTGCCACACCATATTCCCTAGTATTCGGGACATAATCTATCATCCCTTTAGAGATTGAAATCCCATCCCTATGAATTTCTCTTCGGGACTATTTGGATAAGGATGAAGATTATCGAGTGGAAAGATTGGTTGAGTTAGAGCTCCTGGATGAGAGGCGTATTTGCGCTCTTAATCACCTGAAGGTATATCAACACAGAATCTCCTGCAACTACAACAAGAGAATCATCCCTCACTAGTTTGAGGTGGGTGATTTAGTTATGAAGGAGAACCAGTTCAACACCAGCGCAGAGCGAGAAAAGAAAGGGAAGTTCGAACCACCTTTGGTTAGGACCCTATGTGATAGTTGCCAAGTATGGCACGGGGGCATACAAGTTGGCTCACCCCAATGGTGATGAGCTCCAGGGAGCCCATGAATGCCATGCATATTAAGAGGTTTTATGCCTAAACATGGCACAAGAAATTCATAAATATATATATATATAAACATCATATATATATATATATATATATATCGAGAAAAATAAAAAGAGAAAACAAGGTTGTCCACTAGTGAAAACCACGCAATTGTGGTAGTTTGGACAAGTCCTTGGGTGAAAACTGGTTTAGGCACCTCGGGAGGATTTTTGTTCACAAACATTTTGTATTAGAAGGGTAGTTGTCTTTGTCCTGGACCTGGTTCTACCTTTGAGTTTCCTTGTGCACACCATCTAGTCCAGCCTTGATCCGGCTTTGCCTTCTTCTATTCATCTGTAAGGTACGTGGTCTTTCGTTATTTCCCATCTTACGTTGGGGGCCACTCAACAACTTCACCTTCTTGTTCATAAGTGCATGGCTTCTGCCCTTGTATATTCCCCACCTAACGCTAGGGCATCCATGCTTTCTTGGTTACCTGCACATAGCTTTGGAAAACTGTTAAAAACACAAAAACAATAGAAAATTGTTTCGAGAAAAACACAAAAACAATAGAACATTGTTTCAAGAAAACCACAAAAACAATATATATATATATATATATATATATATATATAATCTAAAAACAAGGTAAATTTTTTTCAAATAATTCCTAAAAAGTAAAACACCCTACAAAATGGTAACTTGCTTCTTACGGCTGAAACTTGTGTCTTGCGCATGGTATTTTCTCCATATCTTGTTGGTTTGTCTCACATCTTCCCCGATTAATACGACTCGTGGATCACTGGATTCACAACCATTCACAAAAGCTAGCTGCTTGCTTGTCGTCGTGCTCTGGCGCACTTTTGGTTTCCCGGATCTTGTTTAGATTGCTTGCACAAATGCTTTTCATGGACCCGTGTCCATTTTCATTTCCCCTTACATGTATCCTTGCTTGGGGCATCATTTTTAACCCTTGTCGTCAATCACAAACTTGTGGATCTCTTCAGCACTGATAACAAAACATTTGTACAACTATCTTGACCATTGTTGGGTTAGATATGTGCGTTCGTACTTGTTTTCCTTGTTATATGAGCTTGTTTCCTTCTCGTATTGCATTGCATTATTGTATGTTGCGTGGAGTTGGTACTTTCAGGAATGGAAAATTTTTCATAGTATGGCTTTTCATGTCATTCTACCTTTGTCGTATGCTTATATTTTTCATAAGGACCAATGATGTAGTTCCTATGGCAATATGATGACATCAAATTTTTTCTAAAAAATAAGCGGCTAGAGGTTAAGCTCTTCTCTCCCCTCATCCATATTTCTTCTACACGACTTCCCTTTCACCCCTAATTCTCCCTCTCCTCCGAGCATCCTACCTCGTCCCCATTCTTCTGCCTACTTCTCATATTTTTCGATCGTCGATCAGCTTCCTTTATCACCCCATTGACACTCGAGGGGGCATCTCTCCCTCCTACTAATTTTTCTTCTATCCCTTCAAAATCTCTTCTGTCTACTATCTTTGAACTGGCATCACTTACGCCACCCCAAAGAGGGGCAAATGTAGACACCTATAATTACGCCTAAGCAATTTAAATACTTAAATTGTGCTAATTATCCTCTTTCTCACAAATCAAAGACATATCGTCAAAAGCACTCATTTTCCCTCATATCATCATTAATTAATTACACTAAGCTAATTAAATAAGTTTCCTATCCAACAAATACCCTAATTAACGACCTTCAGTTAATAAAGCACCCCTTCTACCTAGACTAGTTAATTATTATTAATTAATTATCTTTCCCTTCCATTTAACCAATAAATCAATATTTAATTGATTTAATCCCCTTATAATAGCCTAAATCGCACTAATATTCCTCTAATTGGTTTCTATAAGCTTACACCTACCTATTAATTAATCACCTTTGATTAATTAAAATACCCCAACTCCCATGACTTGCTAAACATGTATTAAACCCTTCTAAAGTAAGGTTACCTTTAATAAAGCAACCTTATCCATTCCTAATCATGTTTTACATTTATCCCACATTCATGAGAATGTGTTGAATCCTTTATCCTTTGGGCTATATGAAGAGCACTCCACCTACCTTTTACTTACACCTAAACTTTCTAAGAGAGAAAATGCAAAGCATATAGCAAAGAGACTAAGAGCTTGCAGCTTTCCCTTTTGAGAGTTCATCATCTTGAAGAGTTAAGCCTCTTTCTTAAAGTGCTTGGTTCATATGGCAGTGTCAAAAGGGTCTTGTAGCCCAACTTTGAGTAGCCCCCATTCCTAGGTTCTTGGAACATTCGGGACAACTATTTTGATAGTCATGGAGCTTACTTAGGTCCATTCATTTATTTGTTATTAGAGAATAGAGGAGTTTAGATATTTAGCATTGTTAGTTTCAAAGTTTGTATTGATGAATGCTAGCATCTAACCCTTGTTTAATTCTTATCATGATGGTGTTTATGCTTTGTTTTAGCTAAATTGTAGAACTATTTTAGGTGGTAGTTCTTGTTTCATTTGATTTAGCATTAAGTAAAGTATACATGCACACAGTAATACTACCTTATTACAAACACCAAGAAGACTTATTTATAGTAGGGATTTAGCCTACTCCTATTGAAGTGTCCTTGAAATCTCATCCCATCCATCACTTGCAGCTGGCATGCACCTGTATCAAGGATGTACGAAATTGTGTAGGGACCCAACCAATGCACCTTCAACTTCCTAAGATGGCACATAAACTTTGAATCATATAGTAAGACCATCTGCCCAACCTTAAACTTCTTGTTCTTAATGTGACAATCATGGAATGCCTTTTTTTTCATTTTTCTAGCTCCACCTAGCTAATGATCATCTCTCATCCAATTACATTAACTTGTGAATTCTTTCTTCCAGTGCTTGTTCATCATGTAATCCTCTTGCGCATGTTATACACAAAGAAAGTAACATGAATTCAACTAGAAGGACATCCTCTACACCAAACACCAATTGAAATGGTGTTGCCTTATTTAACCTCTTGTAGGTTGTCCTATATGCCCAAACATCTTGGCCGATACTTTGTCATCCTAATCATGTCTCGCCAACATCATAGATTTTATTCAATGTATGGCAAAATTTTATTTAAACGCCTCAACAGTTCCATTTTCTTGAGGGTGATAGGGAGTAGTTTTGTGATGGGCCACCATGAATTTTGATAACAGAATCTTGATCATTTCATTGAGGAAGTGCATACCTCTATCACTTGTCAAACTCAATGGGCATCCATACCTGCTGATTATGTTTTCCCATAAAAATCTAGTAGCTGTAGCCACTGTACAATCCTTTGTAGGTGCTACCTCTACCCACCTTATCAAATAATCAGTGCAAGTGAGGATATACCATGAACCAGTCCTTTGTGTCGTTGGCGAGATTGGTCCGAAAAATTTAATAGCCCACTTTTCAAATGGTTCCATGCTAGCTATTGGTCACAAGGGAATTTCATCCCTTTTTCCAGGTTTTCAAGGCACTGGAAATGGTCACAGGCCTTGCAAAACTCAATGCAATCTTGATAAATGGTCTCCCACCAAAGCCCTGTGAGTATAATCTTCCATGTAGTTGCATTTCCCACATAGTTTCCTCCTACAATCCCACCATGCGCCTCTTTGATAATTTCAATGCGCTCATGTTCTAGTACGCATCAAGTATAGAAACCTCATCATGACCCATTTTGTACAGATCTCCACTAATTATCATGTATGGCATGACATGTATGGCCATCTTCTTCTTCTCTAAGGCCTTCATTTTGACTAGTGCCACATCCATTTTAAGGAATACCACAATGTCCTCCAGATCCAAGGGTGCACACTGTAACCTAAATAGTTGTTCATTTGGCATGGTATCCTCAATGCTTTTTGTTTCCTCCCTTGAATCAATCCTAGACAAATAATCAAGTCTGGAATTAGTTTTTCCTGGTTTGAAAACCACCGTGAACTCGAATTATTGGAACAATAGTACCCACCAACATATGTGTCCTTGTAGGATGGATTTTTTCACTAAATATTTCAATGTTATATGATTAGTGTAGAATATAAATGGGGTTGCTAGTAAATATTGTCTGAAGTTGTGAAGCACGTAAATCATTGATAATGCCTCACGCTTAGTTGTAGTATAATTCTACTCCACTGGTTTCAAATTCCTCCTTACAAATCACAAAGTATGATCAACAATCCCTCACCGGGATGTGTAATTACTACTCTAATGGTGGTTCTGAAGCATTCACATGAACATGGAAAGGCTTATCCCAAGAATGGAATCATAGTATGGGCACGGTGACAAGCCTATCCCTAGAAGTGTTGAATGCCTTCTATTGCACCTCTCCCTAATGAAAGGCACTTTTATGTCTAAGTAACTCTTTTAAGGCTGCGGTGATCTTGATGTATCCCTTTAGGAAATTCCTATAGTACCCCATATGCGAGAAATCCACACACCTTTGTGCTTTGACTAGTAGGTTCCTTCAATCCCAAAATTACCGTAACTTTTACGGGATCTACTATGATACCTCTTTGTATATGATGTGTCCCAATAATGTTCCAAATGGGGTAACAAAGACACATTTCTTAATGTTGAGGGATATCCTCAACTGCCAACACCTTTCAAACATCATCCTTAAGTTGTCACAATGTTCCTTTATTAACCTATATACTATCCAGTCATCTAGGTAGACTTGAATAAATTTATGGATAAAGTCATGGAAAGCTTGCATCACAATGCATGAGAACACAGAGGTGCATTCTTCAACCCAAAAGGCATGACTATATAGGAAAAAATTCCCCACTCAGTGGTGAAAGTTACCTTCCTCTAGTCCTCCTTTGTAATTCTTACCTGGTGATAGCCTGAGAATCCATCTGTGAAAGAGTAGACCTCACATCCTGCCACTCCTTCTAATATTTCTTCAATAAATGGGGTTGGGAAAGGATCAATGATACATATTGCATTCAGGTCCATGTAATCAACACAGATCCTTATCCTTCCTTTCTTCTTGATACTAATCACCATTAGACTTATCCATTCCAACTCTTCAACATCTTCAATGATGCCCGACATTATCATCTTATCTATTTCTTCTTTGACCCTCACGCATAGGTTAGGATTCATTTGGTATGGTCTTTTCTTGACTGGGCATGCACCTTCCTTTAGCTTTATCCTCATCTCCCCAAGGAATGGTGGATGCCTTTAAGCTCATGATACCTACGCAAGAATAAATCCTCAAACTCACGTAAAAGATCAATGATCTTAGAGACTTCTTTCTCCGACCAATATTCTCCAATGTTTTCCTCTTTAGGCTCTTCTTCTAAGCTGATGTTAACCTTCTTTGTCTTTAAAGGTTCATGATAGGCATGCACCCATTCATCAGACTATCGATGAATTCATACATCCCTACAGAGTGGTTAACATCCAAGTTCTTTGCTTCTTCTCCATCAATAACATACACCATCTTCCCTTTTCTTTCTCTATACATGTGTGCTCAAACTATATCTCTTCTGTTTCTTCCTCCTCAAAGTGTGCTTCAGTGCCGAGTTCTCCTAACAACTCTCATATTTTGTCTTCTACCATAGCACTATCCCCTGATGTAAGGCACTTGACAACCTACAACGCCTTATGTACTAATGGCTTTGTACTCTAGTACTCAAATGTTTGAATGAGGTCAACCGCAATTCTTTCCAATTACCAGTTTGGTGATGCATCTCTGAGTGGATATACCATGCGTGTGAACAACTTTACAAGGTGGAGTACAACTTGTGAACCCATAATGAAGGTGGTAATGCTTCTACATTTCCCATCCAGGCTATCTCACATGCTTGGATATGGAAGGAAGCGGTCTCCTTACCATGATAGTCTTTTATAGTTGTGGGTGCATTACTTCTACAAAATGTTATGGAGAAAGTGATTCTCACCTTACAACATTCCAAGAGGTTCTCTCGATGCATTTCCCACCGGTGCGTAGTAATTGAGTAGGACAACTTAACATCCCTCTTCATTTATTCTCCTTCTTATACTAAGATTCCATCTCCTATAAAAATACCTCAAGGAAGGTTCCTCCCGAGTACTTAAGTATATCCTTTCCCCTAGGCACCAAAATGTACACACCTTTGTTTCCTTTGTCACCGATCCTCTCAAGTGTCATCCGATTAACTCATAGGTCCCATACACCCAATTATTACATGCTACATTAGTGGTGTCACTTAAGGACTGAGCATCCTCAGACTAGATAACTCCTTCTATGGGATGGATTACCTTTGGATCCCTGATTGAGCACACATATATTCTATCCAAGACCTCTTCTCCCAAAGGTTTAGTATAGGGTGTTGATTTTCCATTAGCTATGGGTATGATGACCCATTCCTCCTCATTCTCAAAGCTTATGTATCCCTTGATAAACTAAAGATCTGCATTGTTCTTGTACCACCATAGGCACCCAAGTAAAGCTAGGAAATTGTTTGCCTCGGTGAATGCCAAGAATTCAAAGTCCCTAGTATACTTAGCCCCTGAATGGTGATAATTGCATCCTTTAAGACATCAATGGGCATTGCCTTCATTTTTTTTTGCCATATACAACACATTTAAAGATGGTTGTAATGCGGGTATTCCCATATGATGACATGCATACAAGGTGATAACATTGACCTCCATGCCTATGTCAATGAGGATATTAATAAGGATCCATCCATCTATGAGCACATTTAACATGATATCCCTATCATAGTCAAGGTTATGAGGGGGAAGGTTTACATGTAAGACATGCCTCTCATGCTCTTGTGAGGGAGGAACAACTTGTAAGGGAATATGTGTATTAACATGTCATCTATCATTCTACTTGGTTGGGCATGTATCTTTGGTTTCCATATTGATTCCACCAAGGCTGATTGCTTTGGCTATGCACCTAATTAGAACTACCTCTATAGGATTGCACCTGTTGTTTCTCTAATGATATGACCTTATTTGAAAAATTTCTAATCAAGGTCTTCAATTATTCATTTTCCTTTTGTTTCCCTGGAGAGAAGGATGTTGATGCAAATGATTGCACACTTCTCTTAGGGAAAGGAATAGGGGAAACTGAAGGTTGGGGTGCTTGCAACATTTCTGGGAATAAGGGCATAGGTGGTCTAGGAGTTATCTTTCCCACATTAATAAGACTATTTTCTACCCTTAGTATTGAATCATGAATGAGATATCATTGTTCAAATCCTTGAGATAATACAGGAAATAATGTTGGGTTTTTTTTCTTACCACAAGAGGGATTCTGTCCCAAGTCTTTTTAAATATGATGTTGAAATCAGTTATGTATTGGTTGGATGACCTCCTTGTTGTCGGTTGCTCCACTAGAGATAAGCAATATAACTTATCTTCAAATTAATTGCAAAGAGTTGTTCCCAACTCATCCTAGGTGGTTATAAATCCAAGTCTCAATCCTCGATACCATTGAAGCACTTTTCCTTTGAAAGAGGCCACAAATATATCGACTACTACATCATCGTGTGTGATCGGGAAGAATGAACATATGTTTGTTACATCCTAGATACACACCGAGGGGTGACTTGATTCTCACTAGTAAAGTTTGGAATAGTTTTGAGTGCACCATTTTACATATCATGTTACAAGACTAGAACCAGGAGACTTCCTCCGGTGAATTTAACAATGTTCCTTAGTGGAGGAGGCGGTTAATGCGCAATGACAGGGTGCGTTGGTTGTGCGTTATGAGGAGGAGTTGAATGGGCATGTCACAATAGATAAATACATACGTGCACATTATTTCTTGAATGAACTCTTCTGGGGATAGCTAGAGGTACTCGAAGGAATATTTATCTATTGTAATTCTCCTTGTATACACTCTTCTCATGAAAGGTGCTTAGGAATGCTAAAATAGAGACCTGTAAATGTTTGAAGTTTTCAGATGTGTTGAAATGAACCTCCAATTTCTTGAAATAATAAGTCCACACACCATAGCTTAGCAATATGAACTTTAATCTTTTCTGTTACTCCCACCGAGCATGCTAGAAAATATTGGTCATAAAACTTGCACCCATATCTCGATATGGATGAATCAAATTGTTTTTGATAATAATGGAACTTTCCCCAAGTTGTGGGATCTTGCGTACTTTGTACGGATCTATAGAAAATGCAAAATCCTCTATCTAGTTCTATTGTTTCTACTACTCCTAGTGTTGAAAGGGAAAACTATGCTAACAATGCCAAAGGACCAAGGATAGAAGGATAACATGAAAGGAAACTACACTAAAAGCTGATAACACCATAAAATTGGGATGACCACTATTTTTTCTAAGTTTAAATGAAGGTAAATGTGTGAAAGAAGGCTAGGCATGACTAACACAACTTTAAACATATTTACCGAGATCATTATCATGGAACACAACTAAATAAGGAGATACAAGGGACGTATAATGGCACAACAAGTATGAAATGCAAAATAAAAGGAAAGAAGGAAATAAAATACATTAGGATAGAGAATATCCATAGAAAAATGCTTCTATTACTTCTATAAATGCACAAAGTTCTCATAATGATGAAAGAGGCTGATATCCACATGCAAGATCCCGATCTAGAGGTCTCGCAACTCAAAATATAGAAAATATGAAGTCCTTAGCAAATTTCATAGGGATCCAAAGTGTCCACCATTAATAATGAGCCCAGATCTTACATTTATAAATGAATCCATGGAAGAAGAAGATAAGGAGGAAAAACTAGAATTTGAAATACAACCACCAAAAGAAGAATTTAATGCCTATAAATCCTCCCGCAAATATGTCAAATAAATTTCCCAAGTCTGTTTCATGTGATGGAGAAGGAAGAAGAGAAGATCTTATCAAATCATGTGGTTGAAGCAATAATATCCTCTCAAAGCAATGCTCAAAAATATGTTTTCCCATTTCTCACCTACTAGATCCACCAAGAATTTGAATTTAAATGTTTAACATTGTAGCGTACATCATTAGCTATCGATTGAGACTAGAAACACACTGATCGGAGCTCTATAGCAGAATATATGGTTATCGAAGTTTTTAGAGTTATCTACGTGTATAAGATCCATGCCACATGTGGACTATTTGAAAGAATGGTAACTGTGCAATTTTTTTATTTTTGTCGTATGTCACTCATTAATTTGTTGCAAGGATTTGGCACCTTGTTGGCACACTTTGACTAGTTACATGTGGCAAAGTCAAGTGTTTTAGAGGATAGAATAACACGTAAGGGTGCAAAGATATGTGCATGGAAGAATGAGGCATGAGAAGAAGATAGAAGGAAGGTTCATACAACGTGTTTGAGGAAATAAGGAAAACTATTGAGTAGAGAATGCATGGTCAAGGTACAACTATTAGAAGATGATGCACTGGGGCATACGAGAAGGCTAGGTAATTGGTTAGTTGAAGCAAGTATAAGGTGTGCGCATAGGGTGAATAACTACTAGGAAGAAGGTGGACATAGAGAGGATGCACGTAAGGGAGGAGTGGAACAAAGAGGAAAAGAAAATGAAATGGGAGAAGGGGAAGCACACGAGGAAATGCAACCAAAGGAATGTGACAAGTGAACTTGAGTGCACACGACCTTATAATGAATATCTCAAAGCCAGAAGATGTATACAAGTTTTCCAAATACCTAGGAGAGTTATTTGGATAATAGTAATAGATGGAGTCAATAAGTGGTTTGATAAATGTGTAAGTGACAAAACAGGGTAGGTGGGTTTTAGGTAAGGGTGAGTTCAATTTGGGTAATAGGTAGTGGTATTCTAATGCATGTACACATATAGAATGTGATATGATACAGGTGAAATATCTTGTAAACTCTACTTCGTCAAAGGTTGATATGTTTATCCAAACAAGGTTGAAGTGGTTTGGGTATCCAAGCTATAGGATACGGTCCTAAAACACAACCAGACAAGGTGTAAGAATGGGAAATAGGTTTGTTCCAAGTCACCAAAGGTATGGTCGGGATAAACAACATGACATTAGGCAAGGTAAGGTCATTAGGCTGAACAACACAAGTAGTGTCATCGCAAGGTATAGTGAGTAAGTGAATTCGAGTGTCAAAATGGTCAGGGTTGGGTTGGGTAATTTAGGCGTGGCCATAGGTAAGGCCATGTTAAGGGAAAAATATGCCCTAACTAATTATGAGGTTGGGTCATAGGTAATAAGGTCATTAGGTTGAGTTGTAAGGCTAAGGTCAAATTTGGGTAAGGAAAAAAGGGGTTTGGGAATCATATGTGGTGAGAAATTATGCGGTGGGCTAAAATAGGATATCTGATATGGTTGAGGTTATAAAATGTTAGGTATGATGAAATAATGTATTTTTTTGTGATATATTAATTTACAAGTTATTGTGTAAATGGAAACTAGTTTGGTGTGAATGGGAATGTAAAGGGGGAAAATTAGTTAGGGGTAAAAGTGGCTAAGTTAACCTATAAGGACCTCATGCCCTCGAGTGTTACCTACATAGCCCTAGTGAAAACGGGCCTCATGCCAATGTAGTTCTCCCACAAGCTAGGGAAAAATATGATGGGGTAGATGAATGGGTTAGTATGTTTTAGGCATGATTAAATCTAGGTAATTGAGGATTGGTTGAGTTTAGGTTGTTTTAGGCATGGTTAAAGGAGAATTTATCCTCATTTTAGACAATAGAACAAGTCAAATTTTTTTTTTTTTTTGATAAAACCGGTTCTAAATACATAATTTAGAACTCACAATTCAAATAACCATTTATATAATGCATAACCATATGCACTGTAATGACTCTGAATACCTCCGATCTATTCATTCCATGACTCGGTAATCTACCGATCTATTCATGAGTAAAAAGAGTTAGTGTTTTTTTTTAACACAACACTCTTGCGGTTCTCTTCCCTAACTGGGATTCGTAATGCTCGTCTAAGGAATCTAATCAATAATGTTACCATTATTCATCGGCATCTCATCCCTTAGACTAGGTGAATTAGGACAACGCAATCAGCAGCTTGCGATACTTTGGCCAAAGATTTGAAACATATCTGTTTCATGTCTCGTATTCCTTAACGGCATACTCGCCAACTGAATACGCCCTTCACCCCATTCATATGTTATATAGAATGTCTTATACCGACATCGTCATCCTTCCTTTCACAATTAATCACTCGGAGATAGATTAACAAGGTGATAATGTTATATGGATATCCAGAGGATTAGGGATATGGTGACATACCGGTTTAACCTTACAGCTTAGACCAATGTGTCAAGATACCCCAACCTCCTAGGCAGCCTTATAACATGACCACATTCCTAATCAATCCCCGAGTAACTAATCCAATACAAATGTAAATCTTAGCGATCAATGCAAAGGGTGTCGCCATAAGTCACCGCATTGCATTGTTGTAACTTCGAGAAGATCCTAATCTTCTGAGGTACAACTCGCAGCTTGTCTTTATGTCGTCAACCTTTAAATCCGCCTCGAGAAGATCTACTCATACAATATGCGTTAAGCACTTGAGTACAAATTACTTTAAAGACTTTTACCCTAAGGTTAGCCTTTCCGATCCTCGGATTCTTTGCCTTAAGACGACCCTCCTCTAAAAGACTCATTACTTGGTAGAGGTATTACGGTCAAGCTCTCATCAAGGAGTCATTAGAATACACCTGATTCTAAAGCAACAGAATGGGACAATATCTCATAACCTTTACTTGAGATTGCCATCTGAACTCCATTTGATTGCCTATCAGTTCTCTTAACTGAATTTATATCATACTTTTTAGTTTAAAGATATAAATGATTAAGAATCCAATTTACTATTATCCTTTCATACCTAGGACTAGGGATTAGTAATTTAATCCAGTTTGTTTAGCGTTCTCTTTTAGGCTCAATTTTTAACCTATCTTCTAGAAAGACAATAATTTAATTCCACTATTGCTTTTGCTAGAACAAATTAGAACTGCTAAACACTCATAAGAATTTAATCTCATTTACTTGCAAGCTTTCATTGTCAATCACAAAAGCATCCATATTATACAATAATAACAATGCCCCTTCGTTACATAAACCGAAGAAGGTCAACTTCCAGAATAGAACACAACACATAAGTATCAAACACTTATTTCCATTCCTTTCAAAACTTATACAATTACATTTTATGCAACAGCATACTTGTTACAATGCTAACGGAAAAGAAACATCTTTTCACATATAGTACATCTATAAAATCAAGTGAAATTCATTACAAATCAAATAAACAAACTGATCAGCTTGTCAGATCTGCATCGCTTTTACCTCTTACGGTAACCATCTCGCAAAAATAGTCAACATGAGTCGGCTTCAATGAACCGAGCATGATAAGCACTAACTTTTAAAACAATTGCAATCCATCAATTGTTTTCATTAAACACCCTGTTTAAATGAGATCAGATATTCACATAAGTAAACATAATCAGACTAAGCCCTTGTAATACAAATTGATTACAAATATGTAACTCTATCATTGATACAAAATAGTCTTAACCTCTTTCTAATATTTCATCAATATTAAGAAACAAGGAACGAATGTACACAAACAATCATTGAATCCAAAATCACAACATTGGTCAGATTGTTTCATTCTCCAAAAAGGAAATAACATAACAATTCGGGATTCCACCAATATGTTACAAACAATTTCCCACGATAGTCAAATATAAATAATATTAAATAAAGGAAGAGAAAGAACCAAACCATTCATACTTCCTTTCACATAAGTTCATCACTGTACCGTCTTCACATATGAAAACATTCAACCAGTATAAAAATGAACAAGTTAGACAAGCCGCAAGCAAGATCACTGTTCTAAATCACGAAAAAGAAACACAAAGAAAACTCCCAGACAAAGAACTAACACATCAACAATTCATGTATCAATCCTAAGCCCAATGCTAGTTCCTTTTACACAGTAAGGCTTTGACACCAGTTGAAAACAAGAAACTACAAGCGTATCGCTGAAAACAACAACCTTATTGCATCAAACAATCTAAGGTTTCCTATGGACTATGCTATGTTGACCACACAATATTTCCAAATCATGCACAAACAATCGGATGATTAAATGGAAAAGAACATAGCATACCTATTCTCGCTCACCAAAATCGGATCAAGTAAAAGAAAGGAAAACAACCAATCGATCCTTACCTTGCCGCATGCAAGTCTTAGTGTGGTATTCGCGACTTACCCTAACAAGGTCGTAACACGAAATAGTCATCCATACTCAAGGATCTCAAAAGTGACAAAGACAAAGTTGTCCAATGCCAAGTTCGTAAAGAAATGTATACCAAATACCTTTCCTTAATTCCTAATGATTCAAACGAAGGTAACAATTCAAGCAAATGCATATGAATTCATATCAGTAAATGTTAATGGTTTTGTACACATAACCACCGAACCCTACAAAGAACGCATTTATGAAGTCGGTTGATAATCCATCTATGCCATTCATGGCAACATTCGTAATGAAACAAGTGAAGCAAATCGAATACCCATTTCAAGCAAGGAAATCAATCGAGCCGCTTCGAACTTTCGAACAGCTTTCACATAGAAATGAAAATGCATACCCAGGAAATCTATACTGATTATTTATTACAAATAACCGTGGTCAGAAGGACTGTTCCTTTCTCTATAAGGCTTCCACGAAAGCAAATAACAAAACACAAGGATGAATCTACATCCACAACAGTAGATAGCTTATATATGATTCAATCAAGGACTCCACTGAGTCGTTATAATAAAGTATAGATGTATTTATATTATACACAGTCCACAAGTAATCCCGCTAACACAATAACAAGGAAAACAACTTCCGCAAGGTCGTAAAGACTACGGTAACACAACAGTTGCCTGTTCCAAGCCAAAAATTGAAAACAAATGAAACCCGAAAGTATCATTAGTCGCTGCCAACAAATCCCACGATAGAGTACCCAAAGAAGCAATAATACTGATCAATCTTACAGTATTCATCAGAATCATTCCATACAGTTTCCATAACAAGAAACAGCGACCACAATCAAAAACATACAGTGGTCTTATACTACACACAGGTATATTCTAAGGGCTCATGCCAAACAGGCCGAACACTCAAACCTTTATAAATAAATACCTCACATGTATAAGCCAGAATGAATACTCAAAGCAAATAGAGCCGAAGTTCGATTTCAACAAACACCCATCAAGAGGAAATTGAAAAATCGAACCAGAAGAGATACAGTGCCAAAAATCAAACAAGATCTCCATAGAAAATTCATCTAATCTTCACAAAACATTTGAACAGAGTTGTTCTAATGAAAGCACTTGAAAGACAGCAAGCTATTTAAAGGTTAGGGCCTAGCATGCCTGTATTTTGATCAAATTTCGGCAAGGCACTCACAGAAGAGCTCAAACTTCCTTTTCTTTTTCCACGATAAAGCGCGACTCAACAAAATTTCACTGTCTCCATCACATATATATCCTCCATGACAGAGAAAAGAGCCGAGAAATTCATTCTTGCCATGCAACTCAAAGAGAATCAAAAGGGTGCTAAGAACCAAGAAACAAGCAGAGAGAGAGAAAACCGAAAATCGCGATAAGCCAAACAAACCCACAAACTTCCCGCTTGCATGCCTTCTCGCGAGTTCCGAGCTCGACTTCCGAGAAAATTAAATGCCATTAAACCAATTTTCCCGCTTAAACTCAACTTCCACCGACCGCCGATTTGGTGATGATACCATCTAAAACTCATGTTCATTTCCAAACTTAGCGACTGCCACTTCCCTCACCGGTTAGCCGCCGCCTAAGCCTCCGCCATGACTCCGTCCTTCATCCTTATCCCTTACATTTATTGCCATAGAAAACACCGCCCATGGTTCGCCACCCTTCATAGGCCCCTTCATAATCTCCTCATAGTTAGGTTAGTATCTTAGGTTAGAGTTTAGGTAATACCCACACTAACAAATTTACACAAAGATACTAACTTAGGATATTAACAAATAGCCTAGGTCTAGGTTAGACTAACAATAATCTAACCCCTAGGTTAGGTTTTAGTTTTAGGTTACTAACCCTTAATAATTCAGTTTGGTCCTTGTCCCGAAAACTCTCGAAAGACCAGATCATACCTTCTAACAAAGAGTTAGCCCTGCTCTTATTGCAGTAATTGTATGTCAACGAATTATTACCCGGTCTACAATCGAGACCTTCCAGATATACTTTGATATCGGGAACCATTTCATTTCCCAAGATCAGCCCGAGTCATACTCCCGACCGCTTAATCAATGCTTCCATACCTTCGCCACTGCTCAAGGTCCGTGATCTAATTCATCACAAACAGATTTAAAGCATTACTTGGATCAATTCCACCGATCCAAGTCTAGATATTATAGATGAATATCTCTATAATTCATTCCGATGATCGATTAATATTCGACACAAAATGAAATAAATAAAAGAGTCTATTCATATTTTGACTACCAAGATCTCGCAACTGCAAGAAATTCAATACATATCAAGCATGATTTCAATCGAGGATCACATCCTTTTACAAGAAATCACATATCAACACTTGTATGCTTAGGAGAAAGTAATAGTTGTCAGGTGTTACATGCTTCCTCCTAAAAAGATTCATCGTCCCGATGAATTTCATATTAAATTAACCTTCGTGTCAATCAATTTATTAGTACACAAACAATGTGACTACCTCCATATTAAATAGTTTCGTAAATCAATGTCACAACACATTTATTCAACTCCGAATAAAGTCCGCTTTAATCAAGCTTTCATAAATACTTAAAACAATCAAGTTCATAAAAGTATATCTTTGTCAACAGATTTCATTCTCGTTGCAAAAAGAGAAGGAAAAGCAATTTTCATCTCTTCCGTGTTTTCCCAAGTTGCACTTTCTTCGTTAAACCGGTCCCACTGACCTTACATTGCTGAATATCACGATTTCTCAAATGCAATGGCGAGTTTCAAAGACTTGTGGGTTTAACCACGATTATTCCCGGGTCTTGACCCGCAAGGAATTCCAATTTAAAACATGTGACAGATCTGAAACGTATTTCTTAAGCAAAGAAATATGGAAAACATCATGCATACGAGATAAAGCAGTGGCAATGCTAAACGATAAGCTACAGGATTGATTATTTCGACAATTTCAAAGGTCCCACAAATCGTGGTGACAACTTGGCAGCCTTGCCAAAAGTTATAGAACTCTTTTCGGTTTGACACGCAAAAACCTTATCACCAAGCTCAAACTTTCTATCAACCCGCTTAAGGTCAAAGATAGCTCTTTCCGTCTATCCGCCGCTTCCTTTAATCGCTCACGAATCAGCTTAACTTTGCTCCATCTCTCGTGAGAATCTCTCGGTCCAATTACCACTCTATCCTCTACACTCGTCCCAACTTACAGGGGTTCTCGCACTTTCTTCCATAAAGTGCTTCAAAAGGTGCCATCTTAAGAGATGAGTGATAAGTGTTGTTGTATGCGAACTCAACTAATGGGAGATACTCTTCCCATTTATACCGTTGATCCATGCAATACATTCGCAACATGTCCTCCAACACTTGATTTACCCTCTCGCTTGCCCATCCGCTTCTCGGATGATATGCGTAATCAAGTTTAGTTTTGTTCCTAGGGCTGCGTTAAGCGCTTGCACAAAACCTTGACGCCATTCTAGGATCCCTCGCCGATATAATCAGCCTCCGCACACCATGCAATCTGAAAATTTCGTGGTACGAACCTCTTGGCCAAAGACCGTGAATCATCCTTTAGATTTCCAAAGCGATGAAATGAGCTACTTTAGTCAGTTTATCTACAACTACCAGGATAACATCATGTTTATTCCTGGACATAGGTAGTCCTTGTACAAAATCCATGGTTATTACTTGCCATTTGTACTGCGGTATGCTATGAGGATATAACAGTCCAGCAGGGTGCATATGCTCTGCCTTCACCCGCTGACATTCCAGGCAATGAGTCACAAAATTTATCACATCCTTTTTCATACCTTTCCAGAAGTATTGTTGTTTCAAATCAGCTAGCATTTTTGTGATACCCGGGTGTCCAGAGAAAGGTGAATTATGAAATTCAACTAACAACTTCTTTCTCAAATCATTCAGCACAGGTACATATACCCTATTTTCATAACGCAAGATTCCTTCATTATCAAGATGAAAACCTTCATACCTTTTATCTTTAGGTTCTGCAGCAAGCGCTGCTTTTACTTGCTGAAAATATGCATCTGATTCTGAGGCACTTTTTACCTCGTCTTTAAACTGAGTTCTCAACGTTATAAGAGCAGAAATGTGCCTCCTACGACTTAGAGCATCAGCTACTCTATTCTCCTTCCCTTTGATATAGCTAATATCAAAGTCATATTGTGATAAAAATTCTAACCACCTTCTTTGTCTGGCATTCAGATTGGGCTGAGTAAAAATATATTTCAGTCCCAAGTGATCAGTTTTCAACTCAAAAGGTTTCCCAAGTAAGTAGTGTCTCCAGACTTGAAGCGCATGAACAATGGCAGCAAGTTCCAAATCATGAGGGGCATAATTCAGCTCATGAATCTTAAGTTTTCTACTCTCATAAGCAATGACTTGATCATTTTGTAGCAAAACACCTCCAAGGCCTTCCCTGTAAGCACCGGCCATAACAAAAGAAATTCCCATTAGGTCTGGGCATACCCAATATAGGTGCAGAAGTCAACCGGTCTTTCGACTTTTGAAAGCCGCTTCGCACTTGTCATTCCACATGAATTTCTTATCCTTCTTCTCGCAATGAAGTTATTGGTGCAATACCTACCTTAGAAAATCCTTTACAAATTTTCTATAAGAACCAAAGCAAGACCCATGAAGCTTCTTACTTCATGCACATTCTTTGGTGCAGGCCACTCAGTTATTGCCACTATTTTTGAAGGATCTACAGCGATTCCTTCCTTACTTATGACATGACCCAAATAGTGAACTTCTGAATCATAGAAAGAACATTTGGATAACTTACCATACAACTTTCTCTTTCTCAAAATTCCCAAAACTATCTTCAAATGCTCATTGTGCTCCTCAACGCTCTTAGAATAAATGAGAATATCGTCCAAGAATACAAGCACAAACTTGTCCAGGTATTCTTGAAAAATATTGTTCATTAAATTCATAAAGGTTGCAGGTGCATTAGTTAACCCAAAGGCTAGAACTGTGAATTCATAATGTCCGTACCTTGTTCGGAAAGCTGTTTTATGAATATCTTCCTCTTTAATTCTTACTGATGATAACCAGATCAAGGTCTATCTTAGAATAAACCGCTGCTCCACGCATTCGATCAAACAGATCATCGATCCTAGGAAGTGGATATCGGTTCTTGATTGTTGCTTTGTTCAACATCCGATAATCAATACACAGCCTCAGTGTTCCATCCTTCTTTTCACAAATATCACAGTGCTCCCAAGGTGAAACACTTGGTCTAATCAATCCTTTAGACAAAAGCTCTTGTAATCGTGCCTTAAGCTCGACTAACTCGTAGTAGTCATCCGATAAGGCGCCTGGAAATAGGTTCAGCCTGTGCTTGATTTCAATGGTAAAATCAAATTTCTCTCTGGGTGGTAACCCCGTAATTCCTCAGGAAAAACATCCCTGAAACTTTGTAACAGAGGAATTTGCTTCATGTAATCACTATCTTCTTCTGAAGATTCAGATATCTTTACTGCATAAAGGGTACATCCTTTATTCTTAGCCTTTTTAAGCTGCATAGCTGACAGTTTTCTAACTGAAATTTCTCGCTTCACACCTTGAATCTCTCGCTGATTCCAAATGATCATCTAAACATTTTATGTTCTTTTCATAGCAATCTACCTTTGCTTTATGGTCGATAACCAATCGACACCAATAATAATGTCATACGATCCCAAAGGTGCAACATAGAGATCAACTTCCGTGGAGAAATTAGGTAAATCAAGGACTCGCTCCAAAGAGACACATACTCACCGTATGAAACAATTATTACCATACTCTATACCCAAGATTTATCCATTTTCCCAGCCTTTTCTTTTAAGTTTAGAAGCAAGTTTATTAGAAATAAAACATTCAAGAGTCCCGTATCAAAAAGAATAGTGATGTATGTATGCCGAATAACTTACCCTAACTTCTATAGGTGTTGCTTGCTTTTCACCTTGCTTGTTCTGCATCGCAAAGATGTATCTTATGTCATTGACACGATCATCCTTCTTTAAAGGACATTGATTTGCGTAATGATCTTTACCACAAGTGTAGCAGCCTCCTACAGGTCCCTTCTTAGGCTCAGCATTACCTCCAGCCTTGTAATTGTCACGCTGTCCTCCATAGGACTTCTGTCCATTATTATAGTTTTTAACAAAATTATCCCTTATATTTCCAGCAGGCTTATTTACTGCTGCTTTCTTATTGTTATCTCCTGGAAACTTACTCTTGTTTCCAAACTTTTTCCACGGTCCTTTTTTGGGTGCAAGAGAGGTTGAAGAAGGGTTTGCAGTCTTCTTCCGCACTTCCTCCTTATGAGCAGAAATAGCCTTCAATTTCTGTTCTTGCCTTATGGCCTTTTCAACAACTCCTTCCATAGTGGTTGGACTGTGAACATCGACCTCTCCCCCTATCACAGGATTCAATCCCATGATGAATTTCCGTATCCTGAACTTTTCGTCAGTTTGATACTGCGGTACATACTTGAGGAGTTTTGTAAACCGCTCCGTAATCTGGCCATCGTTAACTTCCCTTGAGTTAAGTTCTGAAATTCGTCATTTTCTCGATCATAGAAAAGTTGTGGCAGCCAACGTTGCCTAAAATAGCCTTTAAATTGATCCCAAGTAATATTGGTCTCATCAATGTTTAGCTCACTTTTCGGCTATCCCACCACGAAGATGCTTCGTGAGAAAGCCGATAGGCTCCCCATATAGCCTTAGTTTTCTGAGAAGTTCCTTATTGCAAAGTACTTCTCCATTTCACGAGCCGCTTCTCGCTCCATCTCCTAATGTGGTGCCATCATACTTAGGTGGACTTATCCTTTTATATCATTAGTGAGTTCTCACGCTAACTGCCTTTTTGTTTTTCTCGTTGCACAGTGCATTCACAAGATTAACATCAACACCCGTGTCGGGATTGCCTCGGAGGTTGCTGATTATTATTATCGCCTTCTTCATCCTCCTCATTTCCCGTCACACCGCTGCTCAAGCACAAAGCCTAAGCGATCTCTTGTGTCCAACAGGGCAGCAAGGATCTCATCAAGTTTCTGGGTTGTTGCCGCTCCTCCTTCAGGTGGAGCATTACTCGCAACGTTTTCCTTGTTCTAACCATTTTCTGCTACAAGAAAATTCAGGTTTTTATCAGATTATGGACTCAATAGGTCCAAGAGCTGCAACCTTCAGCTCTGATACCAAGATGTAACATCCTCATTTTAGACAATAGAACAAGTCAATTTTTTTTTTTTTTTTTTGATAATTGCATACTGGTTCTAAATACATAATTTAGAACTCACAATTCAAATAACCATTTATATAATGTGCATAACCATATGCAGTTGTAATGACTCCTGAATACCTCCGATCTATTCATTCCATGACTCGGTAATCTACCGATCTATTCATGAGTAAAAAGAGTTAGTGTTTTTATTTAACACAACACTCTTGCGGTTCTCTTCCCTAACTGGGATTCGTAATGCTCGTCAAGGAATCTAACTGAATAACTGTTACCATTATTCATCGGCATCTCATCCCTTAGACTAGGTGAATTAGGACAACGCAATCAGCAGCTTGCGATACTTTGGCCAAAGATTTGAAACATACTGTTCATGTCTCGTATTCCTTAACGGCATACTCGTCAATCTGGAATACGTCCTTCACCCCATTCATATGTTATATAGAATGTCTTATACTGACTACTGTCAGTCCTTCCTTTCACAACTGAATCACTCGGAGATAGATTAACAAGGTGATAATGTTATATGGATATCCAGAGGATTAGGGATACGGTGACATACTGGTTTAACCTTACAGTTAGACCAATGTGTCAAGATACCCCGAACCTCCTAGGCAGCCTTATAACCTGACCACATTCCTAATCAATCCCTGAGTAACTAATCCAGTCACAAATGTAAATCTTAGCGATCAATGCAAAGGGTGTCGTCATAAGTCACCTGCATTGTTGTAACTTCGAGAAGATCCTAATCTTCTCGGAGGTACAACCCTGCAGTTGTCTTGTGCCGTCAACCTTTAAATCCGCCTCGAAAAGATCTACTCATCAATATGCGTTAAGCTCTTGAGTACAAATTACTTTAAAGACGTTTACCCTAAGGTTAGCCTTTCCGATCCTCGGATTCTTCTGCCTTAAGACGACCCTCCTCTAAAAGACTCATTACTTGGTAGAGGTATTACGGCCAAGCTCTCATCAAGGAGTCATTAGAATACACTCCGATTCTAAAGCAAAGAATGGGACAATATCTCATAACCTTTACTTGAGATTGCCATCCGAACTCCATTTGATTGCCTATCGCTTCTCTTAATCGAATTTATATCATATTTTTTTTTTTTTAGTTTAAAGATATAAATGATTAAGAATCCAATTTATATTGTATCCTTTCATATTTAGGACTAGGGATTAGTAATTTAATCCAATTTGTTTAGCGTTCTCTTTTAGGCTCAATTTTTAACCTATCTTCTAGAAAGACAATAATTTAATTCCACTATTGCTTTTGCTAGAACAAATTAGAACTGCTAAACACTCATAAGAATTTAATCTCATTTACTTGCAAGCTTTCATTGTCAATCACAAAAGCATCCATATTATACAATAATAACAATGCCCCTTCGTTACATAAACCGAAGAAGGTCAACTTTCAAAAATAGAATACAACACATAAGTATCAAACACTTATTTCCATTCCTTTCAAAACTATACAATTACATTTTATGCAACAGCATACTTGATACAATGCTAACGGAAAAGAAACATCTTTTCACATATAGTACATCTATAAAATCAAGCTGTAATTCATTACAAATCAAATAAACAATCTGATCAGCTTGTCAGATCTGCATTGCTTTTACCTCTTACGGTAACCATCTGCAAAAATAGTCAACATGAGTCAGTTCAATGAACTGAGCATGATAAGCACTAACTTTTAAAACAATTGCAATCCATCAATTGTTTTCATTAAACACCCTGTTTAAATGAGATCAGATATTCACATAAGTAAACATAATCAGACTAAGCCCTTGTAATACAAAATGATTACAAATATGTAACTCTATCATTATTGATACAAAATAGTCTTATTCACTTTCTAATACTTCATCAAATATTAAAAGAAACAAGGAACGAATGTACACAAACAATCATCAATCCAAAATCACAACATTGGTCGATTGTTTCATTCTCCAAAAGGAAATAACATAACAATTCGGGATTCCACCAATATGTTACAAACAATTTCCCACGATAGTCAAATATAAATAATATTAAATAAAGGAAGAGAAAGAACCAAACCATACATACTTCCGTTCACAAAAGTTCATCACTGTACCGTCTTCACATATGAAAACATTCAACCAGTATAAAAATGAACAAGTTAGACAAGCCGCAAGCAAGATC
Organism: Taxus wallichiana var. yunnanensis; assembly: GCA_018340775.1. Lineage (NCBI taxonomy): Eukaryota > Viridiplantae > Streptophyta > Pinopsida > Cupressales > Taxaceae > Taxus > Taxus wallichiana. The sequence goes on along the minus strand of CM031242.1, from coordinate 764,598,745 downwards.
ACTGTTCTAAATCACGAAAAGAACACAACAAAACTCCTGTACAGAACTAACACATCAACAATTCATGTATCAATCCTAAGCCCAATGCTAGTTCCTTTTACACAGTAAGGCTTTGACACCAGTTGAAAACAAGAAACTACAAGCGTATCGCTGAAAACAACAACCTTATTGCATCAAACAATCTAAGGTTTCCTATGGACTATGCTATGTTGCCCACACCGAATTTCCAAATCATGCACAGTCAATCGGACAGATTAAATGGAAAAGAACATAGCATACTCATTCCTGCTCAGCCAAAATCGGACTGAAGTAAAAGAAAGGAAAACAACCAATCGATCCTTACCTTGCCGCATGCAAGTCTTAGTGTGGTATTCGCGACTTACCCTAACAAGGTCAGAACACGAAACAGTCATCCAAACTCAAGGATCTCAAATAGTGACAAAGACAGTGTCCAATGCCAAGTTCAGAAAGAAACAGAAGTACCAGCTACCTTTCCAGAATTCCTAATGATTCAAACGAAGGTAACAATTCAAGCAAATGCATATGAATTCATACTGTAAACTGTTAATGGGTTTGTACACATAACCACTGAACCCTACAGCAACGTACTATGAAGTCGGTTGATAAATCCATCTATGCCATTCATGGCAACATTCAGAATGAAACAAGTGAAGCAAATCGAATACCCATTTCAAGCAAGGAAATCAACTGAGCCGCTTCGAACTTTCGAACAGCTTTCACATAGAAATGAAAATGCATACCCAGGAAATCTATACTGATTATTTATTACAAATAACCGTGGTCAGAAGGCCTGTTCCTTTCTCTATAAGGCTTCCACGAAAGCAAATAACAAAACACAAGGATGAATCTACATCCACAACAGTAGATAGCTTATATATGATTCAATCAAGGACTCCACTGAGTCGTTATAATAAAGTATAGATGTAACAATATTATACAGAGTCAACAATAATCCCGTTTCCACAAAAACAAGGAAAACACTTCCGCTGGGTCGCAAAGACTACGGTAACACAACAGTTGCCTGTTCCAAACCAAAAATTTGAAAAACAAATGAAACCCGAAAGTCTCATTAGTCGCTGCCAACAAATCCCACGACAGAGTTCCAAAAGAAGCAATAATACTGATCAATCTTACAGTATTCATCAGAATCATTCCATACGCTTCCATAACAAGAAACAAATGACCACAATCAAAAACATACAAAGGGTCTTATACTACACATGTGTATATTCTAAGGGCTCATGCCAAACAGGCCGAACACTCAAACCTTTATAAATAAATACCTCACATGTATAAGCCAGAATGAATACTCAAAGCAAATAGAGCCGAAGTTCGATTTCAACAAACACCCATCAAGAGGAAATTGAAAAATCGAACCAGAAGAGATACAGTGCCAAAAATCAAACAAGATCTCCATAGAAAATTCATCTAATCTTCACAAAACATTTGAACAGAGTTGTTTTAATGAAAGCACTTGAAAGACAGCAAGATATTTAAAGGTTAGGGCCTAGCATGCCTGTATTTTGATCAAATTTCCAAGGCACTCACGGTGAAGAGCTCAAACTTCCTTTTCTTTTTCCACGATAAAGCGACCAACAAAATTTCGCTGTCTCCATCACATATATATCCTCCATGACAGAGAAAAGAGCCAGAGAAATTCATTCTTGCCATGCAACTCAAAGAGAATCAAAAGTGCGAAGAACCAAGAAACAAGAGAGAGAGAAAACCGAAAATCGCGATAAGCCAAACAAACCCACAAACTTCCCGTTTGCATGCCTTCTCGCGAGTTCCGAGCTCGCTTTCCGAGAAAATTAAATGCCATTAAACCAATTTTCCCGCTTAAACTCAACTTCCACCGACCGCCAGATTTGGTGACAGTCCATCTAAAACTCATGTTCATTTCCAAACTTAGCGACCTGCCACGTCCTCACCGGTTAGCCATCGCCTAAGCCTCCGCCATGACCTGTCCTTCATCCTTATCCCTTACATTTATTGCCATAGAAAACACCGCCCATGGTTCGCCACCCTTCATAGGCCCCTTCATAATCTCTTCATTAGTTAGGTTAGTATCTTAGGTTAGAGTTTAGGGTAATACCCACACTAACAAATTTACACAAAGATACTAACTTAGGATATTAACAAATAGCCTAGGTCTAGGTTAGACTAACAATAATCTAACCCCTAGGTTAGGTTTTAGTTTTAGGTTACTAACCCTTAATAATTCAGTTTGGTCCTTGTCCTGAAAACTCGAAAAGACCTGTATCATACCTTCTAGAACAGAGTTAGCTCCTGTTCTTATTGCAGAATTGTATGTCAACGAATTATTACCTGGTCTACAATCGAGACCTTCCAGATATACTTTGATATCGGGAACCATTTCATTTCCCAAGATCAGCCTGAGTCATACTCCTGACCTGCTTAATCAATGCTTCCATACCTTGCCACCTGTTCAAGGTCTGTGATCTAATTCATCACAAACAGATTTAAAGCATTACTTGGATCAATTCCACTGATCCAAGTCTAGATATTATAGATGAATACCTCTATAATTCATTCCGTGATCAGATTAATATTCAGACACAAAATGAAATAAATAAAAGAGTCTATTCATATTTTGACTCACCAAGATCTCGCAACTGCAAGAAATTCAATACATATCAAGCATGATTTCTTGGGAATCGAGGATCACATCCAAGAAGTGGTGTAGATATAGGAGGTAAAAAGGATGTAGGTTAAGGTGAAAGTTTGAGCGGTGTAGGTAATTTTGGTGTAACAGAGGATCAAGATGAAAAGGTGGGTTACTTTATTTTTGGTTTACCTTGGAGTACGAGGTTATTTGACAAGGGTTTATGGGTAATATGATAGAGAGGTAATGGAGATGCTAGTTTATGCGGCCTAAGATGTTGGGTATTTCTCTTAGGTGGGGGAATATTATTTGTGACAAATTTTGAGGATGTGGCTAAATCTAGTTTGAAAAGAGGATGGACTAGGATTTATGTCGACGTGACTCCTAATGTGGTAATGGGTCTGGATGTAGATTAAGATATAGGTGCAAGTAAGGTTTTAGGAATAGGAATGGGCATGGTGGGTTTGGTTATCTCGAAACACCTTTAGGTAGACCGTGGAAGTTTCAAGAAACAACATTTGCATTTAAGTTGAGACATGTAGTCGAAGGCATCCCCAAAGCATGGAATTTTCAACATAATCCAAGAGGTCGACCAAACATGAGAATGAAACCTATGTAGGGGGATGATGTTTATTTCATAGTAATCTAGAAAAATAATGTCTCTAAGATAGATAAATTGTGGGATTTAGACTCTGTGGGTAGAAGAGATGATAGTATATCACTAGGATTCTTGAAATCCAATGGAGAATTACCACGAATATGAAGGGACGCTACTAATGGATCCCCATGGGTAGGGGAGAAGAAAATTTGAATGAGGAAGGTTCTTCTTTTAGTGAAGAATAAGGTAAGCATGTCTTGCGGGTTGTTTATTAGGTTGAGGGGTGAGTGGGGTGACCGCATTAGTAGATATGGGTGACTCCTCTGTAGGTGAAGGAGAAGATAAGGGAGGATCCTCTGTGGGTAGAGGAGAAAATAAAATAGGTCCCTCCGTGGATGAAAAAGCTCATGCAAGAATCTCCTCGATAGATGAAATGGGAGGAAATTGAGTAGGAAGAGCTGGTTTGATGTCAAAAAGGCATGACCCTCATGAATGTTACTTTCATTGGTCGAGGATTCTATGGTATGGTTAGAAGATGGGGTGTGATTAGGAATGACTTCTTGAAGATGTGAAGGTTCTGATTAGCTAGTGTGTTATGGTTATCCAAGATGAGATATCCATTATCCAACATTTCTTTGATGATGTTTTTGAAAGTTATACAATTACCATTGCTATGACTTCTAATGCAATGGTCATTACAAAGTAATCATTTTCTTTGTACTATGTAGGCACATGATGAGAAGGGTCAAAACCAATATGTGGTTTGATGAGTGGAAGAGTGATTGCTCCGGATTTTATAATTTTTTCTAAAACTGAAGAGTAGGGTTCTCCTATGGGAGTATATTTTCATTGCTCCTGCTTGAACTGAAAATACCAACCAAAAGAAAGGTTGGAAGAAGGTTTTTATTGGTTAGAATGATGAGATGGGCTGGATTTCAAATCTACTGCATTCCTAGATCCTTTTAATTTAGAATAATTATTTTTTGGTTTGTAAGAAGAGGAGGTATCATTTGATTTAAACCCGGTGTTATTGTTATGAAATTATACCATCTTATCTTCAATGGTGTAGTCATTTTTACACCCACCAAGAACAAGGAACCCCATACATGCCAGCCTATCACCTAGTGGGTGCTTGGTGATGACACGAGGCATGCATGGGTACCAAGTCTCTGTTTTATGTGAGTTGAGTGGGATAACATCATCTATGATCCAAACTTAAAGGAAGTGAGTTGAAATGAGACATTCAAGTATCATAGAGCTTAGAATAGCTTCTCGATTAGTGCGATCATTCCAAATAGAAAATTAATTAACATATTTAGAACTGGATCAAAACAAAAGGGAAATGCGTAAGGATTTAGAATCATTCCATAAACATGCATAAAAAAAAAAAACCATGAAGATATGTAAATTCACCCGAATCATTATTGATCATATACATATAAATTGGTAACCTCATTACATTCATTAGATTCATTATAGAGCATCGCAGAAAGGTAGACCAAATTCATGCATCATAATTGGATTCCTATCCTTGATACATCCATCTCCTATGTTTTATCTACCCAACCCAAATAGAGTTCCTTTGCATAATTTCTACATATCTCCACTCTCTCTTCATCTCTCTTTCCTCTATGGGTGTTTGTAAATATAGGCATACCAAAGTGCCAACTCATCCTTTTACGGCCTCGATCTGATGTCAACTATCTAAATTTGATCCTCCATGGGCACATGCTCCTCCAAGCTTGAGGTCTCCACTCCTTGTCATGATGGTCTTTTAGGATCTTCCATCGCATGACATATTCTATCCTAGGCCAACCTATCACTAGGCTAGCACCTTATCCCCTCTACATGCGCAATCGGGTAACACTTTTCTCATGTCGACTAATACACCAAATACATTCAAGTCCCGAGACCTTGTCCGCTAGTGCGCATCATGGGTTTTGTTGGTATCAAAATTGATTCTCCTTTAAAATTTTTGTATCATCAAAGATTTACCAAGAAGCCTAGAGAGAGATAAATCATCATGCATGTTGTTTTGTAGTTGGGGAGGTGATTGGTGGATCTTTGTCACTAACATGTTGGAGAAATTGATAGCACCTTCAAAAATATTTGATCTATCCTCACTACTTTAGGTTGTGTCTTTTAACTAGGTGAGAAAACCATTTTGTAACCTCTCTGTTGGTGAAGGAGAATGAATATATCCTTCTTTGCACAAATTTGAAAGGAAACCTTGAGAAAATATGATCAACGCACCACAACTTAACTCTCATGAATTGTCACTTCTAAATAATGGGGATATTTTCTAAACAAGGTTAAGGCTACTAAAGACATTATGGAATCTGATTGCTTCTACATATTTTGGTAATAGAATTTATTCATTTTTGGACATATAGGGAAAATAGGGGTAGTTTAGGTAGGATTTATTGTTTTTGAATAATTTTTGTTTTAACTGGGGCATCCAATGATCTCCTTTGGCAACATGTTTTTAATTCTTTGTGCCTATAACTTCCTTCTCCTTATTATTTCCTCTAAAACTTTTCTCGCATCCAACTTCTCCGGTAATTCATAGTTTTGCAAGTGCCGAGCAATTCTAACTTCAAAATATATACCTTTACATTCCTTGGAATCACAAATTAATCTATAAATCCATTTAATTGTACTTTACAGATAAAAATGACAAGAAATTTCATTTAAAAAATGATGAAAAACAATGCGTATTCGCATCTCCAAGAGTCTTGTAGAAAAAATGGTGGAAAAATCAGATGTAATGCACAACAATGTTGATACTTCCCTTTCTCAACTTTAGATTAGATCATCGTCCACGTGGAAAACTCGATTCAAAGCAGCACGGGGTTTATTTTTGCATTTTATGACTTTTGGAGAAAATGCACAATTTTCACATTTTACCCCCCTCCACCTTTGAAATAAAGACTCAAGACATGGCTTAATCACGGGCCTTTGATGGAGTCGCGGCTCATTTATGTAATTTTACCCTTTTAACAAAAAGGAAAAAAATTTCAAATTTTTCTCCACCGACCGGCCTTCCTTCTTATAACTTTTGATGTGGTCCCTAGTGGAGTTGCAATTTATTTCATAACTTTTCTCCTTTTTTACCCAAAGGCAAAAATCTTTAAAAACCTCACGTTGACCCACTTCCCGCTTGTAACTTGAAAAAGCGCCACGTGTCCTTCTTCATGGTCAAAGTAATACTTTTTCCCTACCACTTCAAATCTTTGAATAACCAATTAGATGTTATCAAAGTCACGGGAAAATTGGATATTTCTTTACAAATGGTACAAAAGTGGAAAGTTTCACCAAAAAGACCCATCAGCCGCATCTAATAAAAATGAACACGTATACACCTTTGAGGAAAAAAGAGAAATTTGCTCGACTTTATAAGTTTGACCAGGACAATTAGAACTCAATGGGGCCACTTTGAGCCAAATTGATATTTTTACAAACATAGAAAAAAGTTGCAAGTTATAAAATAGACCCGATGTGGCTCATCCAATCAAAAGAGACCATGTAGTTGAAGATGCTAAGATATAATTTGACAGGGAAAACATGCTCGTCAAATAGTAAGATGTATGGGAACTTTACCATTTGTGCCTAGAATTGAATATTTTTTTAGTGACAAATAATTTACAAATAATTCATGGCTCAACAACAATCCACGACCATAGATAAGGATTTACAATAACAACATGCTAAAGATAAAACTTGTATGCATCCATTTGGGGAGATAGAAAATTTGTGAACTAAGCAAATTGGGAAATTTTTAGAACAAACTGGGTGACATCAAATCAAGCACCAACATGGGCTCGACTTGGGGATGAACAATCCTCGCAAGTTCAGTAAGAACAATAGAGTAGACCATGTGCCAAATAACCATTGGGAAATGGAGTCAAAGCCAACCTCCGGGAACAAGGCGAGAAACCAACAAAAATGATCACCATAGACTAGGACAAACTAAAATAGAAAAACACAAAGCGAGAATGAAACCAAAATACTATACACTTTACAATGGTGTGCACCCTGATTCTAGAGAAAACAATCAAGGAAAATTTTCAAGTGCATTCAATTCTTGATATGACCATGCTAAATGATTCGATACACCTTTAACAATTGGTCATATGATTGTTTCTCTTTTCCATCCATGTTAGTACACGATGAAATTTTTCAGGATTATCCTTTATGCCTATGTCAAGTTTTTCAACATCTCTCAAGGTTGCATCAAACATCAAAGTCTCAAGAAAATCAACCTACTCAAGATAGCTGCATTGATCAATTTCTTACTCCTTGAAAACAACAGCTCATAGAGTTATTAACATTAGTGTCGTGTGCAATACTTCATAAGAAGCATTTTTATCCAAAATAAGCCCATGCTTATTTTTGGCTAACTCCTCCTCTTTTTCCTTTCTGGCACTTAAATGAATTTTTGGCAAGCTTTAGGGACTCAAAATGTTTTGGAAATGGCTCTATCAAATAGATAATTTTCCTCCTAACTCCAAATATTTTGAAAGTTATGGCCCGACGGAGTTTTTTGGGGAAATTTTCCCTTGATAGGCCCGCGGCCAATATGAAGGTGCCATGTGGTAGGGCAGAGTGGTAGATGTCGGGGAAGTTCGAGATTTTTGGTGCTTTGGTCAAAAGCGTAAAAGGGGAAAATTTTTCCCATGGACCCTGAGATGAATGAAGAGCCAACACGTGTCTATTCGGCCAAGCGGCATAAGGATTTGGGAAATTTTTCCAAATGGAAAATCAAAAGGAAAAAACAACTCGTGGGCCTATCGAGGAGAAGGAGAAGGGTTAGTAGAAGCATGGGGGGAAAAAGGAAATTTGAGCCCGTGGATGAATAAGGGGCCAACACGTGGCAGCGGCGACGAGCGGGCGTGGGGGTGTTTGGGGAATTTTTCCCAAAATGAAATAAAAAGAGAAAAAGGAGGTTTAGCCCATGCTCCCATTAGCGAATGGAAAAGAAACATGTGTCCCAGAGTGGCAGAGGCACAAAAGTTTCCAAAAGGGAAAATTTTAAAGTTTGACCCCGCCGACCTAATTTTGACCTTGTTTTTCGCCATTTTTGCCCTAAATCTTTAGAGGGGCATATCTTTTGATCCAAAGCTCAATTTTTCATGTTCTTTATATCATTGGAAAGATGGTGAAATTATCCGCACGTTGAAGGGTTAATTTTTGAATTTTTATGGATATTTATAGGATAAAAATGAGAAAACATCTCTGGCATGCAAAAAAATATAGAAATGACATTCAACCACCAAAATTAATGAAGTATGGGTCGTTTTTTGGATCTGCAGAGCAATGTACTTTGGTATATGGGTTTTTCCATGAAGCCCATCACCTTGCAGGTGAAATTGAAGGTATTTGATTGGTAGTTGAACTCATAAATCATTTTTCTCGTGTTTTTTTCTTTCTCTTCTTCTACTTGGCCATTAAAAACTAGATTTGGCTCATTTGTACAAGGTTGGATGTTCTTACCCTAACAAGAGCAAATTTCGAAAATTTTGAGTCAAGTGCTTTTCTCCGAGGTACCTAAGTCATAAAATTGAAGAAATCCAAGTATTGGGCCTTTTCGCATGTATTTCGGGCCTGCTTCGGACATTTTTGTCCCGACTCGTCCCAAGTTCCAAAGTGCAAGTTGTTCCCGATCGGCCGAAATCCCCGAAATTGTCCTATCTTCGGCCCGCCGGAAGTTTTTGTTCCAAGTGTCCCAAACTTTTGTGCAAATCATTTCATTTTCGGCCGAACCGCCCGAACCGCGATTTCGCGCCTTTTGTCCCAAATATCCCAAAGTCAAAAGTACGAGCTTTTCTTTTTCTACCGAAGCTTCCTAGTCGAGTACTTCAAAATTCTTTGTCCCAAATGAAAATGCGCCCGCTTCATTTTCGGCCGAACTGTCAAACCGCTGCAGACTCGAACTTTCGTCCCAAAAGTCCCAAGTCCAAACGGGCCCATTGCTCCAATTTCTGGCCGAAATGCCCGAACCGCGCACTCGCGCATTTTCGTCCCAATTGTTCCAAAAGGCTTTTGTGCATTTTCTCTTCATTTCGCCCGAGCCACAGAGTTTCGCGATTCGCCTCACTTGTCCCAAGCGTGCCTAGTGTCATCCATACTTAGACGCTTTTCAAATTGGTGGTTGCGTAATTAAATGCGCATTGAATTCTCTCCGCTCCCTCCCAAACGGCTATATAATGAGCATTTCCCTTTGCATTTTCCCACATCTTCCTTGTTATCCTTTGCTCAAACCCTCGCCGCTTGCCAACTTGCAAGACGTTCCTCTCGCTTCGTAATTCCATTCCAAGTCTAGTTTGCAACCTTGTTCCCCCGAAACTATCAACATGAAGATCAAATTTCAAGGACAAGAATGATTTCTCCACTCGAGTCCATTGTCAGAAGCAACATCGAGATAGCGAGGCCCGACATCTCGATTTCAGCGATTTTTGGGCAAGGATGGAAGATGCAAATCCTCACCAATGGCTCGATAATTCATGACAAAGTGGTTTGGCGACGCTGAGGATTCCCCAATTTCAAGATAAAGCAGGCCGACATAAAGCCAGATGCGGAGCTCACTTCGACCCCGATTCGAGCGAATTGACAAACGCACACGGGAGCTCATTCGCTGCCGACGCGCGCCATATGCCGCCGCTCAAGATCCCGGAATTGGACAATTCCATAGTGTTTCCCAAGCCCAAGCGCAAGCCATGTTCGATCAAGACAAAGGACAAGTACAGAGCACGAGTGGCGAAGTCCTCGGCTAAAAACCCTAGGAAGGGAGCTTCCCGCCTCACCAAAACCCTCATCCGAGCAGATTTCAACGAAGAACTGCGATTTCATAATACCGCTGGCTCGGGTCATGGGTTTGCCTTCCACCAACGAAGTTCCATTTCGGATGTGCCCGCCATCGCATGGTGTGCGAGGGTACACAAAATATCAATCTGGCCGAGATCATCAAAGATGAATCGACTTGAGCAGCTATCCAACGTGCCGCAAACAAAGAAGTTTTTCATGACTTCATATCTCGATGTATACTCCGGGCAAAGATCAAGGCAATGGTTTGGATTCTCATATATGACGCCCACAAAGGCAACCAAAGTTGTATGCCTATTGCCCGCAGCTTACCTCGAGACCAAAGAACCGCAATTTTGTAAGGGTTAATGATGCTTTCACTATGTACGTGGTCCGATTGCTCGAGGGTGACACCGCCAGAGGTTTTCGATGAAGCCATGAACTTGATATCACGGTAAGATGGGGCCTACTTCATCCAATTCAGAAATTCTCATACATCAAAGCTTGCTGGTTATGAGAGTACTCCTCGCGGCTTCCCATGTTCTCGCAATGACAAGATGGCCTTGATCGAAATATGCAGTAACCGGACAAGTTGCACGTAACTTGCAGAGACAAGAAGATTTCTCGCTTGCACTTTCCCATCTCTCTCGGGAAATTACACATGTAAAACAGCCCCTGGATGCCCGTAATATAGAAAGAACTTTGGTCCCTATCACTGCATTTCTTCAAGCCAAGAACCCGCTTTGACTTGAAGAAGTTTATGAATGTAATATCAAGATAGCCTATCACCATGTGGCAGAGGCGTAAGACTACCGGGCCGATCGTGCAGACGACTTTGAGGCCGTAAGAAGGCATTATGGCAGGTTCTCCTTATAACTGATTCAAGAACTTGGTCGTACTCAAGTTCCCGAAGGTCTCAAGATGATAATTTCGAGCTATACTCATATGAGTATGAAAATGTGATCAAGCACACCCCTTGGAGGACCTCGGATTGGAACAAAAGAGAAGGATGATTTGACCGAAATCCTTGCTCCCGCCTTAGTCGACTAAGGTTTGGTTCAATAAGAAGGTCCGAGAATTCAGGAGGCACTCGGGAGAATCCTCCTCCAAGGATGAATCGACACCAATAAGAGAAGCACCAGCCCAAGGTCCGAAACACCAAAGAAAACCCCTCCGCCTCAAAGCAGCCTGTGGACTGTGGAATCTACTCCTTCTCCATCCACTCGTGTATATAAGAAGAAGCTCAAGGAAGTAAAGAAGGAACCGGTGGAAAGAGATCTTCAGGAGAAACAGCAGTAACTGCCTATCGGACCGCAGAACATCATCATCCCTGAAAGTGAAGAAAGTGAGAGGCCAACTCCTACAAATGTTCCCGAGGACCCAACAGATAAAGACAAGGAGGTCCAGAGCACCGAACTTCCTGTGTACTATTGATTCTTCTACCGCCATTGTCTCCAAAGTGCTCCTTCCACATCCTGGGCCTTGAGTCAACAAATGCATGCACTCGAGTGTCATGAGCTCCCTATCTCTTGGTCCCCTTGCTTCGCCCGCAGATTCTTCTTCCTCTTTTGCATGGGTGCAACCCTTGGTTGACAAAAGGAAGAGAAAACCATCCTCCCAAAACTTGGGACCAAATTTTGATGCTGTTGCAGCCATGTTGGGCACCACGCCTTCCCGTGCCAAGAAAGCAAGAACCACCTCCAGAATAGTATCTGATACTCGAGGTCAGCAATTCCTGGAGATTGCCAAGCCTCGCAATGGACAAATCGAACAGACTTGCAAGTATCCGACTTGAGCTACCGAGAATCCCAATGGGAGAATCTCCCTCGAAGGCGAGATTCATAACCTCCAGGAAACAGTCACAAGAGTTATTGGGAGAGTGGAAAAAGGACAACAAACTATCGAACAGCTGGAAGAGCAAGCCCGAGTTCTTACAGGTTTCATCAAGTCTCTTCTATCTAAAGACAAAGTTTTGGATCCCACTCCTGATCGCTCTACCTCCTCCCGTAACTCTAAGCCAAGATGAAGTGTGTGGTATTAAAGATATGCACAAGTATTCTGTCTATGGTAGAGCTATTGAAGCCATGGTAGATGACATGCTTGTTGCCGGGCTAAACTTCATCGATGAAGCCTTTAAGCTACATGGAAAGGTAGATAATTTGCAATGTAAACCTGCCCTCTACCATGGGGCATGGACAAAGAGCTTAAACTCGGGCAAGCCAGATTGTAGACCTTCGCCTCATGGGACAGAGACAGATGAGAATATCTTATCGCAAATAAGATTTTCGATGATGCCAAAGACAATCTATCAAAATCTTGGGTCTACAGCAGAGAGTGGAAAATCGTAGTCCCGAAGAAGTCAGATGAAATGAAGAATAATCGCAAAAGGGAGAAGCTTTCAAGATCATTGGTACTGCAGCTTCAAAGATATGCATTGTCATCTTCAGATGAAAACTCGCATTCCCTTGTCCTCGCAAGAAATCAAAGCTCGGGCCGAGCTTTTGTCAAAGATAATCTTTTCAAGGAGGACTCCATCTCTAAGGACAAGATAAAGGAAATTTGTTCTCTTCACCGCTATCAAGAAGCAAACAAAGACTATCATACTCACGCCGAGTTTGATAAAGAGATGGAGAAATGCCGGGATTTTGGACTCCCCGCAACCAACACATCCGGCCCCCGTGGCGTAGATATAGCCGAGTCATCAAGAAGTTCAGCAATGGATTCTCAAGACAAGTGGGTCCCTCCCAAGAGCCGCCACTGTCTCCTTCTCCTTCCTTTCCTCTTCTTTCCTTTCTTTTCGTATTCTTTTGTAATTAGTTAAGGTATTGCATTTGGTGGTACTTAACTATTCTTGGTTAAAAGAAACGGTTACAAAGAGTAACCGACTTGTAAGCTATATAATGGCCTTTCCACGCCATTTTGAAGGAGGAAGAACTTGGAATTTTTACTGAAAGTGTAAATAGATCTTAAAGAAATCAATACAAAAGGGCTTTTCATTCTTTGTCTATCTGATTCTTGTCATATCTGTGTTTTCCTTTAATATTGTGAAGATCATTTTTGTTCTTAACTCGCTTTGTCTCTCTCGATCGCATACTGTCTGGGCCAAGTACAATGATCTTGTACAACCAAGAAGGAACTTTGTGTCCTTGATTTATAAATCAAGGAGGTTATTTATGGAACTTTGTGTCTTAAATTTAATCTCATGCAAATGATCTTGTCTTAAATCCTTTCAAGCTTCGCATACACGAAGAATTATTCTCGCTATCTATAATTCTCGAATGTTGCTATTCTCGCTCATCTTCTTATTCCTTTTCCTCCTCCTTGTGTAATCGATAATCCTTGTGGAAAACACTTTCGTAATATCCAAGTTTGACCATACCATGACGTTCGTATATTTGTAAATAGGTTTGTTTCGTAATAAGGGAACCTCTCCCATTAAAGAGGAGGGACTTTTCGTCCCCCTCGTCTCGTTCGCTCTCTAAAAAGTCCTATTTGACGACCAACAGCTTTTTTGGCGACTACTGGGAAAATCGCATTCCAAGATTACAATTTTTGATCATCCTTTGATCTCGCGACTCCATGTTTCACTCGAGGGAGAAGGGCCCTGGTATCGAAGATTCTCGCCAGCTTTTGAGCAACAGGTTTTCCTTTCCTTCAAATCGAAGAACTCGCTCGACGAGCACTCCGCCTGCTCGAGATAGAAGTCCTACACATGCCCGCCTAGCCCTAATGCGAGCTCGATCCTCGCTGGTGTTAAAGTTCCCCTTCAAGTCGTATTCCCGAGAAGAATGGCACAATTACCATGGGGTCAACGTGTCGGACCTCCGGCCTGCTGCACACCCTTTCGCATGAGTTACCTCGAGGTAACCGAAAGAACTTCCCAAAATTTAAAGGAGATGGCAAAATTCACCCCGATGAACATATTGCAGCATTCATAGTTGCATGTGGGGTCTTGGGGGTGAACATGAAGACGCCTCGCAAGACTGCTTCGCTGAGACGTTACAGATAATGCCGCCGATCGGTTCTATCACCTTCCTACCGGTGCCATCACCGACTGGACTACCATGAGAACTCGGGCTCAAAACCGCTTTTAAGCCGGCAGTAAGATGTGCATGCCCCGCTTGCCTGCATTTCTCGTGATAAAGAAAGATCCATCGTAACCCATGAGAGAATTTGTGGCTCGGTTCAACAGATTGATCAACAAGATTCCCGCAAATACTGACTGGTTGATCAAATTCAAAATGTTTCTTTTGAATGCCCAAACGCCTAAAGTCGCTTATGCTCTAAGAAGGGCTAATCTTGGAACGCTAGTTCTCGATCAAGAATTGGTCGTTAGTATCGAGGACGACCCGATCATGTCGTGGAAGTTGAAAAGAGATCCTCTTAAATCGAAATTTGCCGCTTCTTCCTCTTCCACCTCTCGACCCACTCGATCCATTAGTCCGTAAACTTGCAAATGATCTAGTGGCTATAAAGAAACAATTAGCCCAAAGATGCACCTATATGCAGATGTTCCGAGAAGAAATTTTCAACCCAAAACCGTCACCAGCCCCCACACCAGATCGGGCACTTCAAGGACCTCTCACAAAGTTCCGTGAATGCAACTTGTGAGGTCAAGAACCAAGATGATAACGAAGTTTGTGAGGAGTTCCTGGAGCAATTCGATGATGAGGCAGAAGAACCCGAGGGATCTCGAGTCAATTTCTTTACCACTGAAGGCATTGATGATGCGGATGACTACGATGAAGTGGTAGCAGATATGAACAGCGAGTCCTTCGCTGTCATGACTCGGGAACAGACACATCAGAGGGAAAAGGTGACGCAACCCCTGAAGAAGTCCAAAGAGCAGCCTGCGACTATTCCTGTAATTGCCAGAAGAGGATCTCCTATTCCTACCTCATCTACACCAAAGGTAAGTACTGCCAATCCTGCCCCCAAAGTTGCTTCTTCTTCTTTTTCTCCTAGGGTTGATAAGCCTAAGATTCCAAATGATGACGGACCATCCACCTCTGGATCCTTTGATATTGTGGATCATCTAAAAAGGACCAAAGTTCAAATTCGTAAGCTGAATATTACCAAACCCATCCTAAAGCTTTTGCCAAGATGATCCAATTTGTTAATTCCCATTCCAAGACCACCTCTAAAGGCCTTTTGCCCACACCTCCTTCTATACCACAGCCTAGTCTGGTAGCTGCTGTCACCTCGCCTGGAGACAAAATCAAGCCTTTTTATGTTACCCTCCTTATAGCGGGCCATAGGCTTAGTAACTGTGTCATAGATTCCGAGCCTCTGATAATGTGATGCCCGCCAAAGTAGCTCATGCTTTAGGTCTGACCCTTACTCGTACTTATGGATCCTGCTACTCCATGGAAAGTAAGGAAGTGCCTTTAGTTGGAAGGATTAAAGATGCACAAGTGGCTTTTGCTGCTTTACCTGAAAAGAAAGTCTTGGCTACCATACTAGTAGCCGACATTCCTCCTTCCTATGGAATGTCACAAGCGTAAACTTCGTAAAGATGTGGGTGGAGAGATTCAAATGGATTGGTCACACGCCTCATACCACAATGGACAAATGAAGAAGCTACTACCTGAGAAGCAGTCCGAGTATATTGTGCAAAAGACAGATGATCCCAAGGCACAAATACTCTATGAAGACAGAGGCCATGGTAATTACATGATTTTGTCCCCTGATGAAGTCCGACCCTGCAAAATATCACCTAAAGATCCTAATGGTGTCTCGGATTTTAGAATTCGATGGCGCTTGTTCCTCGGCCGGCCTCGAGCCGGTGTTCTCGCTAATATCACTCAAGGCCGCCTCGCACCCTTTTCATTTAAATTGCAGTTCGAGAACACTAACAACACAAAGCAGAGTATGAGGCTCTCATCCTGACCGCAAGTGGCCAAAGAACGAGGTGTTAAGAATCTTTTGGCTCGTGGTGATGCAGAGCTGATTGTGAAGCAAGTCAAGCCTGCTTGTAAAGAACGGAGGTCAAGCATTATCTAACCAAGTTTGGGATTCAATTGAATTCCTTGATGCCTTCTCCATCAAGCGATGCCTAGAGAAAAAAGAAAGCAGAGCCGATTCACCGCCGCCTCAGTGGTCATCTGATTCCTCATCCCGAATTCTCTCAGATAAGTTCACCATGAAATGGTCCACCGACCTAGTGTCCCCGACAATACTAGTAATCGGCAAGTCTTCAACGACGACCAGCATTTGCTTTTTCCTTCCGGAGCTCAAGGGCAATTTTGAACAATCGTATTTCAAGGAAGTGACAACCCGCCTCGTGAGAGCGTGTCTTCTGACCAAGCCGTCACCCAAGGAGAAGAAACTGACCAGGAAGGGTGCATTAAGCTCAAAGGAAATAAGATTCCCAAAGGTTTGGTGAGTTTGGAGGAGTTGTTTGATAAACATGACAGATACGTGAGGTCTAAAGTTACACATCGGACCTCAAAGAATCACCGAGTATGATAAGATTGATATTGGGAGTTCTGATGGCCCGAAGCTGGTAAATATCGGGAAGTGTTGCACATCAGATGAAAGGAGAAGAGCAATTGACCTTCTAAGGAAATATAAGGATGTGCTTGCTTATTCTTATGAAGATCTAAAAGCCTTCAAGCCAAAAGAAATGCAACACTCTATCCCTCTCAAGCCAGGAATCAAGCCTTTCAAGCGTAAGAGGCAAGAGACAACCCAAAGATAGTCGACACCATATTTCAGAGATTCGTAAACCGCCAAGGCTAAGATCATCTTTCCCATTCACCATTCGACTTGGATTGCAAACATTGTACTCAAGTAGGAAGAAGAATGGTGAGATCCGCATCTGTGTTGATTTCGTGAACCCGAATCAGCCTCTCGAAAGATAACTACCCTCCGCCTATGATGGATCAGATTTTGCAAGCGGTAATGTGCTCGAGATGTTATCTATGCTTGATGGTTTTTCTCGATACAATCGTAGAGGTCGACATCACGATCAACATAAGACAGCCTTCACAACTCCTCGGGGTACCTTCGCCTACAAGAGAATGCCTTTGGGCTGATTAATGCCGGTGCCACTTTCCGAGAGCTATGGATCCGCTTTTGGGAGCTTGAAAGGGAAATGTATTGTCATATACCTGATGACTCGACAAAGTTGTTTTCAAAGACAAGAGCAGATCATTTCGATCACCTCGAAACAGTTCTGCAGAGATGTAGAGAGCATGGAATCTCCCTGAACCCTAAAAAATCTGTCTTCTGTGTTACGGAGGGAAAGCTATTAGGACACATTGTCTCAAAGGACGGCATCAAAATTGATCCTGAACGAGTTCAAGCCATCCAACTGATTCCTCTCCCTACTAGTAAAAAAGGCGGCATTCCTTTTCGGTAAGATCAATTTTCTAAGAAGATTCATTCCTGATTTTGCTGAATTAACTTTGGATATTTCTCAGATGATGAAAGGAAAGCAAGCATTTGGTTGGTCTTCTGAAGGAAAGGAATCCTTTGAGGGTATCAAGAAAGCTATTGCTAAAACTCCGCTTTGGCTCGCCCGATTTCAAAGAAGGATTTCATTATCTATTGCTACGCTACAGATAGTACTCTGGCTGCTGTCTTAACCCAAGAAGATTCTGATAAACATGAGCTACCCATTGCCTTCATGAGCTATATCCTGAAGAACCATGAGCTAAAGTACACCATGATGGAGAAGCATGCCTTTGCAGTAGTCAAAGTTGTCAAGGCCTGCTTTCTATATCCTCAACTCTCACTCTACGGTGCTGGTCCCAGATACGACTGTAAAGTCAATTCTCACGCAACAAGAATTTGGATCCAAGAGGGGAAACTGGGTGGCTAAGGTCCAGGAGTATGACCTTGATATCAAGCCAACCAAGCTGGTTCGGGGAAAAAGGTCTTTGCGAGCTCATTGCTGGAGCCCACCATGAGTAGTTCCGGAAGAGGAAATTGGCAACCCTACCTGTTCTATTCCTTAGTTCAGTCGATGAATGGTATGCTGACATCGCCTATTTTCTTACCTATGGGAATGCCCCTCTCATTTAACTCGCCAAAGAAAAGAGGATCGTTAAATTGAGATCAGCGCAATATGTACTATGGGAGAATGCTTTGTTCAAGCGTGGCCTAGATGGGAGATTCCTGAAATGTGTTGATAAGGAACAACAGAGAAAGTTGCTCTCAGCTTTTCATGATCAAGCATGTGGAGGGCACTATTCATCAACAAATACACCACAAGATACTCCTGGGGAGGATATTATCGGCCTTCCTTGTTCGTAGATACGCCCAAGTGGGTGGATAAATGCGAGGCCTCGCGACCTTGTGGGAAGACCCAAACCGCCGCTTTGGCTTCTCTCAAGCCGCTTGTGATTGAGGAACCATTCCAGCAATGGGGTCTAGACTTCATTGGTACACTGAATCCTGCTTCTAGTGCGGGCCACACGCATGTGCTAACTGCTACTGACTACTTCACCAAATGGGTGGAGGCTATTCCACTAAGAGCACCACTTCAAGTAGTAGATGCAACTTCATCAAAGAGAACATCTTGGTTAGGTATGGTGTACCCAACAAGATCAGAATGTATAATGCTTCGAACTTCTCCTCAAATGAGATAATGGATTTCTGCTACGGGTATGGCATCTCTCTAGCTCATTCTTCAGATTATTATCCCCAGGGGAATGGACAAGCAGAATCCACCAACAAAAATCTGGTGACTATCATAAGGAAGTTGGTCAATGAGTCTCAGCGAAACTGGCATAAGAAGCTTTATGATGCTCTTTGGGCAGACAGGATCACACCTAAAAGAGCCATTGGAATGTCCCCATTTCAAGTAGTGTATGGAGTAGAGGCTCAATCCAAATGATGTTGGAACCGCCACCTTGCACCGATGAAGGCCATCAAGACACTAGTTTCAAAGTGATGCTCGACAAAAGGATCATGTACCTGCACAAACTGAACGAGGATAGATTGGAGGTTGCTGACAGAATATCTGCCCACCAGAAGGTGAAGGTTCTGTTCGATAAGAAAGCTAGGTCCAGAGAGTTCCAAGTTGGTGATACCGTGCTGTTATGGGACAAAAGACATGAACCTCGTGGCAGCCATGGAAAATTTGATTCTCTGTGGCTTGGACCTTTCAAGATAAGACACTTTGCTGGTAAGGACTCTTTCTATCTTGATTACATGGATGGTTCTCCCCTCCCACTTCCTTATAGTGGGCAGTATTTGAAGTTGTTCAGATCCTAGGTGACTAGGGAGTCCCTTTGTATATTATGTACAGTGTTTTGCTTTTCCTGCTTTCGGTGTGTTTCCTCTCGTTGTGTGTGTTGCCCTCTCGTATTGGTTTGTTTTTGACTCCTTTCGCCCAATGGATAAGGCATCGGTCCGCTTCACCGAGTTATCTAAGTTCTGCCTTGTCTCATTCTATGAATTTACACCAAGTCATCCCTGTAAGGAGCCACTGTTGTCTACTCAAAATTCCCTCCCTAACAAGAGCAAATTTCAAAATTTTGAGTCTAAGTGCTTTTCTCCGAGGTACCTAAGTCATAAAATTGAAGAAATCCAAGTATTGGGCCTTTTCGCATGTATTTCGGGCCTGCTTGACATTTTTGTCCCGACGTCCCAAGTTCCAAAGTGCAAGTTGTTCCCGATCGGCCGAAATCCCCGAAATTGTCCTATCTTCGGCCCGTCTGGAAGTTTTTGTTCCAAGTGTCCCAAACTTTTGTGCAAATCATTTCATTTTCGGCCGAACCGCCCAACTGCACAGATTTCGCGCCTTTTGTCCCAAATATCCCAAAGTCAAAAGTACGAGCTTTCTTTTCGGCCGAAGCTTCCTAGTCGAGTACTTCAAAATTCTTTGTCCCAAATCGAAAATGCGCCCGCTTCATTTTCGGCCGAACCTGGCCAAACCGCGTGACTCGAACTTTCGTCCCAAAAGTCCCAAGTCCAAACGGGCCATTGCTGCTCCACTTTTGGCCGAAATGCCCGAACCGCGTGCACACTCGCGCATTTTCGTCCCAATTGTTCCAAAAGGCTTTTTGTGCATTTTTCTTCATTTCGCCCGAGCCGCGTGTTTCGCGTGATTCGCCTCACTTGTCCCAAGCGTGCCTAGTGTCATCCATACTTAGACGCTTTTCAAATTGGTGGTTGCGTAATTAAATGCGCATTGAATTCTCTCCGCTCCCAAACGGCTATATAATGAGCATTTCCCTTTGCATTTTCCCACATCTTCCTTGTTATCCTTTGCTCAAACCTCGCGCTTGCCAACTTGCGACGTTCTCTCCGCTTCGTAATTCCATTCCAAGTCTAGTTTGCAACCTTGTTCCCCGAAACTATCAACATGAAGATCAAATTTCAAGGACAAGAACAGATTTCTCCACTCGAGTCCATTGTAAGCAACATCGAGATAGCGAGGCCCGACATCTCGATTTCAGCGATTTTTGGGCAAGGATGGAAGATGCAAATCCTCACCAATGGCTCTCAGATAATTCATGACAAAGTGGTTTGGCGTACGCCGGAGGATTCCCATTTCAAGACAAGCAGGCCGACACAAAGTTGCCAGCATGCGGAGCTCACTTCGACCCCGATTCGAGCGAATTGACAAACGTACACGGGGAGCTCATTGCCAAGCTGGACGCTGCCGCCATTGCTGCCGCTCTGAAGATCCCGGAATTGGACAATTCCATAGTTGTTTCCCAAGCCCAAGCGCAAGCCATGTTCGATCAAGACAGTGACAAGTACAGAGCACGAGTGGCGAAGTCCTGGCTAAAAAACCCTAGGAAGGGAGCTTCCCGCCTCACCAAAACCCTCATCCGAGCAGACTTCAACGAAGAACTGTCAGATTTCATAATACTGCTGGCTCGGGTCATGGGTTTGCCTTCCACCAGCGAGTTCCATTTCTGGATGTGCCCGCTCATCAGTATGGTGTGCGAGGGTACACAAAATATCAACTGGGCTGAGATCATCAGCATGAATCTGACGGAGCAGCTATCCAACGTGCTGCAAACAAAGAAGTTTTTCATGACTTCATATCTGATGTATACTCTGGCAGCATCAAGGCAATGGTTTGGATTCTCATATATAGACGCCCACAAAGGCAACCCAGTGTATGCCTATTGCCCGCAGTTTACCTTGAGACCAAAGAACCGCAATTTGTAAGGGTTAATGATGCTTTCACTATGTACGTGGTCCGATTGCTCGAGGGTGACACCGCCAGGAGGTTTTCAGATGAAGCCATGAACTTGATATCACGGTATGGGGCCTACTTCATCCAATTCAGGAAATTCTCATACATCAGGCTTGCTGGTTATGAGAGTACTCCTCGCGGCTTCCCATGTTCTCGCAATGACAAGATGGCCTTGATCGAAATATGCGCAATCGGACAAGCCGCATGTAACTCGCAGAGACAAGAAGATTTCTCGCTTGCACTTTCCCATCTCTCCGGGAAATTACACATGTAAAACAGCCCCGGATGCCCGTAATATAGAAAGAACTTTGGTCCCTATCATCACTGCATTTCTTCAAGCCAAGAACCCGCTTTGACTTGAAGAAGTTTATTGAATGTAATATCAAGATAGCCTATCACCATGTGGCAGAGGCGTAAGACTACCGGGCCGATCTGACCGCAGCGATTTTGAGGCCGTAAGAAGGCATTATGGCAGGTTCTCTCATACATTGATTCAAGAACTTGGTCTCGTACTCAAGTTCCCGAAGGTCTCAAGATGATAATTTCGAGCTATACTCATATGAGTATGAAAATGTGATCAAGCACACCCTCTGGAGGACTCGGATTGGAACAGTAAAAGAGAAGGATGATTTGACTCAAATCCTTGCTCCCGCCTTAGTCAGACTAAGGTTTGGTTCAATAAGAAGGTCCGAGAATTCAGGAGGCACTCGGGAGAATCCTCCTCCAAGGATGAATCGACACCAATAAGAGAAGCACCAGCCCAAGGTCCGAAACACCAAAGAAAACCCTCCGCCTCAAAGCACTCAGTGGACTGTGGAATCTACTCCTTCTCCATCCACTCGTATATAAGAAGAAGCTCAAGGAAGTAAAGAAGGAACCGGTGGAAAGAGATCTTCAGAGAAACAGCAGTAATTGCCTATCGGACGAGAACATCATCATCCTCAAGTGAAAGTGAAGAAAGTGAGAGGCCAACTCCTACAAATGTTCCCGAGGACCCAACAGATAAAGACAAGGAGGTCCAGAGCACCGAACTTCCTGTGTACTATTGATTCTTCTACCGCCATTGTCTCAAAGTGCTCCTTCCACATCCCAAAGCCTTGAGTCAACAAATGCATTGCACTCGAGTGTCATGAGCTCCCCGTCTCTGGTCCCCTTGCTTCGCCCGCAGCAGATTCTTCTTCCTCTTTGCATGGGGGCAACCCTTGGTTGACAAAAGGAAGAGAAACCATCCTCCCAAAACTTGGGACCAAATTTTGATGTGTTGCAGCAGCCATGTTGGGCACCACGCCTTCCCGTGCCAAGAAAGCAAGAACCACCTGCAATAGTATCTCGATACTCGAGGTCAGCAATTTCGGAGATGCCAAGCCCGCAATGGACAAATCGTAACAGACTTGCAAGTATCCGACTTGAGCTACCGAGAATCCCAATGGGAGAATCTACCCCGAAGGCGAGATTCATAACCTCCAGAAACAACCACAAGAGTTATTGGGAGAGTGGAAAAGGACAAGAAACTATCGAACAAACCTGGAAGAGCAAGCCCGAGTTCTTACTGTGTTTCATCAAGTCTCTTCTATCTAAAGACAAAGTTTTGGATCCCACTCCCTTGATCGCTCTACCTCCTCCCGTAACTCTAAGCCAAGATGAAGTGCAGTGGTATTAAAGATATGCACAAGTATTCTGTCTATGGTAGAGCTATTGAAGCCATGGTAGATGACATGCTTGTTGTGTCGGGCTAAACTTCATCGATGAAGCCTTTAAGCTACATGGAAAGGTAGATAATTTGCAATGTAAAACTGCCCTCTACCATGGGGTTATGGACAAAGAGCTTAAACTCGGGGCAGCAGTATTGTAGACCTTCGCCTCATGGGACAGACAGATGAGAATATCTTATCGGGCAAATAAGATTTTCGATGATGCCAAAGACAATCTATCAAAATCTTGGGTCTACAGCCAGAGTGGAAAATCGTAGTCCTGGAAGAAGTCAGAGGTGAAATGAAGAATAATCGGCAAAAGGGAGAAGCTTTCAAGACATGGCAAAATTGCAGCGCTCAAAGATATGCATTGTCATCTTCGTGGATGAAAACTCGCATTCCCTTGTCTCGCAAGAAATCAAAGCTCGCCCAGAGCTTTTGTCAAAGATAATCTTTTCAAGGAGGACTCCATCTCTAAGGACAAGATAAAGGAAATTTGTTCTCTTCACCGCTATCAAGAAGCAAACAAAGACTATCATACTCACGCCGAGTTTGATAAAGAGATGGAGAAATGCCCGGGATTTGGACTCGCCCCGCAACCAACACATCAGCCCCCGTGGCGTAGATATAGCTGAGTCATCAAGAAGTTCAGCATGGATTCTCAAGACAAGTGGGTCCCTCCCAAAGAGCCGGCCACCGTCTCCTTCTCCTTCCTTTCCTCTTCTTTCCTTTCTTTTCGTATTCTTTGTAATTAGTTAAGGTATGCATTTGGTGGTACTTAACTATTCTTGGTTAAAAGAAACGGTTACAAAGAGTAACCGACTCAGTAAGCTATATAATGGCCTTTCCACGCCATTTTCAAGGAGGAAGAACTTGGAATTTTTACTGAAAGTGTAAATAGATCTTAAAGAAATCAATACAAAAGGGCTTTTCATTCTTTGTCTATCTGATTCTTGTCATATCTGTGTTTTCCTTTAATATTGTGAAGATCATTTTTGTTCTTAACTCGCTTTGTCTCTCCGATTGCACACTGTCTGGGCTTTTGTAAGTACAATGATCTTGTACAACCAAGAAGGAACTTTGTGTCCTTGATTTATAAATCAAGGAGGTTATTTATGGAACTTTGTGTCTTAAATTTAATCTCATGCAAATGATCTTGTCTTAAATCCTTTGAAGCTTTCGCATACACGAAGAATTATTCTCTATCTATAATTTCGAATGTTGCTATTCTCGCTCATCTTCTTATTCCTTTTCCTCATTCCTGTGTAATCGATAATCCTTGTGGAAAACACTTTCGTAATATCCAAGTTTGACCATACCATGACGTATATTTGTATATTTGTAAATAGGTTTGTTCATTTTCATTCTTTTTCATCCATTCTTCCTTCCATATCTTCCATCTTCTTTCATCCTATGAAGTTTTGCAATCATGAATTAATTTCCATCATGGAATTCACATTTACAATGAGTGATATATTCCACCTCCAACATGTTTTTCAAATTCTCCGATCAACATTTTGATCAAACTCAAAATCAGTATGCATATCCATATGAGTAGCAATTCCAAAATCAGTTTGGCTATGAAACATGTCAAGCACAAGGGTACACAGATTGTGAGGGTAGTCAAGAAGAAAATCCAGATATGTTGGAGAAGATCCAAAAGATGGAGGTAAACATTGTGTAATCCAGGGCTCAAGCACAAATGAAAGCATTTGGAATCAGTAGTAGAGCACCTTGTCCATGGGTGTGACCTTTTCCAAGGCATTATAGCCCTCAAGAGAAGCTTGAATTCATGATTTCAACACTTCCATTGCTTGCAAAGTGGACTAAAGCAATAGAGGTGTATGAGAGGAGTATTCAACAACCTTGTTAATGGGTAAGCACACCATTTCATGCCTTTTCTTTCTCTGTTTCCCAATTTGTTTTATCTCAACAAGGTGTCAAGTTTTAAACTCTCCATCTATTGTCCCAAAAGTTGATTCCATTTCTCCATCCCCTAGTCTTCCACCCCATCTCAATTCTTATGTCCTTTTCCCTTCCAAACAGCCATTCCTTCCAAAGAAACAAGAGTTTCTACCTCCTCCACCATGAAAAATAATTGAAAAACTAGTTGAGTCACAACCCATCCATCCTCTTGCATTCCCAAATACATGTTAGGAAGATGAAAATTAGAAACCCAGTCAAGGAGAACAGCAAGAAGAGGAACCCAACAAAGAAGAAATGATAGAAAACTAGAAGAGTTGGGCTCTCAAATTTGGGATTACAAAAATCCCCTTGATGGTGAAGCCAAAAGAGGAAGTCGAGTTGGGGAACAAGTGGTAAACAAGGCTGATTTTATAGCAGCAGTGAAGCAAAAAGAACAATAGTCTTTTGGTGATTAGTTGGGTGTCTATGTTGGCACTTTTCCCAAACAAAATTTTCACTACAAAATCAATCATTGTGGAGGAAGAAAAAATAGCTCCAAACCCCATTGAAGAGGAGAAAATGGATGAGATCAAGTCAATTTTTTGCAACAATGTAAGAAGAAAGCATTATTAATACATTTTTGATTTCATTTGAAGGGGCTGATTTGATTGATGAAGCCATTATGGAGGTGAACAAAATAGGTCCAAATTGTGAGCAAGAGGCACAAGAAATTTCATGTTTCTCTCCCACTTCATCTCTCCAAAAATCTGATTTTTTAGATGAGTTCGAATTGAAAAGTTTCATATTTGAGAATGAAGTTGCACATTGTGAAGAAAATGTAGAGTTGAAGGTCACCATGCAAGAGGAAAAAACTTTGTTGCAGCGGGACAACGAAGAGTTTGATTGTTTATCAAACTTAGAAGAATGTTTGGATGAGGAGCCAGCTGAAATTACAACATTTTCTTCCTCACCATTCATTCTCCAACATCAAGAGCCTACTGCCATAAAGGAGAACATTGAAAAATAGTATCTTGTGTTTTGTGATAACTCATTCGAACCAAGTTTGGAATATTTATATCTTCCATGTACTTCATGGGAAAAGGAAGGGGAAGAGCAAGATATTTTCACCACCTCTTCCACAACATCCATTCAAGGTCTACAAGAAGAATCCATTTTTAGTTGAAAATTAGAGCTATGGGCATATCAAATGGATCGGACCTTACCAAATCAGGTATTTAGGTTCATTAGAGCAAAGGAGAAGTCACAACTAATCACACTTGCTTCTAAGCATGTGGATGAACACCTAAGCACCAAGGATCAGCTACAATACCTCTATAATCCAAATTGAGAGAAACTAAAAGAGGTATTCAATTTGCTTTCAGCTGACACCTTGCTAATTTGGGTAGAAGACCAGCTTCTTGTTGATTTTCCACTCATCCAAGCAGCCATACTCAACTCCAAATCATTTTCATGGCTGCCAATTTTGAAGAAAGGAAGCTATTTTGCACAACCATTTGTAGGGTTTGTTTAGCTCGCCTTTGCTTCTAGTTAGAGTAGATTAGGTAGGTTTTCTTTCAATAGAATAAGTGCTTGTGCACACTCTGCATATCCCACTTGGGGTATGTATGATTTCCAATTTTGTACATAGTTTTTGGTGTTGTTGTGTTGCTCTTGCATAGTCCATTGCAGTGGCATTTTGGTGATAAAAATTCTAGTTCAGTAGGCTTCAAAGTGGCTCAGAGGGAATTTTTCAAAGTTCAGATCATTTTGCAGGATACTACTCATGACTCCATGCCCAATGGATGCTTCAAGGTAGCTGATCACTTCATCTAGTAGGCAGATGACCCCTCTGAGTCGCCAAAAGTGTTATCCAAAATAAGCCCATGCTTATTTTTGGCTAACTCCTCCTCCTTTTCCTTTGGCACTTAAATGAATTTTTGGCATGCTTTAGGGACTCAATTTTTTTTTAGAAATGGCTCCATTAGATAGAGAATTTTCTTACCTTTCCAAAAAGGTAAAATTTTCCTCCTAACTTCAAATATTTTGAAAGTTATGGCCCGATAGAGTTTTTTGGGGAAATTTTCCCTCGATGTGCCCGCAACCAATATGAAGGTGCCAAATGGTAGGGTAGAGTGGCGGATGTCAGGGGAAGTTCAAGTTTTTTGGCACTTTGGTCAAAAGTGTAAAAGGATAAAAAATTTCACGCGGGCCCATAGATGAATAAGGAGCTGACATGTGTCCATTTGGCAGCAAGTTGAAAGTGGCGAAGGATTTGGGAAATTTTTCCCAATGGAAAATCAAAAGGGAAAAAATAGCCCTTGCAGCCCACCAAGGAGAAGGAGAAGGGTTGGCAAAAGCGTAGGGGAGAAAGGAAATTTGAGCCCATGGA
Source organism: Taxus wallichiana var. yunnanensis (assembly GCA_018340775.1). Lineage (NCBI taxonomy): Eukaryota > Viridiplantae > Streptophyta > Pinopsida > Cupressales > Taxaceae > Taxus > Taxus wallichiana. The sequence goes on along the minus strand of CM031242.1, from coordinate 764,571,553 downwards.
TGAATAAGAGGCGATGCATGGCATCGGTGGAGCAAGGTGCAGGGGTGTTTGGGGATTTTTTCCCAAAATGAAATCACAAGAGTAAAAGGTAGGTTTAGCCCGCACTCCCATTAGTCAATGGTAAAGTGACATATGTCCCAGAGCTTATTTTTTCATGTTCTTTATATCACTAGAAAGTGGTGAAATTATCTACATGTTGGATGGTTCAATTTTGATTTTAAATGGATATTTGTTGGAGAAAAATAAGAAAACATCTATAGCATGTAAAAATATAGAAATGACATTCAACCACCAAAATTAATGAAGTATGGGTCATTTTTTGGATCTCTGCAAAGCAATGTACTTCAGCGTATGGGTTTTGTTGGTATCTAGATTCAATATCCTTCATAACTTGAACATCATAGTGAACTTGCACAAGACACTCAAGGATAAATATAATGTTTGTATGTCATTTATAGCCGGGAGCACACCTATCTACTTGTTTGCATTCAAGATTTGAGGGAATGGATAGCACCTTCAAAAGGGTTTTGATCTAAACCTCACTGTTTTAGGTTGTGCCTATCAACCAAGGCAAGAGAACCTATTTTCAGTAGCCCTTATATGGTAAAGGAGATGGAGATATCCTTGTGTTTTGCATATGGTATGGAAGAGGCCTTGTGAAAACATGATAAAGCATCCATTATCCAAACTCAAAAGAGTCATTACTACTAAATGATGGAAATGCTTTCAAAATAAGGCTAAGGCTATTAAAGACATGATAAAACCCTGATATGCTTTGTGCATTTTTGTGAAAGGATGGATTTATTTTGTGGAAAAATAATGCAAATGCAGGGGTAGATGAGTAGGATGAGTTAGTTTGAATAAAATTTTGTGGGGATATGTTTTAGAAAAGACTACCTTGGGAATTACCAACTTCTTTGAGAACCTTTACAAGGAATTTGTAACACCTACAGAACAAGAATACCTCTAGAGGTTTTAAATGCTCCTTCAACTAGGATATGTGCATAAATGGAGGCCCATATCTACACTCTTCCACATAACCTTTGATAACCTAATACAAAATATTGAAGTAAAATACCAACAAAGTATCAAAGAAGCCCTGTTCAATCATGACCTAAGGTGCACCCAAAGGTTTACAAACAATCTCATTATTCAAGGACAATGAAATGATTTTAAATCTGTTTATCTTTTATCGATGAAAGCTCTTCTAAATATAAGATTACAAATTTCATTAAATCATCAACAAGAAATGAGACCCAGATGATCAAAGATATCCTAAACACAAGATTGCAAAATGAGCAAGAAACGTAAATTAAAAAATTCCGAGACATAAGTATATGCAAATTTTGCCAAGAGATAATACCACATAATCCAAAATATGATCAAATACATCAAAGCAGGGGAATGCTATAAGAACAATCTCGAGCCTGCAGATGGCTTTATAGCTAAAACCAACTCAACATGATGAAATTTGATACAAAATGGAATTAAAATTGACACTCAAACAGCTTCTCTCCGAGAGAAATTCATTTCTTCTAGCGTTTTGCTTGGAAATTCTCAACCTTTTTCTCTCTTTTGTCTCCTCCATCCCTTTACAAATTCTTGAAAAATACATTTTATACCTCATGCCAGCTTGGATCCTTACATCCCAAGCAAATAATATGCTTAGGGATCAAATTTGTTACAACAAACCTTATCCATTCCATGAAAATGACATTAAACTATAAAACAACTCATATAATGCTAGGGATGCACGAATACTTTAAAATATTACATGAATTCGGATCCTTATCCATCCCAAAGTGTCACGTTTTTTAGAATTCAGACATGCCAAAGCATGATTTTGCAATCATTTTCCACCTTTTACTTCATCATTTTTCACCTCTACAACTTTAATTTTCACCTTTCACATTTTTTACACGGGCCTAAATAAAAATTTCATCAAAAACACCATAGGGAATTGAATTAGCTCATAAAAATGATGCCATTGCATTTAGAAGGCTGAGGGGATGTGAAACCATATAAAATTTCATGTGATTTGGTGAAGAAATGACAATTCCAAGCTTCCTAGAGCTCTAATGGCGATAAGAAATGAAAACGCACAAAGAATCGTTGTTGATTTAAAAATCAACTTTTAATGTTAGCCCTCCATGTGTCAAAGATATTCCCATTTTTTCCCTTTGGACAAGGTGGACACGTGTCCAAAAACCATTGGCATGGGCCCTCCCATTTAAAATTTTCATGTGTAAACCTTTTATGGCTTTGGAAAATTTTTAAAATTTTCCCCGCTTGCCCCCTAGACCTGCCACATGTCCCTAGGTGGGCCCCACAAAAACCGTGGCCCAATTTTGATGAATTTTGGCACTATTTTCAAAAAAGCAATTTTTTCTCACAATTCCCCATGGGCATGAACACCGCTCACTCTATTGCCATGTGGTTGTATCTCATTCAATGCGAAGCTGACCCTCCAATTTTTCACTCAAACCTCCGCGAGCACTAAAACCTTTGCGGGCGTGCGCTCTCCCTTTTTCCTTTTTTTAAATGCCACGTGTCACCCCTTGATCGGATGTGTGGTAACACCTCCAAATTTTCCATAGGTCAATTTTACACTTCGAGATTTTTCACCAAAATTTTGCAAACTTTTCCACTTTGTCTCCACTCTCCAAATCTCCACCAAATTTTGGACACGTGTCCTCCTCTAATTGGAAAAAAATTAGAGGAGGACACGTGTCCTTTAATTAGAGGAGGCCTTTAGGAAAAAAATTCCTTTATAACTTTAAGCCCAAAAACAAAAAAATTCAAATTCCCCGCCACTCCATTTGACCTTCTTGGACACGTGTCCACTTTTCACTGCAGGCGGGCCTATTTTTCATTTTTTACCTTGCAAACATAAAGGCAAAAATTCATAAAATTTTCCTTTGGCCCCTTCTTCCATCTTGCCTTCTGGACACGTATCCTCCAATTGGTCATCGGCTCTCGGGAAAATTTTAACTTTAATATTTTGAAGTTAAAAAGTTCAAAATTTTCACAAACTTCGCCCCTCCATGCTGACTTTCCTAGACACGTGTCCACTTTTTATTGGAGGTGGGCCTTTGGGTTGAAATTTTGTCTTAGCATCTAAGGGAAAAAAATAATAAAATTTTCCAAGTCCTTCCTCCACCCGTATGCCCTCCGAGCCACGTGTCACCTTCCTATTTGTTGTGGGCCATCGACAAAAATTTGATTTCGTGGCCGAGAACCAATATTTTCCTCGTGCCAAAAATCAAAAAGTGAAAAGTTAAAACATTTTCCCAACCGCCCTCAGCCAATAGGAGCCTACCACATCACCAAAGTTGCGATGACTAATTTGATGGGAAAATGACACTCGTATGCATGTCAAAACGTAAAAATACATGGGATGCCCTAGAAATCAATTTTTTCCACAAGGAGGACAAATTTCTTGGTTTTAAACCAACTGAATCATGTTTTGACATTAGTTTTGACCAGGGGATTGGGATTTCACTTGCACATAAATGGAATTTGATCAAGCCCGAGTTTCTTGCACGATTTGGCAATGGAAAAAATGACATAGCCCATGGAAAAGAAGAAATTAGGGCACAGAAAGGGGGGAACTTGGAAGTTTGTTCAAATTAGGGAAAAATAATAACAACCTAGGCACTTTCAAAGGATTCCACTGGGATAAACGAGTTGTAGATCATCAAATCGAAAAAATGAAACGTTTGTGAGCAAATTTGGACAGAAGAAATTAGGGCACATTATGAAAACTCAATAATGGGGCCAACATTGGCTCCTTTCGAGGATGGGCACTCCCGGCGAGTGCCGAAATCTATTAGGAAAGGAGTCAAAAATTGAGCAACCCTAAAAACTAGAAATTTCACCAAAAATAGGCTGAGAAAACCATACCAAAACTAGTTGCTAAGGATAAAAGGGAAAACCACAAGCCAACAATAGCAAAAAAGAAAGAAAAACAAGAGGCTATAAAAAATGTACAACTTGTGCATACCTCACATGGGGATTTAATCTAAGAAATGTTTTAAATCTCTGCCATTAATAGGCAGCTCTAACAAATCCCCATCCAAATCCTTGAGAAAAAAGGCATTTTCTCTAAGCCTAACATCAATGGCATAAGGGCCCATCCATAGAGCATCAAACTTTTCATGATTTCCCTTGTCTTCATTCCTACTATCCCATAGCAAAACTAGATCTCTAACACTTAAGGCTCTAGGGGTGACCTTCTTATCAAACAACCTCTTCAATTTCTCTCTAAATCTGATATGCCTTTGATGAGAGGCTCTCCTTTCTTCATCCAACTCAATGATTTGATTGATCCTTGATTCATATGGGCCATGTTCTTGATCTTCCAACTGTTGGGCAAACTAAAAAGTGGATAATTATAGGTGTAAGGGCAGCAAAGCCTGAGTTCCATACACCAATTCAAACGGGCTCTTACCAGTTTCTCTTTTAGGAGTTATTCTATCATCCCAAACTACAAATTTCAATTGCTCTCCCCACTTCTTCTTGTTGATTTCCAAGGTCCTTCTGATGATCTTGAGCAATTTCTTGTTACTTGACTTAGCTTGTCTGTTGCCTTGTGGATTGTAGTTTGAAGAATAAGTTAGATTTATCCCATATTCATTGCACATTTCCATCAAAGGCTTGGCTCTAAAACACATGGCATTATCAGATACAATCTTAACTAGAACTCCAAATCTACATATGATATGATTCAATAAGAAATCCATTACCACTTGGTGTGTTTCCTTTCTAGATGGAATTTCCTCAACCCATTTTGTAAAATAATCAGTTGCTACAAGGATCCATTTATGACCGGCACTGGAAGGATCTGAAATCTCACCAATGAAATCCATTCCCCATTATTTGAAATGAAATTCAATTGATACAAGATGCAAAGGAAGGGAGCCTGAAGCTTTCAGTCTTCCAGAGAAACGTTGACAGCCTATCACACTTCCTAACCAAATTTGGTTATATCTTTAAAAAGAGTAGGCCACCAATAAACAGCTCTTAAAATCTTATGTGTTGTCACTCTCCCAACAAAATTTCCTCCACAAAATCCCCCATGGAAATTAGCAATCAAATTGGGAGCTTCATCTTTAGTTATACATTTCAAGAGGACACCTTCAGGGTTCTTCCAAGCTAGCCCAAGGTCTGTTATGATATATTTTTGAGAATCCAACTTGAGGGCTCTTTTCTGATTTTTATTCAAGTGACTAGGATAGCATAGGTGTTTGAGGTAGAAAATCACATCTTTGTACCATTTAGAATCTACCAACTTGTCAAGAAGATCTGCCCTTTCTTCCTCTAGTTGATTCACTTCTACATTTTGCAAATTGCTCTCAGCCATGAGCTTAACAAGACCCAAACCTCTTACTAGCTTTGTTGTTTGGATATCCATATCATATTCTTGTAATTTTTTGACCCATCTATTTTTCTTTCTTGATATCTCCATGTCGATAAGATGTCTTTAACCATGGTGTGGGGAACATAAGCAAAAACCTTTAAACTAAAAATGTAGGGCCACGAAAATCTTTGTTGGTTTTACCAAAGGCAAATGCCTATTTTTACATGATTATATACTTCAACTCAGCTACTTGTAAAGCCTTGCTAAAGAAGGAAATATGCCTCTCAGCTCCATTCCCATCCTTTTGCAACAATACTGAAGCAATAGTAAGTTCAGAGGCAAAAGAAAAGATTTGGAAAGGCCTCCTATAGTTTGGAGCTGCCAAAATAGGTGCATGCTTAAGTGCCTCCTTTATTCCTTCAAAAGCTTGAATGGTAGCCTCTTCCCACTTGATAATTTGATCCTTTCTTAGGATTCCTATGATTGGAAGAGTTAGCTCATAAAAATTGGAAACAAACCTTCTAATGAAATTGATTTGGCCAAAGAAAGATTGGATACCTTTCTTGGTTCTTGGAATGGGCACTTTTCTGATTGCTTCCACTCTCTTAGGGTCTATCATAACACCTTATTTGGACATAATATGCCCCAACATCTTGGCCTTTTGCATGCCAAAATGACACTTATTTGGATTAAGTGAAATTCCATACTCTCTACATCTGATTAGCATCTTCTCTAGGTGTTGCAAATGGTTTACTCGCTGCCTAGAAAAAACAAGAACATCATCTTGGTAAACTGTAATAAAGCTATTGATATAACCAACAAAGGCAACATCCATTGCCCTTTGAAAAGTAGCACCAACATTCATCAATCCAAAAGGCATCCTTACAAAAACATAAGTCCCCCAAGGAGTAGTGAAGGTTGTCTTAAGTCTTTCTAATTCTTTGACAACTACTTGATTGTATCCAAAGAAACCATCCAAAGTAGAAAGCATCTCTGACCCTATTACAAGCTGCAACATATTCTCCATGTTTGGCAAGGGGTATTTGTCCTTCATAGATGCTTTGTTTAGATTCCTAAAATCCACACAAAGTCTGATATCACCATTCTTCTTTCTAACTGGGACAAGGTTTACCACCCAAGATGAGTATCTAGTAGGCTGAATGATGCCACCATCTCTCAATTTCTTCAACTCTTCTTGCATTTTCATGGAAAGAAGTGGGTTAATAGGCATTTTTTTGGTCTAAATGGCTTGGTTTCTTATTCGAGAGGAATCTCATTCTAAAATAAATCTTCTCTATATGCCTTCAGCTCTGAATAAGACTAGGCAAGGCAATCTTGATACTTCTTTAAAAGTTGGGCATATGACTATTTTTCCTCTTTGCTGAGATGGCTGCCCAACCAAATCTTCCTTGGCTTATCCTTGGTTCCCAAGTTGTGCTCTTCCACATCCCTTGAAGCAAACATGTTTCTATTAATGATACAATCAGCATTGCTAAAATTGGATTCAAGTGCAACAAGACCTTTGGGAATGGTGTTTGTCTTCAATTGTATAATATCCTTGTCAAACAAAGTTTCTCTACCTTCATTCATGCATACCATTGGTTCCCAATCAATATTCTAACCAGAAAACTCACCTTGGCATTGTAAGAATCTCAATACTTGGGCATCATTATCAAAAATCTGCCAATGTTTCACATTATCTAGGACAACTGGCCTTGTTAGCACTTCAATGTTATATTCACAAAAAGGTGAAATGGTGCAATTGTCAAATCTAGAACCAAGGACAGCCAACTTATCAGCAGCAGCATTAAGACTTCTATCATGATAAACAATGTTAAAGGAATCAAACATTTCAATCAAGTCCTAAACAACATGCTTATATTGTTTCATACGCTGATTTTTTGTGGCATATAACTTCCTTACTTGCTTGAAAACCAGCTCTAAATATCCTTTAGCAACAATATCCTTCACTCCATACTTCCATGCAATCCTTAATCCCAACAATAATGCCTCATACTCAGCAATGTTGTTAGTGCATTCAAAATTGAGCTTGAAGGAGAAAGGAAACTCTTCCAAACTAGGAGAAACCAGCACTATACCAGCACCATTGCCAAATTTGGAGCAAGCTCCATCAAATAGTAATGTCCATGGAGAACCTACCATACCAAGGCACTCTGATTTGTCCATCTTATTCTCTTTTCCATCAGCAAAACCAATGAAGTTGTCAACATCTACATCAGCAAACAACACTTCATAAGAAGCATTGTTGGGATCTTCAATCAAGTGTAACATCTTATTTTCACCATAGAGTTTGACAAGGCTGCCCTCAATGGGAATGGTGGAAAAATACATGTCCATTTGAACACTACCACCAACACTTACAACCCATTTTCTTGACAAAAGCATACCCCATTTTAAGTAAGGTGATCAACAATTACAACATCAAGTTTTAAATTCTTACCCGGATAGGCTACAAGTTACACTACTAAACCCTTCACACAACCAAAAACTAGCATTTCCATTGAATCCATGGTTGTACACTTCCCATATGCTACTATCACTTTGATATCCAACTCATTCATGACTTCTAGAGGCATGACATTACATGATGCACGATGCAGAATTAAACATGCAATTGTGAAGTAACCTATTTTTATGAGAAAAGTTGTGAAAAATGGATCAACATTCAATTGGGAATCAACCAAGGATGTCCCCAAATATACTTCAAGTGCCTCTCCAAAATCTTCCATTGGTGGTGGTGTTTTAAGGATAGAAATTCTTTGAAGAGGAGTCTCAACAACATTTACATTTCTACCTGGGGTAATCTTTTCTTCTTTCAATCCCAAGTACTAAAATGCTCTCTTCTTATGCTCAGGAATTCTAATAAATTCAATAATTGGAACACTCACTTTAATTTGGCTCAAAACTTGGGCTATATCATATGGAACATTCTTTGGTAAAACAACATTGGAAGGGAAACAAGAAGGTTCATCAGATGGAGAAGTATTCTTGGTAGCCTGGGCATGAAGAGGACTGATATTTTTGCATGGGATAGTAGGGTTCTTGGCAATTGTTTCTTTTCTAGGATTGTCTTTGGGAATTCTTGTGAACAAGGGTGTCTTTGGCTTGGTTTGAGGACCATCTCCTCTAATAACTTTACTTCTAGTATTGTACTCTTTCTCTTGACCAACCACAACATTCATTAACAATTGTCTATCTTCCTCCAAAGGAATACCACCATCATACTTCTTGATCCTTAAAGCCCTTAGATATTCAAAGTCATTATTAGTAATTTCAAAGGCCTAAACTACATCTACATCAGGAGCTTGAGGAAGAGAAAGAAATGGTACCCTCTTTATGCAATCCCAAAGGGTTGCAACAATCCTGCACTTATCACATCTCGTTGATGTTGCTGCTTGTTGTGAGCCTAAAGAGCTGCACAACATACAAATGTCATCATCCATTTCATTCTCATTATCTTCCATAACTTTTTGGTCCATTTCACATGGAGGATGAGGAAGAAAACATCTATCACACCAATCCATATCAGTAATTTCTTAAACAACAACAACCCTTGCAGTTAGAGGGTTAGGCACCACTCTATTTTCACATGCTTGGGGTTGTCTATTTGTAGATCCAATAGGCCCTTTACCTCTATCATCTTGTCTTTGATCACCCCTAGGATGATTGCCAAATCTATCATGGTTTTGAGTTCTTTGTTTTCCTTGTGAACCTTGCCCAATTCCTTTCTCAGCCCGGGCTAATTTGTAAGAAATTTATTTGATAGCCCTTGCCAAAGTCTTGACAACATCTTCTAAATCAGTACCCTTGCTAGCTTGAGGCTTCTCGGGGTTTATCAGCTTCACACCCTCCTCTTAAGTGGTTTACCAATAGATTTAATATTATTTTCAATTTGAATTGACATGGTGAAAGCTTGTCTCAAGTTTGTAGGATTTTTGTCTCTCAAGTAATAGGTTTCCTTTTTTCAAATGCATCCGCATATTTGATCAAGTAAGATTCATCACAAGGCCTCAAACTGATAGGCAGCCTTATCAATGTTTTACTGAATCTTGTATTGAATTCATGGACTATATCATTTGGGTTCTTCTTGATATTTTCAAATTCAGACAAAAGAAATATAGGATCAGTCTTATCACCATACTACAATCTAAATGCATTTTCATCTTAGTCCATGAATAAATAGAGTTATCAGGTAAAGCCTTATACCAATCCTTAGCATCTTCGTCAAGTGTATGGATAAACAACTTGATATACACATCTTCAAATTCTATCTTAAAATCTTCCATCATATTATCAAACAGTTTGATATGCTGATTTCAGTAATGGCATTGTTACCTTGGAATTTTGGTAACCTATTTCTCACATCTTGTGGTACAACATTTGGATAACCATCCATTCCTCCAAAATTTATAGGACCAAAGGTGTTAATAACAAATGGAGGTCTAGGATAAGCCATATTGTTTGGTGGGGGTGATCTTAGAGGTGAAACAATCTGGTGAGGAGTAGTAATGGGTCTAATTGGAATAGATGAGTGATCTTTAAAATGACAACCCCCCAAAGGATCTTTCTCTTGATAAACTTTAGGAAACTTAGAAACCACTAGATCAGATTTAGGAGAAAGTTTTTTAAATACACAAGGAGGTCCCTCACCTAATGGATAATGCATATCAGCAAGAAAATTGCCTGAATCAGATCTACTTGACAAAGAATTATAATCTTCAATAATGGATTGTTCTCCTTCAAATTCAACTATGGGGCTTCATTTTCTTACAACCAATTTCCAAACTCTTCTTCCTTCTAGTTTTGAGCTTCTTGATTTGGTGAGAAACTTCTTAGAAGAGTCCTTGATGAAGAGAGATCTCCTTCCCTCTAGCTTGACAGATTTAAACAACAAGTTTCAAATGACAGAGATGCATAAGACAACTAGTATTTCAATATCTCAACAACATGGAGTTGCCAATAAGGATTTCCACCTTAGTTGTGCAAGAAAGTACTAAAATATTCTATCAAATGTATGCTATGACTGAAAAATTTGCAAGGATTTACAAATTATATCTTCTTCTTCTTAATTCAACCAAAAACAATGCATCCAAATCATATAAACTGCTAGTAAATGAGAAGAGTAGGCTGAGCTTGAAATCCTTTTTACCCAAAACATGCAGATCTGAAGTATGAAATGATATCTCAAGAATGTAACAGCTCAAATACTTGATCACAAAAATGCTCAAACCTTTCAAACACTTCAAAACCACCAAGAAATTCCAAGAAGTCCCCAGAAACAGTGCCACTCGGTGTTGGTATCCAGATTTAATCTCCTTCATAACTTGAACAACATCATGAACTTGCACAAGACACTCAAGGATAGATAGATGGTTTGTATGTCATTTTTAGTTGGGGAGCACACCTATCTACTTGTTTGCATTCAAGATTTGAGGGAGTGGATAGCACCTTCAAAAGGGTTTTGATCTAACCCTCACTGTTTTAGGTTGTGCCTATCAACCAAGGCAAGAGAACCTATATTGTAGCCCTTATATGGTAAAGGAGATGGAGATATCCTTGTGTTTTGCATATGGTATGGAAGAGGCCTTGTGAAAACATGATAAAGCATCCATTATCCAAACTCAAAGGAGTTGTCACTACTAAATGATGGAAATGCTTTCAAAATAAGGCTAAGGCTATTAAAGACATGATAAAACCCTGATATGCTTTGTGCATTTTTGTGAAAGGATGGATTTCTTTTGTGGAAAAATAATGCAAATGCAGGGGTAGTACAGGTAGGATGAGTTAGTTTGAATAAAATTTTGTGGGGAGATGTTTTAGACAAGACTACCTTGGGAATTACCAACTTCTTTGAGAACCTTTACAAGGAATTTGTAACACCTACTGAGAACAAGAATACCTCTATAGGTTTTAAATGCTCTTTCAACTAGGATATGTGCATAAATGGAGGCCTAGATCTACACTCTTCCACACAACCTTTGATAACTCTGCTACAAAAGCTTGAAGCAAAATACCAACAAAGTATCCAAGAATCCTTGTTTAATCATTACCTAAGGTGCACCCAAATGTTTACAAACAATATCATTATTCAAGGACAGTGAAATGATTTGAAATTTATTTATCTTCTATCATATGAAAGATCTTCGAATATAAGATTGCAAATGCCATTAAATGATCAACAAGAAATGAGGCCTGTATGATCAAAGAGATCCTAAACACAAATTGAAAACATTCGAGACATAAGTATATGCAAATTTTATGAAGAGATAACACCACATAATCTAAAATATGATCAAATACATCAGAAATGGATTCTATAAGAACAATCTCAGAGCTTTTTGATGGCTTTAAAGCTGAAAAAAACTCAACATGATGAAATCGATGCAAAATTTAATTAAAATTGGCTCTCTAGCGGTTCTCTCCAGAGAAATGGATCTCTTCCACCTTTTACTTGAAAATTCTTAGTCTTTTTCTCTCTCCTCTCTCCTCCCTCCCTTTACAAATGATTGAAAAATACATTTTATACCTCATGCTAGCTTTGCATCCCAAGCAAAGGATATGCTTAGGGATCAAATTTGTTACAAGAAACCTTATCCATTTCATAAAAATGATATTAAATTGAAAAACAACTTGTAAAATGCTAGGGATGCAAAAATATTTTAAAATATTACTTGAATTTAGATCCTTATCCATCCCAGGGTCACGTTTTTGGCATTCAGACATGCCAACATGCTTTTGTAATCATTTTCCACCTTTTACTTCATCATTTTTCACCTCTGCAACTTTAATTTTCACCTTTCACATTTTTTACGTGAGTCGAATAAAAATTTCATCAAAAACACCATAGGGCATCAAATTAGCTCATAAGAATGATTCCATTGCATTTAAAAGGCCGAGGGGATGTGAAACCATATAAAATTTCATGTGATTTGGTGAAGAAATGACAATTCCAAGCTTCCTGGAGCTCCAATGGTGGCAAGAAATGAAAACGCACAACAACTGTTGATTTAAAAATCAACTTTTAATGTTATCCCTCCACGTGTCAAATATATTCCCCTTTTCCCTTTGTACAAGGTGGACATGTGTCCAAACACCATTGGCACGGGCCCTCCCCTTTAAAATTTGCATTTGTAACCCTTTTAAGCCTTTGGAAAATTTTAAAAATTTTCCCCGCTTGCCCCTAGACCCTCAACGTGTCCCTAGGTGGGCCCTAAAAAAACTTTGGGCCAATTTTGATGAATTTTAACACTATTTTGACAAAAGGAAAATTTTCTCGTAATTCCCGAGGACCGAACACCCACTCACTCTCTTACCACGTGGTAGTTGCTCATTCAATACGGAGCCGACCCTCCAATTTTCCCTCAAACCTCATGCAAGCACTAAAACCTTTGTGGGCTCGTGCTCTCCCTTTTACCCTTTTGTAAATGCCATGTGTCACCCCTTGATTGGCTATGGGGGCAACTCTAAATTTTTAACTCCGAGATTTTTCACCAAAATTTTGTAAACTTTTCCACTTTCTCTCCGCACTCCAAACCTCCACCAAATTTTGGACACGTGTCCTCCTCTAATTGGACATGGGCCTTTGGAAATTTTTTTATCTTTGTAACTTTAAGCCCAAAAACAAAAAAATTTCAAAGTCCCCACCGCTCCATTCGACCTTCTTGGACACGTGTCCACTTTTCATTGGAGGCCGGCCCATTTTTCATTTTTTACCCTGCAAACATAAAGGTAGAAATTCATAAAAAAATTCCTTTGGCCCCTTCTTCCATCTCATCTTCCGGACACGTGTCCTCCTCCAATTGGTTTAAGCTCTCGGGGAAAATTTTAACTTTCATATTTTGAAGTTAAAAACTTCAAAATTTTCACAAACTCCACCCCTCCATGCTTTGACTTTCCTAGACACATGTCCACTTTTATTGGAGGCGGGCCTTTGGGTTGAAATTTTACCTTAGAATTCGAGGCAAAAAGAAATAAAATTTTCCAAGTCCTTCCTTCACCCGCATGCCCTCGAGCCACATGTCACCTTCTTATTCGTTGCGGGCCTTCGAGAAAAAAATTGATTTCGAGGTGAGGACCAAAATTTTCCTCATACCAAAAATCAAAAAGTGACAAGCTAAAAAATTTCCTTGACCTCCCTCGGCTAATAGGATCCTACCACGTCACCAAAGGTTTATGATGACTAATTTGATGGGAAAATGCCACCCATATGCCCATTAAAACGTAAGAAATACATGGGATTCCCTAGAAATCAGATTTTTTCACAAGGAGGATAGATTTCTTTGTTTTAAACCAACTGAATCATGTTTTGACATTAGTTTCAACTAGGGGATTGAGATTTCACTTGCACATAAATGGAATTTGATCAAGCCGAGTTTCTTGCATGATTTGGCAATGGAAAAAATGACACAACCCGTGGAAAAGAAGAAATTATGGCACGTAAAGGGGGAACTCAGAAGTTTGTTCAAATTAAGGTAAAATAATAACAACCTAGGCATTTTCAAAGGATACCACTAGGATAAATGAGTTGCAGATCATCAAATCAAAAAAATGAAACGTTTGTGAGCAAATTTAGATAGAAGAAATTAGGACACGTTATGAAAACTCAATAATGGGGCCAACAGGTTTTCCATGAAGCCCATCACCTTTCGGGGAGAAATTGAAGGGATTTGATTGGTAGTTGATGAAAGAGGGTTTAAAACCCACAAGTGAGGATCATGAGGGATGACGTGCACATCAACAGATGTGCGAATGATAGCGTGAAGAGATCTCGAGAGGAGCGAGCATCAACCGAATGTGCATGCAAAGATTTGAAACATGGGAAAAACCTGGTTAAGCCATAAAAATCTCCTCTATCTCATAGATCAAATGGGGTGTACATATAGGAGGTGCTGAGTAACCCCCAGTGTTGTAATCATGACAACTCGAGTAGAGAGGGGAGTTACATTCCTAGAATAGAAGTGTAACTCCCAATGATGCATATGATGCACTGACACGTAAGAGAATCTCATAATGACCCCTAAATGACACATGGACCTACGATCTCACCTAAGTGAGATGACTCACCTAATGATGTGGAAAATAATACACACCAACACCCCCCCTTCATCGTAACTTAGGATGAGGCGGTAAGTCAAAAATGAGAAATGGGTCCCAGCACAAAGCCTGATGAGGTACCCATGTACAAGAAGAAGTCCCAAGCAGTGAAGGAAAACCCAGTGGGAAAAAAATCCACCACAAGAGAACAAAACACACTCTCTAATCTAAGAAAGATGCCAAATATGGGTCCCGGCCATAGACGAGCGTAAAAGGGTACCCATGTACAAAGAGGCAATCTCTCGAAAGAAGAAGAAGAGAGAAGAAGAGGGAGATGAGAGGGATGCAAAAGATGCCATGGACGGATCTGAACTCTACAGCTCTAGGAAGTCTCCCAGAAGAATTTCAATGATGAGATCCTCTGCCTCTAGACTAAAGAAGATCCACCCACAACGAACTATGTGCCTACCCTTAGGAAGGACAGAAATGATGTGCTGGAAGTCCACCCACTCCACAAAGGAAACTGAAGGTAACAACATGAAGAACTCTGAGTCTGGTGCACGAAGTGTGACATAGGTCTAGCGAGTGAGTGCTAAGGAACCAAAGGTAATGCCATGTGTGTAGAACTATCAAAGTGAAAAGAGGAACACCCATAGAAAGGATGTCCAAGTGATGTGAAGGGAACAAAACATCCTCCACAATAGAAAAGGGATCCACAGCTGAGGGTGGATCAATGAAGGTCTCTAGAAATGTGGAAGTGACATGATTCCCGGAAGGGGCACTCCCAACAACAAAGATGATGAACTCCTCTAAAACACCTATAGATGGATGAGGGACCTGTAGAGCATCACAAGTGGACTCTATGAAAAAGACAACTAAGGTTAGCAGATACTCATCCCAATGAGGGGGATTAATAAATAGAAGAGTGATGTCAGATAGGTATGAGTCATCCAATGAAGGTAGAGGAGTGGAAGGGGCCTCACACACTGGAAGTGGAAAGGAGGCTAGTGTAATGACTGTATGAGGTTGAGTAGGAGACTGCTTGATATCTGATGAGATGTGGGATGTGTCAACACTCTCTAGAAAAGTGAGAGAAAGAGGAGAAGAGTCTTGTGTAGTAATCTCAACATCAAAGTTGGGTGCACAATCTTCATCATTAGAAGTAGAACCAAACAAGTCTATGTCAACGGAATTGCCATCTCATGAAGAAATAGAGGAGACAACTGAATCAATAGTAGTAACAATGGTAGCAGTATGTGAAGGGTCTCCATAGAGGGACTGAAGAATGCTCTAGACATGGTGAGGTGGATCTAAGTGTCTGCCATGTGAAACCAAAGAGAACGAGAGACATGCATCATCATGTGACCAAAAACATGGTCACAAGTGTCAAGGAAGTCCTCTAAATGACGATGATCAGTGGGTATAGGAACTGGCCCAAGTAAGAAGGGTGAAAGACCCTTGTGAGTGAAGTAACATTCCATGGAAGCATGCAAAACTGAATAGTTCCCTCTCTCGGTGAGAGGCTGGTAGAGGTCAAAGCAATCCTATGACACTTAAGTCTCGGAAAGAGAACTCTCCATGATGCAAAAAAAGCAAGATGTCGAATCGGCTAATAATGCGTCTACGTGTGAAAGCCAAAGATTAGATTCAACCCCCTAGAATGTGGCACTTTATAAAGTAGTGAATTTACAATCACCCCCTAGAATGCAACTTTGACTAAGGAAGTGCTCAAAAGCGAGCTTCGAGTCAAAATTTAATGCATTATTACGATTCTTACAACTAATGGAAAATGCAATAAACACTACAAATGCATGAAAAAATGCCCGAAATGGGTGCAAAGGGTATCGTGTGGGTACCCATTAGAAATGACATCAAATTTTAGGCATAGTTTGTTGTGCTTGCAAGGGGAATTAGCCTCCTCGACAACCCCAAACCTCACCCTCCTTCTTTGGACGCTCGTAGGAAAGTAAGTAATACAAGTAAAAATGAGAGCCTAAAATTATTTACAATGCCATGATAAATGTTTTTCCTCAAAACATTAAAAAAGGGGAATTTTTTTGACCTACAATTTTTTTTAAAAGGAAGTGGGCCCCATGTGTTCAAGCCATGTGGCTGACCAGTTGTGCTAGTGTTCCAAGGCAAGATCCACGTTGGAAGTCAGAGCTGTTATGTGCATGAGCAGAGTTAAGGTGAGTTGGAGCGGTTGGGAGGTGTTGCAGGTCTACACAAGGCCATGTGGTGGAAGGGTTGGAGAGTGTTGCATGTTTGTACAAGTTGGAGGAGCTGTTTGAAGACCCCAAACCGCCAAAAAATGCCAAAAACAGTGAGCATAGTCAAAAAATGTTTTTGCAATGCTGGAGGAAATGTGTGGCTGGCCAAGCATGTAACCGTGTGAGTTGGAGTGACCAAAACAGCAAGCCAAAAACGTTTTCCAATGTAAAAATGTAGGTTGAAGTGACCAAAACAACAACGGCTGAGCAAAAGTCAAAAAAACATTTTCCAATGCAAAGGAGGGCACGTGGGAGCTGTTGGAGCCTGGGAGCACTGAGCCAAGTTGTAGTTTGATCCCACAATGAACTAGCACTCAAAAAAGGGCCGAAGCATCTAGTTTGATCAAGACCACGGAGGGCAGCAAACAACTCAAACCAGGAGAGTGCACAAAGATGTAGGGTCGAGTTCAGAAGTGTGATCAAGCAATGCACTGAACAGAGAGGCAGAAAAACATCCACAAAGTGCAAGGAGATTGGTAACCAGCAATTAGGATTGATTAGACCATGAAGGAGCACCTTGAACCTACAATTTTCTCTCAACATAGAAAACACCAGCATAAAACCAAACACAAGAACCTCCCTTTTCTTAATCTTTTTTTTTTTAAAATAATACCCCAAAACATGCATGCAACCCTAGAGATTCAAGTGGTCGAAGACACTAAACCTAAAAATAGAAACCATGAACAACGACCTCAAACACGATCAAACCCGTGCAAGAGGTATGGCACCCAAATCAATGCAAGAAGAGCACAGTCGGAATTTCCATTATGACACATGCAATGAGAACCTGAATATCACACCAGAAGCTAGAAAACATGCACAAAAATGCCAAGGAGTGCATAGATCTACAAGATATGCTTTGATACCATGAAATAGGGTTTAAAACCTGCAAGTAAGGATAACGAGGATGTTGTGCATATCACAGATGTGTGAATGACAACGTGAAGAGATCTCGGGAGGAGAGAGCATTAACTAAATGTGCATGCAAAGTGAAACACGAGAAAAACCTGGTTAAGACATAAAACTCTCCTCTATCTCATAGATCAAATGGGGTGTACATAGAGGAGGTGTTGAGTAACCCGATCTTCTACAATCATGAAAACTTGAGTAGAGAGGGGAGTTACAATCCAAGAATAGAAGTGCAAATCCCAAGGATGCATATGACACACAATCGATGCACCGACGCGTAAGAGAATCTCATAATGACCCCTAAATGACACATGGTCCTACGATCTCACCTAATTGATATGACTCACCTAATGATGTGGAAAATAATACACACCAATAGTTGAACTAATAAATCATTTTCCTGTGTTTCTTTCTTTCTCTTCTTTTGATTAGCCATTAAAAAATAGATTTGGCTCATTTGTAAAAGGTTGGATGTTCTTACTTCTGCAAGCTCTTCTTTTCCCCTTAGCAAGTGGATTTGAAGGATTTTAGACCTCCCATGCAGATTGTAACATGCTTTTTTCCTCTTTGCTATTGTAATGTATTGTATCAAAACGAGCATGATAATGTATGTTTTGTGATCAATTTTCAATCCTCTCATGCAGTTATTATTGTTTTCGACCGTTCATTACATTTTAGTAATTTTTACATGTTTTTTTCTGCAATCTTCATGATTTGTGTCTATATTTTCAAAGCAAGGAGTTGAGCACTCCTTTGGTGTATCACCTCTTTTTTTTTTCTTAGTTTTTTTCCATTTCCATGTTTTCTCTCAACCATATCTCCTTTATAGTTTTAGAGTAGGAATGTTGAACCGAGAACCTCTACCAAATTGTATGCATACACCTAAACAAAGGAGTAAGAACCAAATTCAATCTGGAGAGTTTTCTCACCTTGCATGGTCCCACACCTTGGAGAAAAATTAATTTTGTGCATTCACACCAGATGAGATTGCCTTAGAAAAGTAGATCCATAACTTATTTGGGGGGTCTTGTGAATTTGCACTAACAAGCATTTTTGGGGTCCTCAATGAGATATAACATTTTATTTTCACTAGGTAAATTCACAAAGTTTCCTTGAATTGGTATGGTGTCATAAGACATGTCCATTTTCATGCTTCCACCCACACTAGTTTCCCACTTTACGGATAATAACATTCCCCACTTAGCGAGGACAATCCACAATTACTACATTCTAGATTAATTCCTTGCCTAGATACACTTTGAATTGCACTACTAAGCCTTTTACACATCCAACTAATAGCACCTTTCTTGAATCCATGGAAGCATATTTCCCATAAGCTATTGTTACTTTGAGATCTAACTCATTCATGACCTCAAGAGGCATTACATTACATGAGGCTCCTAAATCAAATATATAGTTATGTAATGTGACTTATCCTTAATAATCGAGTAGTGAAAAATGGATCCACCTTCAGCTAATAATTAACAAGAGAAGTTCCCAAATAAAACTATGGTAGTTCACCCAACTCCTCCAATTCTTGTGGTTTTTCTAATTTCAGTAATGGCAAGAGGCATTAATGTGAAATCATAGCACCCCAAATGAGCTCTAAAAATTTTCTTTTCTAAGCGAGACTCATTTGGTGTGATTTTCATAACATTGGACCATCTCTCAAGTTGTGGGACTTGTTGACTTGAGATGGCCCTCCAAAGAAACTCGGCTTCTTCTTCCGATCCTAATGCTAAACTACTCCTAATGCGAAATGATGTCTAACTATACCAATCCTAACAATTCCAAGGAGGCAAGGAGAATGAAATTTCATAAAGAGGAAATCCTACACTAACGAGGTGATATCACCAAGAAAAGGGGAGTGTTGGTCAAAATCTCAACTACGAAGTGGAGAGAGGTGAGCAAAGGAGAGGGTATACAAGATGCACCATATACTAGAGATAAATTTCACATCAGAACACCACTTCAAAACCCATTAAACATAGCTCCCAACACTGTTAAAGACATCAGAATATGCACAACATACCCTACAACTATGAGAGGCAAGGAGAGACAATAAAATAAGTAAAGGATGAATATATGCATCATAGAACAAAATTTATTGATCCAAAAGTTCGAGATAGTACATCGTTAGTAGGCAAGAGACAAGAGAATGCCATTACAGAGCCATAAAAGGAGGTTTAGACTCCATTTTTGACCCTAGGGAAGAAAAGAGAGAGGGGGGTAGGGAAGAAGAATGAACAACAACCCTTTACAATGAATCGACCCTATATTTATAGATTCAACCCGAAAGAAGAAAGAGAGAGAGAAATGGGGAAAATAGGTCGAACTCAACCACTACTATTAATGCATCTGATAAAATCTTCCCCAAATCCATCTTTACTACATCGATCCTTGGTTCAAGACTTGAAAGAAGTGAAAATGGTGGAAACAAATCGAATTTGATACGGTTGTTGAGATAGATGGATCCTACATTGAAGGCTTGAAGATGTTTCCTCCATCACTAACCTCCTCAAAATTAAAGTTTTAGACCCTCGTGGCATAGGCGAGGCCGAGATATTTCGATGGTGTCATATTTTCAATATTTTGAGCCTTTAGTTGAAATATATTCCCTTCAAAAATTATCTTGGGTCCAGTATAGGAGGGAAGGCTTTGGATTGACTCGAGCTCAACGCTGACTAATAAGGGAAAATAACCCATTTTTAACTTTTACTACTTTTGGAATAACTAGGGGCAACAAGCCAAATTTCCCTCGACACTCACTTTGACCTAGGAAACATGGAGATGTGGGGCTTGTTTGAGCCTCCCTTTATGGATTCATCTTTGGAGAAGTGTTGTGTTGGTCATCAAAAAGGACTTTGTTGAGAGCAACAGTCGAGGACAAGAAGTCCCTCCTCTTTAATGGGAGAGGTTCCCTTATTTAAAGACCAAGCTTATTTACATATGTACAATGCATATTTTTAATGAGGAACTTGGATATCATGAAAGTGTTTCAAAATAGAATGGATCATCAATACAAAAGTACAGAGGAATGAAGTAATGGAAATGAGTAGAAAGGCATTCTCCAGAACTATAGATAACAAAATAATTCCTTATGTATGCCAGAATAAAATTATTTGGAATAAACCATTTGCATTTGAATCAATAAGATGCTATTGCAAAGACACAAAGTTCCATAAATAACACCCACAAGAATACAAAGCTTCTTGACATAATACAGACAAATGATTCAAAAGTATTCAGTAGATAATGATAAAAGAACAAGACCAGATAGACATAGGAGGGAAAAACTCTTGTATTGATTGCTTTTTTTTTTTCTCTTTACACTTTCAAAAATAAGCCAAGTTCTAGCCCTAAAAATGGCGAGAGAGAGACCATTATATAATTTTACAAATCAGTTACACTTGGTAACTACTTCTTTTAACTAAAATGTTTAGTTAAAGGGATGCTTAACGCAAAACCCCAACTAATTACAATAAGCCCGAATTTAGAAAAATAAGGAGAGAGAGAAGCTAGGAGGGGAAAACAAGTGCTCATGATTGGGAAGGCCCACTAACTTGAGGATCTATTGTCAAAACCTTTTCAAATCCTCTACTATGTCTCTGCCACGTGGAACAAATGTTTTGGTAGTATCCGGGTCCAAGATCCCAAACATTTCTCCATCTCCTTGTCGAACTCGGTGTGTGTATGATATTCCTTATTTGCTTCCTCAATGGCGATTGGAGAGAGAAGATTTCCTTTATCTTTTCCTTGGTAATTGAGTCCTCTTTAAACAAGTTCTCTTTGACAAAAGCTCTAAATTGAGATTTAATTTCTTACAGGGAGAAAGGCACACCTGAGGTCTCATCATGGAGGTGGCAGTGAATATCCTTGAAAGTAGATACCACCAAAGTCTTGAAAGCCTCTCCTTTCTACCAGCTATTCCTTAATTCTCCCAAAGCCTCCTCCAACACTTTGATTTTCCACTCCACACTGAATACCCATGACTTTGAAAAATTATCTTTCACATCATCAAAGACCTTACTCACCATCAAAATATTTTCATCAGTCTGCCCCATCAGGTGAAGGTCTACTATGCAGCTACTCCAAAGTTTGAGTTCTTTATCCATATTTCCAATTGTGGAGGAGAGCTTCTGTTGTAGATTATTTACCTTCTCATTGAGCTTGAAGGCTTCACCAATGAAATTCAACCCTGCAACAATCATGTCATCCACCATGGCCTCCATATCCCTCCCATAGATGGAGTACCTGTGTATGTCCTTGATGCTCTGGACTTCATCTTGACTAAGGATCATAGGTGGTGGAAGAGCAGTCAGTGGGGTAGGGTCTAAAACTTTATCTTTAGATAACAATGACTTGATGAAACTAGAAAGCACTTGAGCCTGCTCCTCCAACTACTCTATAGTCTACTGCCCTTTTTCTACCCTCCCAATGACCCTGGTGACTATTTCTTGAAGGTTGTGTATTTCACCTTCAGGAGTAGACTCTCCCATTGAGATCCTTGAAAGTTCTAGATTAGAGGCCTGCAAATCCTACTCTGGCTTATCAACTTTGGGCTTAGCTATCTCAAGGAATTGCTGACCTTGGGCATCAGTCACTATCCTTGAAGTGGTTCTCACTTTCTTGGCAGGAGAAGAAGGAGTAGTACCCAACAAGGTGACACAACATCAAAGTTGGGCCCTGAGATCCGAGAAGAAGACTTCCTCTTCCTACTATCAACAAAAGGCTGCACCCATGCAAAAGTGGAGGAAGAAGAAGAAGGGGGAGCAAGAGAACCAAGAGTGAGAGAACTCATGGCACTGAGAGTGTTTACCACTATTGCCTCCAATAGGGATGTGAGTGGAGCAGATGAGCCTTCTTGGACAAAAGAATCCACGGTGCTTGGAGGCTCGGTGCTATGAATTTCCTGCTCCTTATCCATTGTGGTTTTAGAAGCACCTGCAGGAATTGGCATTTCACTATCTTCACTCTCACTAAGAATAATGATGTTCTCTGGCCCAGAAGGTAGTTCTGAATGCTTTGGCAGAGGATCTTCTTCAATGGGCTCCTTTTTACCTCCTTTACCTTCTTGATAGACCTAAGTGGAGGAGGAAGGAGTTGAGGATTCAAGTCCTTTACTTGATGAAGTAGGAGGAGTCTGTACAGGTACCTCTGAACTGGGTGTTTGTGCCTCCTTCCTTGGTGTCAAAGTGTCTTTGGAGGAGGATTCTCCTGCATTCTTCCTCAGCTCACGAACCTTCCTGTCAATCCAGACTTTGGTTCTTACTAGGACAGGAGCTAGAATCTCAGCCAAATCATCATTTTCTCTTTTAAACTAGTCCAGATCCTCTAAAGGCGTATGCTTGATCACAATTTCATACTCATATGACAATAAATTTGTGTTTTCATCTTGAAGCCCTTCAGGAATTTGATATAGGTTAAGCTCTTGTATTAGCTGAAGGGGAAACCTGCCATAATGCCTCCTTCTGGCCTCAAAATCATCTATGCAATCAACCCAATAATCTTCAGTGTCTACCCTATGATGGTAGTTGATTCTAAGATTCAGTTCAATGAATTTATTCAATTCAAAATAGGTTCGGGCCTAAAGAAGTGGACAATGATGGGAGCAAGGGCCCTCTCTATGTTTTGGGCATCTAAAGCGGTTTTACATGTATAGTTCCCCAAAGATATGGGGAAGTGTAACCCAGTGATCTTCTTATCCCTGCAAGTTCTATGCAATTTATCTAATTGTCTACACACCTCAATCAGGCCATCTTATCATTACAAAATATGGGGAGCTTAAGAGGAGTGCTCTCATAACCTGCTAGCCTGATATAAGAGAACCTTCTGAATTGAATGAAGTAGGCTCGTACTTTGCTATCAGGCTCATGGCTTCATCTAGAAAACCTCCTTGCAGTGTCACTCTCTAGAAGCCTTACAATGTACATGGTGAAAGCATCATTCACCCTCCTGAAATTGTGATTACTAGTGTCAAGGGTGAACTAAGGGCAGTAAGCATATATGGGATCACCCTTTTGAGCATCAATGTATGTGAAGCCAAACCACTGTCTAGATGCTGCTAGGGTATACATCAGATAAGAAGTCATGTAGAACTTCTTAGTTTTTTGTACATTGGACAAGCTGCTCTGTCAAATTCATGTAGATGATCTCTACCCAATTGATGTTAGGTACCTTCACAAACTATGTTGATAAGTGGGCACATCCAGAAGTGGAACTCCATTGGTAGAGGGTAAGCCCATGACATGAGCTAACAGGATTATGAAGTCAGAGAGCTCCTCATTGAAATCATCCCTAAACAGAGCTTTTGATAGTTGGGATGCCCCTTTCTTAGGGTTCTTCAACCATGAATTCACCACTCTTGCCTTGTATTTCTCACTATCTTGGTCAAAGAGTCTTGTGCTTGATTTTGAGAGATTACTATAGAATTATCCATTTTAGGGATCTGTAGGGTAGTGGAAATGGCGATAGCGTCAAGCTTAGTGATTAAATCCCCATGCACATTTGTTAATTTTCTCATGTCGGGGTTGAAGTGAGCCCCATAGTTAAGTACAGTGTCACCACATTACACCAAGATTGGGAAACCAGCAACAAATGCTAGGCCGCTATCATTAATCATTTGTGCCATGGGAGAGGGGTTTGGGTCTGTCAACCTAGTCCAAAATCACCAAAGTCTAGGTGATGAACTTCACTATCCCTAATATCGGGAACAGAGGACTCGAGTGGAGAAACCTACTCCTGGCCTTGAAATTTAATCTTCATGTTGATAGTACTTAGGAAAACAAACTCACAACTTGAATCCGTGATGAAATTACAGGGGGAATGGGGATGCAAGCAAAGATTTCAATTGTAAGGGTATGAGCAAATGGAAATGAGAAAGTAGTGTGTAAAAATGCATAGGGGTAGTCTATTAAATATCTGTTTAGGAGAGAGAAGGTTATTAAATGCGCATTAAATTCATATTCACCAACTCAAAAAGCAAGCATCGAGAAAAGTGGGAAAAATTAGCCCGGATGGCCTTTGGTACATTTGGGACATGAGGGATGTGAAAGTACAACTCGACCGATGTAGGTGATGTGGGAAAAGAATGCACAAACACTTTTAGGACATGAGGGACCAAAGTACGCAAAGTGCATGATGCAGCTGATGTGGGTGATCGGGGAACAGAGAGCCCAAGTGAACTTGGGACAGTTGGAACAAAAAGTTCGGGCCCGCAAGTTAATAGATTTCAGAGAAAGTGGTTGATTGGTGAATAGAGAGCCCTTGTGAACTTGGGACACATGGGACAAAAATTTCGATAGACCCATAAATCACTCAAATGACTCAAAAAATGTAGAATTTTTCTAACTTCTCGACTTTTCTCTTTACCAGAACATCAGAAAAAGGTGTCAACTCAAATTTTTTCAATTTTTGACTTTCGAAAGAGGGGAAATTTTGAGAGGACAACACATTGCTAGATCACATGGCTCTCTCCACAACACTACTCCTTCATTTCCAAGCCCACCTGTAACATGTTTGTCATCCTAGAATATGAGCTCGCAGTGCGAGTCATTTCCTTCATAATTTACTTATGTGCATGAGTTGTCTTGATCAAATTTTCGGGGGAAATTTGGGATAACAATTTGGTGACTCATGGGTACATCTGCTTGCTAGATGAAGAGACAAGTGGCCTTGAAGCATCCATTGGGCATGGAGTTAAGAATGATGGCCTGACACTGATCCTTCTTATAAAATGGACTCCCCAACTCTCTACACTTTGCTGACCTCTTCCTGACTCTAAATCCACCTGCGTGTCAGCATTCTCAATTTTCATAAGAAAATCTTAAAATGGAGTTTCTGAGATTAGAAAATTGTATTGACCTAAGCTTTCACCCATCCCTAAAGTGGACTATTTGAAAACAGCTTAAGTTTCTCTAGATTTGTTCCATTTTGGAGCTAGCAACTATTATAGACCACTATGAGTCTTCTTGCCATGAATATTAAAGAGCCCGGCCTTATGCACCCTTCGAGTAAAATGAACAAAACTTATATACAAAGAACAAATCATACCAACCTCAAATGATACATGCAGAGCGTGCATAAGCACTTCCTCTACTAGAAAAAAACTCTACTCCTACTCCTACACTAACCGAGAGAGAAAGAATGCTAAACAAATCACATTACAGGTAAGGAGAAGTAGCTTCCCTTTCTCAAGAAGGGAATCCACTAAATATAACTGCCTGTATGAGTGAAAAATTGACAATAAGCTGGTCCTCCACCCAAATCATCAAGGTATCAGCATTAATGGGAAATACCTCCTCAAGAGGACTTGCATCAGACTTCTGGAGGTGTTAATGGTGAACCTTGGTACTTTTATGCTCATCCTCATGCCATGGAGTGAACATGAATGGTTTTGGCTTCTCCCTTGGCTCATATGAAGCCAAGTACCTAATAGGGCATGGTATGATCCTTTGGATATGCCCATTTCTTTGAAATTCAACTCCAAAAATGGAGTCTTCTTATGGACGTTCTTGGGTGGATGTTGTGAGAGAGATGATGACATCCTTCTACCTTTTCTCTTCTTCCTTTGAAGAACATGGAAGATCAAGATTGTCTAACCTTGGTTCCAGAGGGCCATTATGGAGTGTAGGATTTTGTACTTGAATATCCTCCTTCATGACAGTAGGTTCATATGCGTGGAAGATGGATGGAGGAAAAAATTATGTGATCTCCATGGGTTCCCCTCCATTAAGGCAATCCCCCAAGTCAAATAGGTAATCTACCTCCATGTTGTCTTGCTATGGGTTCTCAACCTCCTTCATGGTGTCCTCCTTATCTACAATTGACTCACCATGGTTCCCTTCATCTTCAAACATAAATTTTGAAAGTTCAAACTCTTCCTCAACATCAGATCTTGAAGGGGATGAAGTGGGAGGAAGAAGCGAAGGTTCTTACGTGGCTTTCTCCACACTTGGAGCCTCGAAGCTGTATGGTCCTCCACTACAGCCAGAATGTACTCCTCTTCTTTTAGATTAGGATTATCTCCTTCCTCCCCTACTTGTCTTTGTAGCTGGAGCTTCCATAAATTGTGGGTTGACCTCATCCTCCTCCATAAGCTTAACCAATAAGGGAACCTTTGACAACTCTTCATATTTTCTATCATTTCTTTTGTTGGGTTCCTCTGTTTGATGTTCTCCTTGGTTGGTTTTGGAGTATCTTCCAAACATGGACTTGGGAAGGCAAGAGGAGTGGTGGGTGGGGTCTCCACTAGTTTTTTCCTTATTTGTGGCGGAGGTGAAAACATTTCTATTGGCTCTTGTAGAGGGGAATTGGATTTGGAAGGGAAAAGGATAGAGAAAATGAGGTGGATGGAAAACTAGTGGATGGAGAAATGAAATTAACACTTGGGGCAATAAGTGAGGGGCCCGACTCTTACCTCTATCGAAATGATAAAGATTGAGGGAGAGAAAATGAAAGGCAAGGTGATGGTGATTGACTTACCCATTGACAAGGTTTTCATGTACTTTTCTCATAAGTCCCAATGTCCTCAATCCATTGTGTAAGTTGGGGAAGCATTCCAATCATGAAGTCTAACTTCTCTTGAGGGTTTTAGTGTCTTAGAAAAGGGCCTTCCCTTAGACAAGGTTCCCTACAACCAATTTTGAAAACCATCATTTGAGATGTTTCCCTGAATTGAACCATGTTACCCTCTCTTTTTTTAATCTTCTCTAGTAGACCAACATCCTCTGCATAACTTTTTCCATCATATGCATCCCCTTGTCCTTGATAAGCTTCATATTCAAAATAGTTTTGAAACTACTCATATGGGTAAGCATAATGGTCCTAGATCTAATCATAATGTTGATACGGAGGAGTTGTGAAATACATTGGAGGTGGACTGTATTGCTGTAAGTGTGAGTTCCATATAGGTAATGAAGTCATAATTGTACAACAACATGGAAAGGGAGAAAATGGAAGAGATGGAAGAGGAAAATAGATGAAAATGAGTGGAATTGGATGGAAAAGGTCTCGTAACTCGAGAGAATGGGTTTTTTGACTAGATGGATTCGCTAGATGCGCTTGAAAGTGCCTCCAAAGGCTGAAATCTTCACCAAGAGCACATCAAACTTGATGCAATGAAGTGGTAAGGTACTTCAGACTTGTCCCACTTTGGGTGTGCCAAATTTGTTAACACAAAATCACAACACCCCCAAATGAGCTCTAAAAATTTTATTTTCTAAGGAAGAATCATTTTGTGTGATTCACATAACATTGGACCATCTCTCAAGCTATAGGACTTGTGGACTTGAGATGGCCCTCGGAGAAATCCATCTTCTTCTTCCGATCATAATCCTAAACTACTCCTAATGTAGAAATGATGTCTAATTATACCTATCCTAACAATTCTAAGGAGATAGGGAGAGATAAGGTTCATAAAGAGGGAAATCCTATGCTAAGGAGCTGATAGCATAAAGAAAAGGGGAGTTCTGGTCACAATCTCAACTACCTAAAGTGGAGAAAGGTGAGTAGAGGAGAGGGTGGACAAGATGCACCATATACCAGAGATAAATTTCACATAGAACACCACTTTAAAACCCATTAAACATAGCTCCCGGGACTTGCAACAAACATCGAATATGAAAAGTATACCCTATAATGATAAGAGTCGAGGAGAGACAGTAAAATAAGCAAAGGATGGACATATGCATCACGAGAAAAAAATTTATTGCTCCAAAATTTCACATAGTACATCGTTAGTGAGAAAGAGGTAAGATAATTCCATTATAGAGCCATGAAATGAGGTTCAGAATCCATTTTCAACCCTGGGGAAGAAAAGAGAGAGGGGGCAGGAAGAAGAATGAACAACAACCCTTTACAATGAATCCTACCCCTATATTTATAGATTCAACCTGAAAGAAGAAAGAGAGAGAGAAGTGAGAAAATCAAATTGGAACTCAACCAATACTATTAATTCTTCTGATAAAATATGCCCCTAAATCTTTCTTTACTACATCAATCCTTGGTTTGGCACCTTGAAAGAAGTGGAAATGGTAGAAACAGATCGAATCCGATCTGGTTGTTGAGATAGATGGATCCTGCATTAAAGGCCAGAAGATGTTTCCTCCATTTTTCTTTACCTAACCTCCTTAAAATTAATTTTTCAGACCTCCATGGCATAGGTGAGGCTGAGATCTTTCCAATGGTGTTAGATTTGTAATATTTCGAGCCTTGAGTCAAAATTTATGCCCCTTTAAAGTTTGTATTAGGTCTATATAGGAGGGTGGGCTTTGGCTTGAGTCAGGCTTAAATGCTGAATTTTTCCCTTAGGTGGAGTTACGGCCCATTTTGAAACTTTTACCCCTTTTGGAATAATAAGGGGAAAAAAACCCACTTTCCCCCAAAGACCCACTTTGACTGGGACATGTGGAGATGCGCAGGCTTGTTTGAGCCTCCCTTTATGGATTCATCTTTGGAGAAACAACACTAGGACACGTGGATCTCTCTATGACATTTCTCCTTCATTTCCAAGCCCATCTCGTGAGCTTTGTTTGTCATCCTAGAATGTGAGCTCACGGGTGAGTCATTTCCTTCATAATTTCCTTATGTGCGGGAGTTATCTTGACAAAGTTTGTTGGGGGGCAAATTGTTTCGCTTCGGAATGTTTCACTTACGGAAATAGAGTTGCTTCTATCCTTTCATTCCTTTTAGAAACAAATGAGGTTAGGGTTAGGAGGAATACCTGTTGAATGTCGAGATGGTGTGCGCGTACCGTAGAGAAAGATCAAGTTGACTGCGGAGAACTCCTTTTTGTCTTGGAAGGACTACCTGCAAATAAGAACACAAGACCACAAGATTTTGATTAAACAATAAATGAGGAAACTACCTTGGGCCAGGAAATGTAAAACTTCCTTTCAAAGGTGGTGGTTCCTACTCATATGAATTAACACAAAAGACTGCAAAATATCAATTAAATTGTTTCGTTGAATTGAGTAGAGGAAAGGCTGGTTTTGGTTTTGATGGAGGAACCGATGTCGATTCGATAACCGATGCCGGTTATTAATAACCGATACCGAGTGGGTTCTAGGATCTTCTTGCTAACTATGGTGTTTGTAATGGCTGGTTTATGGATGATATTAGGAAATGAGACGATGAGGGATAAAAGAATGACAGTTAGATGCAACGGCACGTTGGGTAGTGGATTCGAAACGGATTAGGAGGACCGAGATTCAAGAAGCATAAGAAATGTTATAACAGAGGACATGCAAGATATGATTTACTGGTTTTGCGAAGATGCAAGTTGATATCCTCTCTATGCAAGCACTTCCCGTTTCTTCACTCATCTCGCTTGGTTAAGTGAAGATCGGACTCTTCTCGCTCGCAATGATCTCTGTTA
The DNA here is from genome assembly GCA_018340775.1 of Taxus wallichiana var. yunnanensis. Taxonomy (NCBI): domain Eukaryota; kingdom Viridiplantae; phylum Streptophyta; class Pinopsida; order Cupressales; family Taxaceae; genus Taxus; species Taxus wallichiana. The sequence continues at coordinate 764,541,585 of CM031242.1, read as the reverse complement.
ATCCAGAAATCCTTTGACGGATCTCCCAAATGAAATTCTGATCCGTTGTTTTGGTTTTGGGAGCCCATTTACGAGGAACCGATGGCGGTTGCATAACCGAGCGGCGGTCAAGTAGAACCGGCATCGATAAGGAAAAAGTAGGCTATTTTTAGTAAAATAGCCCACCTTCCCGCTTTTCTCCCAAGAGATCAGTGCGAGCTTGGTCAAGTGGCTAGAAGGTCGGCTTTGGGTGCGAGTAAGGAGGCATTAGTTATGGATGTGAGTCTAGACCAAGTCACGGGCCTTAATTAGGTTAGTTTAGGGTTAGGGCTAGGTCATGATGAGGTGGCAAAGTGAGGTGGCGGGTAAGGTGATGTGGATTTATCAATTATGAGGTAATTAATAAATAATTGTGTAAGGTTTAGGTAATGAGGTTAGGTTGCGAAATGGGATGCGGGTCACAAGGGGTCGTAAGACACAAATTTGGTGTCTACATTAGCCCCTTATTGTCGTGTAGCTTGTTCTGTAAAGCTGCGCGGACAATAATATGAAGTGGTTTCTTATGTTAAAGATGTAGGTAATCCCCCTCAAATCTATCGCCGATTGAGTGAACGGGAAATCAGGGATAGGGTTGATAAAGGGTACATGTTGTAGAGAGGATGGTAAGGTGGTGGGGTAGGTCGAGGAAGCGAGCGCATGTTGAAATGCAATAGTACGACGAGGGTACATGATTTGACAAGCAAACCGGCAATGTGTAGGCAAAGGTCGATAGTTTATCCAAACAAGGGTGATATAATCCTGGTATCCAAGGCATAAGAAGTAGCTCCGGGGTATATAACGGGGTGAGGTACAGGGAACATTTAGGCATGTTGGCGGTACCAAATGGTTGGTTTGGTTGAGATAAACGTCACGGTCTAGAGTCTAGGAAAAGTTGGTCCTGAGATCAAGTCAAGGACCCTAATCATGTTAAAACATGAACAAGTGAGCTCGATTGAACAAAAGTTACATGATGGATGGATAAAATAAAATGTTGATTGTGGGTATGGTATTGAAGTGATGCGGTCGTGGGTTGGGCCAAGTTGTTGGGGTGAGGCCTTAGTCGGGCCGGATGGGTAGGGTGAGGCCTTTGGTCGGGCCAAGTTGTTGGGGCGAGGCCTTGGGTCGGGCCAAATGGGTAGGGTGAGGCCTTGGGTCGGGCCAAATAGGTAGGGCGAGGCCTTGGGTTGGGCCAAATAGGTAGGGTGAGGCCTTGGGTCAGGCCAAATGGGTAGGTTAAGGCCTTAGGTCGGGCCAAATAGGTTAGGGCGAGGGCTTAGGTCGGGCCAAATAGGTAGGTTGAGGCCTTAGGTCGGGCCAAATAGAGAAACACATGGTGTTCAGCAAGGGTGGATATAGGCGATATGTGGTTAAAAAGGGGCAAATGGTAAATAGGGGCAAAAAATAAAATTGGGGGAAAGTTGGGTAGAGAACCGATGTCGATTCTGCCTGACCGATATCGGTTAAGGGACCGATACCGGTTCCTTAGGGCAAAATGAAACCGATATCGGTGAAAGGTGAATAACCTATAAAAAGAAAAATACGGCTTGTCATTGTCACTTTTGTTATTTGCAAACCAAATCGACTTGTCTGACGTGGAGAGTTGGGATTAGAGGCTTGATTGAGTGAGGTGGAGCTATTGTATTGGCGGAGAGAGTTGATAGTGGGCCTGATTAAGGAGGAGGCAACAATTGATTGGCGGGGACCCAAAGCGAGATCGGGATTGGAGCCATGGCACGCAGCGAGGCAGGAGGAGCTAGAGGGCTGGACCAGTGGGACCGCCACCACCCATCCCACCACGGCGCGTGTCGTCGTTCGGTAGATTCGAAACTCTTTAATTTGATGATTTGGTTGTATTATGCTAAATTGGGGGTTTGGGTAGGAATTAATCTTTTTTTAGGAAATAATGAGAAAATGGAAATGATTTGAAAAAGGGAGAGGGCAGATAGGCTAGATAGGCTAAGGTGGGTAGGTGGGTAAGTTTTTAGGGTATTTGGGTGGGTAGATGGGTAGAAATAGGAAAAAAATGGGTTTTGGGGGCCGCGCGGGGGTTCGGCTCCGGGAGAAGACAGTGACCGATGTCGGTCACTAAGCGACCGACATCGGTCACACAATTTTAGGGAAAGGGAGACTTGTTGGTGACCGGTGTCGGTCATGTATCACCGGCGTCGGTGGCTTGTATGTTTTGTTTTGGGTGTTTGGGGTTTCTGGGTTGGGTTGTGGGTGGGAGTGGGGGTTGGGTTAGGTTTGTTGTTTTGGGTTTTTGGGTTGGGTTGTGGGTGTTGAGTTGGGTTGGGTGTGAGAAGGGTTTGTGTGGGGGTCGGAGTTAGGAGTGGAGAAGGGTTTGGTGTAGGGTTGGGTTTTTCGTTTTGGGTTGTGGGTGTTGGGTTGGGTTGGGTTTGAGAAGGGTTTGGTGTAGGGTTTGGTTTGTAGGGTGGTAGGTTGCTAGAGGGGGTGGTAAAGAGTTGGGGTATGGTGGGGGGATAAAAAAGGGTATTTAGATGATAAAGTAGATCCTGTAATAAAGAGTAGGTCTAAGGATGTGGGTTGGTTTTGCGAGCACGTCGGCCCGACGATGCGGGATAGGATGCCCCCGCTGTTGGTGCGGATGAGGACACACGTATCTGCGGCTCATTGGGCCATCATGCGCGAGGTGGGATTCGGTGGAGTCCAGAGGTACAGAGCGATAGAGAGAGATCACAGCCTGATGGTTGCCCTCATCGAGAGATGGGATCCGGTGACCAATGTGTTCCATCTCCCGACTGGGGAGATGACCGTCACATTGGAGGATGTGTATCGCATCCTTTGGTTACCTATCGAGGGAGAGGCAGTCTTCCAGGTAGATTCAGAGACTACCATGGACAACATACTACAGGTTTTTGGGGATGCAGCCGCGCTACTGACCTACCATAGCGCGAGTATCGGGTACGGTGACATGTACCATGCGCATCGACACGAGACACGACTGGCTGTGTTGATGATGGTTGGGATCACCTGCTTCGCCTCCGGACTCGAGAGGAGGCCGCTTCCCACAAGCATTGATGGGGGTGCTGCTGGAGATGGTGGAGGAGCACACCTGTTATGCCTGGGCACCAGTATATCTGGTGTAATTATACAGGGAGCTATGGGGCTATTGCCGGAGGAGGTGATTTGGTATTTGTTCTACACATTTTTGTTGCATTGTTGGGCATACGAGCACATCGTATGCATCAGGACAATAGGGTTACCCAGTGAGCAGGGCCACAAGTCATATACCGATATGGCTTTCAGAGGTGGTTGGGGGTCATGGGCCACCACACAGTAGTTATGGCAGGTTGGGATGTGGCATACTATAGACATTTGCTAGAGGGCCTTACAACAGTAGACATTGTATGGAGACCCTACAGAGGTCACCATCTTGGTAGAGGATCCCGCTTACAGTTGCATCTAATCAGTACATATTCGGATAGCAGACGGAGGCCGAGGAGAGTACGAGCGATACCCCGGAGAGAGTGCACGCGAGCGAGATGGGGCTACGACAGGCGAGCCACCTCCCTTTCCTCGGTCAAGACAGAGAGAGATGATGTAGAGGCCCCACCGCTGCACCACGGCCCATGGATCAGATTGGGTTGTAGAGAGGCCAAAGCAAATGATGGCGTAGATGATCTTTGGAGTGCACGGGAGCATACGGGTTTGGTGGGCGAGTCGAGAGAGCGAGCGAGATAGCATGCCCGCACATCCGAGACTTAGCACTGTGACGGCGAGAGAGAGATCAGCTCGGGGTCGAGTGCAGCAATTACGGAGGACGGTTGGCTGCTACACGAGCACGAATAGGTGTCCTACAGGGTAGTAAAGCTTGAGCTGAGCACAACACAGCAAAGCACCACCACCGGCACCACGGCCACAGTGCGGAGTTCAGTACGAGCGAAGCACACAGTACAAAGCACCACCACCAGCGGCAGTACTGACCACGGCCCGAGCAGCAGTGCAGTGCAGTACCACGACCCACGAGCACCACCAATGCACCAGTGGCACCACGAGCACGGGGCAGCCTTTGGTAGTAGGTGTCGAGGACCAGCCCCAGTACCTACGGTGGCTCGAGAGTGTTACATGGAGGCTAGAGCGGAGGCCCGATACTATCAGGATATTCTTGATGGCAGGGGCTGATTATCAGCCCTATGCGGCACACATAGAGCGGAGACCTCTCGGAGCCGAGGTCTCGGGGAGGCGCAGCCACAGTGGTGGGTCCGTCACAAGCAGGGAGGCGAGAGGCACCACGGGGACCAGCGGGGAGAGGTGCGAGGGCGGTGGGGAGAGCCGAGGATCCCGGACATAGTTTTGTATTTAGAGATGGGCACCGGTCTGCGAACCGCAGGTGTATTGATAGAGGCTGCGTGCCTATGTATTATTCATGTATTCATTTATTCATTTATTGATATACGCCCTGCGAGCAAGTAGGGGTTGTATAGTGATACCTGCAAACTGCGAGCGAGTATATATCTATTTTTGATACGAGGGACCGGCTGCGAGCCGAGTCGAGATTTTTTGACAGCGATTATTGCAGACTGCGTGCGGCTTTGGTGGATTATGAGATCACGAGAGCCCCGATGTAGGGCACATTGTATTTTTGAAAATTTGTATATATATATATAGGCGATGTTTTGATCCACATGCGGTGTTCGAAATGTGTTTAAATATTTTGTTAATGGTTGGTAATATATAATGTATGATAAGTTTTAGTTGACATGTTGATAGATGGATGATGTTGATGTTTTTGTTTTTGCACATATATATGAATGTCGGGTTATGTGATGAATTGGTGGTTTTGTGACATTGTGATATATGGCCCGATGAGTTGGATCCAAATGATATATAGATTGATAGTTTCTTGATATCCGTAGTTGATGGTTTGTGTATTTGTATAAAATAAATGATGTTAATGAAATTGTAATGCTATGTGTGGTGGATGAACAAATGTGGTAAATTATGTTGTTTATGCGGGAAAAGAGGTAGGCGCGACAAAAATTTAGGTGAGAAATGAAGAAAAGAATCTTTGTTGAGAAAAGATAGGTGTGTAACCGATATCGGTTAGGAACCGATATCGTAGGTGATAGACCGATATCGGTTAAGTAACCGATACCGGTTATTTAGGTATGAGCTTTTCTAAAAATAGAAAAGCTAGGGTGACAACTTAAGTTTTAATTTTAGAGCCATGCAAGAGGTTAAATACGCGAACGCGACGCTTTTTTTAGTCGAGACAGGTATTTGCATGAGAGATTTGAGTGATAAGGAGAAGAGAGCAGGAATTTGTATGAGAGATTTGGGTGATAAGAAAAGAGACTTGGAAGGTGAATGCGATCGGAGATTCCAGAAAGTAGAAAGACGAATTTGAAAAGAGTGGTGATAATGGCAGGACGAGGAGAAACATCTAGCAGGCAGGGACAAGAGGGAAGACAAGGGCCACCTCAAGCTACTGCAACCCCAGAGGTAAATGTTTTGGTTGTGATTTGATTTTTGCATGTGTTATGAATAAGAGATTAAGTGGGTAGATATGAAGAAGAAAACATGATAGCAAGGGTTATAGGTGAGGTAAGTGTTACGTGGTAGGTAATCAAGGGTTTGGTATGTCTGTGTATACAGAGAGGAATAAACGAGCAATTTATTGTCATAGGTGGTTGTTTTAGGCAAGATGTATGTAATCGATGATGGACCGATAAGCGGTTAGAGGTAACCAGTATCGATTCATGAACCGATACCGATTATGTATAAGCGATACCGCCATTCTTGGAGGAATTTCGAGAATGTTTTAAAAACCACGGCAGATTGAATGGTTGTTTGTTGTTTTGGTGTATGCGCAGCAGAGGCGGGATTGAGGATGAATGATAATGTGCAGTGGCATTGTTGTCACGAATCCGAGCGGATGTAACACCAGTGAATGGACATTGATAAATCATTTGGGGTTAAGTGGAATCCGCTATTATTCACGAATCGGTGCGGAACCATGCTATGTTGCGAGCATTGATTGAGAGATGGAATCCCGAGACAAATACCTTTTATCTGCCAATAGGGGAGATGATAGTAACATTGGAAGATGTGTTTCAGATTTTGAGACTCCCTATTACAGGAGAACCAGTATATCGAGGCACTACCTAGCGCGGCGGGAGCGATAACTTGCAATGATTTGGTCCATACGCACGAGATTTGACACAGCGAGGTTTATCCTTTACGTATGGGGTAATGTATGCAGCACACCCTGAGGAGACAAGGTTAGCAGTGATATTAATGATAGTGGTAGGGTATTATGCATTACCGAGGGCAGAAGGAGGAAGATTTCCAAAGGCATTGATGTGTATTATCTCGGGAGATGGTAGAAAGGAACGCATTACGTTTGCATGGGCACTGCGCATATTTGGCGGAGCTATACAGGGGTTTATGGGCTTGTAGGTGAAATCACAGGATGACGCTAGATTGTTCATACGTATTACACTGTTGGGCCTATGAGCACATTGTTTGTGTGCGACCAATAGGCCGACCCATCCAGTCGGGAGAAACCGAAGTGTAGAGGTTGGGATTCAGACGATGGGTCCAGACAGAACAAGAGGCCAGATCCCAGGCCGTGATGGGTGATATTGAGTATTACAGGTAGGTATGGGAGAGAGTGACGGTTGCGGATATCTGTTGGAGGAAATACGGAAACTATATGGTAACAGAGAACATAGTGAGGAGTTGAGGGTGTAGAGCGATTGAGGTGGATCGCGGGGCATAGGCGGGTGAGTATGAGAGGATTCCTATAGATCGTGTGCGGTGACAATTTGGATTTGTGCGGGATAAACCCCTAGCTTATAGACCATATATGAGGATCGGCGTCGAGGCAAAGCATTCTCACCTCCCCGGCCAACACCTCCAGAAGGGCCTGAAGAGGTAGCAGCCGATCGCAGGTAATGGGCAGGAGCAGCAGCAGAGGCCTATAGATTATGGTGGGTAGCAGAACTGTGAGGTGTACGTGAGTGCCCTGACATAGCTGTGATTACAGCAGAGAGGGATCGTCTGCAGCATTTAGTTCAGCAGCTCCAAACGCAGGTGAATGAGACAAGAGGATTGTTAGCGGTTGCAGAGTCACGGGCAGGGAGACTAGAGGCTAGAGTCCTCCATGCGAGAGGGCGTATTCATATGTTACAGGAGAGATTGGAAGATCAGTGGGCGGTACCAATAGCCGTGGTACCTTTGAGGATAGAGAGACCCGGCGAGAGGGGTCGACGATCACGATCATCACCTAGTTCGGGATGAGGCGTGAGGGTGCGAGTAAATGTTAGCAAGGTATAAGAATAAATAAGAGTACCGACTGCGTGTCGATGATAGAGAAGATTTATTTGTTTAACATCTAAATAAAAGCGAGATATGTATGTTGATTTGAGTTATAATAATAAGAATGTTTTCGTTTTGACTTTCGGTGTTTTGAAAAAGGATAAAGAGGAATGTGATTAAATAGAAATACACAAAAATATTTATATTTACCTCACATGATAGGTTATGGTAGGGGATGGTCAAGCTAACCTTGGGAGACCCCATGTCTCCTAAGTCTTGCCTACATAGCCCATTGCATAAAGCAAGGAGGGGCCTCAGACCGATGTAGTTCTCCCTTAGGATCAGGGAGAGGTGAATTCAGGCAATTTGGTATGGTTTAGGCAATTGGTTGGTTGGTAAAAATATTAAGATTAGTAAAGGTAAGGTTGAGGGTGTTGGTAATGAATTGGTGATGTTGTAAAAGGTATAAAGGAAGCGAAAGTTAGCCTACCCAAGTAGTAGGGAATCGTATCTGATTAAGGTCAACACACAATCCTAGATGCGAGGCAAAGCGAGAAAGAGTGCTCAAGTAGATGAAGAGAGCTAAACAAACCACACCACGTAGAATGAGCTTGGAGCCCTAGGTACCGTGCATAGACGAGAATTCAATAGGTGAAAAGAGTTGTATGGTCACAATATATCGGGTGTACGTCACGTCCCTTGAGTTGAAACAAATGGTGAGGTGAGGTGGATGGTATAACTGAGGTGCAGAGAACTTATTACAAAGTAAGTGTTCGACAAAGAGAACCTACCCTAAATAGACAAGTCCATGACTCAAAAGTTCTTTTGAATGAGGATTTTATTTTATTGAATATAAAGCGATCGACGCAAGAAGTCTACAAGAGGATATTGATTGTATTATTCTTGAGGTCTTCACAAAGCTGATCAATGCGAGAAGCTTCTGATAAAGGCTGACTGTGTATAGTTGTCCTTCGAGGGAGCGATCTATTTATAGTATCAGATATGATTGTAATGCATAGCTGTCCTTCGGGGGAGCAATCTATATATAATAGCAGCAATAGTTCGGCATATAGCTGTCCTTCGAGGGAGCAATCTATATTTAATTTAGATGACTAGATGTTCTTTTGGCGTGAAGCATCTAGTTTAGTAGGAAGTTTTACTCAAGAAAATCTCATAAGAATACGGCTTATTTTAATACTTTGAAGTCATGGACTAGACTAAAAAGGGGAAGGCATCATCAAGGAAGGTGAGAATCAAACTATGTGAGCTTGATTGTTATTATGAGGTGTAGGAAGCAGAGTGTATGTAGTGGTAAGTGAGCTCAAGGGACGAGCAGTAGGTAGATAAGAAGTGATATAACACTAATTTCAACAGTAGAATGGTCGAAGATGCAAGGCATTAAGGGGTTCAGGCTCAGGTTTACCATTAAGCGAAGCTAAACGATAAGTACCACTCCATAGGTGTGAGTGATTATATAAGGCCCAATCAATTGGGAGCAAATTTTCCACATTTGCTCTTTTCTAGTTGGTTACATGTTGATTCTCTTTGAGGACAAGATCACCAACCTTAAAGGTACGCTCATGAAGTCGCTTATCATAAGCACGTTTAATGCGTTTTTGATAGATTTGAAGGTGATCAAGAGCTGTAAGACGGCGTTCGTCAAGAAGCTCCAATTGGGCTAACCGCTCTTGACGGAAATCATCGTTGGTGAGAATATCCTGAAGAGATATTCTAAGGGAGGGTATTTGTATTTCGAGAGGCAAAACGGCCTCGGTACCGTATACCAAAGAAAAAGGTGTGGCATTAGTAGAAGTACGAATGCTAGTACGATAAGCCCAAAGGGCAAAGGGAATGTGATCGTGCCAATTTCTTCCGGATTCATTGACAACTTTCATGAGGATTTTGGTTAGTGTTTTATTAGAGGACTCGGCTTGCCCATTGGCTTATGGATAGTAGGGTGATGAGAAGCTAAGTTTGATACCAAAGTTGTCGAAAGGTCTTGCAACAACTTGTTTTTGAAAGATTTTCCATTATCTCGTTATCGGGCGATGAGGAACACCAAAACGCAGAGATAATGTGGTGGTTAATGAACTCAAAATTTTTTTTTTTTGATTGAAATGAGTGGAATAGCCTCCACCCATTTTGTGTAATATTCGGTCATTGTGATTATCCAACGGTGACGTTGTGAAGAGGTCGGGTGAATCTCACCAATAAGGTCTAAACCCCATTGTGAGAAGGTCCAAAGATCTCGAGCGACACTGGAAGCGGGTGGCTAGGAGTATGTTGAAGGTTGGCATGTTGCTGACACATAACACAACGCTTAACATATTCATAGCAGTCATTATTGAGAGTAGGCCAATAATAACCAAGGCGAAGGATTCGTTTGGCCACGGCAAGGCCGCTAAAATGTCCACCACAAATACCGTCATGGACCTGTTGGATGGTATGAGTGGCCTCCGCGCCAGTTAGACAGCGAAGGAGGATGCCATCAAAGCCACGTTTATAGAGGAGTCCCCATGACAACATAACGTGAAACACTTTTCGAGAAAAGCATGTTTAAGTTACGTTACTAGTAAGGTCAGGTGGGAGGACAGAGATTGTAAGGTAGTCATGAAATTGGTGGTACCAGGTATCCTGTGAATTAGTAGACACAATATTTATCATACAAACTACCGGGGTTGAATAGGATGGGGCAAAAAGTTGTTGGACCATGACGAATAATTCAGAGTCAGTTGGTGCGGCGGGAATTTGCGAGGCTAGGCAAGCCATAGTGTCCACAAATTTGTTAGTGGAGCGTGGAATGGTTTGTATAGAATAGTGGGTAAATAAGGCTAGAAGTGAATCCATGTAGTGTTTGTATTTTTGAAGTTCCTCATTTTTGCATTGGTAGACGCCCATAACTTGATTGACTACCAATTGAGAGTCACCAAAAATGTTGATAGATTTGATGCCTAAGTGTAACGCAACTTGGAGACCCAGAACAAGGGCCTCGTATTCCGCTGTATTATTAGTGTAAGGGAAATCGAGTCAGAATGAAAGAGGCATAGGTTCAGCGTTGAGAGGAATGAGAACAATGCCGGATCCTCCGCCACGCTGGCATTTAGATCCATCGAAGAAGAGGGTCATTGGGTACGACTCCTCCGTGAGGGAAAGAGTAGCGATGAGTTCGTCAGGAAATGTGAAATTGGTAAATTGTTTCCCAGGTAAAGGAGCTTCCATAAGTTGGTCTGCAATGGTTTGTCCTTTGATTGATTTCTGGTGGACAAACTCAAGGTCGAGATCGGTGAGAAGCATGAGCCATCTAGTAATGCGTTGGTTCAGATGAGGTTTGGCATACATGTAATGGATGGGGTCTGTATTGGTGATTACGAAAGTCTTGTGATTTAGAAGGTAGTGTCGGAGTTTGGTGGCCACGAATGATAGGGAAAGGCACAATTTTTCTACATGTGTGTACCTAGTCTCATAGTCCACCAAAGTATGACTTATATAATAAACGGCTTGTTCGCGATTCTCAGAGTCACGATGTGCAAGCATGGCTCCTATAGCGTGGTCGGTGGCGGAAAGGTAAAGGTAGAAAGGGCGGTCGTCTTGGGGTGGGATAAGCACGGGTGGCTGCAAGAGATAGGATTTGAGAGCTTGAAGGCTTGGTGTGATCTTCGCTCCATTGGAATGCAATATCCTTTTTAAGGAGGTGATGGAAAGGTTGACATCGATCGAGAGTTGGGAGATGAAACGTCGGATAGATTAGAGCTTACCTTGTAAACTACGCAATTGTTTGAGATTTTTGGGTGGGGGTATTTCTAGGATAGCTTTGACTTTAGATGGATCGACCTCAATGCCACGCAAAGAGACGATAAAGCCAAGAAGTTTTCCCGAAAGAACACCAAAGACACATTTCTTCGGTTGAAGGCGGACGAGAATATATTGTAAGCAAGCGATCAAAAATAATGGTTAAAACATCGAGATGTTCACTACGATGTTTAGACTTGCCGAGAAGATCGTCGACATAATCTTCAAGGATAGTGTGCATAATGTCATGAAAAATGTAGGTCATAGCCCGTTGATAGGTAGCACCAGCATTCTTAAGGCCAAATGGCATGACACGATAATATGAAGGTTCCCAAGGAGTTATGAAGGTAGTTTTATGTTGATCGGTAGAGGGGCAACCAAAATTTGGTTGTATCTGAAAAGCCATCCATGAGAGAGAGCATCTCATGACCTGCGGTTAGATCAACAAGTTGGTCAATGCTAGGTAAGGGAAGTCATCCTTAGGGCAAGCGAGGTTAAGATCCTGAAATGCGTGCATATCCGAAGTCCCCCTGCCGCTTTAGTAGAAGTGCGATGTTAGAAATCCATTGAGGGTAGTCGATAGGCGGGATGAAGGAAAACAGAAAGGAGTCGTTGGAGCTCCTCTTTGACCAAGAGAGCAATGCGTGGATGCATTTTCTCAATTTCTGTTTGACTGGTTTGGAATCGGTGTTTAAGGTGATGTTATGGACGGCAATGGTAGGATCAATTCCTGGCATGTCAGCGTAAGACCATGCGAAAACTTGGTTGCGAGCACGGAGAAAGGTAGTAAAGGCGGATTGTTCTGATGTGTTAAGGGATTGTCCAATCTTCACAATGTGAGGATCCTCCTCCGTGTGGATATTGATTTCTATAGTAGATTCGTTCAGCATGGTTTGGGTTTCAGATGGTAAGGCTCATTGAATATAAGAATCATCCGCGCCAAGGTAAGTGAGGATGGAGTCATCATCCTGGCATTCAACAACATTAATCAAAGGTGAATCCTCTTCGATCATGTCTGGATACAGAAGGGGAAGAGAAGATGGGTCCTCATTATCGCATTGATAAGTGAGAGGACCTATGAAGATAGCATTTATGAAAAAAAAGTTAAGAGGGATGGATTCGGGTCATAGATTCTATGGATGATGATGGCAAAGTGGGTGATGATGGTTTGGTAGGGGCGACGTCTTCTTCTTCCAGGATACAGCTGACAAGAGGTGTCTCCTGTGTAGGTGTTTCGGGAAAACCGAGACCACTACGATCATTATGTTTACGGGTAGTCACGGGAATGAGTGTATGTCGGCCTTGTTCATAAAGACCAAAACCAAAGCCTTTCCACGCACAACGAGTCAAGAAGGTGAGGGCAAAACGACAATTTGTCAAGTATTGAAAATCGGATTGGAAAGGAACCACACCAAGAGGAGGTTCAGGGGTAATGGAGGATGCATCAACACCCCCATACGTTAGGTTAGTGCGGCGATGGGGTGGTCGTAAGAGATTACCTCCCCACGCGACGGTCGTAGGTGGGATGTGCATGTAATTTTCCATACTCCGTGGGGTAGGGAAATAACTAACATTATATAGGCGGTACTCCCCAGCAGTAAGGCGCTAAAAAACATCTACTAAGGGTCCAGAGGTTGGAATGTTAGCTGCGGGAAGGAAGTGGTTTTGCGATGGTGGTTTCATCGGTTGAAGGCGTAAGCGTGGTTGAGGTGGATGGTTGAGGTACATTTGAAGAGGATGGTTGGGTTGAATGTATGGGTGTCTTGATTGGTATAAGCACATCGTTAGGGCGGTATAACATATTACGAGGTTTTAAAGGGGAGGGTCAGCTTTACGGTGTAAGACTTCCCCTCGTACTCAAATTTTATGCATCTATGTAATGTTGAGGAATGCATCCCATGGCTCGGATCAAGGACGACCCAAAGAATATATTATATTGGAACTCTCCCTCCAAGACATAGAAGAGTTCGGGTAAAGTACGTGGTCCCTACGCGAATGTTGAGGATCACGGTGCCTAAGGTAGAAGTAATAGCGTCATTGAATGACCGCAACATGATGGGGTTGCACACATGCAACTAGAAGGGATGTTCGGTTGTTGGAAGGCTTTTGAAGAGATGATGTTTAGGCTAGCGCCCTGTCAATCATAACTGGACGTACTCGAATATCCCGGGCGTAAGCGGAGATGAAAAGGGCAGGGTCAGGGTCTTCTGTACCAAAGTCGACAATTTCATCTTCAGAGAAACTGACTGCAGCAGCTTGTTGTACAGAGACAGAAGTGGTTAGGGCAGTGGGTTGTTTGGTGAGAGAAGCAACGTGATTGGGTGTTAGAATGGAGGCGACAGGCAGGGTTTCATTAGGTAAAACCTCTATCCCTTGAAGGATCTCAACGAGAGCTTGTCAATGAGATTGAAGTCTCGAATGAGATCATACAGTGTCATTTTAACGGGCGATTGGTGAAGTGCTGTTTAATCATATTTCGGTGGCAATGCCATTAGAGACGAGGATAGGCGGGTCCGCGAATGACCACTTTAGGTGGTGGTGCAATCAGGATGTTTGACGGAGAAAGAGATGGCGCAGTGTGTTTTCTTTTGCTTTCCCATTGTTTTTACGCCTCGAGTAGCGACACTAATCATATTAATCTCGTAGACTGAGATGAGGAAGATGGTTGGGATAACTTATGGTCTTCAAGAGGTGGGGTTGTAATAATGATAGATCTTGGTGAGGTGGGGATGAGATGGTATAGGAGAGGGAATGGAAACTAAAGGTCTCTCCCTTCGTAAGTTTTCTTTCTTAATCTTTCTATCAGGGAGAGGTGACTCGACGAAGGATGGTTTTTAGAGCTTTGCATCCCTCCACATCATGTCCCTGGTGTGCGGTGATAAGCGCAGATTTTAGACTCATCGTAACCCATAGGTCGGGGTTTAGAGAGCGGGTCATAAGGTCTAAGTGGAGGTAGGGAAATGGTCGCATTCTCCACCAACATAGCAAGGATTTTGACGTAAGATCCTTTGAGTGGGTCAAAATCGGAAGAGGATGAGGGTATTGGTTGTGCGGGTTTTGGTAATGTTTGGGCATGGTTGGTTCGCACGGGTGGTGGTTTAGCTGAGGGGTGTTGATACGTGGTTTTTACTAAATGTGATTTCTTTGGCGCAGAAGCTATGTTGGATGATGAGGCCGCAGATGATGTGGTATCAGAAAACAACCACGGGGAAATAGGAGTGACCGAAAACAAATCTTTTGATGATGGAATTTGTTTAGGGTTGATAGGTGGATAGGATACGCGGAGTGACGGTGTTGCTATACCCTGGAATTTCTGTATAGGTGCGGAAGGCATAGGTTGTTTTGAAGAAAACGCAGGAGGTATGATATATTGATGTAAGGTAGAGGGATGGGGTCCCAATATGGAAGGTAGGTATGACGATGATGGTTTTGATTGTGATAGGGGCATGATTGAGTTTGTCTCCTAGGTGGCGGGACGGATTTATTTTTGGATAGATCGAGTCACTTAGGTGGGTGCGTTAGACTGGGCATTGGTGAGGTCCCAAGCGTAGGGGAAGATCTGGTTAAGTTGATAGAAGTGGATGGGGCATTTGGTAGAGGTGAGGGGGGTGAAGGTGAGAACAGGGGCATTTTAAGCTTCTGTAAACACTTCGGGTATATGGTGGAGACATCAGGATCAGTCATTTGCATTTGAGTAGAAAAAGGGGTACTCAAACGTTCCCATAGGGCCTGTCTATCTTCTATGGAATGATAGTCTCCAAGTGTGATTTGTAATTTTTGTACGGAAGAAAGGTGGGTTGTAATTCCAGTCCACTGCGGGTGTGACACAGGAGGTAGATGAGGCACTGTATCAATAGATGTTAAGAGGTCAACCGGTCGTTGAAAAGATTTAGGCGATGAAGGACTAATAGGTAAGAGGGCGTGTTTGAGGGGGTCCGTCATGTTTAAAGAATGTGGTGATGTTAGTGTAAGATATTTCTCATCTAAGGATGTCAAAAGGAGTGGCGAGCCTTCCTCTTGTGCAAAGCAAGAGCGGTAGAAGGGACGTTTGGGAAATAGATAAATTAGATAACATCTGCGCTCCACGATCTCGTAGGGATGTGGTGTAAGAAGACTCGTCGATGAGAACAAGTCCGGGTAGTTAACTCTTCTATGGGTAAAGGAATGATTTCACTTTGGCTTGATGATGGTGAAGGAGGTTGAGACTCTGTGTTGGTGGAGAGGCTTGATTTAAAATTTTTCAATAGAGGCTTTTGGGCCGAGAATCGAAGATCTGCATGGATCTCATGAACACTCTCCTCGGCTAAGATATCTTGGTTCATGTTACTGTTGGACGAGTGATTCAGGAATGGCTTGTTGAAAATTTTCAGATTTCGGTTAGCAGGGGCGTTAGGATTATCGAGGGTTATATCCCCTGCGTCAACCATTTCCTGCACTATGTTTTTCAACATCTTGCAGTTTTCATGACTATGTCCTTTTACGCGGTGAAAGTTACAAAAGTCATTTTCTTTGTACCAGGAAGGTATTGCACGGGTGGAGTCAAACCCAGAGTGAGGTTTAACAGGGGGCAAGGTGATAGCCCCAGCTTTGAGCAATTTCTCCAGGATGACGCCATAAGTTTCTCCCAAGGGAGTGTAATTGGTGGGCTCGGCTTTGTACTTATAAGTGGTTTTCGGCGGAGTATTGGACGGTGTTTGAGATTTGACCATTACGCGTGGACATCTCCTTTTGATTTAGAAGAAGTGGACGCGTGAGGAGTGGTGGTGTTTGGCTTGTTTGTAGAATCGGGAGTTCGGAAATTGGGGTTTTGTTCTGCAAGCTGCAATTTCTTCTTCTAAGGCTCGAATTTCTAGTTTTCAAGCCATGGTAGAGGCCTCGTCGAATGTGCGGAAAGTTTGAATTTGGAGGGTAGGGGAGATGTGCTTAGCAGAGCCGCGTAAATAGTTTGATGAGTTCGGTTTGAGGCAAGGCATACGTAAGTTGGTTGATAAGGCCCCGCCCATCGTCCAACGAAATCTGCGATAGATTCATCTTCAAATTGTCGGATGGCATAGAGGTCGGTGATAGATACTTTCTTGGCAATGTTAATGGAGAAATGATCCAAGAAAGACTCAGGCTAGTTGGTTAAAAGAGAAGATTGAGTCTTTGGGTTAAAGCACCGTACCACTCAAGGCAGTCCGATAAGGACATGGGAAAGGTGCGGAGTAACAAGGCGTCATCATGGGAAATCAAATAACAAGCATGTCTAAATGATCACAAGTGTTGTTGAGGATCCTCTTTACTGTTAAAACGAGTAAATTTTGGCAACTCCCATTGAGGAGGATATGAATGAAGGGGGACAGAAGGGTGAATGGGCTCCCGACAAACTTGCTCGTATGTCAAGGCGCTACGACTTCACAAAGCAAGCCTCCAGGTTTTGCATTTTGTCCATCATTTGTTTAATTAAGTCTGTGGTTGGATGAGATGATGGTGTGGTTGTGGTAAATGGAGGCAAGTTGGACCAAGGGCTTCCGCTGGACAATGGTGGGGCTAAGTGTTGATAAGGTATGGAGGATGAGTATGTTGGAGCAACAGAATAGGGATGTCCCATATAAGGTGTTGAGGTTACTGGATACGTGTATGGGAATGAAAAGGTAGGCGGAGCTTGAGAAGGAAAGCTCGTGTGAATAGGTGGCAGAGAGTAAGTCATGAATGGAGTGGTCTGAAAGAGAGATGAGGTAGGGGCAGTTGGTGGTAACGATACGTGGGGTCCAAGATTAACCAAAGGAAAGCTAATCGGGGTCGTATGAACCTCTGAAGCCGTCGGATTGGGAGACGGGGCTAGAGATGCAGGAAGTAAGGCAGTGTTATCAGGAGGAGTGGGAGCTAAATGAGCAGCTATACTAATAGGCATGCCAATAAGGAGCTGACCATCAAAGCGTACGGTCGGGGCATGAGACAAATAGTATTATGACAGTCTTTGGGATTAGCATCAGAAATTTGGCGAAGTCCTTGTCTCCTGAGAATTTGGGGATCTCACTGGTGTCCGTAGGGTTCCCTATAGAATGTGAAGGGGGTGATTCAGGAAAAGACACAGAGCAGGCATGTGAAACCATGGCGGCGGCTTGCTTCCGAGTGATGACAACCATGGACAAGAACACACAGGAAAGTTTCAATCTATCAAGAACAAAAACAACCTCAGAATGATGAATTTGGCAAGTTGCTGGTTTGTTAGTCTGATGGAGACAGAACCGATATCGGTTTACTAACCGGTGTCGGTCACAGAGCAAACGACGTCGGTCCCTTAACCGATGCCGGTGTCAAAATTCTAAGATAAGAAGATATAAAAGGCTGCTAATTTGATTTTTAGCAACGTTGAGTATATTTATCAACTTATTGATCACAGAAGACAAAGTATGACAGAGAAAACAGAATTTGAAAACAAGCAAGATGCACACACAAATCCAGAGACTAATCCTAGGGTTAATTTTAGTTATCGTGGGCTTATGCCTTGGATGTAGAATGATGTCGAAATCCTAAACAACAAGACCTAGGGGAAATGTCAAGTTTGTTTTGGCTTATAAGGTTACCTCAATCGGGCGGAGGAATACCGTGGAAAAGGGGGGATGTTTGAGCTGTTGTGTTAATGGTGAAGTGATTCGGTATGTGTTGTGCAGTGAAACTAGGGTTAATTTCCTATCAATACCGTGGATATCACCCCACGTGTACGACACATTACTTAATCTATGTTCACTAGAATTGAAGAACAACAAGCAAGAATGCAATGCATGTGTTTTAAACCTAAATCAAAAATTATGTTTGATGAAGCAAGAGAGATGACTTTCACTAATGCAAAACTAGGAAAGTAAGACAAATTCTTTACTGAAATATATAACAAAAAGCAAAAGAATAGAAGAAAAATGCTTCCTAAAATGAAAATAAGCAAGAGAAAGAAACCCAAAATGGGTCCCACCTATGCGTACAAAATGTTTCACCTCAGAATGTTTTCCTGGAAATAGAGTTGCTTCTATCCTTTCATTCCTTTTAGAAACAGATGAGGTTAGGGTTAGGAGGAATACCTGTTGAATGTCGAGATGGTGTGCGCGTACCGTAGAGAAAGATCAGGTTGACTGCGGAGAACTCCTTTTTGTCTTGGAAGGACTACCTGCAAATAAGAACACAAGACCACAAGATTTTGATTAAACAATAAATGAGGAAACTACCTTGGGCCCAGGAAATATAAAACTTCCTTTCGAAGGTGGTCAGTTCCCCTGCTAATATGAATTAACACAAAAGACTGCAAAATATCAATTAAATTGTTTCGTTGAACTGGGTAGGGGAAAGGCTGGTTTTCTGGTTTTGATCAGAGGAACCGATGCCGGTTACTGATAACCGATGCCGGTTACTGATAACCGATACCGGTGGGTTCTAGGATCTTCTTGGTAGCTATGGTGTTTGTAATGGCTGGTTTATGGATGATATTAGGAAATGAGACGATGAGGGATAAAAGAATGACAGTTAGATGCAATGGCACGTTGGGTAGTGGATTCAAATGATTAGGAGGACTGAGATTCAAGAAGCATAAGAAATTTTATAACAGAGGACATGTAAGATATGACTTACCAGTTTTGACGAAGATGCAAGTTGATATCCTCTACTGCAAGCACTTCCCGTTTCTTCACTCGTCTCTGCTTGGTTAAGTGAAGATCTGGACTCTGTTCCTCACTCGCAATGCTCTCTGTTGATCCAGAAATCCTTTGACGGATCTCCCAAATGAAATTCCGATCCGTTGTTTTGGTTTGGGGAGCCCATTTACAGGGAACCGATGGCGGTTGCGTAACCGATGGCGGTCAAGTAGGAACCGGCATCGGTAAGGAAAAAGTAGGCTATTTTTAGTAAAATAGCCCACCTTCCCGCTTTTCTCCCGAGAGATCGTTACGGGCTTGGTCAAGTGGCTAGAAGGTTAGCTTTGGAGTGCGAGTAAGGAGGCATTAGTTATGGATGTGAGTCTGAGACCAAGTCACGGGCCTTAATTAGGTTATTTTAGGGTTAGGGCTAGGTCATGATGAGGTGGCAAAGTGAGGTGGCGGGTAAGGTGATGTGGATTTATCAATTATGAGGTAATTAATAAATAATTGTGTAAGGTTTAGGCAATGAGGTTAGGTTGCGAAATGGGATGTGGGTCACAAGGGGTCATAAGACACAAATTTGGTGTCTACACAAATATGGGATAACAGAACCTCTACATTGTTTACCTTTTTAATTGGGTGACGTTTTCTTCCTTAAGCCCCAAATACTCAAACACCCTCTTCTTATGCATAGGGATTCTAAGGAATTCAACAATAGGAACAATAATCTTGATCGACTCAAGATTTGGGTTGTGTCGCAAGGAACATATTTGGGTAAGGCAAGTATTGGGAGGAAGGTTTACAAGTTTATCTAATGGCACAAGATTTTTCATAGTCTGAGCATGGGGAGGAACACAAGTTTTATTTGGTTTTCGGATGCATCTTTATTAGGGGCTTCTTTAGGGATACTGGTGAGAACTGGAGTTTTTGGTTTGGCCTGAGGCCCTGCCCCTTTGAAAAACTTTGCTCCTGGCATTATACTCTTTTTGTGGCCAACTACTGCATTCATTAACAACTATTTGTCCTCTTCTGAAGGAATTCCTCCATCATACTTCTTAATCATTAATTTCCTTAAGTACTCAAAATCATTATTAGGCAACTCAAAATATTGTACCATATCAATCTCAAAAGCATTAATGGGAGGAAGAGGCAATACCCGGTGAATGCAATCCCATAATTTTTCAAAAAAATTGGCACTCGTTAGATCATTGAGGTTGCTCCCTACTTTGAACTTGTATATCAATTCATCATGCATGAATCATCATCTGTCTCATCATAATTAGCTTCTTCCTCAACTCCCTTTTCAACAACACATAGAGAATGGGAAAGAAATAACTATCACACCACTCAATTTCATGAGCTTCTTCAACATAAGCAACTTTGGTGGCTAAAGGATCAGGCACCAATCTATTTTCCTGGGGTTAGTTTTATCTATTTCTTGATCCCATGGGCCTTTTACCCCTGCCATCGATCTATGATCACCTCTAGGAATATTTTCAAATCTTTCTTGACCTTTTGGATTGTGATGACCTTGGGAACCTTGTCCAATTCCTTTATCCGATCTAGCTAACTTTTATGATATTTCTTTAACAAATCTTACGAGAATTTTACAACCTCTTCTAGATCCAAAGACTTACTTAACTAAGGCTTCTCCGAATTGATCACCTTGATACGTTCCCTTTAAGTAGGCTTACCAATTGCTTTGATATTTTTTTAATCTACAAAGCCATGGTGAAGGCCTGCCTCAATGTTCCTGGGTTCTTATCCCTCAAATAATAGGCAACCTTCTTATCAAAAGCATCAAAATATTTTATCAAATAGGAAACATCACTTGGCCTCAAGATTACGGGTAGCCTATTCGGGCTCTTATTGAGTCAAGTATTGAAGTCATGAATAGATTCATTAGGATTATTCTTAATATTCTCAAATTCTAACAAAAGAAACATGGCATTTGTCTTATCCCCATACTACAATCTAAAAGTATTTTTCATTTCTATCCATGAGTCTATTGAGTTTTCTAGTAAATATTTATACGATACCACGTGCATCCTCCTCTAGAGTATGAATAAATAATTTTATGTACACATCCTCAAATTTGATCTCAAATTTTTCCATCATATTTAAAAAAATTTAAGTGTTGATCATGAGTAATATCATTATTTCTTTGAAATTTAGGTAGTATATTTCTACCATCTTGGGGCAAAGCATTTGGATATACATCCATACATCTAAAATTTATAGGACCGAAGGTATTAACAAAAATGGAGGTTTGGGTGGAAATTTGGGCCATGTTGTTTTGAGGTGGTGAATTTGTAGGAGATACAAAATGATGAGGAGTGAGGGGTCTGTGGAGCATAGGAATGTGATTCTCAAACTGAATGTTCTCTTAAAACTTTGTTTCTTGGAAGATCCTATCAACTTTGGAAAACACAGAGATAGAATGAGACGTAAAATTTTCAAATACGATGAAGGCCCCTCTGCACATGGAGAATTATGATCTACAAAAAGGCTACCCGATTAAGAAGCACTTGAGGAATTATGGAAATCTTCAAATGACAGGATGATTAGTTTCAACAATGGATAACTCTTTTCTTGATTTCGATCTCAAAAAATTTCCATATTCTTTTGCCTTCTTAATTTGTCTGTCCCAATTCTGGAAAAAACTTTCTAGTAGGGTCCTTAGTGAAGAAAGATCTTCTTCCTTCTAGCTTTGTAAATATTAGTGACAGATTCACTTAAAACAGGTTAAGGCACTGGTATTTATCAAAATTTAAAACAACACGGAGTCACCACTAAGGATTTTCACCTTAGTTGTGTAAATGCACTATAAATGACTTGCCAAATATCTCTCAACACTTAATTCCTACAAATCTTAGTAGATGTAACCTTCCTTTGCCAATATTTACCACTGATGATATGAATTTAGTGAAATAACCACTATAAACTTTAAATATTACACACATAACTTATAAATTTGCACAATTCTTACAAATCTCAACACAAGCTGATGTTTAAATAATGTATTTGTACTTAGAGAATGTAAGATATTACAGGGCCAAATATAATAATGCCTTTAAAGATCCCTGTCAATGGCGCCAATCTGGTGTTGGTATCCAAATTTATTCTCCTTTACAAGTTGAGCATCATCATAGATTTAACAAGAATCCTAGAGACAAATAAATCATCATGTATGTCATTTTGTAGTCGGGAGGTGATTTAGTTGGCTCTTTATCACTCAGATGTTGGAGAAATGGATAGCACCTTCAAAAGGATTTAATCTATCCTTACTACTTTAGGTTGTGCCTTTCAACCAGGGTGAGAGAACCCATTTTGTAACCTTTTTGGTAAAGGAGAATGAATATATCCTTCTTTGCACAAATTTGAAAGGAAACCTTGAGAAAATATGATCAATGCACCACAATTTAACTCTCACGAGTTGTCACTTCTAAAGAATGGTGATATTTTCTAAACAAGGTTAAGGTTACTAAAGACATTATGGAATCCTAATTACTTCTACATATTTTGGTAGTAGAATTTATTCATTTGTGGACATACAAGGAAAATAGGGGTAGTTTAGGTAGGATTCATTATTTTTGAATAATTTTGGTGGGAGATTAAGTAGGATAAACTTGATTTTTTCCTAATCTTTGAGAACATTCACAACAATTGGAAAACTAAATGAAAGAATTATTTAGAATAGCTAAAATATTCCTTCAACTAGAAGGTGTGCATCAATGGAGGCCCAAATTTTCACGGTTTCACACAATCTCCAAGAATTTAACACGAAGGCTCGAGTTAAAAGGCTCAATTAAACGTTATCAATCTCTGGTTCATCACATCTAAGATACACTCAAAGGCTTACAGACAATCTTTATCAACAAAATGACAGTAAAGTGATTTTAAATTGTTTATCTCATTACAGGATGAAGGCTCTTCTCATAATGAAATTGCTAATGCCACTAAACTATCACAAGGACAAGATCCTGTGTGATTCAGAGAGATTATAACATAAGATTGCAATAGGAACAAGAAATACTATTTGCAGACATTTTGAAATAAAGCAGACACATATTTGCCCAAGATTAACACAAATTAATTCGAAGTTGATTAGATTCATCAGTAGGGGAAGGTTTCTTGAAAAATATTAGAGCTTATCAATGGTTGTGCACTTGCAACCAACTTGACATGATAAAATATAAAAATAAGATATTAAGAGGTTTCTTAGATGGTCTCTCACCAAGATGGGCTTTCCCAATTTTTTCACACAAATTATCCCCGACCTTTTACATCAATAATACATGATTTTTATAACATTCAATTTACATCCAAACTTCCCCCAAGAAAAGAATATTCGAGGAAAAATTGTTTGTTACATGTTTGATCATGATTTCTAGAAAGTGATGTTTACCATTTTTACAGCAAAAAGTTTCCAGCTATTCAAAAGGTGAATCATTTTAGATATTCCATCATTGTTTTAACTAGGTCATCCAGTCATCTCCTTTGGCAACACATTTTTCATCCTTTGCACCTATAGCTTCCTTATCCTCATTCTTTCCTCTGTAACTTTGCTCTGCATCCATCTTCTCTAGTAATTCACATTTTTACAAGTGCCCGAGTAATTCCAACTTCAAAATATCAACCTTTACATTCCTTGGAATCACAAATTAAGCTCTAAATCCATTCAATTGCACTTTGCAGACAAAAATGACAAGGAATTTCATCAAAAAATGATGAAAAACAATGTGTATTCGCATCTCTAGGAGTCTTGGAGCAAAAATGGTGGTAAAATCAGATGCAATGCACAACCGTTGATTCTTCCCTTTCTCAACTTTAGATTAGAGCCATCCACATGGAAAAATATGATTCGAAGTGGGCCTGGGGTTTCCTTTTGCATTTTATGACTTTTGGAGAAAATGCACAATTTTCACATTTTTCCCCACCCCTCTACCTTTGAAATACGGGCTCAACACGTGGCTTAATCTGGGCCTTTGATGGAGTCACGACTCATTTTTGTAATTTTACCCTTTGTAACAAAAATGAAAATTTTCAAATTTTCCTCCGCTGACCCACCTTCCCTTTCGTAACTTTTGATGTGGTTCCAGGGGAGTTGTGGGTTATTTCATAACTTTTCTCCTTTTTCACCAAAAGGAAAAAATCTTCAAAAACCTCTGCCGACCCACTTCCCGCTTGTAACTTGAAAAATTGCCACGTATCCTTCTTTGGGGTCAAATTAAGACTATTTCCCTACCACTTCATATGTTTTGAATAACCAATTAGATGTTATCGAGGTCATAGGCCAATTGGATATTTTTACAAATGTGACAAAAGTGGAAAATTTCACCAAAAAGACCCGTTAGGCCACATCCAATAAAAAATGGACACGTATACACCTTCAGGGAAAAAAGATAAATTTACTCCACCTTTATAAATTTGACTGGCCAATCAGAACTCAACGATTCCATGGGGCCAAATTGATCTTTTTTCAAACATAGAAAAAAGTAACGAGTTATAAAATAGACCCGACGTGGCTCATCCAATCAAAAGAGACCATGTAGTTGAAGATGCTGAGATATAATTTGACGGGGAAAACATGCCCATCAAATAGTAAGATGTAGGGGGACTTCACCATTTGTGCCCATAATTGAATCTTTTTTCAGGGACATAATTTGCAAATAATTCATGACTTGACAACAATCCACAACCATAGAGAAGGATTTACAATAATACCCTGGTAAAGATAAAACTTGCATGTATCCATTTAGGGAGACAAAAATATTAAGAACCGAGTAGATTGGGAAATTTTTAGAATAAATGGGGTGAGATCAAATCAAGAACCAATAGGTTATACTAAGATCCTCCTAGAACATTTCCTTGCATGCCTTCTCCTTGCGTGCTCATGCACCTTTTTGGAATTAGTTAATATTTTAGGGGCCCAAAAAATGGCATAGATTTATAGTTTTTGGGCCATGGTGAAAGCCTTGTCAAACATGCAAAAGGTTTGAAATTAGAGAGTTGGTGACATGGGTCTAGCACAAGCTCTAGTGAAAAAATCTATTAACTTGGTTTGAGGTAGTTGAAATGTGAGTTTATTGATAAGGCTCCGCCAACGAGTGACAAATCTTTGATAGATTGATCTTCATATTGGTGTGTCGCATACAAGTTGGTCATGGTGAATGTTTAGACAATGTTAATAGAAACGTGGTCTATAAAATCTTGAGCTACCCGATTAAATGAAAATATAGAGTGCTTGGGTAGAGTACTATACTAATCTAAAGTCGGTAATCATCAAGGTCATTGGGAATGTGCACAAGAGTAAAGTTTTATCGTGAGTGATTACATAACACACATGTTTAAAATACCGCAAGTGTTGTTGCGAGTCTTCTTTTCTATTGAATCAGTTTAATTTAGGCAATTCCCAATTGAAAGGGTATGGATGAATTAGAATGGATGGGTGAATGGGATCATTGCAAATATCATCATATGTTAGAGAGTTATGTGAGCCAGAGACAGATGCTTCTAATTTCTGCATGTTATCCATCATATTTTTGATAAGATGATTTATAGGTTGTGATAATGGGGCACCTCATGTAGTATAAGGGGGTAGATAAGATGGGTATGACGTGGCGTATCTTGGTATATCATGGTTCCAAGTACAAAAATGTGATGAAGGTATATAGGTCAAAATAGAATGAAGTAGGGGTTGTTGGTGATAGGTTTAAGTAGGTGGGGTGGATGTAAAGACTCTCTATTGGGCCTTAAGTATTTTATAAGTACCAAAAGGTGAGTACACATGCAAGACCAATAAAGAGAAGGGCACATGTGGAGAAGCATGTAGGATAGAGGTTTAAGAAGGGTTTTGGAGTAACTAGGTCATACACGGAAGATAGGACATCAAGTTCAAAGGACTTAGCCATATTCAACATTCTAGAGGAACTTGAGGAAAAATGTGACCCAACTAGGCATGATGAGTGTATAAAGTGCTAGCCTAGAACCTTGGATGTTAAGAAAATAATATTCCACATATGGAATATTCTTAAACGACATCATTACAGAAGGTGGAGGGTTCACAAGGAGATAAGTATGCACCATTGGAGGACCACATTGACACTTGGCATGCAATCTTATTAGGAGAGAAGTCATGGCAGTGGATGATGAACCTATAAAGAGAGATGCTCAAAAGAAAAGAAAGACAACGAGTGATAGACGGGAGAGAAAGGAAGAGGGACCTAAAGGATATAGGAGATAGACAGAAGGGGATGCATCAAGAGTATGATACTACAATCATGCTAGGGTTTAGAGAACTTAGTGCTCAGGGTTTTAAAGGATGTAACAAGCATTTTCATGGTATTTAGGGTCTAGAAAATTGGGTGAAATGGGAGGGCTTACCTAGGATCTCTCACTAGGGAAGATCTCTAAGGGATGAGTCCTCATATTTTAATATGTATAGTCTGTGATGACCTCTTTTGATTGTAATGGCTACTAGGATCACTCTAAATGAATATATATAATGTTTTTTTATACATCATGATTAAGTGTGTAAATCCTCTTGGTCAATGGTTATCATAGTCTAGGTTTGTTTTAGCATGATTAGTACTTTATCTCTATAATGCATTTAAGATGTGGATCTATTAGATGTTTCTTCTTCCTTATCTAAACTAAGTAAATGTATTCTCATTCTACAAATCATCCTCCATTAATGGAAATACCTTCTCACAATGCTCACATAAAGGAGGGGCTTGGTGCCCACACATGCCTTGGGTGAGTGCCTAGTGCCCACTGGGTGATAGGCTGATGCACATGGGATTAGAAATTTGTGCTAAGGGTACATGAAAAATGACTACATCTTGGTTCCATTGATGGGACTTATTTTTGAAAATGTTGTGATACTAATGCATGATGATAAAGTGCTTGACCTTAAACAATGTCAAAGCATCATTTAAGATCATGGAGGATGTGTTTTCTTAGAGATTTAGTATTGGACCTAAGTTTAATGCATGCATATGGGTAGAATAGCACTTGTACCATGAGCTATGTGAGAACTTCTTTTGCTTCTTTCTAGTAGAGTTGTATGATTGGCTTTCGACATATGCATCTAGATAAAGTTGTAACTATAAATCTCATGTGTGGGCCCAAGATGAATATCATAGGCTACAAGATGTTGATCTAACTTTGACATGCATTGTTGATCATTGGTTGTGAAGTGTGCTAACCAGTTATACCCTAGAATACGTTATTTATACATATTATTTCCCAAAGGTTATTGAGTTTGAGTTTCTAACGGAGCCTAGAGGATTGTTTTTACATGCTATCCCCTTAGACATAAAGATCCTAATCATTATACTAAGTCTGGAAGTAGTTCCTATGGCTAGATAAGTTTCTTTAGAGTGTTCAACGAGGAAGCTAGGGTTAAGGAAGATGGCGGACCTTGTGGTGGAAAAGGAGAGGGAAGAGAGATGACTCAAGTATAGTGAAGCATGAGAAAGGGAGTTGACTAGACAACACAAGGTTACAAGAGTGATGGATATTTGGAGGAAGACATTACGAGAATGAATTGAGGTTCGTGCAGAGGAAGTGGAGCCTGAGTAGTCTATACTACCCCATCTTGGAAAATGTAGGAAAAATATCCCTTGACTTTTGATGAGAGTTCATCACTTGGAGATAGGAGAGCCATCAACATGCATCTAAATTTTCCTAGTAACTAATCCCTAACACATTGTTTTCCATATCTAGAGATAAGTATTGCTAACTAATTTGGTATTAGTGGGAGTGACCGATCTACACCTAGGAGATATAATTTCCCATTTGGTACATCTATGGTGAATGGCCATTCCCCATATTTGGAGGAATATTTTACGGTACAAAATTTTGGCAAAGTAAAGGTACACAAAGTTTTGGTATCTAATGGAAGTGGTGCAAGACACACATCGGGAGTAGAGCAATATTACAAATTATTGGTATGCAGCTCGGTGGGACATTGGGGACACTAGGCAAAACCACTTCAAGCCCTTTACCAGCTATAGGAGGTGGATCTGGTGGTATAGGAGATGGAGGACTTGGTGGGTCGGAGGTAGATATGGATGATCTAGTGGTTCGGGAGGGATAGGACCTAGTGGATCTAGTAGATCTAGCAGTGGAGGAAACATCGGAGAAAACTAAGGCTCTTAATCAGGCGGACATGGGCCTCAACCACCTCAAGAATTAATTTTCAAGATGTATTTTCACCTACTAGACTAAAAATGTGTTAAGGATGCTACAAAAAATGTACACAAGTGTGATTTGATATGGTGTGTAAAGGGGATCACTACCCTAGAGTGGAAGGCAAGTTAGTGTGCAATGATGTTGTAAGGACACGTACATAGTTGGTACCAGAATTATGACCCCCATCAAACAGTGGTAGATTACACCATGTTGTGGAATGTCTTCTTAGTTTAATTTCATATCCCTAATTTTGAGCAAAAATCATTAGTGTGTTGAA
Organism: Taxus wallichiana var. yunnanensis; assembly: GCA_018340775.1. Lineage (NCBI taxonomy): Eukaryota > Viridiplantae > Streptophyta > Pinopsida > Cupressales > Taxaceae > Taxus > Taxus wallichiana. Next base: position 764,513,415 of record CM031242.1, on the reverse strand, counting down.
GGATATTCAACAAGGTATGGTAGAAATTGTATTGGAGTATGACACGTGTTTCAAGACTCTCTTTTCAAAATTGTCTTATGATATTTATACTTGTCAGACTTCTCAGTGGTTTTTGGAGGGTTGATAACACCTTTTAGGAGAGAAATTTCACAAAATACTTTCACATACCCGTGCGAGGCCTTGGAGGTTGTCCTATACATTGAGGCTATTGGAAGCATAGATATTAGTGTTAGTCCTTTTCTTAAATCTCGGATCGCTACAATTGTGAAATAACTATAGAAGCTTTCTACAAACGCAATGCATGAGACTCGCAGTGGCCTATGGTGCACGGATTATGAGGTAGAGGGGCATACAAAGGACATTTTTCCTAGAGATCGGTACACGCCATGATGGTGGACTATGAAATTTTCCACAAAGATCATGATGTAAGTAGGTGTCCACTATTATAGTGTGCGATCCGTAAAAATGTGTCTTGTTATTGCAATATTTGTACCTCTACTACTCATGACACCAAGGATTGTAGGTTGATTAACTAGATACATGATGTCATTAATATTGGTGTGCGTGAAACCAACCTCACAAACAATTACAATGATGATGGTCATAACTATGAAGTGCATGTTAGGAAATATAATTTATTAGTGCTCCATTATTATAGATATTGTAAAGAGAATAATTACGTGAGTAATTATTCACATATTTGGTTGTATTATTTGATAGTTGTGATATTGTTGTGAGTTACAACAATATCACGGATATAGGTAGATTGTTATGTTGTTGGAGCAACTTCCTAGAATATAGGAATTGCATCTCATTATATATTGTATGATTTGAATGTATTGTATGGTGTGGGAAAGATTGATTGAATATAGACAATACAATACTATATAGGAATATATATTGTTTTGTATTATATCTGTTGTGTGTATTTCTATACCAAATTAAAGATTTGGTATCAGAGTGATCATATGTCTATTCTTGAGATCTAGAATATAAAAATGAGAGGTCATTGCATAGTATCTTTTTAAGCATAGGGATCTGTACAAATCAAAGAAGTCTAGTCAAATTTACATTGACGGACCTGTGTATTGTTGCAACTCGTGGATCAATTCTATACACAATTATGGATCAGGTGTGATGTAGGTGTATGTGACATGATGTTGGTCTACAATGGTGAAAGATAATTCACACAACTATTATTTGATTGGTGTATTAAACACCTGGTCATACTGTCATGTGACTTGCACTCTCAGGTGGCGCTCTATGTGAAAATTGCATCAAACAAATTTCATCACATTTCTTCCTTGCGTATTTCTCTACAGAGTGTTTAGCTTGTTTTCCACTACCATTGGATCTCAAAGCTTAGAGTTTGCAATGTGTACCGGTCATTTGAATCTAACACCTCTGAATGTGATAAAACATTAACCAATCGTGACTGTCATGAGTAGCTCCATATCTTGTATTCAATCAATGATTGTAGATCTACATACATTGGAAATTGGGAAATACCATGTATGTACGCAGCCATGCACATTCACCATGCCATTGAGAAGTCAAACGCACTATACTTAGTCCTACGTCCCTGTCTTCTTGGATCATTTTCTGAGAAATCAGTGCAGATCTACTTGGTGTCCAAGATCAACTTTCTACACGTCATGAAGTCCCTCTTCTCTGGTTGCTTCACTATTCTATATCAACATGTGGCTTCAACAAAATCTACCTGCAATCCATACACATAAAAGGTTTGATTACAGTGTGTTGGTTTAATCAATACTGATTTTTGGCTTCTGTGGTGTCGTTTTTGTCTATTTTAGTTTTTATTTTCAGTCTATTTGTAGTTTTGTCCCATTTAATGCAAAAAGAGTCGGTCATATACTCATTCCCATAGCATTAAAGTGGAGCCCACAATCAATGTTTATTTCGAGTCGAGTCTATGAGTGTCTACTTAGTCAAGTAAATTTTTATGTTCTATAGTTTTAGAGTTATGTTTTTTTTTTTTTTTTTAAATGTGTCATCAATAGTGTAAATTTTTTTATTACGTTTCAATTCATTATGTTGTCACTATTTGGTTGTCAATTTTTTGTCAAATTCAATTTGTGAGTGGTTTGTCCATTAGGTTTGTTTAATTTTTATATTATTTTTTATGTGTTAGTTATTATTTCATCAAAATTTAATGTTGTAAAAGTCATGTCAGTGTCAAAATTTACAGTTCATGTCATCATAGTGTTATGTTGTGTGAAAATTGAGTCATTGTAAAAATTGTTAAAAAAAAAAATTGCCTTACGGACGCATTTTCGGTGTTACCCGACGTCCTGGTAACCATTGATCCACAAAAGATAAATTTGTTGAGCTAGCAGCATGACACCTTTGGATGTAGGAGGAATCGAGAGGTTAGAGGTCATTCAATGACCTCTCATCAATTTCCAACGACAGGGCCACACAGATGGTTTGGTGACATGTGTGTAGTGTGGTTTCTTTTTTCAGTTCATTTTCAATGTTCTTGTTTATAGTGTGATGGTTTGCTAAATAAACCTTTTTCTAATATTTTTGGAGGATTCATGTTTTCAGAATACTCATTTTTGGGAGCAGGAGAAGATTTCAAGGTAGACTCAAGGGATGGTTATCCGGCTAGTGTGAAGCTTGTGGATCTTGGATATTTCGAATTCGGGTGCCCATGGAGGAAGGGAAAGTCCCACAGAACCCGAGAGGAAGGGATCATTCCTACATAATTCGGCTCGATAGTACGCCTTTACGAGGGTAAATAGATAATATATGGAGTTTGTACCGGTCTAAGAAGTGCTTTCAAGAGGTGGTTCAATTTCTTTGAATATGGTTCTTTGCCATGTTCACATTAAGGGGTGAAGATTAGTGATTAATAATGTTCACACTAAGGGGGTGAATGTTAGGAAATATAATTTATTAGTGCTCCATTATTATAGATATTGTAAAGAGAATAATTATGTGAGTAATTATTCACATATATGGTTGTATTATTTGATAGTTGTGATATTGTTGTGAGTTACAACAATATCACGGATATAGGTAGATTGTTATGTTGTTGGAGAAACCTCCTAGAATATAATAATTACATCTCATTATATATAGTATGATCCTAATGTATTGTACGGTGTGGGAAAGATTGATTGAATATAGAGAATACAATATTGTATAGGAATATCATATTGTTTTGTATTATATCTATTGTGTAATGTTGTACCAAATTTAAGAGTGCACACAGATGGAGGGGTACATGAAAGAGGTTTATGATGAGGATTTTGTGGTCATAGTAATTTGCCGAAGAGGAAGAAGTGAGTTCTCGTGTGGAACGTATTACAATTTTGGGTCTACAGAGAACTATAAGTGCGGATTCTTGGATCTATTAGAATTGTCTTGATGTGGAAAGAAGAAAAAGTATGATGAGTGCACAGAGCTATTTGAACATATGAGACAACAACACCAAAAGGAAAAAAAGGTGCCGGAATGGTAAACGTAATGAAGACTGATTCACAATGTATGTCAAGGGTGGCGTGTGAGCTAGAAATAGATCCTGTACTATTTAGGATGCGAGTTGAGGCTGCAAGCGAGGAAGTGCCAAGGCTAAGACTGTTTGTTATTAGCGAAGAGTTAGAACATGGAAAGTACCCGAACCTAATCATTAGAAAGAAGTGTATAAAAAAACCATGAATGTGATTCGAAGCCTATAAGGGGAGATCTAGTTCTTGAAGGAATAGTCAAGGTAGTTAGAGCAAAGGAAGAGTGTTGTGGCTCTCTAGAAGGATCTAGATGAGGTTAGGGAATTATGCAAGTTTTTAAGGAAAGGGGATAGCATTCCCTTGATAAGGGAATGGTTATGGGAAAAGGTACCATGTGCCAAAGGAGAGCTCAAAGGTAGGTTCTATTGGTACATTTTGATTTAATTTCCGTTGCAACTTTAGCACCATCATGGATTTTACAAGACACTCAAAGGTAGACAAATGATTTATATTTCATTTTTAGCCAGGGGAAGAAATTTTTCTAACTTATTAACACTCGGGATTTGAAGAAGTGGGTAGCACCTTGAAAGGATTTTATATTATCCTCACTATTTTTAGGTTGTGCTTCTCAACCAAGGTAAGAGAACCCTGTATTGTAGCCTCTGTTTTATGAAGGGGGTGAAGATATTATTATACTATGTAGATTGTATGGAGATGGCCTTGAGTAAACATGATCAATTTTCCAATATTCAAACTCAGCAGAGCTATCACTACTAAATGTTGGAAATGCTTTCAAGACAAGGCGGAGGCTACTTGAGACATGGTCTGATCTTGACTGCTTTGTGCATTTTTGTAAATGGATTATATTCTCTTGTTGACACAGAATGCAGATAGGGGTAGTATAGGTGGGATTAGGTGATTTAAATGAATTTTGGGGTGGGATATTTTTAGACAAGACTAACCAAAATTTTCCAACTTCTTTGAGGACCTTTGCAAAACTTGAAAAACAAAACCCAAACAATAGAATGCTTCAAAGAGGTTAAGATATTCCTTCAACTAGGATATGTGCACCAAATGGAAGCCCAGATCTGCACTCTTCCACACAATCTCTAATGGTCTATCATAAAATATTGAGTTAGATGAATCAGTTAAGCATTTAGAAATTTCTATTTTATCATACCTAAGGTGCACCCATAGGTTTACAAACAATCTATGTATCAAGGAAGGTAGAGTGAATTTAAATTTATTCATCCCTTTATTAGATGAAATCTCTTCTGAACTTGGGATTACAAATACCACTAAGCTATCAAAAGAATGAGACATGCATGATGAAAGAAATTCTAAACACCAGATTGCAATAGGAGCAAGACACACAAATTGAAAGCATTATGAAATATAAGTGTATTCAAATTTTTCTCAAAGACAACACAAAATAATCTAAAAATGACCAAAATTATAAGTAGGGGAATGTTACAAGAACAATCTCAGAGCTTGTTAGTGGCTATACATCTGCAACCAACCTAACATGATACAAATTTGATGCAAAAAGGAATTAAAATGATTCTCAAGTGGTTTCTCATAGAATGGGCTTCTTCCCAAATTTTCTTGTAAAAATTATAAGTTTCTCTGACCATTTGTATGACAAATTCATGCCATATATAAATTTCACTCACTCACTTTTCCCCTCAAATCTTCCCTCCAAAAGTGGAATATTTGAAACACCTTTGATTTACAATATTTTTGGAAAATGACATTTAACAAAATCGCAAAATTTTCCAATTGTTCTTTCAAAAGGTGATTCATTACAAAAATTTCATCATTCTTCAAAGTGGAAGAACTTTTCTCATTTCCCACACATGTATATCCTTGTCATTTCATCATTTCAACTTTTCCCTTCCTAATTTTTACTCTGTAACTTTGGATCGGTAATTCATGTTTTTCATGAACCAGAGTAAAAATTCATTTGAAAAATGCCTTGGATTCACAAATTGAACCCCCAAATTGATTAATTCATACCCTACAGGCCAAAACAACACAAATTGGAAAAAAATCCAATTAAGATTGATGCAAAAATGTATCTCCAAACTTCCTAGAGCTCAAATGGTGGCCAAACTGGTGAAATGCATAGCTACCATTGATATATTCCTTAACTTCAAATTTGAGCCCTTCATGTGGTAGATCTAGGTAAAAACAGGCCTCGGGACATCTTTTTACCTTTTTACTACTTTTGGAAAATTTTCACAATTTCTTGATTTCCTCCACCACTCCACCGATGAGATTTGGGCCTGACACATGGCGTAATATGACTGGATATGGAATCACGGCTCTATTTTACACATTTTTCATCTTTTTTTGGAAAAAGGATAAATTTTCACTTTTCTCCATGGCTCTTCCTTTCACTTTAAGTTTCTAAAGTGGGTCCACGTGGAACCCCATGTCCCCTTATGCCTTTAACTCCCTTTTCCCTCAAAGGGAAAGTTTTTCACTTTTCCTCCACCAGCCCGCATCTCCACTATTGACTTCTCAGATGAATTTTGACTTTTTACCCTCGGGCTTATGGGTTAATTTGATACTTTGAGTCATTTGAATACAAGAGGAAAAAAATTTTAAGTTGCCCCCAATGCTTTGCCTCTCCGGCTCTTTGAATTTTCAAACTACCATGTGTCACCATGGTGCACCTTAAGGTGGTCCCAAAAATTTGATACCTTGAACAAGCGTGGGCTCACCACATGTCCTGTTTGGCGAGATTTTTTTCTCAATGCTTGAAACTAAGCGAAGGCACCACGTGTCATGCTCGAGGAAAACTCCTTTTGGCCATTAAAAATTCTAAGTAAAAATCAAAGTAAGTGGAGTCCTCCATGTGTCGCCATCTCACCAAGCCTCCACGTGTCCTCTCGGTGCTACTTCAAAGCTAGACCAAAAAGTTGATTCTAAAACAAGCACCATTCACCCATGTGGACATATTTCAGAGTTGAGGCTTTTTATAGAATTTTTGAAGTATTTAGTTGATCGCATCCAACCAAAAGGTGCCACATCCCCTGTAGATGCAAGGATGCAAATTTTACTAGGAGAAAATCCCCATCAAACCGTAAAATACATAAACATGAGTATTTGAGCCTGAAAATGAAGTTTTCTTCAATGACAGAGAGTTTAGACTGTTGCAAGGCTCAAATATGATCCTTAGGACACATCAACTCATTCTTCTTCAAGTATATCAAGGAAAAATGTCAAGAACAAATTTTTGACTATGATAATAGAGGGAATGGGAAAACATGAGTTTTGAAAGGACAGAGCGGGAACTCAAAATACGACCTTTCTAGAGGAATAAATAAATTAGGAGCCAAATATGGACCCATACATGATCGTTGACCCGAGAGGAGACTAAAAATGGTAACAAAGACCAGCCCAAGCACAACATGGGGAAGGATAAAATGACAGATGCCATAAATAAATAAATTTCCAAGGGCACAAATGGGGCGAGACAATTTTGAGCACCAACATAGGCTCCAACTCGGGGATGGGCACTCCCAACGAGTGCCACAAGAACAAAAGTAGACCAAGTGCCAAAATATCCATTGGGAAAACAGAGTCACAAGCCAAAACACCCAAAAACCAGGTGATAAATTAACCAAAATGGCTGCCACACACAAAGGCAAACCACAAACTAACCAAAACAACAAAAAAACATAGCAAAAAACAAAAAATTGTACACTGTACAAGTGATATGCAAACCTCAATTTTGGGGATCAATCCAAAAAATGCTTCAAATGTCTGCCATTAACAGGCAGCTCAAGCAATTCCCCATCTAGGTCCTTGAGGAAAAAGGTATTCTCACCAATTCTTATGTCAATGGAATATGGACCCATCCACAAAGCATAAAATTTACCATGCTTTCCCTTATCTTCATGCTTGTTATCCCACAATAGCACAATATCTCCAATACTAAAAATCTTGGGGTTACCTTCTTATCAAACAACTTCTTCATCCTCTCTCTGAATTTTACATGCCTTTGATGGGATTCTCTTCTTGCTTCACCAAGATCGATAATATGATTAATCTTTACTTCATATGGATTTATTTCTTGGTATTCAAGTTGTTGAACAAACTGAAATGAAGACAATTGCAGATGTAAGGGCATCGAGCTTATGTTCCATATACCAATTCAAACCGGATTTTACTAGTAGCTCGGTGATAGTGATCCTGTCAGCCCAAACAAAAAATTTTAGTTTCTCACCCCACTTCTTCTTGTTCAATTCCAAAGTCCTTTTAATGATCTTCAACAAGTTTTTATTGTTGGACTCAGCCTGTCCATTTCCTTGTGGATTGTAGTTAGAAGCATATGTCAACTTTATCCCATACTCTTTACACATTGCCACTAAAGGTCTAGCTCTGAAACTCATGGCATTATCAGCAATAATCTTGACTGGCACTCCAAATCTGTAGATGATATGATTCAATATGAAGTCCATTACAACTTGGTGCATTGCATTCTAGTGGGGATTGCGTAGGCCCACCCATTTTGTGAAAAAATTAGTAGCTACCAAAATCCATTTGTGTCCAAAGACCAAATGAATCAGATATTTCATCGATGAAGTCCAACCCCATTATTTGAAAGGGGCTTCAATTGATACATGTTGTAAATGAAGGGATCTTTAAGCTTTCAATCTTACGGAGAAATGTCGACAACTCGACATCTTCTAACCGAGTTACATGCTTGAAAATATTTAGCCACCAATAATCAACCTTCATAATTTTTTGTGCGGTAACTCTTCCAACAAATTTTCCTCCATAAACTCCCCCATGTAAATCAACAATTATTTTGGGAGCTTCATCTTCAGTCACACATCTCAAGAGGATTCCTTCAGGGTTCTTCCAAGCCAACCCAAAGTTTGTAATGATATATTTTTAAGAAGCCAACTTGAGCACTCTTTTCAGACTTTTATTCAAATTCTGAAGGTAACATAAGTGTTTGAGATAAAATATTACATCCTTATACCATTCAAAACTCAACAATTTCTCAAGAACACCTGCCCTTTCTTCCTCTACCTCATTTACTTCAGCATTATATAGATTTCTTTCAGCCATGAGCTTGGCAAGACCCAAACCTCTTACTAGATTTGTGGTCTAGATGTCCATATCATACTCTTGATTTTTGTTGACCCATATACACATTTTTCTTAAGATATCCATCTCACGATAATATGTCCTTCAACATTGTGTGAGGAACATATGCAACCATTTTGGAACTCAAAATATAAGGCCTAAATTTTTTTGTTGCTTTTACCAAGACAAATGCCTATTTCTCCATGATTGTGTATTTCAACTCAGCTACTTGCAATGCCTTACTAAATAAGGCAATAGGTCTTTCAGCTCCATCATCATCCTTTTGCAACAAAACAGATGAAATGGTGTGCTCAGAAGCAAAGGAGAAGATTTGGAAAGGTTTCTTATAATTTGGGGCTTCTAGAATAGGAGCATGCTTCAATGCTTCCTTGATTCCATCAAAATCTTTAAGGGAAGCCTCTTCCCACTTGATATTTTGGTCCTTATTCAACATGTAAGTAATGGGAAGAGTTAACTCAGCAAAATTAGACACAAACCTTCTAATGAAATTTATTTTACCAAAGAAGGATTAGATTCCTTTCTTAGTTTTTAGAAACGAGATCTTGCTAATAGCTTCTATCCTTTGTGGATCAATCATAAATCCTTTAGACAAAATGTGACCAAGTATTTTTTCTCTTTGCACTCCAAAATGGCACTCTTTTTGATTGAGTGAAATTCCATATTCTCTACATCTGAACAATATTCTTTCCAAATGTTGTAAGTGGTCAATTCTTTTTCTAGAAAAAATAGTAATATCATCTTGATAAACAACACTAAAGTCATTGATATAGCTAGCAAAAGCAACGTCCATGGCCCTTTGAAAATTAGCTTCAACATTCATTAAACCAAAGGGCATCTTGAAAAAAACATATGTTCCCCACGAAGTAGTAAAGGAAGTTTTAATCCTCTCTCGATTCTTTGAAAACAACTTGGTTATAACAGAGAAGCCATCCAAAGTAGAAAGAATTTTAGAACTAGTCACTAATTACAACATGTTTTCCATGTTTGGTAGAGGATATTTGTCATTCATTGATGCTCTATTAGATTTCTGAAATCCACACATAGTTTGATATCTCCATTTTCTTTCTAACGGCACCAAGTTTGCAACCCAAGAAGAATACTTTGTGGGTTGAATGATTCCTCCATCTCTCAAATTTTCAAATCCTCTTTCATTTTGAGAGAAAGGAGTGGGTTAATTATCCTTTTCTTCTATATAAATGGTTTGGCATATTTCTCAAGAGGGATTTCATGTTGTAACAAGTCTTCTCTATATGATTTGAGCTCGGAATAAGACCAAGCCATATAGTCCCGATATTGTTTCAACAATTGGGTATGGGACTATTTTTATTCCTTTTTTAAACCACTCCCTAACAATATCTTCCTTTGTTTCTCCTTTGTTCCCAAGTCATGCTCTTTAACATATCTATATACAAACATGTTTCTATTGATTATACAATCAACATTGTTAAAATTTGACTCAAGAGAAACCAGACCTCTAGGGATGGTGTTAGTCTTCAATTGAATGATATCCCTACTAAACAAGGTTTCTTTCCATCAACATTACATACTAGTGGTTCCAAATCAATATGTGGATCCAAAAATCACCTTGGTTATACAAAAACCTCTGAACCTAAGCATCATCATCAAATAATTGCCAATGTTTGATGTTATCGGGAGACTTCAGGGCCTAGTGAGTATTTAAACATCATGAGGAAGAGTCGGAAGATGTGCAAATTGAGTATGCATGTACGTAGGAGAAAGAGAAGGAAAATATGGTCTATGTGATAGATGGCAAAGAGATGCAGAGTTTGGATGTTAACCATACTAAAGTTACACATGAAGTTATTAATAGTGCTAATGAGAAAGCACGCTCCTATCATGAGCCCCTCAAAACAAAGAATGTTAACATCGGTTAAGAAACAGAACCTAAGGAGGCCATTATTGGAGACTATTTGTCATAGATGGAGGTTTTAAAGATCATTTATCTACTGCATGAGTTGCAGGACTTATTTTTGCATGGATACCATGAGATTAAGGGAATTCACCAATCCTTGGGAGAAATGAAGATCAAGTTAAAGTAAGGTGCGTGCCCGATTTGGAAGAGGCCTTATCGAATGAATCTGAATCTTCGTGTCAAATTCAAGGAGGAGATAGAAAAATGATCACTTTAGGAATCATTGAAATTGTGAAGGAATCAAAATAGGTAATCACTATGATCATCAGTATTAAAAAGCATGAAAGGATAAGGATCTGTGTTTACTATGGGTACTTGAATGTAGTATGTGTCATTGACCCTTTTCTAACCCATTTTAATGAAGAAATCTTGGAAGGAGCAACCAAGTGCGAGGTATACTCCTTCAAAAAATTCTCCACTAAATGGGGAAGTTTTTCCTATATGGTCATGCCTTTTAGACTGAAGAACTCACCTTTTGTGTTTTTGTGCATAGTGGTCTAGGTAATTCAGGATTTTATCCATAAATTCCTTCAATTCTACCTTGATGACTAGATGCTGTATGGACTAGTGAAAGACCATTGTGACAATTTTTGGTTGATATTTGAAAGATGTTGGTAGTTGTGGATATCCCTCAACATAAAGAAGTGTCTCTTTGTTACTCCATTTGGAACCCTGCTAGGGCATATTATATGTAGGAAGGTTTATTGGTGGATATAGCCAAAGTTTCCATTATTGTGGGACTCGGGGGAACCTACCAGCTAGTGCACGGTGTGTGGATTCCTTAGGAATACAAGGTAATACTAGAAGTTTATTAAAGGATATGCCAAGATCATTGTGCCCTTGGAGGAATTACTAAAACACAAGAGTGCATTTCACTGGGGAGAGGCACAACAGAGGGTGTTTGATACATTAAAGGATAATCTCATCATTGCACCCATATTACATTTTCCCTCTTGGGATAAACCATTCCATGTACATGTTGATGCTTCAAGGATGGAAATTGCAGCAGTCTTAACACATCCTAGAGAAGGAATTATTGACCACCCCTTATGTTTTGCTAGTAAGAAGTTAACACAAACAGAACAAAATTACACTACTACTGAGCATGAAGCACTATCAATGATCTACACACTACACAAATTTAGGAAATATCTATTGGAAACACCATTCATATTTTACACATACCACATGGCACTAAATTACTTGTTGAACAAGCCCATTTTGCAAGGGCACATATGTCAATGGGTCTTGTTGTTTCAATGATTTGATTTTATAGTTGTTATGAAACTAGGAAAGAGTAACTCGGGGGCCCAACCATTTCTTAAGGATTGAATCATGGGAGGACATGCAAAGCATTGAGGATGCTCTATCGGATGTGTAACTACTTAGTTTATGGCATGTACCCTTTGAATTAGAATATATCTTGTGTTTCTCAAAATGGGCGTGGCATAGAAAGGAATGAAGACACTTTGAAACAAAATAGTTAGCCATACACACCACACCCTAGATGCTAATTATTAGAGACTTATACAAACTAGGTCACGATGATATTTTTCATTGGTGTGTGTTGGATCATGAGTGTGTTGCAATCATGGAGGAATTACATGGTGGGATTGCGGGAGCACACTATGCAGGGAATGCCACCGTGTGAAAAATCCTACTAGCAAGGCTTTTGTGGGAAAACATCTACCTGGGATTGCATTGAGTTTTGCAGGGCTTGTAACCATTTCAAGTTCCTTATCAATCCAAAAATAAGGGATGATATATCCTTGAGGTGATAGCTAGCACAAAACCATTTGAAATTTGGACCATTGATTTTTTAGGAAAAAATTCACCTACCATGCGAAGGATTCGGTTGTGCTTTATGTCATCACTTGCAGTGACTACTTAACAAGATGGGAAGAGCCAACACCTATAAGTTACTACATAGCATCAACAACAACTAGGTTTTTGTGGGAAAATATAATCAGTAGATATGGATGTCCATTGAGATTAATGAGTGATAGGGGTACACATTTTTGAATGAAACAGTTGAGGAGTTTTCTTTGGCATAGTTCATCACGGCCCATCACAAGACCACCTTATCATCCCTAAGTGAATGGAACTTCTAAGGAATTTAACAAGATATTAAGCCATCCACTAACCATAATTTGTGATGTGGGAAGACAAGATTGGGATGACAACGTGTCAACAATTCTATGGGCATACAGGAAAACCTACAAGAGATTGAATAAGGCCACACCATTTCAATTGGTATTTGGTGCAAAGGATGTTTTAATGGTTGAATTTATGATACCATCATTACATATTTTGTGTACAGGAGGGTTAGCTAATGAACAAGAAATTCAAGAGTGCATGGAGAATTTAATGCAAGTTGAATGAAAGGAGATCACTTGCTAGATGGAGTTAGAAGACTGATAAGGCATGAAAAAAATCATGACATGATTGTCATATTAAAAACAAACAATTTAAGGTTGTGTAGATGGTATTTATTTTATGACTCCAAATTTTTGCACCATCCTGGGAAACTAAAACTCCATTGGTTGGGGCCACATATCATCTCATATAGCGTTGACTCGGTGCTTTCCGATTACAAGTGATGGATGGAACATGATTTCTAGGACATTTACATGAGAGTAGGTTGAATCCCTACTATAAATAAGTCTTCCTTATGTTCATAAATAAGACAGTATTTCCATTTAGCTTAGGATTCCCCTTAATACATTTATTTTCCTTTTGCTTCACTTTCTTTTTCTTATTCCTTTATTTTAGTATTATTCTTTGCATGCCTTGTGTGTCGGTATCCACTTACTATTTTCAAAATTTTATGTATGTGTAGAGTACCATGCATCGGTTTTGTGTGGGGTAGAGTAATTAAAAGTAAAATGGAAGTTGGGAGTGGAAATTTTGTTTTGATGGCCTAGATTGAAGGATAAAGAAGCACGTAGTGTGGAAGAGTGTTCGTAGAGAAGGTGGAGATAAGGAGTTTGGTGTTAGGATAACTTTACAAATACCAAATAAAAATGATGAGAAGTATAAGAACAACATTGAGGTAGGTGAGGGAAAAAACAATGTTAAGGAAAGAATAAGTTCCTTTGGTGCTCAAGCGCATACATGAGGATCTTTGGTCAATAAGGATTTTTGTGCACTAGAAGGTTGTAGATATTTTTATGCGGGATAGGGTGTAGTGGTAAGAGTACTTAAGATTGGGTTTAGTGGAAAAAGAATCATTTATTGCAAAAGTACATTGGTAGGTGGCATAGCATTTATTATAAGAGATGATAAAAAATATATAAGTAGCAAAAGTTGAGATATATTGTTATTACCTAGCATTTGTGAGATTGAAGAGCTCTTGCAAACTAGGGAATCCTTGAGAAGTTGCACAAAAGGAGATTGTGAAGATCTGAGTGCATAGGTAGGTTGAAAAGTGAACTAGGGTGGAAAAACAAGTACATAGGCATAAAGGATAGGGTTTTTGGAATTTTAGAAACCCGTAATTGAATACACCATTTTGATGAAGGAAAGGTTTTTACAGGTTAGGGTTCCAAATCTAAGGCATAGGATTGAAAGAATTTTTCATGTAAGGGTAAAGCCATAGAGTTGAGCAGTGATTCAGGATCAAAAGGAAGAAAAGTTTTTTAATAACCTAATAGAAGAGATGACACTAAGGCATGTAACCGGTGTTTCACTGAAGAAGGGCAAGGGAAAAGGAAAAAATTTTGTTTCCACTAGCATCAATGAGGAATGGTAGACAGAAATGAAATACCCAGATGGTATATTGTAGGGAAAATAGTGGGTGTCTCACATAAGAAAAATGGATGTAAGTGACTATAACCATCGAACAAGCACCACGAAGAAAGAGATGGCATTATAAATGGTTAGACCTACAGACAAGAGGAAACTTGATGGAATGCCCATCTATGACGATGAAGTCAAGGTGAAAATGGAGAAGGTCGGATTATTGCAACTATATGAGTTGCCCTATTTTGGTAAACCCAAGTGGTTATACCAATGGCTGATGTCACATGTACATGAATACCATTTCTACTTCACGAGCCAAAAATGAGGATAACTCTCAACTGATCTCCAAATTTCTTGGTATTACCTCCGAGGGAGATTCATTCAATGGTGACTTGGAGGAAAAGGAGGCCATAAAGAAAACTATGGAGGCCTATGACTATAATAAGGGGTCATGGTACTTCAAAATTTCTATGATGAGGATGGCGATGTGCTTAGTGAATAAGCTAAATAGATAGGAGAGGTGGACCTAGATGAACAAGTCATGGTTAAACAGTTTCTAGAAAATATAAGAAGGAACCATGTATAACCTCTCAACATTCATAATGGAGGAGATCATCGTTGTCACGTGTGATGGGGAGAAGTTCATGTTGTATAATTTCCTCCTTACCATCATGTTTTAATAAATTGGAGTGCCCGATGAGACAAAAAAATTGTATGGGAGTACCTAGATTATAACACCTCCCCTACCAAGAGATTCGAGAAATACACTTGTGACACCATGATGACTATCCGCAAGGTGCGCCTAGAGAAATGGTATAAGTTAATGCACTACGAGTTTGGAGCTGAGCAGAGAATACCCAAGAAATTTCCATCTCTAGTGTAAGTAGAGGTTGAGTTTTCCGTATATAAGCACCTTTTCATTGGCAGGTTCACTCTGTCAGAAGGGACCAAGAGCCCATGGTGTAAACTGTCATTCTCCTTCACTACACAATATTTCCAATTCGGAGTCAATCACTTCATGGAGGCCAAAATTATAAGGTTTGACCTCAGCAAGGTTGACCAAGACCATTGTAAGCTATGTAGAAATATTTTATATCCCAAGAAGTGTGCTTATGT
This sequence comes from Taxus wallichiana var. yunnanensis, assembly GCA_018340775.1. Lineage (NCBI taxonomy): Eukaryota > Viridiplantae > Streptophyta > Pinopsida > Cupressales > Taxaceae > Taxus > Taxus wallichiana. Next base: position 764,498,028 of record CM031242.1, on the reverse strand, counting down.
GGAGAAGTATGTCTCCCATGAGGTGTATATGATAAAACCTGTGACACTACCAATTGTTGGAATGACAACATCGAGGGTATACTTGTGCATTTGGCCCAAGTATGAGAAATGAACCTACATGGAGAATGAGGTCTCCATCCCATAATACCCGCCACAAGGAAGAATGTTGCTTGACTAAAAGGGGGAGAGAGGAGGCAACACATAAAAAGTATCTAAGTGCATAAACAACAAAAGCAGTAGGCGTGTAGGATTGAGTGTGAAGCCAAGCACATATGCTCAAAGGAAGAAGTCCCCATTAAGGAAAAATAAAATACACTTGAGGAAGAGGTGTCAGAGAAAGAAGAACCCCTTGTAAAAGAAGAGTCTCCAAGGAAGGAGTCGCATGCTGAAGAATATGATAAAGACGAATCCCTAATCCAAATTCACAAGTTAAGAAGAAACGAAAGGTAGCAGAGGAGGTGGAATTAGAAGGAACAGAGGCACGGAAGCCTATAGAGGTGAGAAGGATGATGACGAGCATGAAGATACTCGGGACCATATTATGTATGATATACACAACTCGTAGGAGGAAGGAGATAATCATGACAAGGGGGAAGTGAGGAGGTAAATAAAAATGATCAAAGGACCACGTTATCAAAAATTCACCCCGGGGTAATTTTAAATAACTTGCACAAATTCCTTTAGGATGGAGCAAGAAGTAATGGTGAAGGGAAAATTTTTGGATTTTTTGGTACCTCTTTTCTTTCCTCTAACTTCCGTGTCGAAGGAAAAATTCAAAGAGTTAGAGAAATTTGAAAAAAATTCAAAAAATGGCTTCTTTTAGTGTATTACGGAAAAATCTGAAAATTTTGTCCTAGGCTATTCATGGGACAACAAGACAATTGAGACGTGAAAAAGGTGAAGTTTCCACACACCAAAAGAATCAAAAAATGTGAAAAAAATTGTCCCAAGCCGTATAAGTTCAATTGGGACAGTTGGGCTCTGAAAAGGTGACTTTGCCGATTTGCAAGGTGGGTCAAGTGTGATGCGGCCAAAGTGGAGAAATTAGTCTAGGACAGCTAGGACATCGGAAATTTGGGACCCAAAAACCTAAAATCACTGCAAGTTAGTGTATTGTGGGTGGTGTGGAGAAATTGGTCTAGGATAGTTGGGACATTGGGTCGTGCGTGACCCGCAAAGCCAAAATCGCCACACAAAGAGCCAAGCAAAGTGGGATGTGGGTGAAGTGGAGGTCAATGTCCCCAATAGCCTAGTCAACATCGGGACAGTTTGGATAGGGAACCTCAAATCAAACAATGCAGAAAAAAGAGGCCCACATGGTCTAGGTACGCGTGGGACATGAGTTCCCAAAAACCCATAATAGCCGCAATATAAAGCAGTTGATGGCTGACCTCCGAACTTCAAACGGTCATAACTTTTATCCCGAGCTTTGTTTTTATGAAATTTTACTTTTCAAAATGTGCACAACATCCTCTATGCCAAAAAATCTATATTTATTATTCTTAATGATGGTAGATATGTTAAAATAAAGGAAACATCTCCATCTATGATAAATTAAATACCCATTTCTATTAAATGACAAAAATCCCTAGCGAGACCCAAAACAAGCGTCTACACTCGAGAATGACATATCTTTTGCATTTCTTGATGAAAACGTAAAAAAATAGTACCATTGGATTCATGGTTACGAGACTAATGCACATAAATTAGGAAATACAAAATTTGATGAATAATTTATGGTGATGTTTTAGAAAATGTTCCTAGTTCAAAATAGTGATTTTATTGGTGGTTTGGAGGACATTAATAAAGCATGGGAAAACATTTCTCACTACTTATGCAAGTTATAGGAAAATATGGGGGAATTTCTCAAGAAACATACCATCATTTCAATTCATTTCACTTCATTTTATACCAATTTGGTATTTTCATTTTCTCTCTCTCTTTCTCCTCTCAGAATTCTATAAAGTGGAGTGTTGGGCTCATTATACGGAGATAGTTTTTAGGTAGAAAAATTATGTCAAATTTTTTTCTATAGCCAATGTGTTATAAGCCATTGTAGTGGACTCCTTTCATGGTGATCCAAGCCCTTATCTTGTAATAGATAGAACTGTGCATATTGTAGACACTTGTAGTTTGATCAATACACTATTATTTCTAATCTGCACCCCTATTCTTCCTTTTACAAAGCGACGACACACCGCCTTGATTAGACCTATCTAACTACCTTCTCACAACATATTTTTGGTCATATTTCCTCTTATAAATCACTTAAACAAGTTGTCATGTCCTCATTCTAACTACATTAACTTTTTATTCCTTTCTAGTTTGCTTCTTTAGCTCCTAGACTATCAATCCACTTCATTGGATTGATTAAGCCTTCGAAACCCTCCCAAAACCCTAATTACTCTCTAAAAATATTTATTAGTCTAACCTAGGTTAATTAACCTAAACATAGTCAAAACACACTTTGACTTGCAAAAAGTGCTTTTTGACTTTAGTATTTTCCCTACATGCACCCAAATCTCCCATTTTCCCAAATAGAAAACTATAAGTAGGGCTATACCCCCTCCCTCATTTTCTAAGAATTATCTCTTCTTCCTATACATTATCGTATTTTGTTTAGGCTTTAGATTGTATTTCATTTTCTTCCATTGAGATAGTAGCATTTGCTTTTGTATTTTATAGCACCAATATGGAGTAAAAGGGAAGATCCATTGGCCTTGAATCCATTAATGGGGAGATATATTTCTCTTAAACACATAACTAAATTCTTAGATCCTCTTAGGTTCATTATTTCAAACTTTCAAAGAATAGAGGTTAGCCTCATTTCCTTAGTTTTCTTGTTTACTTCAAATTAATGTATGCAAAGAAGAAAACCTTGCTCATTTCTTATCAGATGGTCCATTTATTAGTTTGTTAAAAGCATTTGGGGTTTCTTTAGAGATTCTTACCCAAAATCCATGGCTTTTGCAACTTTTCATTGAACACATTTGGCACACCCGGTGGGACACTTATGTCCATCCTCCAATAATGGAGGTCTTTTGAGTTATTCAAAAATCATTTTCAAGTTTTTGGGTCAAATCACTTGTTATTTCCTCATTTTTATTTCTAACACTAGATAAATGACCTTCATTTACATCTATTTTGTGGGTTTGATATAGAAATAGGACACTTTGACTAATAACTAACCTATTTGCTCTTAAAAATTTGAAAATTCGTGAGTTTTGTAGGTTTTTCACAGGGGTGCACATAGGTGTTAAGAAGGGGTGCATACATGTTGAAACACGAGCGTATCTATCAAAAAGGTGTGTACCTATCGATAGTCCTTATCATTTACAAATTTTACCTCTCTTTGGGACGCACATGTATTTTTGTCATCTAGGCCACATATTCACTTCTTTGGCCGTGTATACATCAATGGCTTAACTGTGTGAAAATATCCAAATTTTTGTCTCTACAGGGACACGCACGTGTCTCTGTTATCTAGGCCACATATCTACCTCTCTGGTTGCATATGTGTAAAATGTATTGACTATGTAAAAATTTGAAACAAATTTGTTTTATGCTTGGGCATGTGCAAATCAAAACTTAAGCATCCACGTTAATATACAAGTGTCCTTGTTTGGTTGCAAGCATCTGTGTTGTAATATATTGAGTTTAATTAATTTTTGTCTGTAGGCTTATCCGTTGAGTTGGGTGCATACCCCTTAATTGGAGAGAAGCTGGCATTGGTTTGGGCATGTATGTGTCTGTGTAAAGATTGAATTTTTTTCTATAATCTACAAAAAAAAAAAAATTGATATAATGTTAAGTTTCTTCAATTTTTGCTTAAAAATAAATTTGTAAAAGTACGTATGCTCTCTCCTCGCACCTTAAAAAGTGATCTTGGAGATCAGAAACACTTATACAAAGGCTTGTATCAAACATTCAAAAACACTTATTTTATGAAGGATAAAGTAAAATTTCATTTGATTTCAGTAGGACTTGTTCACATTGCGTATGCTCTTCCTTTGTGCCTTTTAGCGATCTTAGGAATCAAAAGCAAAGTGTAAATTTATCTTTCTTAACACCAATCTATGAACTAGAAAATTACTAAAAAAATTGTCTACAGGACCCAATGGTTGTAGAAGAAAGACATCCAAAACATAAAACTTCTAATACACATGTTTCTTGCAAGTTGCCTAATGGTGTGCTACTTAAAACCACATTAAAAGTTAAGCAAGATAAAAAACACACCATATTCAGAACATTATATTGTAGGTTTCAGAAAAGGGTACATCCCTATCTGCTCAACTAGAACATAACCCCTTTGGCATAACGCCTTAAGATACAACAATGGGGGTGGTTCCAAGAACCCTAAAGTAATCCACCACTGAGTAACCTCATGGATGAAATAGACAGTGCTCTGCTTACCCACTTGACTAGTACGCCTTCTGAGATAGAGTTACCAGTTGTCAGTATGGTGACCCCAGGGAGATCACATGTGGATGCACTAGTTTCCCTTTATGCTTGAAGGGGGTAAAGTAAATCTGAGATACTCCCAAGATAGGCAAGGGACTATTTGCGTAAATCGCGATCGCTTAAGACAGACTTTGTAACACCTAGTTGAAAGAACTTATTAAGGAGGCCATTTTATCTTAGAGCCCACTTTACTAGTCCATTGTTGCGTCAAGGCATCACAAAGTGACAACTCATCTAGAGTCTGAACCTTGTTTATCGAACAAGGAAAATAACCCTTATGATTTTAATCTAAGTGTCTTTCATCACGAGACTAAATTGCGCCCCACTTTCACTTAGTTTTGTTATTATCTTCGGATGAGGTGAAACTTGGCCCAAGTGGCACTTGGTTTTTTTCATATTTTTTATCTATACCCTTACATTCTCACCACCCATGTTTTCGAGGCCGAGAAAGGTGCATACCTTGAGAATTTTTATCGAGATAGTGCTTGCCACTTTTTTGTCCATTTACACCCATCCATGTTTGTGGCTGAGTTGTTAAACATCTAAATTACGTAGGTACACTTTTCGTATCTTTGATAAAATTCCTTCCATCTTGATTTCAAGATCATCTTCACCATTGTAGGTTTAGTTCGTCCTTCATCTCTTCTTAAGTTGATAATTTTGTTTGCATCCTAGGCACACAATCTTGGTATTTACATTGTGTTCTCGTTGTCATGAGAAGACAATATAAGCCCCTTTATTATGCAGTTATGCTGCTCACATGATTTGAAACTCCTTGTTATACTTATCACTTGGTTTTAGTTTGAGTTTCATACAAGTCTTCTTGAAAATTATCGATAATACCTTATATGTCATAATAAATTTTTCATGGTACTAACACCTTGCTTGCTCGGTTAATGTATCATAGTGATGTTATTACGCTATATTTATTTGTGACTTCCATTTTTCAAAAGGTTTGGCTTTCATCGACATTCAAACTAGTTTTAAATATACCTTTTCAAGGGACTGCGTCAACATCACGTCAGTACTTAGGCCTTGTTAGAATTCTAACTGGACCTACATATTGGTATGGTATTATCACTATCTGTTTTTAAGGCTTAGGCTTGGTAACAACAAATTGGGTGATCATTACATTTAGGTGTGCATATGAGTGTTCCTTAATAAAGACCACTACTGAGAACACTACATCTAGGATACACTGTGGTATAGTTCAAACATCATCTTGACACACACAAGGGGTCACTCTAGCTACATACAAACGTCTGCTAGTAATGCCTAAAATCTTAAAAATGATGACTAAATCAAACAAACATGACATAAGAGAAAACCCTTTCAAAACCTTCCCATTTAGTGGACAAAATTTAGCACCTCTCTTTTCTCAAGTCAAAGATATAGAGGCATTAATTGATCATAGTGGAGAAGATTTAGACTCTTCTAGAGAACAATAGAGGTTAGACCTAAATAGATTTGATGAACTCCTATATTATAATAAAGATCAAGTACTCGCAAGAGTCTTAGCATTAGGAGATAAACTTCCACATGAGTGTGAAGAAGAGATAAAGGTCATTGACCCTAACTTAGGAGAACAAATATTCATCTTAGACATAGATAACCCTTTTGATGTGGGATACACTTCCACTTCAGGGAAGCATAAGGCCGCTATTAAAGGAGAACCATCACGAAAACCCCACTATAAAGCTTCACGTAAAGTAAAAATTGAGCATAAAGCTTCCCCTCCTCTGAAATTTGATGAAAAGAAGAGGACCCTTTGGATGAGGAGGAGATACTCCAAAAATAGATCTTGAAGTTGAGCAGAAACAAGCAAATTTAGGCTCTTAAAAAAGAAATATATACAAAGACAAAGAAAAAAACAAACTTAGCAAGTTTCAATTTGATCCACACATAGACTATACCATTAAAGAGAATTAGGTACAAAGAGCAATGTCACCTACTAAGGAGAAACTCATTCGAGAAAGAGTTAAAATCTATGAAAGATATGCTTGCTACATTACAATAGGGAAATGTAGGCCAAAATAAGAAATATACGTATGAAGAATTGTTAGTGTGAAATCACAACACCCCCAAATGAGTTATGGATCTGATTTTCTAAGGTAGACTCATTTAGTGTGATTGCATAATATTGAACTTTCCCAAGGTGTGGGACCTTGAAAAAGTGGGAAAGCTCTCCTAGAGAAATTTGGTTCTTGTTCCTAAACTACCTACCATGAGCTACTCTAGTGTAGGAAAATTAAATCTAACCTAATCTAACCATTCCAAGGAACCAAGGAGAGAGAAAGAGGGAAAACAGAGGCCTACACTAAAGCGGTGATACACCAGCAAAGGAAGTGAGATATTTTGTTGAGGGAGAAAGAAATAGAAAAATGGAGATGAGGGAGGTCAGACAGAAGTGACACGACCCAGATCTGTAAATCATCCATTAAACTCCATGAAACACAACATCCTACACCTACAAATGTGAAATACATGCATAGAAAACCAAGACTGAAAGGGAGAGAAACTGAGAAACAACAAAATGATGCAAAGGGTTGAAGAACACAACAAAAACATGTTTTTTATTACTCTAGAAGGTGCACAGAACATTGCATTTCTAGAATAGAGGCACAAATACATTTTCCAAATGTGGGAGAAGGTTCAATGCTCAAAAATGGTGTTGAGAAAAAAATTTGACAGAGTTTCTCTATGCCTAGAATGTCTCTCCTCTTCAAACGAGAAGTGTTACATTATATAAAGAAGGAAAAGAGAGAGAAGAGGGAAAAATCACATCCTAATCCAACCACCATGAGATACACATTGAATCCTTCCTTGAAAGCTCAACCACTGAATATGAATGCCTTCTACAAATCTGCCCATAATATGTCACTTCTAGTTCCCCAGCAAATCGAATCGAATCAGATCTTGTAGTTGAAGAGATTAGATTCTACGTTAATGGCCTGGAAGACTTTTCTTCATTTTACCTACCAAGGCCTACAAAAATAGAATTTTTAATCCTTCCATGGTGTAGAGGACATTGAGATGCTTCCAATGGTGTCAAATTTTCTATATTTTGAGCCCTAAGTTGAAAGATATGTCCCTTTGGAAGTTTTACATCGATTTTATAGAAATGGGAGGAAAACAATTTAAAAAATGGGTCCCCCTTTTGGATTGGGACACATGGCAGCTAGATTGGGACAAAAATCAGGTCTATAGGCTTAGAACTTAACTTTTCTACTTTTTCGTGAAAATCACAAAATCCAGAAAACTTCCATGGCCCCAAAGCTTTACATGGACACGTGGCTCCTTTTGGTTGGCTAGGAAATGTGCTTCTATATTTGCTTTTATGCCTTTTGGACAAAAGGAAAAAAATCACTTTTTTCCTCAACTCCTCACCTTGGCTTTGACTTAGGTCTATATGTTGGCTTTGAGTCATGGGTGTTTGATTCGAGATAAATCAAAAGGCTCAAAAATAATTGTAAAATCCTCCAATGTGGGAGGCATGTTCCAACTTGATTTTCTTTATAGAGATGATCAAGCACTTATGGCTAAAAATTCCACCTCGGCCGCAATTATGGCATCGGAGATTTGGTCATGTTAGTTTCAAATTACTCGAAACACTTTTATGGTGTAATATGGTACATGGGCTACCTTCTCTTTAGAAGGATATAGACAAGTGTCCTCACTGCCTAGCAGGAAAACAACACAGAGCTTCATTCCAAAAGAGTACATTTCAAGCTCATGGTAAACTTGACTTGGTTCATACCGATATTTGCGGTCCAATGCAGCCAAGTCATTATGGGTTCTAGTACTTCATGCTTTGTGTTGACGACTATTCAAGGAAAATGTGGATTTTTGTCTTCACAAGAAAAGTGAAGTGTTTGAAACCTTCAAAAATTTCAAAGTAGCAGTTGAGAAAGAAACTGGTCGTCACATCAGAACTCTCCACTCAAATAGAGGGGGGAAATTCACCAGTGATGAGTTCAGAGACTACCTACAAACTCACGGGATTCTTCAACAAATGCCTCCTCCAAACACATCCCAGCAAAAAGGTGTTGTTGAGAGAAGAAATCATACTATCATGGAAATGGTGTGATGCATGATTGATGATTCCGGACTTGCAAAGACATTTTGGGTAGAAGCAGCAAAAATAACAGTGTATTTGTTGAATAGAGTGCCCATAACTGCTCTTGATGGAATTACACCACAAGAAGCATGGTCAAAAAGGAAACCATCCATTGCACACCTCAGAGTATTCAGGGTGCAAAGCAAGCATGCACATACCCAAATAGAACAGAAAGAAATTGGACATGAAGTCACAAAAATCATCTTCATTGGGTACAGTGAAGAGACTCTTGGGTATAGATTGATGGATCCTAAGACCAGAAAAGTCTACACCAGTAGAGATGTTGATTTTTTCGAGAAGAAGGAAGCAGAGTCTCCTCCTCCGGACTTGTAAGATGTAGATTTTTCACCTATTGTAAAATTTGAAGCTAATGTTCCCTCAGAAGATGAAAGTGATGATGGGGATGATGGTGTTGATCAAATAGAACCACAACCCATGGGAGTAGTTCAACGTATGCCTAAATGGTGTACAAGTACATTACGAGATGTAAGATTGAATGCTCCACTTGTATACATCCACTCTGGACCACAAAATCACAAAGAAAGCAAGAGAAGAAGTTAAATTTGATTTGATGAGTAGAGTTATTGAATTAGATGATCCCTCTACAGTCCAAGAAGCCCTATAGTCAAAAGATTGGAAAGATGCCATGGATTCTGAATATCAATCAGTGATGAAGAATAACACTTGGCAGCTTGTCGATCTTCCACTAGGGTAGAAACCCATTAGATGCAGATGGGACAATTGACAAGTATAAATTAAGACTTGTAGAAAAGGGGTATGCACAAAAAGAAGGCATTGATTATGAGGAGAAATTTTCTCCCATAGCTAAGATCAAAATGATCAGGATGATCTTTGCTCTAGCTGCTCAGTTTGGATGGAAAGTTCACCAAATGGACGTAAAAAGTTCCTTCCTAAACGGAGATTTACAAGAAGAAGTCTACATGACTCAACTTGAGGGATATATTTTATCTGGTCAAGAAACAAAGGTATGCAGACTCAGGAAATCCTTGTATGGCCTCAAATAGGCACCCCGGGTATGGTACATAAAGATTGATGATCATCTCGTACAACATGGATTTATTAGAAATCCATACGATCCCAATCTCTACCTCAAAAATAAAGGGGGGGAGATGGTGATTTTTTGTCTATGTTGATGATCTAGTCATCACTGGAAGTTCAGTGAGGATGATCGATGCAACGAAGAAAGATCTTAATCGATCGTTCGACATGACCGATCTCGGGTTGATGCACTATTGTCTTGGATTAGAAGTGTGGTAGAAAGAGAATCATATTTTTGTTTCTCAGATGAAATATACCAAGACTACGCTCGAGAAGTTTAGGATGATGGATTGCACACCAATTGCTACACCTATGGAGAATAGATTATAGTTATCTCGTTTAGATCCATCTCCTGAGGTAAGTGCCACTCTCTATCGGCAGCTGATTGGGAGTCTCATTTACCTAACCTACACTAGACCAGATATCAGCTTTGCAGTGAGCTATCTATCCAGGTTCATGCAGGAACCCAAAGTTTTTCATTGGAAAGCAGAAAAGCACATTTTGAGATATCTCAAAGGATCAGAGGATCTTGGTCTAGAATACAAGAAGAATGAAAACTTCTTCTTGATTTGAATATTCGATTCGGATCATGCGCAGTAACATTGATGATAGAAAATCCACTTCTGGATTTGTATTCTTTATGGGATCTGGACCAATATCATGGGGAAGTAAGAAACAACACTTTGTTTCTCACTCTTCCATGAAGCCGAGTATCATTTTGTAGGAGAAGTTGTCTATGAAGTGATTTGGCTACATCACATACTAGAAGGACTTGGAATACCACAGGACAAACCGACCACCATGTATGTTGACAATGAAGGTGTTCTCAAACTTGTTTTAATCCAGTTTTCATGAGAGAACAAAGCACATTGAGGTTCAGGTTCATTTCATACGTGAACATGTGTTGAAGCACAACATCCAGCTTCAATTTTGTCCAACTGTTGAACAACGAGCAGATATTTTCACAAAGTCACTTGCACATGACAAGTTCGAGTTGTTCAGAGAGTTCCTCTCCTCATCTCTTCAGACAATGCACAATTAAGGGGGGGAATGTTAGGATAAAATATTAATTATGCATTATATGATTTATTATTTAATTTATTTTATTAATTGAATAATCATATTATATGGTTATATTATAAACCATAAAATAATTGTAAGTTGTTATATGGTTTTAAACCATACTTGTCTTTTTGTTTCATAGGGATAATTGTTACATTTATTATAACAATGTATATGCTTCCTGGATGTATTATTGGAAGCAGTTGTAAGTATGGTTTTACCTATGCAACATATTTGTTTGTCTACACATTGTTGTCCAATATGTATAAATATTGCAGCACTCCATTGTAATGGTTAATCAATTTCACATTAATAAAATATACAGGCTTCCATCCCTGTTTGTGAAATTACAAGTATAGCGCTCGCTTGGGAACCTTTTCTCTATTTGACCCTTGAATCAGTGCCATTGAGACACTTGGCAGCCTCCGCCAACCTAGCTTATGCATTGACTATTCAACTAACTCTACCCCCTTTGAGGACACATGGAGGCACCGTGCTTGTTTGCAAACCCAACCCAAAGTTTTCCTTTAGAAGAGCATCGAGTTGACACTTGTCGGCCTCCACTACTTTGTGGACTTTTCAACAGTCCCTCTTACTTATTGACTTTGGGCTACATGGCAAGCTCACACTCACTTGGGTCTCTACCTTGGGACCAACTCTTGGAGATGCGCTACACTGACACTTGGCACTCTCCGCTTGCTCATTCATACTTAGCCAATTTTTTTAGGCCCAGCCCTGTCTACCTTTGACTCTGTTTGACCATTTGACCCTACCTCCATTCTACCACAGAGACACGTGGAGATAAGGTGTTTGTTTGAGCCTCTATTTTTGGGTCCATCCTTAGAGAAATTCATGCAAGTACACGTGGTCTCTTGCACATGACTTCCTCCATACTTAGTCAATTTTGGACCCTTTCCTGAACTATTTTGAGCCCAAGGACTTTGAATCTTTGCCATTCTTCCTTCTTCTTGCTTCTGGCTCCTTTGTAGCATCTTCCCTTCTTGTCTAACTCGATATTTTATAGTTCTACCTGCCTGTAACTTGGAGAATGGATTTAAGATGTAGAAATGACCCGATAGAGTCATTTTATTTTGTACAGGATCCTTTGATCTCTCTTGGCCTCTGTCACTTCATTTCGAATCTTTTTGTGACCAATTTGTAGGATTTGAATGAGTTTTCTTGGGTTCCTTCTATGTGGGGTCATGGTTCGATCCAATATTTAGCTTGGGAGTGAAATATGGATAACAATTTGGTGACTCACGGGGACATCTTCCTACTAGATGGAGAGACCAGTGGCCTTGAAGCATCCATTGGGCATGGAGTCTACTTGATAAACATGGAACTGATCCTTGAGCCATTGCGAGCCTGACTGCAAGCCTTTTCTATATCTTGTTTTTCCCGAGCTTGCACTCTCAATTTTCATAAGAAAACCTTGAGACAATGATTTCTAAGAGTAGAAAATTGATTCGACCCATGGTTTTCATCTGTCCCTCAAATGGACTATCTCAAAAAAAACTTTTAGTTTCTCTACATTTGTTCCCTATTTCAATTTGCAACTATCACAGGAAAACATGAGCCTTCTTTCCTTAAATAGTTTAAGAGCCTGGCCTCATGCCCCTCTTGAGAAATACAAACACAACTTATATACAAAGATCAAATCATACATATGTCACATTGGTTGGATATTTTTGGACCAAAATATGAGGTTCAACCATAGTACATGGGATTAAATCCCTCCTCAGATAGGCGAGGTAGTCTATTTATTACTAATTGAAAACACAACAAAAATAATATATACAATATCCACACTATTCTAACCATTGGGGTTGGGATACAATCCTAAAATCCATATCAACACAAGATGAAGATGTTACAACTTTAGAAATAGAATGGGTTAGAAAGGAAACTATTACAGATAAAATAGAGTGGGAAGGGAATGAGAGGACCATATTTTCTTTCAAGAAAAAATAGATCAAGAAATACTTATAAAAGATTTCGATAATGAGTGTAATATTTGAAATGATTAAAATAATCAAGAACACTAAACAAAGAATAGCTTAAGATCTTGGATGTAAGAACAATCTCTCAAGATAGATGAATCCCACAACACAAAGTTTGAAAAATAAAACTTGTTTCTATTCCTCAATGATTAAAAAGAAAATACAAAGTTTTTATTCTTCTTCACAATAGCTCTTAATATTCTAAAAATATCCCCTTTGGAATGCACAAGCATCCCTTATTTATAATAGAGAGAGTAGAGAGAAAATAGGATAAATCCTAGAAAATAGTCATTTAACGAGAGTCCTATTTTACTTGACTCTCACGTAGGAGAACAAGTCAAAATTTGCTTCCTATGTGATGAAATGAAAATGAAAAAGACATGAAAATTTCTTGATAGAAATGACATGAAACATTATGCTTATTTTACTTCACCATCCTTATCTTCCTCTAGCGAATCCTACTTATCAAGAAATTCTTGGAACTTCCACATTATGCCCTACATCTCAACTTCATCTGGTGCACTAGAATAATCACTTAGAACCTCACAATTTTCCTCATCGATTCACTTGTGTTGCCAGGAAGTTTATTCAATCTGTTGTTGAGTTTCCTTAGTGATTCCAAAACATTCTTGATCCTTATGAATTTATAAATGGTTTTTAGATCGAAGACAGAAGTTGGTTCATGTTGAATTGATTCTTGAATTTTCTTAAAGAGATTGTCAACAGGTAGAATATCTGAGCTTTCACCCAATGCCTTAGTAAAGATCTGGACAAATCCTCTTCTATGTCATTGGTGGCATCAACCAACTGATCTCTAGATTCGCTCAACTTGCCGCGTAAGCTTCATTTGAGAATATTTATCATGAATCTGATGGCTTTGGCTAGCTGGAAATGCTTATCCCTATGCAGAATGATTCCTTCTTCCATCAAGATACGGGATGGAACCTATTTTAGTGCATTGAGATCCTCAAGAGTTAACTCAAGGTTCCCAATTCCTTTGAAAATTCATCATCCATTTTGTCACCATCCTTCTTTATTTCCTCCAAGGATTTATAAACCTCCACTATGTCATCAATAATATTTCTTCCTTGTAGGAGTAACCTCTAAATCCATCCATCAACCGTTCTTCCCTTCTCATTGATCTTTTCAATCATAGGTACTGATGAGAAATCGAACCTAATAGGAGTAGGGGTAGAAGATGATGGTGTTGACTGAGAGGGCTTTGAGAGCTTGAGAAATACTTCCATTAACTGTTCAACTTTCTCCTTTAGCTCATCTCTGCTCACCTTCATTTCCCTCAGCTTCTAGCATAACACGTTCATGGCATCTTGCACATATTTTTGTGCTCCTTTTGTTGTTACCTTTCCTAGATCAACCCTTGTAATCTGATAATCAGTAACCACTATATCCTCCTTGGTTTTTTCAGCCACGGGAGTGGCAATCTCTACAAACTTATGCCTTAAGGCATCCATTGAAACCCTTGAAACCGTTTTGGGTTTCTTGGTAGATTTGGCAAGAGAGGCCTTGAGTGAATTGAAGTCAAAGGCTGGTAGGGGAACTACCACCTTCCTCTTCCTTGGAGTCTGATCAACCAACCATTGAGGTACAAAGTGGAATAAGTTTCTCCTATCGGAGGTGTTATGGTTTTATCTGCAGGTGGAGGAAGGTTTACTTGTGGAGTAGTGATGAGTGCAAGTGTTGTAACTATGGGGACAAATTGAGGGAATGAAGGTGGTGAGAAGGAGGAGGCATATCTATGGCCATCATAGGTTTAGTAGAGAGAGGTGAGAGATCAGAGAAAATGTTGGCCATGGCTGATGAAAGTGGCATAGAAATATGAGATGAGGAAGATTGGGAGAGAGGAGGTAAATATTCTAAAGTCAAAGCTTGAGAAGAAAGAGAGAGACTTACTTTTGATGAGAAATCATCGAAAGGAGAAACGAGAGGTTGGCCAACCTCATATTTTGAAGGAATTTTTCCTTGTTCTAGTCGAGGAGGTGAATCTAGTACCTCAACTATTTGTGAAGGAGTGGTAGATGATTCATCTCCTTTCTTTTCTCCCCTTTTGAAAAACTTAAATTTAATATTCCTCTTGGTAGGGATTTTATCCTCTTGTCTCTCTCCCTTGGAGGGTCCCGCTTCTAAAGTGACTATTTTTGAAAATATCTTTTCCTTATAGCCCATTCCCCAAGAAATGAGCCATGCCTTGGTATGGACAAGAGTCTGAGAATCTCTTTTAGTGATAGAAGCTTTTTCAGCAACAAACCAATTAATGGCTAGGAATCCATGTTGGTCTCCATCCCACTATTCATACCTAGTTTTTAGGACACTTTCAATGTCCACGGTGTCTTCAGCATATCAACAAGATCTAACATCTTAATTTCTTCAAGTGTTAGTCTGTTGTTGTCTTTTCTTCGAGATGGCAACATCATCATGAAGATCAACCCAGATATCTTCCACATTGGGCACATGTAGGTACAAGGTTCCATATGACTTGAGGACTCCTCTGGATGTCGACTCCCTCCCTGAGCTTCATATGTTTTTTTCAATTTTTCCTAAAGCTCATGAACCATGTTCTTGGCCTTAACCATGGTAGAGCATGTATACCTTCCAATGGAAATAGGGAAGGAGATGACAACTTTGTGCCTGCTTTGTTGAAATTTGTGAAAATCCAACAATTGTCTAGCTAACTCCATGAGGATCAATTTTTCACCGGGAACTTGGGAAAATGGAAAGGGTTACCCTGGAACCTCACCACCCGAAGATAAGTAAAATTATTGAATTGCAAGAAAATGTAACCCCATTTTGACACTTCAACCCATGCTTCGTCAGAAACCCTTCTCTTCCTCAGATAAGGATCCAACCTAAAAAAATCATAGAAGAAGGCATCATTCACTCTTGTATATTGGTATTCAGACCCTTTTATTGTTAGCTGAGGGAAGTATTGATATATGTGTTTTGTTGCTTGATTTCCCTTTGCATCTAGCCCTAGGTAGTTCCTCATTCCTACTACTGCATAGGTGACATATGACATCATATAGAACTTGCCGGTAGACAAGACTATTTTCATTTGGGATTCTATTTCATCACTTATTAGGCTACCCCAATCAATCCCTTGGTCATTCTTCTTTATGATGACCATGAACTGGTACATCCATCCTTGGAATTCCTTTGACTCTAGGAGCCCAAATAACCGGCTCAGTAGGGTGATGATATCACTGACTTCAAGAATAAAATCACTTCTAGGGACCGACTTAGGAAACCTAGAAATAATTGGCTTAGCCTTGATCAAGAACTTCTTGTTTACGTGCTTGATGTAGTCTTCCTGATCTTTTTCCCAGGCCTTTTGTGCTGATTTAAGGTCTAAATCAACATACTCCACAAAGTCAGGTAACCTTAGGAGTTGATCAAAATAACCTCCATCCAATTTCACTATAGAATCTCCTACTTGATTTCTCACTGAGCAGGAGGCTGAGTCATAGTGGGAAGTGCAAGCCAAGATGAATTCAGGGAATTGAGAGGATATGGGAAATCCTATTTTGAGAGGGAGACCACTTTTTGCCTGCTATTGAATTCATCCAATAATTATGAGAAGAGTCCTCTATCCTCTTCTAGAAGTCCTCCATATCTATATTACCGAGCTCTTTGTCCTGGATGTCATAATTGTAGCTTATGTAAGAGGAAGACTCCATCTTCTGATACTTATAATTCATCTTTGTTGACTTATCCTTATATTGGTTAGGGCCCAACATGAGGAGTCTCGGAGAAGAAATTTCTTGATTATTTCTAGAAGAGCAATTAGGATTGAAAGCTTGTTGAATAGGTGCATAGACCCACCACACTGTTCAGATTTTGAAACTTGCAAAACACCTTTGGAAACCTGACAGATGAAGTGTATGTCAAAAGTTAGGACTTGTCGAGCACTAATGAAAACTTGACACACTATGGAAATGAGGAGGTGTCGGACAAGTGGGAAAACCCGACACACACGGTAGAACCTAGAGGATGTTGAGAAGGTAGAAATTCCTGACACACTGTGGATCTGGACAGATGTTGAGCACTTGGAAAAACCCAACACAAGGTGGAAAGAGCAAGATGTTAAACACCCTGCAAAACCTAAAACAAGTATATCAGGTTTCTAACATGTCAGAACATGAAAAATTTCCACCCCATGATTACTTAGGAATTTTTATAATCTTGAAATCAACAAGTTACACTATAAAAAAGTAAATATCCTAGGGATAAATTTCGGATAAAAGCCTTCATGGAAAAATACAAGAAACAAGAAAAACAACCCCAAACCCCAAGATAGTAAAGAATAAGGAAAATAAATGAAAAACCCAAGAAAACACTTCACAAATAACCCAAAAATCTTCTTGTAGACACTAAAATTAGGTCACACGCCCCTTTTGTCCCTCGACATATAAGCACTCTTCATCACATTCACCTATCCATGGCCCCCTTCACCTCACTTGTATTAATTTAATTAAATTAATTCATTATCCTCACCATATTTATTTTTAAATATCTTAATTTAAATAATATCCACACATACACTTCACCTAGACACCTCACTAAGCTAACTCTACTAAAACCTATTCTTAGCAAGTTACCATAATTAACTAAGACTTACCCAAACCCTAAAAATCAATGCCTACATTCTATCTAACCACATTCTTACATGCTCACAAGAAGCTCCCAGTCTAATCTATGGGATAGCAACACAAGATCCTAGGAAATCAAGAGGATCTCTCCTAACTTTAGTAAACCTAGAAAATCCCGCCTTGAGCGACGTCGGTTACCCCTAACCATCACCGGTTAAGCTAGATGGACGTCGGTTACCCCTTTGTTAACCCAAAACAACCTTATTTGGAAGAGGTTGGAAAAAGTTAGAAGAAAGAAAGTTGATGAGCAAGAATGAGATCTCAAAGAGATAACATATCTTCAACAGATAAAATTCTAGCGAGAACTCACATCCAAGGAAGGAGATTGAGCATCTTCTCATGCACAACCACCTCATCCACATTCAGATCTATCTAACAAAAGAGGAGTGTGCATGCAGCCCATGTAAAATATTTTCTTCAGTTGGTGATCACTTGCAGCCTCCAAACCCATCATCAGCACCTCCATCCTCACACACAGACTTTCAGAAATGAAATCCAAGTAAGTATAACATCATACTTTCTTGGTTATTTCATCTCATCATTATTTTATCACCCATTGTTTATCTTACTCCTTATTGACCATCTCCAACACTTTTCACCTCGTAGACCCAGCAAAACCTTTCCAAAACCTACTCCATTCACCCATTACCTTTCCCCAACTAACCAAAATCCTTTTTACAATCAAAAAGAGGACCAAAACCTCATTCTGTGACATTCTCAGATCTCACATAAGAATCGGTGCCTGTTATACCTAACCACGTGGTCAATCACCCCCGACCGACGCCGATCTCTATGTTTTACCACACAAGCTTAAATAGAGACCTATCCACTCCATTTTACCTCACCCTCACTCACCTGTGACCTACCCGAGACCTTTATTAGACCTACAAAACCCATAACCAACCATTTGACCTATGGATTCTATTCTAGCTTAGCCTGTTAGATTAGATCTATTTCTTATTGTGTTTTAAGTGAGATACCTAAATCATTTCAAAATAACAATAGGATTTACTTTGTTTACAACATTAATTTGTTTAAAATAGTGGATTGACAGCCATCTAGGAAGTATCATACTTCCGGATCTAGCTTACGCTAGGCAGTTCACTGCCCATATTGTTTAATTCTTCTAGTGGTCTTGCTTTCATTACAGGTAGTTCCTCCTAGCCAAAAGGAAGCTCTCATGATCAATATGGATTCGAAGTCATACATGCACAACAACCCATCAACCAACATTTGAATAGGTATTCCTCCTACACCCATTACCCTATCTATTTCATCAACAATTCAAAGAAACAATCTAAGAAAAAGGTGAAACATTTTGGCACACTTGGTGGGACCCATCCGGGGTTCCTTGCATTTCATTCATTCCTAGGAAAAAATTGTGTGTTTGTTTCCCTTCTAAAATCATACACACTAATTTTCTTCCCTGGTAATCCACTCCTTTCTATTTTCTCTAAAGGAAACTTTTCTTTTGGTGTATTTAAAAGGAATCATTTCTTCATGTTTTCTACATTTTAGTGAAAGAGCATCCCTCTTCCTATTCATCTTATTGTGTCATCCAATTTCACATTTTGATTTGGGTTTTAAAATCATTGCATTTCATTCTGATTTTCTACATTAGCTCACATTAATTGAGGGCAACCTATATGCTGGAAGTCATTACCAGCTGATGGTTGACAAATGAATCATAGAAAAGCACTTCTATCCTTTTCTCTTTCTCCGAGTCTTACCAAACCACACAAAAATTAAAATACATACATTCTTAAACAACATCTTACTTGGAAGAAGTTGTAGGTGATCACATGATCATGACATAGTGGGCACCCAGCTCACTACTCTATCGAGTCATACTTCAGAGCATGAAGCCCACCCCCACCATAACAAACCTTGAAACCTCACCCTTTAGATCTCCTTCTTTGTAGGAAGCCATCCTCACCAAAAACTCTATTTCACAATTCATGTGTTAGTCCCTAAATAGCATAAGCTGAACAAACGTAATAGAATAGGCACTCTAGGAACGTTCTTTCTTAGTGTTTTGTTTGATTTGTGTTTTGAGGTGAGAGCTTTCAATCATTATTTTTGTCTTTCCTCCTCGCACACTCCCAATCATATCGTGTATTCTGACTTCATCCCGAGTGTGCTTGGGACCATATCACCATCATTCTCAGAATTTTGGGTTTGATTCCACATCAAATTCTAATTCACAACCACTTTTTCTCATCACTATTTCAATCTCACAAAGAATCGCCATCGGTTACCTCGACCGCCATCGTTTACAACCGATGCGTCAATTCAGGTCCTTTTGCTAACCTATTCAAAAGGACATTTTCACTTCACTTTCTTCCACTTTCCACAGTCTCTATCACTGTCACTTTTCCATTGACATTTTACACATCCCCAGATTTGGCATACTTGTTAGATTTTTCCTTCTACCTCATTGATTACTCACTACTTATTTTCCACAAGACTAGTAAGTGGTTACCCCGACCGACATTGGTTTTCCTAACCAGAATCGGTTAGCCTATTTCATATTCCACCCACCATTTTTTTACTTCCATTTTATTTTATCACTAGATTCACTTTTTCGGCTATTCTCTGTATTATTTACAGAGAAGCAGCCCCACCTGATCAGTACTGGTTCACATGGTACTGACCGAAGACAAGTGAATGCCCTCGTGTTCCATGCTAGTCACCAACCACTCCCACCTAGTCCTTCACCACCCTCTATTTTATCACCAGCCATGGATCCCATCCAGCCTACTAATATCGCTACCGGAGATGAGGAGTTTGCACGACTCCTTGACCAAAACCCTATTGCCTTGCAGTTTTACCTCTCCCATTCATCCACTCGAGATGCCTCGGGTCAATTGATATATGGCATGCCCATATCTATCCCTCGACACTCGCACCCACTTCTACATCACCCCATCTGGCTCCGTGCTACCCACTTCCACTTTACCCCCAATCATTTCGTAGTTAGGTCCTATACCCACTATGACTGCCACATGTCTGTTACCCTGTAGCACCCATTACATCCACCATACCCTCGATGATTACCCCAAACACAACCTCATCACCCCTAATGTCTCATACATACCCGTAGCTATGTTCCCACCTCCAGTGTCGGTGACCCCTACCCCATTTTAGAACGTAGTTCTTTCCATTCCACAATCTTTAGCCCCTATTGCCACTAGGGTTACCACGACCCTTCCTCCCCCATATACATACTACCAACAACCGCCTATTTCATCTATTGTTCATTCCGGGTATGTACCCCTATTTCATTGCCTTCTTCTCCACCACCTTACATGGCAGCCCCATACACTGGAATGCCACACCCATTATACACCCAAAACCAACCTCCTCACGCTATAGGAGGCATCCAATCATCACAACCCACCAATGACCTAATTAGATTGATGATGGATAAGATGCAAACACTGGAGGCATCGGTTTCGGCTCCCACAACACTCTCACTTATGATGAGATTTGCAATGAGCCTATTCACCCATCCATTCCCATCCGTTCATACCCTGTGCATTGGGAAATGCCTAAATTCAACCGCTTCAATAGTAAGGAAGACCCACAACAGCATTTGTGCTTGTTTAAACATGGATGTTATTTGATTGCTCATGATGATGCCTTACTTTTGAGAACTTTTCCCATGTCCCTCACTAGACCAAGCATTAGATTGGTATAGTGGGTTACCCAAACACTCCATATTTTCATTCAATCAGGTAGCCCAAGCTTTCTTGGATCATTTTTCTATCAACATCGCCAAGAAAGTTACCATGACCGATCTATATTCCACATGTCAGTATGAGGATGAATCTATCATATATTTTGTTGCTCACGGCATAGCATTTCGATAAATCAACTTACCTTTCAACTGCCACAAACTAAACTCATTGAGCTTTTCACATGAGCTTGTGCTAGACATATCTCCATGACCTTGCAGGTCCAAACTTTTAGAACATTCGATGAGGCATTTACTATGGCATGAAAGTTAGAGATTTGGGCGTCATCAAGAGAAGAAAATCCAATTATGAAATAAGAATTTGACATTCAAGTCGAATGAAACCTCTTCTTCTTCTAAACCACCAACCAATTATTCAAAGGCTAAAGGTACCACTAATGTAGTGGTACTCAAGGCTGGCCCAACTCATCCATCCAATCAAGCCACACCCTCATCTAATCTATCACCCTTGTTCAGGATTTTCGATTCAGACAAGAGCAATGAAAATATACCCCAATTGGGGAACCTTACTCTTCTATTTTAGAAAAGTTGATCAAAGCTGGTGCCATCACCCTTCCACCCATAAAACCACACACTAGTTTTGACCCTGCTCACCCCATGCCCACATGGTATAAGGAACAAGATTTCTATAACTATCACCGAGTGAAAGGTCATAGTGATGGTAACTACATCACTTTTAAGAATATTATCCAAGAAATGCTCGAGAAAGGTGAGTTGATTGTGGATAATCCCAACACCTCCCCCTAACCAAAATCTACAAATCTTTAAAAACCATTTCCCAATCATGCCCCTTCATCCAATCAAATAGGTGAGACATCCACTCATGATACCCATACTCGTGAGGTTCATGATCTTTAACGAGGTACCTATTACATCTCAATTACCTCACATCCCTTCCATAGAGGAAATCCTAGCCCAAAATCCTCCTTCCACTTTGGAACCAACCATCATTGTTCCTTCACCAATAGAAGAACACCCTTCATCTCCTACATCACCTACAGAGGAGTCTTCTGCTGACATTGAGACCATCTCACCCCTAGCTTCTCCACTTAGCAAACCTTTACCTACCATACCTCCTCCACCCATAGAGGAGCACCCATTACCTCCTCCACCCACAGAGGAGCACCTATCCATTCCTTCACTCATAGAGGAACTCCCATTATCCCTTCCACCCATCATAGACCCGGTGGGGATACCTTTGCCTCTTGGTGAACATTCTCCATCCGCTACCCGACATCCAACAGACCTACTTTCAGCTCTCTTACCCATGGAAGTTGAAAGTTGATTCCCCATCTCTAAGATGCATTTTATGGGAATTCCCATTAGGTCCTCACCAACTTCACCCACAGACATGCCATTCTCACGTTTGGCTGATCACTTAGAGTATGTGGATAGAGCTTTGTTATGGGGTGCCTCTTACTCCCTGTCTCAACACAAATGCAGAGATCCCTCGATGACACCTCCACTATCTACCCAAACACATTTCCACCCATCAAACCACATACAACCACTGCTATCACAACCCCTTCCATGATATTTGTTAACACTCACACCACACCCTTACCCATAACCCGACCTATGCCTAAACCCAAACCCATACCCACAACATTTACCTCCACTAAACCTATTACCACTTTAGGGTCACCCCGACCACCAGCCTTACTCATCCACCTATTAAACTGGATTTAGCTACATCCTCCAACATTAAAACCACACCTACTCTAACACCCAAACTAAAGAAACAAACTCATCAACCTTATACCCCTACCGCACCAATCACACCCACACTTGTCCCATCTTCCTTAAGACCTCATCTACCCAACAGGGTCAAGCACCCTCACCCATTCATAAACCAATAACACAACCACCCATTCCTACCTCACAAATCTCTAACCTACCTAGTCACACAACATGACTCATACCCACACCTGTAGTCTCTTTACCACCAATACCTCCGATACCTTCAGACCATTGCTTCACTACCTACTACACTTCAATCATTATCCCTCACACCCCAAGCATGACCCACGTCATCTACCTTCATAGCACCCTCATTATCCCCATGGGTAACTTGCCCTCTTCCTCCATCTACTTTTCCTCATAGACCTCGTACACCCACATCACCTTTACCCAAGAAGGTGCACCCAAAAACAAAACCCCACTACCCCACAACAAGGTAGTCAAAACAAAACCACACCCTCCTACCCATCCATCTACTATACCCCTACCCAAATGAACCCGACCGATACCTCAAACCACACTAGCGCCTAAACCCATAGCTTGACCTATTCCTAGTCTTCCAAAAATAATTCCTCGATAACCAACCACACCCACACCCACACCCAAACCTACATTCACTTCCCATTGTGATCCACTAAGCGGGGTCTATGCCAAAATTTTAACCAACCTCCTCGAGACTTCTGTTATCACATTACCACCACTCCGACCTTATGACCCCCTCAAACCCAAGCCAAAGGGGTTTGATGATACTAAAATTTTTGCATACCATCGTGTGCTAGGGCATGATGTGGAGAACTGTAAGGCCTTGAAAACCATCCTTATCCAATTGTGTCCACCGGAAACCAACTTTGATGACGATGACCTTCTTGATGAGGACCCTACTTCACCTACACCCATTCCCACATTACCCACTCAACAACCACAACCTCCACCCTCACAACTCCTAGAACCACACACAAAATTTGAAATTAACATGGTTCACAAAAGAGAACTTACCACGCCACCACCCAAATGTCATTGCACCCAACTGACCTCACAAGGTTTTTTCCTCCCATAGGTTTTTTCCCTTCATGTCATTATACCACTTACCCTACACCCTCTCCATTTGACAAATTCCCTCAAATCAACATGGTACACATTACTACACATGCACAGAAGGGTAAAGAAAAGGAAACTGACCCACCAACCAATCCTATACCCAACATACCATTTGCACCCATACCTAAGATAACTATCTCATGGCCCCACATACCCCATTTCTAATGGCATCACACATCACACCATGCTCAAACAATTACACCAATCTCCACTCAAAATGTCCTTATATGACCTCATCCAAACCTCAGAATCCCATCATCAAGCCCTCATGGAGGTTCTTCAATCTATCGAGGTTTTACCCAATGACCCTACACCCGTAGCCTCCATTATCACACCCCATCATGTAGCCTCCCTACCAAATTACCACCTTCATCTTCACCTCACCTTGTTCACCAAGTGGCCTCCCTTTAGCTTCTCAGAGACAGAGATCGTGCCATACCAAAATGATGACCTGACCCATCCCTCTTCATCTCTGTACACATTGATGACATACAGGTACGCCATGTGATGATTGATGGAGGTGCTAGCATTAACATCATTTCATCCCATGCATTTTCTCAAATGCACATACCGATACAATTACATGCACAAACATCCGGTCATGTTGTGTTCATTCAATGATGCTATCACCTCCACACTAGGCACTATCATCCTACACGTTTGTGTGGGCCCCCGCACTATTCCAGAATTGTTTTATGTTTTGGAGGGGGAATTCCAATATAACTTGTTGCTTGGTAGACCCTGGATCCATGTCATGGGTTATGTTCCTTCCACTTTACATCGTTGTGTAAAGTTTGAACATGAAGGACACACTTATACCATTCCAGCTGACCCATCACCTTTCAAAACATGCAACATGCTTTACCGACCCAATGATGTACTCATACTAGTCAAGCCATCTACTTCGCAACCAATACCACTTCACCTACACCTACACCACACCTACCAAGTACAACCACTACTTTCACCACACATACCTCCTCCATGCCTACCGCTGCTATAACCTCCATGGCTGACCCATTAGCTTCCCAATCCATTAACACCACCTCCGCATCGACCTCCGACACATCACCCATACCAGCTACCCACATACCAACCACTGATCTCTTGGAAGGTGTTTTTCAATGCCTCACTCTGGGGGAGTACCACCTATATAGTGTCAACACCTTCCTTACTCCACATGAGTATGGAAGCCTTCACCAACACCCTCGCTATGATCACCGTATAGGAGAACACCTCCTTTATGGTCCTCCTCATCTTCATACTAGTCTCACCTATGGGGGACTTGATACTACCACCTACACACCTGAACCACCATCACAACCTCACCCATTTTCTGCTGACTTCCAATCACTTACCAATCTCCGTTTCACCCACACCTTCCTACACCACTGTGCGTGGAAGGGTTTTGGTTTTGGCTTCTATGAGCAAGGTCACCATACCATTATTCCATGTACCACCCACAAACATAATGACCGTAGTGGTATTGGCTTCCCCAAACCTTCTACCAAACTAGCCCACATTGAATTCATTGAGGACCCTAGCCCTTCTCCACCTTCATCACCACCCTCACCGATAAAGTCGATGGATCCTGAATCTATCCCTCCTAACTTTTTTCTTTTTTTTCATAAACACCATTTCCTTGGGGCCTTGACTTATCAACACAAAGGTGAGGCCCCTTCCACTCTTCCATTCCTGTATCCTGAGATGATCGATGATGACACACCAACCATTAACATCATTCAATGTCAGGATGATGAATCCATACTCACCTACCTTAGTGTAGAAGACTCATATATTCATTAGTTGTTACCCTCTAAGATGCAAACCATGTTGAATGAATTGACTATCGAGATCAACATTCATACTCAGGATGACCCACACATCCTAAAGATCAGACAATCTTTAGATGTTGTTGAACAGGAAGCCATCACTTCCTTTTCTCCGAGATCATAACCATGCTTTCACTTGGTCTTACGTGAGACATGCCCGGTATTGACCCCACCATAGTGGTCCACAATATCGTAACCATTCCCGATGCCAAACCTATCAAACAAAAGCTGAGGAAAATGCACCCTCGCATTGCTCTTCTCATCAAAGAAGAACTTAAACACCTTCTTTCATTTCCTTCATCTTACCCATTGATTATCCTCATTGGATTTCTAACATTGTCCCTATTACTAAAGCAATAGGGGGACTCCACATTTGTATGGACTTCCGAGACCTCAACCTCACCTACCCGAAAGATGATTTTCCTTTCCCGGTATTGATCAACTGGTTGACCTTACCCATGGGTCACGAGATGCTCTCACTCATGGATGGTTTCTTGGGTTATAACCAAATTTTTCTTGCCCTAAAAGATCAGCACAAGACCACATTCATTACCCCTTGGGGGACCTTCTACTATCAAATCATGCCTTTTGGCCTTAAGAATGTTGGTGCTACATATCAGTGTGTTATGACTTACATCTTCCATGATATCATGCATCATATATTGGAAGATTACGTGAATGATCTCTTGGCCAAATCTAAATGTCATGTCAAGCACCTCACTCTCCTCAAAACCATCTTTGATCACCTCATTAAATATTACGTCTACCTTCAACCTAAAAAAGTGTCTTTGTGGTTCTCTCAAGAAATCTCCTAGGATTTATCATTTCCTTACGTGGTATAGAAGTTGACCCTACTAAAGTCAAGGCCATTTTGGAAATGCCTCCACCCACGAACCTTAAACAACTCCATAGCCTACAAGGTAAATTGTAATCCATTCACCATTTCATTTCAAATTATCGATCGGTGTCAACCATTTTCATCATCTCGCTTAGGAAGGATGTCTCCTTTAAATGGGATGATGACTGTCACAAAGCTTTGAGGCCCTAAAACAATACCTTCTCCAACCACCCGTACTCATTCCACCTAAAGATGACCAACCTTTTTACCTATACATATCAGCTACCGATCATTCCTTGGGAGCCATGCTCACTCATCGTGATGAACAACATAGGGAGCAAGTGGTTTATTATATAAGCCATACCCTTCTGGACTATGAAACCCGATACACTCACCCTGAAAAATTTTCTTAGCCTTAGTTTTTGTTGCCACCAAACTCCGCCATTACCTACTCAACCACAAAACCTATGTTGTGACCAACACCGACCCTTTACACATCATGTACGCTAAACCTTATCAAAATCAAGCACATCCGCATGATGGCTTATGATTTTAGCTGATCTTGACCTTGAATTCATCCACCAAAATTCCATTAAGGGCCAAGCTATCACTGACCAACTGGCTGATACACCTATTTAGGGACCAACCCTCTAATTTTGACTTTCCGATGAGTCCATTGCTACCCTTTCCCTGGATGAACCCCCTTACCAAATGACATTGTTCTTCGATGGTTCCAAGTGTCAGCATGGGGGTGGATGGCTGGTGTTATCCTCATTCCTCTGGATGGAGAACCCATGCCTTTGTATTTCAAACTAGACTTTAAATGCACCAACAATATTTCCAAGTACGAAGCACTCATACTAGGTCTCAGACCACCTATGCCCTAGATGTCAAATCAATCCACATCTTTGGTGATTCACAATTGGTCATAAACCAAGTCAATGGTATGTACCAATGTCATAATGAGATACTTCAAAAGTATAAACATCATGTAGACATACTTTTGACCACCTTTGATCGTTACACCCTTCAAACCATCCCACGATCAACCAACAAATTTGTAGACACCATGGCCTCTTAGCTTCCCAAATACCCACTTCCCCTACCGATTCCAAAATATTTGTCATTGTACAATCCCTCCATTCACCTTCTTATTTACCTCACGATGTTTACTCAATTGGAACTAACACCCCTGACCCGAGTGACCTTTGGTATAAACAATACTCCGACTACCTTTCCCTCTCCATCTTACCTCCCGATCTCACCATAACGGACAACACGCCTTCCTTAAGAAGGTCTCCCATTTTGTTATCCTAGGGGACTCCTCTATAAGCATGGCTTTGATGGTATTATTTTACGATGCCTCACAAGTTCTAAAATTCCTTATACCATTAAGGAGGTTCATGATGGCATATGTGGAGGTCACTTTAGTGGCCTTGTTGTTGCTAAGCGTATTCTTCACCTAGGCTATTATTGGTTGACCCTTAACCATGATTTTTGACTATGTCAAACACTATGTGAAATGTCAACAACATTCCAACCTTCATCATACACCCAGTCATGCCTTATAGGTTTCTCATGACCTTTGGCCCTTCTCTCAATGGGGTTTGGATCTTGTCGGAGAAATCAATCCTCATTCTTCCCAATGCCATCAATGGATCATAACCGCTATCGAATACTACACAAAATGGGTAGAAGCCATACCACTCATCTCCACATGAAAGCTAAGAAAATATGTGAGTTCATTAACCATCACATCATTTTTCACTTTGGTGTCCCTCATCACCTCATCACTGACAATGGAAAACAATTCAAAAAAAAACATTACAAAAACTTTGTGACACCTTCGGCATTCAACTTAGTTTCTCCTCACCTTATTACCCACAAACCAATGGCCAAGCCGAATCCACTAACAAAACCCTCAATAAAATTCTCATGAAAGTGGTTGATGATACTGGGAAGGATTGGCATACGCACATTCCTTTTTCTCTATGGGCATACCGCACTAGTATTCACACTTCACTGCAGCTACACCCTTTTCACTGGTCTACGGTACGAGGTTGTTCTACCTCTTGAAGTCTAGATCCCCTCACTTCACATTTCTCTCCATGACATGCTTACTAATGATGAATTTCGTTAGGACCTACTTAGCATAACTAGAGTTATTAGATGAACGTCATCTTAATGCTCTAGATCACCTTCAAGTTTATCAACAATGTATCAAACGTGCTTATGACAAATGTGTTCATGAACGAACCTTCCAAGTTGGTGACCTTGTTTTGAAAGAAAATCAACATGTAACCAAAGTAGAAAGAAAAGAAAATGGGGAAAATTTTCTCCTAATTGGCTTGGACCATACATCGTAACTCATACCTATGGATCGGGTGCCTATCGTTTTGTCCTCGCTTGAGGGTAAACCAAACCTAAGCCCCTTAATGCATTACATCTTTGACCATTCTACTATTGACCTCTAGTCCTACATCACTATTTATCTAGTTCATGCTCATCCCTTGAGTGCCATTTACCTTTTCCACACCTCATCTCCAATGACTAAACAAGGATCATGTGATTACCCGTCACCCTTTTTCCTTTTCTTAAATATGTGCACCATGGCTCTACACATGGCATGATTCTCATGGATACTTTTCATCTTTTTTTAGATGAGATCCCATGGTTGTTCACCTTTTCCTTCTCAACAAGAACCAAATGCTTCATTATAGTCTCATCCATGACTTAAAATCTAAAAAATAAAAAAAAAAGATGAATCCATTAGAAGGACATCTTCCAAAATAAGGGATCAACTCCTTGAGTCAAACTTCCAATATAAAAGATGAATCCTCAAAAGGACATCTTCCACCTCAATTATAGCTATAAGTAGACTACTCCTGAAGGACAACTATAAAAAGCTTGCAACTCTCTACATAGTCTTTAAAAAAAAAGGAAGACTATTTTCTCAAAAATCAAAATTCAGAAGCTTCCCGCATCGATCAGCTTCACGAAGACCTCAAGGAGCCACATTTTCATCCCATATAGACTTCCCACATTGATTAGTCTATCTTAAAACAAAAGAAAAAAAAAAAAAATAAGATTTTTCGTCATGGACTTGCCTATTGTGATCTTGGCTCTATTGCCCAAGGCATTCTATTTCCCATTTTATGACCCAATTACCCGCACCTCCTTACCCGTTGTCTTTTCACGTCATACCTCAAGGGACCTACTGAACTATGACATTTGGTGATCATGTGACTTTCATCACCCTTAGAATTATCAATCATGTAATGTCTTTGGGGTCTTATGTTCATTTACCCCATCTATCGATGTGTTTTATACGTTTTGATCCTTGCCAATTGGGTGGCTTTCTTGCCCCCTCTTATCTTTTCTCTTCTTCATCACCTTTTGATCTTCTTATATAGGACTTAGTCCTCGACGCTTACCTTTAGGATCATCCTCCCTTTAACCATAGTCACCCTCACCGCAACATTTTTTTTTACTATCATCTACCCCCACCTATTAAACCCAAACCCACAACATGACCACAAACCTACCAACTCATTTTCATATTTTCCCTAGCTTATGGGAGAACTACATCGGTCTGAGGTCCCTTTTCATTGGGACTATGTAGGTAGCACTTCCAGGGCATGGGGCCTGGAAGGTTAGCTCGGCCACTCTTTACCCTAACCATTTTCCCCACCTTTTACCTCGATTTCCTATTCAAAAAAAGACGAAAAAAACCTCGACATCTAAACCATATACCACATAACTTTTACCACTTATATTATTTCACATTTTCATACATAACCAACATTTTCCACATTTTACACTATCTCATGCATTTATATTACCATTTGTTATCAAAATAACTCAACCATGCCTAAAATGACTCAATCCATGCCTAAACCAAACCGACCTGACTCAATCCATGCCTAAACCAACCTGACTCAATCCATGCCTAAAACTGACCTGACTCAATCCATGCCTAAACAACCCCTAACTCTCTAATCCATGCCTAAACTGACCTAACTCAATCCATGCCTAAACAACCTACGACTTCGATCCATGCCTACAATGTACCTCGATCCACCTATGACCGACTCTATCATGCCTAGACTCATCTATTTTCCATCCATATCATAATAAAGTAAAACTCATACACATCACAACAACATCACCTACATATCATCTATCTCCTCATATATACATGTGTGTATCAATACAATGTACACCGTATCACATAAATGTGTATCTCAATAAACATGCATGTCTCATCATGGCTATCATCTCAAAAATGTCAGCACGTAGGCCGATATACTATAAATAATCATCATCATCATGTCGCTATCCAATACTCTTCGCTGCAGCTCGGTATATCATGTCCAAAAAATAAATACAATATCATTTCAGCACGCAAGAGTATACATTCAAAATCCAATAATACAAAAATAGGTGATATACTATCTCACATCTTCTCTAACATATTTTCCTCATCTGTAATGTCAATAGTCCCCCTCGACCGGAGTAGTGGCTGGCTCACTAATCTCTTAATCTACAACTAGATCCGAAAATTGATGTTGACCCTCGTGCCACTTGCTCTCATGTCCCCACCTCTTACTCAACCACTCTTGCCTATGTGGCTCACTAACCAACCAAGCTCTTTGTTGTACTCTTTTGTCCTTTTCCTCTTTTCTATCTTCTTGTCCCTTTCTCCTTTTTCCAAATGCACAACTAACTTTCCAAATGTGTGTTTTCCACTTTTATATCCTACCCGACCCAAATAACATCACTTAAGCCTTGACCACTTCGGTTTGATGCCCTAGACTACCACAATCAGTTCCCCTACACCATCATCAGTTCATACCGATTGATGTCGATTACCCCCTACTACTCATTACCCTCACATTTACCTCATTTTCTCTTACCTCCCTTTTCTTGGCCCTCCATACACCTATTTGGACCACTTTACCTTCACCTCTGGCCCTCCACCCTCTTCAACCTCCTCGCATCCACTATTGATGCCTTATTATTTTACCCTACCTGGCCTTACCCATGTCATGATCTCTAGATATTTGGACTGGACCATCGCTAGTGACCTTTGACTCATGTGTTCGCTATACCTTGTGCAGACTATTGTTACTGTGTTGACCTAATGACCTTACCTAGCCTATTACCATGACCATTTATCCTGACCCTACCTTTGGTGTACCGGAACATACCTAAACATTCCTGCACCTAACCTACATTGTGTTTCCTAACCTTATCCTATACCTTGGATACCAGATTCACTTCACCCTTGTTTGGATAAACCTATCGACCTTAGATGATGTAGAGTTTTCTTGCTCTTCAACCCGGTAGCGTGCTGCAGTTTATACGTGTGCGTGTGTTTGACTACTACTACCTTTGACCCTGACCCATTACCTAGATTACCCAAGTAGACCTTTCACCCTCTTCCCTACACCCACTTACCTTTTCCTCACATTTACCTTTTATCAAACCACTCACCACTTCAACTTTGTGCTTCATTAGTTCCTGGTTTGAGGGGGATCACCTTCACCCCACATGGACCAACCACACCTTATTTTTGTTAGCATCACTTACCAATACAAGCTATGCAACAAAAAGGGGCAAAATGTAGACACTAAAATTAGGTCACACTCCCCTTTCGTCCCTCGACATATAAGCACCCTTCATCACATTCACCTAGCCATGGCCCCCTTCACCTCACTTGTATTAATTTAATTAAATTAATTCATTATCCTCACCATATTTATTATTTAAATATTAATTTAAATAATATCCACACATACACTTCACCTAGACACCTCACCAAGCTAACTCAACCTAAGACCTATTCTTAGCAAGTTACCATAACTAACTAAGACTTACCCAAACCCTAAAAATCAATGCCTACATTCCTCTAACCACATTCCCGCATGCTCATAAGAATCTCCCAGTCTAATCCATGGGATAATGACACAAGATCCGAGGAAATCAGGAGGATTTCCCTAAGTTTAGTAAACCTAGAAAATCCCACCTTGACCGATGTCGGTTACCCCTAACCATCGCCGGTTAAGCCGGATGGAGTTCGGTTACCCCTTTTTAACCCCAAAACAACCTTATTCTCAAGGTTGGAAAAATTTGGAAGCAAGAAAGTTGATGAGCAAGAATGAGATCTCAAAAGATAACGCATCTTCAGAGAGTCAATTCCAGCAAGAACTCACATCCAAGGAAGGAGATTGAGCATCTTCTCCTACACAACCATCCTCAGCCACATTTGGATCTATCTAAGAAAAGAGGAGTGTGCATGCAGCCCATGCAGAAGCTTTTCTTTAGTTGGTGATCACTTGTAGCCTCCAAACCCATCATCAAGCACCTCCATCCTTCACACACAGATTTCAGAAATGAAATCCAAGTAAGTATAACATCATACTTTCATGGTTATTTCATCTCATCATTATTTTATCACCCATCATTTATCTTGCTCCTTATTGACCATCTCCAACACTTTTCACCTCTTTTAGACCCAGCAAAACCTTGCCAAAACCTACTCCAGTCACCCATTACCTCATCCCGACCAACCAAAATGCTTTGTGCAATCACAAAGAGGACCAAAAACCTCATTCTGTGATGTTCCCAGATCTCATAAGAACTAGCATTAAGTATATATATAACTCATGGTCGATCACCCTTGACCAACGATGGTCTCTGTGTTTTCCCACACAACCTTAAATAGATACCTATCCACTTCATTTTACCTCACCCTCACTCATCTGTGACCTACCTGAGACCTTTATTAGACCCGCAAAACCCATAACCAACCATTTGACATGTGGATTTTATTCTAGCTTAGCCTATTAGATTAGATCTTTTCTTATTTTGTTTTAAGTGAGATACCTAAATCATTTCAAAATAATAATAATATTTACTTTGTTTACAACATTAATTTATTTAAAACAGTGGACTCGATGACCATCTAGGAAGTATCATACTTCCAGGATCTAGCTTACGCTAGGTAGTTCACTGCCCATATTGTTTAATTCTTTCTCGGTGGTCTTACTTTCATTACGGGTAGTTCCTACTAGCCAAAAGGAATCTCTCACAATCAGCTATGGATTCAAAAGTCATACACGCGCGCAACAACCCATCAACCGACACTTGAACGAGTATTCCTCCTACACCAATTACCCTATCTCATTTCATCAACAATTCAAAGAAAATATCTAAAAAAAAGGTCTAACACTTCTTTAAAAAGGAAGAGAAGAATACCTTCAAGTAGATCGAAAATGGATAGCGAGAATAAATCGGGAAGCCCGATCGGGTTTGGAGGTCGTGGGAGCATAAAAAAATCCAACACAACAAAAATTAATGTTAACAAATGACGTGGAAAATATCGACTATTTATAATATCCTAGCATTAATTACACCTCACTTGACACATGTGCCAACTACTGCACAACCGCACATTAATGACACATCATCATGCTTCAAGCATCCAAAAACATGATATAAAGGATTTGATTCAATTTGGGTTTTGGGAAACATGAGACATGATGCATGATTTGTTTAGATGCTTCTAAGTCCTGAAATCCCGACACAAAGGCTTCATTTGGGTTTCGGGCTTCGAGAAACAAACCACATGAAACATGCATTTAGCAGAGCATGTTCTCGATGCTTGGAAGTTATGAAAACCTGACATGAAGGCTTAGGAAATCGGGTTTCGAGTTTTAGGGAACATGAGACATGTTGCATGCAAGGAATATGTTTTCATGCAATGGAAACCTGAAAACCTAAAAATCTCTTTCAAAGGGTATTTTAAGATATTTTTCCAAAATTTTCCTATGGTTATCTCAATTTTAGCTTAAATCACTAAAACAAGATAACAATTGGCTCTAGTTGGGGACCTTTTTCTTGAGAAATCAGAGGAAGATAACTCATATATTAAAAATCTTTATCCATTGGGCTACAGAGTCTAAAGAAGAAAAACCAAAAACAAAGAAAGAAAGAAAGAAAGAAAGAAAGCAAACACACAACAGAAATAAATTATAATACAATGCAAGAGAGCATCTTGCATTACTAATGGAACAACTTTAGATGTTTTCCAGTGAAAGGTAGAGGAGAAACCATCCATCAAGATAAAATAGATAGAAGCTATTTTCACTTTGTCACCGGTGATAGATTTTGAAAGGACCTTTCCATAAAGAATCTAACTTGTCATGTATATCCTTTCTGTTCCTTCTCTTATCCCAGAGAAGTACTAGATCTCAATCTAGAAATCACGTTGATTTGATTTTTTTCAAATATATTTTTGACTTTTATTTGATGATCTATAATGTGATCCACCACCTTGATCCATTTTTCTTCTAGCCTCGGCTAGGTACATTATCCTTTTCTCAATGGAACCTTGAAAAGTTTCATCCTCAATTGCTTTAGCCAATCGTAAGGCTAAAGATTATACGAGATATGAATCTCATCATCAATTCCATTCAAAACCTAGAATAGGGACATTCTAATAGATCACTTAGGAGTAATAAAATATTCCCATAATGTATCATACAACACTTTGTGTCATGTCCTATGATTCTCATTGACCATATTTCGATTACGGTCACCAAGTTTTTATTACTTGATTCATCGACCATTGCCTTAGCAAGTAATAATCAGATGAATGAGCCAATGTGATCCCAAATCCATAGAAATATTTTGTCAACACATGTGATGAGAAATTGGAAGCATTGTCAGCAAAAATCTTGTGAGGTATGTTGAATCAAACAATTATATTCTCCTTGACAAAGTTGTACACAACTTCGAGAGGTTGCCTGTTTGATGGGCGTGACTTCCACCCACTTGGTGAAATATTCATAGAAAGAAGTGAGCAAATAATTATGACCAACACCTGGAGGTAGGATTTAGTACTCCAATGAATTCAATTACCCTTATACAAAAAGGTTCTTCAATTGTCACGAGATTCAAGGGGACAAGCGCCGAACTTAAGATGACTAGCAAAATGTTGACAAGCTTCACACTTAGCCACCCATTCTCCTGCATCTTGAAAGAGAGTAGGCTAATAGTAGCTAGTCCATAAGATCTTGTAAGCCATCACAGAGGAAGAGAAATGTCCTCCACATGCTATATTGTGGAAGGATTCTAGCAACCTTATCTACTGAGACTTATCAACACAACGCAGGAATACACCATCAATAACCTTCTTATATATACCAATATCCCAAAGAATGTATCTTGTGGATCTTAATTTAACTGTTCTCTTTTCCTTTTGGCTTAAATGTGGGGGACATTTTCCGTAAGTTAAAAATAAATAAATATCTACATACCATTCATTGTTTGTGCTTACAAAAAGCACCATGGGCAGTTATGAAGAAGTATCTTTAGTCTCCTCACATTCTGTCTCAGAATTGTTTTCTGCGAACAATTGGCACAGGCCTCTTCCTCATACCAGCTTGGTACATCTGATGTCCAATTCATATTCTTGGACTTCGGCTATCCAGTTACCCCGTTGACTACCCAACTCTTTTTGATTCAAAATGGACTTAACTATAGTATCGAAACAATAATGAGAGTGTGAGAAATCAACACATAATACTTGAAATGCTTCACTTCTCTCACCACTGCATAAGCATGCTTTTCAATTTTTACATCTTGAATTCATGTTCCTTTAATCAAAAGCTCATTAAAGAAATGGGAGCTTTGATTCCTTCTTCATTCTGTTGATAAGGATGACTGATAATGTATGTGTAGAAGCATAGATGTACATGATGAAATCCTTCTTGAAGTCTAGGCATACCAGAATAGGAGCATGAGCAATTTCTCTTTTGAATTCTTCGAAAGAAAGCTTCCCTTTAGTGCTCCATTGAAATGGAGTTTTACCTTTCATCATCCCAAGGATATCCTTGGTTTTATTAGCAAATTTAGGTACAAATCTTCTCAAGAAATTGACCTTTCCGAAAAAGGAATACACCCAGTTTTACTTGTAGGTAGGGTAAGGCTTTGGATGGCTTTCACCCACTCTGGGTTGATCTCTTTTCCTTCTTTAGTCATGATATGACCCAACAACTTACCTTCTATTACTCCAAACATGGAATTTTTAGGATTTAATGAAATCCCATGATGCCTGCACCTTAAGAGTACCTACTCCAGGTGATCATAATGATCACTTCACTTCTTAGAGAAGACCATCAAGTCATCCAAATATATAACTATGAATTTTCCCATTAAATCTCTGAAAGCTAAGTCCATAGCTCTTTGAAACATAGCTCTGACATTAATTAAACAAAAAGGCATCATCTTAAAAGCAAAGGCCCCCCATGGGGTGGTGAATGTTGTTTTATGTTGATCCTCAGTGGCCACCTCGACTTGATTATACCCCAAAAAAATTTTCAAGCATGGATAACATTTCTGATCTAGTAATGATCCGCAATACTTGATCCATGATACAAAATGGGTAATTATCTTTCAATGAAGACTGATTAAGGTTCTAGAAGTCAACACAAATCCAAATCTCACCATTCTTCTTTCTGATGGGGACAATGTTAACAACCCAGGTAGAATGATGGATTGGGAAGATAATCCTTTCATCTAACATATTTTAAATTTATGCAAGAATAATCCATGAGATCTTTCGATTATAATGCCTTTACTTCTACCTATAGGTTTTGACATCAGGTTTCAAAGGGATGCTATGTTGCACATCCTTGGGCTTGAAATACTTTAGATCCACATAGGACCATGCCAAGATGTCCATATATCTCTTCAGGAGTGTAGTGAATCTTCCTTTCTCCTCAGGAGAACAAAATTTCCAATGTTTACCATTCGTGGTTGGTCAGAAGAGCCCAGATTAACTTGATCTACCTCTGACAAGGAAGCACCTTCAACTTGCCTTTTATCCTGAATAAAATAGTCATGTTTGTCAAATAGACCTTCAAGAGAAACCAATCCATTCGGAATCTTATTTCCTTTGAGCTAGATGAATTCACCATCAATCTCTTAATATGAATTTGAGACAGATTCATAAAAATCTGATTCTGATCCTTCAAAATAGAGCTCGCTAAAATTATTATCTTTCTCAAGAAAAGACAATACGTGTTGATCATCATTAAAGACTTGCCAATGTGATGAACTATCTGGAACACTTGGACTATACAAAATATCAATGGTATACATGTCCTATTTGAAATTTGGGTGAGGAAGGAGAAGAGATGCAGACACAACTAAATAATAAGCTTTATCATTGTAATCTCTCAAGACTACCTTAATGGAAAAAGCATCAAAGCATTCTATGTTGTCCCACACCTTGTTCCTATAATGCCTTAGGTGATAATTTTTCACCTGATAGATCCCTTTACTTGATTTACAATCAACTCAACATCTCCCTATACTTTAAGATTTCATATTCCCTTTTTCCTTTCCATTTCTAATCCCAATAACAAAGCTTCATATTCAGCCATGTTTTTAGTATTGTCAAACTGCAGCTTGAAGGTGAAGTGGAAGATCTCAAAATCTAGAGATATAAGAACCACACCAGCGCTTGATCCAGTAGTTAAATAGCTCAGTAAAACTCAAGGGTATAAATAAAATTAGGATCTTCTTCCTTAATTTCTACAAAAGGAACCTCGGATGTCATGAAATAATTTACCAAGCCTGCATCTTTAAAGAGAATTTGATCCTTGGGATAGTCTGATTTAGTGACTAGCTACTTTTCTTGTGCTTTAGGATGGAGGACATGAGGAAATCCATTCACTAGAATTTTAGCTTTGGTCTAGTCCATATTGATTTCTCCTCTGACATCTTTGCAAAAACCTCTTCCTAAGAGAATGCCGTAAGCAACTAGGATATCAATGACTAGGATATTCATTTTTACTCTCTTTTCTGGGAATACAAAAATTACAAACTGTGCATCCTTGATTTGGCCAATCAATGGGACTTGCTTGTTTTCCATGGAATAACACCACCCATAAGATTTAGTCAAGGTAAGTCCAAAGGCATGGGCTAATTTTGTAGGCATCACGTTATCGAGAGGCTTCGATTCAATTATGCAATTGTTGAGTTTAAACCCATTTATTAGTAAGGACAGATAAAATGGTTCAATCTTTCCCAAAGAAGAAACAAAGGTCATATTATTCTGAGGTAAAGGCTGAGTGGGATTAGGCAACATGCCTTTTGAAGATGAAGGGATAGCAACCTTGCTTCTAATGAATTTGGTAAGTTTCTCAAATTGTTGGGGATTTGATTTGGAGGTACTCAACTTACGGTATTTGGATTTTAGTTTTCTTTGCATGATCGATAATGTCAAAAGTGGTATATGAAGGAATGATGGTGGGATCAGTTCTAGTTATATTGGTATGAGCTAAGGCACTAGTCTTGGGGGTAGGAGAAAGAGAGTTAGAAAAAGAAGT
Source organism: Taxus wallichiana var. yunnanensis (assembly GCA_018340775.1). Classification (NCBI taxonomy): domain Eukaryota; kingdom Viridiplantae; phylum Streptophyta; class Pinopsida; order Cupressales; family Taxaceae; genus Taxus; species Taxus wallichiana. Next base: position 764,458,999 of record CM031242.1, on the reverse strand, counting down.
TACCTTTTTAGTTGTCTCCTTTTAAGTTTTTCACTGAGATAGGAGAGCCTCTTTTAGCCATAACCATGGGAGCTTCTTTACCCTTCTCCTTAGAGCCTTCAACCAGATTTCTAGGGTTCTAAGATTGAGCTCGAGTGAAGACTGCAAATGACTGACCATCATGTTCACATTGGTCTTCCTCATATTCTAAGTATCCAATATTGGATTTTCTAGTTGAACCGTCGAAAGACTCATCGGCATATCCACGAAGCTTCAAAAGATTCATGAGAATCTATATCTTCGTGTTCTTCATCTTCCTCAAATATTTCCACTCTTGCATTGAGAGGAGAAGCTTTCATGGCTAGCCTTATTGGAGTAGCAGTCAATCGATTCCTATCTCTTACGGGAGTGCCATTGGTATTGTTAAAATTTGTTTAGGAATATCCGATAAGGAATGTTGGTTTCCTATTGAGACATCTCGCCTCTTCAAAGCGATCAATTCATTGGCCATCTTATGAATCATAGGATCAGTAGTAATTTGAGAAGAACTCTAATTTTTATGCTTAGATGACTCTCTTCTATTCTTCCCAGCTAGAATGAGATCATCTTCTATTTAAGTGGCTCTAGCTTGAGCAAAGTAGCAAAATTAGGGCTAATATATCTTCTTAATAAGAAGATCACATCAAGGGGCTGGGTATTAATGAAGAAAAAATTTTGATTCTCAAGAGTGGGAATGGCTAGCACTATAATCTTCCAAATCATTTTGTTTAATTTTTCCATGAAGTTCGCATGGGCTCATCGTAATCCATCTTTATATGTGTAATCTATACTAACAAGTCATGAGAATATTTGGCTAGTTTGAACCTTGCTTCAAATACAGATCTCATGGTGGCCTAGTTGGTAATGCATGCATTTGGAAGATGGTAAAACCATTCTACTGCCACGCCCTGTAATGATTCAACAAAGATTTGAATAGAGACATCTTCATGAGCCACCCCAAGGATGCTTTGCATGCGACAAAGAATGAAGTGATGTGTTCATCAGGGCATTGCTTCCCATCGTTGTTGAACTTAGGAATATTCTTACAAGATCCATGTGGTAGATCATGCAATGACGGAGTTAGGGAAAGAGGACCAATAGCACACCCCAAGGCACAAGTTGTGCTACCATTCTTCTAAATGAAGTGCATATAGGAATTTGAGTATCAGATAAGAATAATGCACAACATGTTGTAGAAGCTTCTTGTTCTTGAGGAACTTGAGTTCTTCAGATAGGTGAAGAACTTCTTGCTCGGCTAGATATAAAACTATTGGGGAAAGTCTAAAATTGTGTTGTTGAAGAGGATCAAAGAATGGATCATTTTCACCCATGGCTCTCACTTGACCAATTGAAGATTTTTTCGCCAACTTGAACCGGAAAATGGATCTACCAAAATAAGGAAAATACAGAGTCTCCAGGACACTAATAGGATAATATTTAGTCATATCAATCTGTATTCCCTAGCCGGTCACCAAAAATAAGAAGGAATCATTTTGCATGGGTATAAGCATTTCTAGCTAGCCAAAGCCATCGATTAGGATAGAGATTCTCGGTGAAGCTTGCAGCAAGTTGAGAGAATCTAGAGATCAGTTGGTTGATGCTACCAATGACATAGAAGAGTATTTGTCCAAGATCTTTGCTAAGATGTTAGGTGAAAGCTCAGATATTCTACCTACTGATGATCTCTATAAACAAATTCAAGAATCAATTCAGCACAAACCAACTTCTATCTTCGATTTGACAACCATTAATAAATTCATAAGGATCGAGAATGTTTTGGAATCACTAAGGAAACTCAACAAGAGATTGAAGAAACTTCCTGGCAATGCAAGTGACACTCAGGAAACTTGTGAGGTTCTAAGTGATTATTCTAGTGCACTAGATGAAGCTAAGATATGAAGCTAAGATATAGGGCATAATGTGGAAGTTACAAGAATTTTGTGACAAGTAGGATTTTCTGGAGGAAGACAAGGATGATGAAGCAGAATAAGCATAATGTTTCATGTCATTTCTATTAATAAATTTTCATGTCTTTTTCATTTTCATTTCGTCACATAGGAAGCAAATTTTGACTTGTTCTCCGCGTGAGAGTCAAGCAAAATAGGACTCTCGTTGAATGATTATTTTCTAGGATTTATCCTATTTTCTCTCTACTCTCTCTATTATAAATAAGGGATACTTATGCATTCTAAAGGGGGAGAGTTTTATAATATTAAGAGCTATTATGAAGAAGAAGAAAAACTTTGTATTTTCTTTTTAATCATTGAGGAATAGAAACATGTGTTATTTTGCAAACTTTGTGTTGTGGGATTCATCTATCTAGAGATATTGTTGTTAAATCCAAGATCTTAAGCTATTCTTTGTTTAGTGTTCTTGATTATTTTAATCATTTTGAATATTACACTCATTATCTAAAACTCGTATAAGTATTTCTTGATCTATGTTTGCTTGAAAGAAAATACATTCCTCTCATTCCCTTCCCACTCTGTTTCATCTGTAATAGTTTCCTTTCTAACCCATTCTATTTCTAAAGCTGTAACATCTCCATCTCATGTTGATATGGATTTTGGGATTGTATCCCAACCCCAATGGTTAGAATAGTGTGGATATTGTATATATTATTTCTGTTGTGTTTTAGATTAGTAATAAACAAGCTGCCTCACCTATCTTTGAGGAGGGATTTAATCCCATGTACTATGGTTGAACCTCATATTTTGGTCTGACAAAATATCCAACCAACAATGTCTCAAATGAGACATGTAGAGTGTGCATAAGCACTTCTTCTACTAAAAACAAATCTACCTACACTACTCTAACTAAGAGAAAAGGGAGCTCAAAAAAAACCTACAACTGGCAGGGAGAAATAGCTTCCCTTCCTAAAAAAGGCAGCCATGTAACTGATTTGGCACTAAACATGGTTGGTTGGATGAGTGAAAAACTGACAATAAGCCATTCCTCCACCCAAATCATCAAAGTATCAGCATTAATGGAAAATACCTCCTCCAGCTGACTTGCATCAGACTTCTGGAGGTATTGATGATGACCCTTGGTACTTTGATGCTCATCCTCATGCTTAGAAGCAAGCATGACTGGTTGTGGCTGCTCCTTTGGCCCCAATGAAGCCAAGTACCTGATTGGGCATGGTTTGATCCTTTGAATGTGCCCCTTGCTCTGAAATTCAACTCCAAAAATGGAGTCTTCTTGTGGACCTTCTTGGATGGATGGTGTGGAAGAAGTGGTGAGATCCTCCTACCTTTTTCCTTCCTCCTCTTTTGAAGAACATGGAAGATCAAGATCTTCCAAACTTGATTCCAAAGGGCTGCTATAAAATGCAGGTTGTTGCAAATGAATGCTCTCCTCCACCACTGGAATGTACTCCTCTTCTTTTGGATCTGTAGAGTCTTCTCCTTCCTCTACTACTTGAAGACTATCTTGCTCTTGATCAAACTCTTCCTCTAGCATGAAGTTTGTCAAATCAAACTCTCTAATCTGCTCGTTGTAGAGGACAAGTTGGGGCTGCAAGATCTCTTTTAGAGCTTTCCTCCATGATGGGTTTATTGACCAAATCAGGCCCTTCAAATGAAAGAAAGAAAACATCAATGATGTCTTCTTCTTCTACTACTACAAACTTTGATTTGGTTTCACCCATTTGAGATGATTATTTATTTCCTTCCATGGCTAATTGTGCAAGTTCAATTGGATCAAGTATTCTTTTCAAATAAAGTGTCAAATATAGACACTACATTCGATAAAACCGATTATTGATCTTCTTCTTTCTTCTTCTTGCTCTTCTCCTATTACAAACTCAGCCTTAACCACCACTTGTTCTTCAATCTTTACCTCCTCTATTGGCTTGACCATTAAGGGGATATCCCAAATTTGGCAGCCCAAATATTCATATTATCTGTCATTTATTTTCTATTGGGCTCTTCTTCTTGTTACTCTCCTTGATGGTTTCTTAGCACTCTTCCCAACATGGATTTGGGAAAACAAGAGGTTTGGCAGGTGGGTTTCAACTAATTTTGCAATTATTTGTGGTGGAGAGGGAGGAGATGAAACTTCTTGGTTTTTTTGGAGGGAGGATATTTATTTTGGCTCTTGTGGAGGGAATTTGGATTTGGAAGAGAAAAGGGTAGAAAAACTAAGATGGGATGGAAGAATAGGGGATGGAGGGATGAAAATAACACTTGGGGAAGTAAGCGAGGGGCTTGACTCTTGATCATGCTGAAATGGTAAAGCTTGAGAGGGTGAAAAAGAAATAAAAGCGATTGTTGAATGACGTACATTTGATAAGGTTGATTCGAGAATTTTCTCATATGCTTCTATCTTCTCAATCCATTGTGCAAGTTGTGGTAGAATTTATACCATGAAGTCAAGCTTCGTTGAGGAATGTAGTGTCTTGGAAAAGGGCCTTCCCATAGACAAGGTGCCCTAAAACCAATCTTGAATGCCTTAATTTGTGTTATGCCTCCGGACTGCACCATGCTAGCCTCCATTTTTTGAATCTTCTCCAACAGACCAACATCCTCCATTTAATTGTTGTCATTATAATCATATCCATGTTCCTGATAAGCTTCATGGAAAAACTAGCTTTGGCATTGATGTTGTGGATAGGTATAATGATTTTGAATTTTCTCATAATGCTGATTTGGAGGAGTTGTGAAAAGCATTGGAGGTGGACAGTTATTACTGTTGTTGCAAGTGTGAGTTTCATGAAGGGATTGAAGTCATGATTTCACAACTTTATGGAGTGGGAGAAAATGAAAGAGATGGAAGAAGAAAATGGATGAAATGAGTGGATATGGACGGAAAAGGTCTAAAGCTCAAAGAATGGGTTTTGACCAGATGGAGTTGCCATATGTGCTTTGAAAGTGCTTGTAAATGCTAAATCTCACCAAGAACACATCAACTTGATGAAATGAAATGAAGACCTATTGGTCCCATCGAGCATGCCAAAATTGTTAGTGTAAAATCATAGCACCCCCAAATGAGTTATGGATCTACTTTTCTAAGGTAGACTCATTTGGTGTGATTGCATAACATTAAACTTTCCCCAAGGTGTGGGACCTTGAAAAAGTGGGAAAGCTCTCCATAGAAAGCTGGTTCTTGTTCCTAAACTACCTACCCTGAGCTACTCTAGTGCAACTAAACTAAATCTAACCTAATCTAAGCATTCCAAGGAACCAAGGAGAGAGAAAGAGGGAAAAACAGAGCCTACACTAAAGTGGTGATACACTAGGAAAGGAAGTGAGATATTCTGTTGAGGTCTAAAGAAAAAAAAAATGAAGTTGAGGGAGGTCAAACAGAAGTGACACAACGCAGATCTACAAATCATCCATTGAACTCCATGAAACACAACATCTTGCACCTATAAATGTGAAATACATGAACAAAAAACAAAGAATAAAAGTGAGAGGCATGAAGAAACAACAAAACGATGAAAAGGGTTGAAGAGCACCAAAAAAACATTTTTATTGCTCTAGAAGGTGCAAAAACCATTACATTACTGGAATAGAGAAACAAATACATTTTCTAGGTGTGGTAGAATGCTTGCTACTCAAAAATGGCGTCGAAAAACAAATTTGATAGAGTTTCTTTATGCCTAGAATGTCTCTCCTCTTCAAACGAGAAGTGTTACAATATATATAGAAGGAAAAGAGAGAAGAAGAAAAATTCACATCCTAATCCAACTAGCATGAGATACACATTGAATCCTACCTTGAAATCTCAACCACTCAATATCAATGCCTTCTACAAATCCACCCATAATATATCAATTCTAGTTCCCCAGTGAATCAAATCGAATCAGATCTAGTAGTTAAAGAGATTGGATTCTGTGTTAATGGCCTAGAATAATTTTATTCATTTTACCTACTAGGGCCTTAAAAAAATGAATTTTTAATCCTTCTATGGCGTAGAGGACGTTGAGATGCTTCCAACAGTGTCAAATTTTCTATATTTTGAACCTTACGTCAAAAGATATGCCCCTTTTGAATTTTTGCATCGATTCTATACAAATGGGCTGGAAAAAAATTTGAAAAAAGGGTCCCCTTTTATATTGGGACACGTGGCGGCCATATTGGGATAGAAATCAGGTCTACGGGCTCATAACTTAACTTTTCTCATTTTTCGTGAAAATCACAAAATCCATAAAACTCCCACAGCCCCGAAGCTCTGCATGGACACATGGCTCCTTTTGGTTGGCTGGGAAATGCCCTTCCATATTTTCTTTTATGCCTTTTCAAAAAAGAAAACTTTCACTTTTTTTCCTGACTCCCTGCCTTGGCTTTAACTCGGGTTTATATGTTAAATTTTTCCTTGGCGGAGTCACGGGCCATTTTGTAAATTTTACTCCTTTCGGGGTAAAGGGTGAAAAAATAACTTTCCTTAATGCCCCACCTTCCCCTCGGGACACGCGTCGATCAAGCACTCACTTGGGAACCTTTTCTCTATTTTACCTTTAAATCAATGCCATTGAGATGCTTGGTAGCCTCCATCACTGGCTTATGCATTGACTATTCAACTAACTCTACCCCCTTTGAGGACATGTGGAGGCACTATGCTTGTTTGTAAACCCAACCCAAAGTTTTCCTTTGGAAGAGCATCGAGTTGACACTTGTCGGCCTCTGCTACTTTGTGGAATTTTCAACGGTCCCTCTTACTTATTGAATTTGGGCTACGTGGTGAGCTCATGCTCACTTGGGTCTCTGCCTTGGGACCAACTCTTGGAGATGTGCTACGCTGACACTTGGCACTCTCTCGCTTGCTCATTCATACTTAGCCAATTTTTGAGGCCCACCCTATTCGCCTTTGACTCTGTTTGACCATTTGATCCTACCTCTATTCTACCCTAGGACACGTGGAGATGTGGTGCTTATTTGAGCCTCTATATTTGGGACCATCTTTGGAGAAGCACATAGTGAGGACATGTTGGAGAATGGATTTAAGATGTAAAAATGACATGACAGAGTCGATTTATTTTTATAGGATCCTTTGATCTCTCTTGGCCTCTGTCACTTCTTGCGAATCTTTTTACGACCAATTTACAGGATTTGAATGATTTTTTTAGGGTTCCTTCTATGCAGGGTCGTGGTTTGATCCAATATTTATCTTGGGAGTGAAATATAGATAACAAGAACTATGCCCTTAAACTTTTGATAAGGACATGTTACAATAGCCTTTCCTAAAATACTTTATCTGTTCCCAAGTTTGATAAGTATAAGTGCAAAATTTATCCTCATTATCATATAAAATACTGGTACATGTCTTACCAAGAGGTCGCATATAATGATAATTTCTTAATATGACTTTTTCCTCATAGCCTAGGAGCAATGGGATTGGAATGGTTCTATAGCATACCCAAAGGCTCGATTACCACGTGGCTCACATTAGTAGAGAAATTTGTAAGGTGTTACTCTATAATATGGAAAATGACATTATAATGAATGATCTATGCAATACAAAACAAAAACCCAATGAGACAATTGTAGGATTTTTACAATGATGGCGCAGTTAGCCATCATCTCCCATGTGCATTACGAGAAAAATAGCTAGTGAGTATATTTGTGCTAACTTGAACCTGAAATAGCCTTTAACTTCCAAATGCATTGTGGCTCTAACTTCAAAGAATTCATAGAGGAAGGAAATCAAATTGACAAATCCCTCATTGTAAAAGGAACACTTAAGTTTGTAGTTAAAAAAACATGAAACCAAATCCACAGACAAACCTAAATTCTTCAATAAGTATAAACATGTTGTTGGTGATGGCATTACTGAGACTCCAAGAGATTCCAAGTTATATAGACATGCCCAATTTTAAATCTTTCACAAGGACTTTGTCCCAAAGTTCCTACAAAATATACATTTACATCCTTAACGAATTCCTTGTCTACCATCCTAAAATAATTTGATGATGCAAAGATGGTGGAATATCCAACCGCAATGGTTCCATACCCAGAGGATGCTTCAAAACATGTTTGGTTCAAAGATCATGAATATTGTGACTTCCACCATGTTAAAGGACACAAAATGGATAGGTGTTTAAGACTATACCATTATATACAAGACCTCATTAAGGAAGGAAAGATCGTTGTGGATTCTCCCCCTAAGTCCGGGAAAGGCCCAAATGAAAAAATGGGTATTTACAAGGAACCTTTTCCTAACCATGTGGATAAAAAGAAAAGGAAACCAAATCAAGGGAAAACCTCCAATGACTATAGAACTACTACCTATGTTTACCCTATAAATGATAGTCCTCATGATTCCCTCATTGGATGTATTAGCTTATTGAATGAATATATCAACATCATCTAGATTTTAGAAAAGAGTTATGTAGTAGGGACAAGATGTGCCCACTTGGTCATACTAGATCCTGTGTCTATCCCTCAGGAAGGTCTATATAATTTAATGGATTAGTTAGAGAAAACACCTACTAGGATATCTATTCTTGATCTCCTTAAAATCTCTAATTCCCATTAGAAGATATTGTATAAGACTTTACAAAATTTAGGGGTCTCAACAAATGTAGATCCCACAAACCTTCAAGCCATGATTACGCACATAGATTCCAATGATCATATTAAATTTTATCGCATCTTGTAATCCCACATAATAACCTAGAACAAAACTTACCATCATATCTCAAAGTGATGGTTACCCATAGCAAAATCAAGAGGGTACTTGTAGATGGTGGATCTGGTCTAAATATTTGCACTTTGAAGCTGGTTAAGTAGCTCAACTATTTAGAACACAAAGCTAGGAGCTAAGACTATCACAATCACAACTTATAACAATGAAGAAAGAGAATAAGTGGGGACTATAGTGGTTCCCATATAGGTAGGCCCAACATGTCATGACACAATGTTTCATGTCCTTGACTTGGACCTTCCATACAACATGCTCCTGGGGCACCCATAGATCCATGCCATGCAAGTTGTTCCATCAACTTTTCATCGAGTACATTAAGTTATGTCATAAAGGTTAGGTGGTTACCATTCTAGGCGACCTAGAACCATTCACACATTGTAGGGCATTGCACATTTTTCTTCCGTAGGTTATGAGTGTCCTTATTTAGATGTAGTTGTCCCCTATAGATAGAAGCTATGGAAAAATAGATAGATTGATTCCCTCATGCCTTACAATCAAGAATTTCCTTCATTGGTCAACCCATTCACTTAATGGGAGGGAACATCAGCAAAATATGGCCCAGATAAGTAATTCACTCTTGAACAGTCTTTTTGATATCATACTTATCACTATCTCCCAGGACAAGGGTAAGCCTTATTTTTAGTTCAAGAGTACTCGCGAGAAATGTCCTAAACCGTTGGAAAAATTTGTCCATAGTGGTCTCCTATTTGAGGAGAAAATGTTAGAATATCCTACCACCGGTGGAGTTCGAAGGCACCATGGTTTCATACAATCAAGCACCTTAGTACATCAAAGGTCCCTACATGATGTTTTTCATGGGCTATAGTAGGTTTTGATGTGGCATTAATGCACAAGGTTGGTTAGAGCATATTCCCATCCCTCATTTTAAGTCGATAAACATGGCCATAGAATAAGGCCTCATAACACTCTACCCTTTGAGAGCAATGCCACCTCTTTTGAACGTGAGGAATTTTCATCTCATTATGATAGTCACACATATTCCCTATGTAGCCTCTATGAGGATCTTACCTCCATGAATCTATTCCCAAACTGGTTAGTCCTTACCTTATCCAAATCCATCCCCTTAGATAAATGTTAATTAGCCCTTATGTATCTTAAACTTATAGATTGGGATCAACAACTTCATGTGCCCCTATATTTCTTATAAAATGATGAGGCATTTACAGGGTTCAAGGGACTCGGGGATTTTATACTAGCTGGAGACCACAAGAAAGGATTTAAGATTCAACAAGACACCAGTGCCTACTTCAAGGAAGAAGTAGAGATGTTTGGATGGTTGAATAAGAAGGTTTGTAAATAAAGGTACATCTACTTTTGAGAAACTTGGCAAAAAAGATAAATGGAAATCTCACGGTGACAAACTCTTTGATAAACTTGTTGAAAAATAGAATCAAGAGTCTAAAGATGAAGTTATTTATCCATTTAAATATTATCATGAACTACCACAGGAGGTCGATCTTACTCTTCCCCCTAATTTTACATGGATGGAAGATGCTTCTAAAATTCTTGTTGAGGAAACAATCAATGCCAACATTGGCTCAGAGGAGCAGCCTAGAATAATAAAGTTGAGAGCTTCACTCTCATCTCAGGAACAAAATATCTTTGTAGAGATCTTAAAATAATATGTAGACATATTCACATGGACAGATACAAATATGCCTAGTTTGGACCCAGAGCTAGTCGTGCACAACCTTTTCATGTACCCAGATGCCAAACCTAGATAGAAAAAGTTGAGAAAGATGCATCCTAAGGTGACACTCCTTGTCAAAGAAGAATTGGAAAAGTTGTTAGTTGTTGATTTTATTAAACCTATTGACTATTTAGAATGGATCTCTAACATAGTCCCAATACAGAAAAATCCTATTGGCATTATAATTTGCACTAATTTTGGTGACATTAACAAGGCACGCCTAAAGGATGATTTCCCCCTACCTAACATTGACATGATAGTTGATTCCACTACTATTTATGAAATGTTGTCCTTAATTGATGTATTTTCAGGTTATAATCAAATACGAATTACGAAGAAGATCAACATAAAACAACATTCATCACCCCTTGGGGAACATTTTTATATAAAGTCATGCCCTTCGGGCTCAAGAACACTGGGGCTACTTATCAGCGGGCCTTGATAGTTATCTTCCATGATATGATAAGTGACATCATGGAAGATTATGTTGATGATATTCTAGCAAAATCTAAGAGTAGAAAAGAACACTGTGGAGTACTAAGGCATATTTTCTGACGTCTACGAGACTATAAGGTTTGTTTAAACCCTAACAAATTTGTCTTCAGTGTTTTATCAAGAAAGCTCCTAGGGTTCATTGTTTCATAAAGAGGGATTAGAGTGGACCCTAGTAAAGGTTATGGCTATTATCACGAAATTCCACCACTCACCACTCTCAAGAAACTAAGGAGTCTACAAGGGAAAATTCAGGTAATTTGTCACTTTATTTGATAACTTATAGATAAGTGCCACCCCTTTACCCATTTTCTCAAAAAGATGTCACATTAAATTGGGGACTTGATTATCAAAAGGCCTTTGCATTACTCAAATATTACTTGGTCCCCCCCACTGTACTCATGCTACCTACCCCCGGTGAACATCTCCTCTTATACATTTCAGCTACCTAGTTTTTATGTGCATTACTTACCCAATATAACTTAGACCATGAAGAGAGAGAAATTTCCTATTGGTACATTTCAGCTACACAGTTTGTTATTAGTGCATTTCAGCTACACATGTCATATTTGAGAAAAAATGAGGTCACATAATAGATCTGCAGATGCTATGGCTACTATTGGGTCTCTCTTATGCATAGCACTTGAAGAAAGTAAGATGCATTTCTTCATAGAGCATTTACAAGTGCTTGCATATGAAATTACAAAGTCATGTTTGGCATGTGAAGTTGTTGGTCCTTTATCCCCTTTGTTTGACCCTATCGTTCAATACCTACAAGATGGAACTTTTCCACCGAAATCACCCATTTTGAAAAGAAATCCCTTATCCACCGCATAGCTCATTATACCCTCCTAGGAGGCACCCTTTATCGTCGTGGCTATGACAGAATCTGCTTTGCTATTTGGATGTTTTTTATTCTATCCACACCATTAAAGAAGTACATGGTGGTATTTGTGGAGCGCATACCGGTGTCATGGTCTTAGCTAAGAATTTATTAAGGGTAGGCTATTATTGGCCTACCCTGGAATCTGATTGTTGAAAATTCATAAGGAAGTGTGAACTATGCCAAAAATGGGAACTTAATACATGTGCCAGAACAAGCCTTATAGCCTAGTACAACACCTTGACCATTCTCTAAATGGGGATTGGACCTCATAGGGAAGCTCCATCCTTCTTCCTTGGATGGTCATACACACATCATCACTGCCACCAAATATTTTACCAAATGGGTAGAGGTTGTCCCTCTTACCTATGTTACCAGTGCACAAATCTCAAAATTCATCATGAACCATCTCATATGCCGGTATGGGATCCATTTAGCCATTGTCACTGTAATGGTAAATCCTTCAAAACTAAAATGGTTAAAACCTTATGTAAACACTTCCATATCCAACTCAAGTGGTCTACCCCCTATTACCCTCAAGGTAATAGACAGGTAGAAGCTACTAATAAAACCCTTGTATGGATTATGGAGAAAATGGTTAGTAAAATTGGCCGTAATTGGCATCTACAGATACATCCCGCCCTTTGGGCCTATCATACCTCCATCCACACTCCTACTGGTGTGACCCCATATTCACTTGTCTATGGCATTGAAGCCATCATACCTTTGGAAGTGGAGCTTCCCTCCCGAGAATATCTCTTAGAGACTATCTTGATAAAGATGAGGACTATAGAGTTGCTCGCTTAGTAGAGTTAGAACTATTAGATGAAAAGCGTATTAGAGTGCTCAATCACCTAAAATTCTATCAGAACATAGTGTCTAGGGGGTATAACAAATTCATCATTCACCGGTAATTTGGTGTAGGAGATCTAGTTCTCAAAGAAAATCAAAAGAACACCGTCAAATAAAGAGAAAAGAAAGGAAAGTTCGAAGCTAACTAGCTATGTCCTTATGTAGTGATTGTATAATATGGATCAAGAACCTATAGACTTGTATATTCAGATGGTGAAGAGCTTACAGAACCTATGAATTCCATACACCTCAAGCGGTTCTACACTTAAGCGTAGTGAGAATATTAGATAAGAACTAAAAATTAGAAAAAAAAACAAGCATAAAAATGGAAAAATGAGAAAATAGTAAAGAAAAAATAGGTCGTCCTCATGTGAAAACCATGCAATTGTGGTGCAGTGGACAATTATTTGAGTGAAAAAAATTTGCACTCAAGGAAGATTCTCCAGACGCAATTTACTCTTACAGAAAGATAGGTAATCATCACCACTTTCTAGATATGACTTCCTTTGCTAAGTCTAGGAACCCTACTAGAGCCACCTTTTCCATACCATGATCTAGTTTATTTTCTCTTATATCTACATGGAGGACATTACCTTTGTATACTCCTATCCAATTCTGAACATACCAACACAATTTTCACCTTCTCGTACATACACATGTGGAATTCTACCTTTTTATATTCCCACATCACGCTGGGGGCATCCACGCTTCTTTGTTCTTGTACATTGCTTTCAGAACATGACCTTGGAAGATACAAAAACATTTGGAAAAAGGTACACAAAAACATAAACATCTAGAAAATTTCCCTTTTCAGGGACAAAGCTACATTCATTTCACAATGTTATCTTAGGGAAACCTAGACAACAATGAAGACCACATCTGTAAAAACTTATCTTTTAAGATAAACCCAAAAACATTAGAAAATATATCAATATTGTCCCGTAAAAACAAGGTAATGCTTTAATTGATTTTAGTTGTTGGTTTGTATAGTTTTGATGTACTTATCCTGTTGAGTTGTTTGTTCTTTGAATGAATCATTTGCTTACCTTATATTGAATCTTGTTTGATTTAATTGTGTATTGCATTACATTCATTTAGGAGCTCTCATACTTGTGAAAAATTGTTGTAGGATTCTTTATTTGTTATGTGCATCTATTAGAATTCATTTTACTTACTTAGATTAAGTACCATTTTAATCTCTTGTTACCTTTTATAGGTGTTTGTTTAGTTATATTTCGTTGTGTTATTTGAGTGTGCATATTTGTTTAGTTTTGTTAACTTTTGCTTGTGTATTTTACACATTTATTTGTTATCACATTTATCATCTATCATTTCATTACATTTCTAACATCATTCACTACATCATATATATATATATATATATATATATATATATATATATATATATATATATATATAAGCTAAGTATTACATCATGACATAGTATATCATCAATGTGGGCAAGAGGGGTTGCGCATGATCACAAATCTATCCCCCCACACCGATATCATCTAGTATCATCCCAAGTGCTAGAATAAAAACTCAAAAACATCTTATAAATCAAAATACATATGGTGTTATTTACGAGATACATCATCAATATGAAATTATCTACTGATACATACACATTTTCAAATCTAAGGTATGTCACATACATTGATGCAAAAAGAAATCATACATCATCATCAATGCTCATGCAAAGTATAATCACAGTAAAATATATCAAAATGTCCATATAATATATGTATAACTATCCAGGTCAGTGCTCAAAATATACATCATCGACATAATATGCCATCTAAAACGGGCATGCATAAAAAAGAATCGAGACTTCATCATGAGGCATCATCAAAACAATAGTACATACAACTCTACATCAAAATCAGCCTTCATAAGAGGCATGTATGCATTACATTTGTACAAAAAGAGAAAGTAAGGAGCTCAATCACAGCTCTCTCCCTCACCGAGTATCCTAGTTCCATGACATGGTGCATGAAAGAGAGGTGATTGAGATGGACCTACACGAGGGGTACCACCCTATTGTCTAGCTGGTTGTTTTACATCCATTTGCTCCTGCAAAGGGCTACCAAACTGATCGATGAATGACATGATCTTTGTGACCTAGAACTTATTGTGCTCACATCCGGTCGATCAAAGGGAACAACTCGCTGCTCTATTGGGACTGCCTTGAAGTAAGAAATCCTATAATATAGGGCCTCACCGCTAGATCTCATAACATCCCATATCAAATCGATATCCTTAGAAGTGATGGATTCTTCTAGGGTAGTATCACGATCACTTGTCACCTTGCCAATATCATCCTGAGCCTACCTAGAGGCAACGACCTCTTGATCTCTATATGTAGTAATAGCTTGCACTTGGGCTTGTGCATGATCCCTCTATATAAGGTAGCCATGTGATTGCACTGTGTATGGTCCCTCCGGGTAATAACCATCTGCACCTAAGTCTGGGACTAGTGTAAAAGGCTCAATATCTGAGCCCCCTGTGTGGCCATCTCACTAATCTAACTCTGCCATAGAGTACTATCATTACCCTAGGTGGCATGTGCTCTAGCTTGATCTCTCTCAACTATCAAAATATGCACCTAAGTATGTGCCTGATCTCACTGCTATGAGGGCTGTACCTATGCCCTAGCTACATCTCTCTCTTTATCCACCTATAACTCTATAACAATCACTTCTTGTAACTAATGTTGAAGGGAAACAAACTATCCACCACCACCCTCTGGAACATCAGGTGGCGGGCCCTACTATGGAAGTACCTTTTGGAGAGGGGTGTAAATCCCCGTTGGAATGCCCACTTGGGGAAACTCTATATCCACTACCTGAAACCTATCTCGGCCCTAGGCCCGGGACCCTATCCCTGTGGTTATTGCGATCTTTGAACATTGACCCCTACCCCTAACATACGGTGTGAGTCGGGCCCACCACCACCATCATCATCATCATCATCATTATCATCACTATCAACACCACTAATAGCTCCACCCTCATCACCACTAGGAGGCCCCACTGGGGGATCTCACACTGGCATTATACACCACCCTGGAAATAGTCAAACGACGTGGAAGCACACCATGATACCATGGACCATACTCGGGCATAGTACCTAAATATCTAATCTGTCTCAGTGGCACCCATATAGTAGGTACCACCATATAAAAATAGCCAGTGCTCTATCACGAGCAATCTGTGGACCCATATCAAAATGCTCTTAGGCCCTGTGAGCATACCATCTATCTGGCCCAGGAACATCCTGGGTAATGCCAAACTACCTCTGACACCGATCCACCCTATATAGCTCTCACATATAGCTATAGCTTCCCTTGATAAAGTGCTCTCTACCGTGGCAATGCTATGATCTAAACCATCCTCGAGCCACTGGAAGTGTCTATAGGGCCTCCAAACCATGGAAATATGTCGTATCTCATCTAGCTCACGCCGATAGTGATAAGAATCTCCCATGTATGGCCACACATCATCCCCTGCCGGGACCCAACCCATCATAGAAGGATCCTCGGGAGCCCAAACTCTCAAAACACCTAAGGGGTGACCAATGAAAATATGGTCCCATGCCCAAATCTATAGTAGGTGAGCTGGTCCTACCGTCTTCTGATGGTAGTAAGTAATCAAGTGAAGGTCCCAGTATAGATGTGCTAAAATACACTGACCCTAGCAGTAGGTCTCTCCCTCTACCAAACCATGAATCACTCCAAGGAGTCGAGTGGAAATGAAGCACCGGTCTCGTCGTCGGGAGTAGGACTCCACCGAAAAGGCCATCATGTAGATTACTACTCAAGTATAGCTCCAGATTATCAATACATCATGATAACTCGATGGACATTCCATGTCTTGGTATCATCGTAACACCGAATAACTCTACGATATATCGCTAAATATCGGTCGGTGGCTCATAATCTGGATAAGCTAACCCTGAATAGGGACCCACATAATGCGCCATACATCCTCTAATGTAATAGTAATCTCCTGGTCGGGAGCCGAAAGCATTGACTCTCATTGTGCCATCGCTCTGCTATAGCTGTCAAGAGGCCATGGTCCAATGTAATCTATGGCATCTTAGCCACATGAGTCAATCCCGTCACATATAGGAGGCTCTCCAAGGTCACTCTATCATTGTCATCAAACTGAGCCTCTATCGCTACTAACCACCCATCGCTCACAATTCTAGAGAACGGGTAGTATACGCTTACAAAATCAACACAAGTGTTCTCGCACTTATCTTTTTTTTTCTATCTATTTTTCTAAGGAAAAATGCTTCTTTAAATCATCTAACTTATTAGTTATTCTTTTCTTCTAACCAAATCTCACCTATTTTCTTCTATACTTGGTTATTTTACTAGCTAGATGTTTTCCCCTTCTTCCCAAAGGTGCTGCGTGCCTCCTTTGACACCTATGCATCGTTTTCAAAGTGCATACACACCCTTATCGATGCGTACACACCCCCTTCACCTTTTCTCCATTCACCGCAGGACACACAGAGTGCATACGTACCCGGTGTAATGCCTATGTGCTCGTATTAATGCATACATATGCACATGTGTGTCCTATCCCTTGTTTGATGTAGATGCATCCATCTAATGCCTACGCCCTAGTTTTATGCATGCACGCACGTTTCCACAACTTTCTCTCCCAATAGATGCACATATACGTCCTTGTTTATTTTGATGCATACGCATGCATGTGTACCGTCAAACTAACACATACACCCATGCGCATGTGTCAAAATTGGTCCTACCTACCCTAGAAAAGCCTTAAAAATGCAATAAATGTGTAAATTGACTAGGAGGGATAGGCCACTCATGTAAGGTCTATCCGTTGTGTCTGCATGAAATCTCGAATGTGATCTATGCATCTCATCCTACTCGGTATTCTTGCCATCTCACTCAGGGATGTCGCTCTTGCTCTCATGATAAAAATTTGATAGAGCTTTGGTAGAAATGAATTGGTCGTGATTGATTTACTTACCCGGTGAGTATATTAACTAGTTCGATGCCCCTAGGGCATGTTTTTCTCTGTCGTAATCGTTCTAGCCTTCGCTTCTATCCTTTGTAATAATTATTTTTGTATTAAAATAAATTTTTTTACTAATTTTCACATGTTGAGGCACTTTATGCCACCGCAGCTTCTTCTCCATCGCACCTTTGAATTAGTTTGTGAAATTTTCATGTGCCTTTTCCCACCTTTTCCTCTATTTTTCCCTAGTTGTGATGATTAATTATTAATTTATTTTAAATAAATTATTCTTGACCCATCTTTCTTCTTGTGGGAATATATTATTGCTTTCTGATAACCTTCCCTTCCCACTATCACCCTCAAGAGTACTTTTAGAAGATATTTGATCTTTTGAAATTCTTATGACCGATCAAAATAAAAACTCAAAAATAAAAATTAAAAAATTAAAAAAACTAAAAACTTTGAAATACTTCAAAAGACTAGCCAAAATTGGTAAAACTTGTCGTCTATAGATGAAATCTGTGTGTCTATTACATGGCACTCATCCGAGATCTTGCTCACATTTTCAAATAGTTTGAAACAATGACTTGTGCATCATCTTAGTCTTCAATCACCTACATAAGCTATGTTGCTTACTTCATCTATACTCTGGGGCACTATCAGTTTCCTAATCTGTTTTCATCGTGCACAATACTTTTTGTGAGACCCAAGTTTCCTTTGTCTTCCCCCGCATAATACACCTTTGGGGCATCATTCTTCACCCTTGTCATTTATCATAACATTTCGGACTACATCTTGATAACCAAATATTTGTGCAACTATCTTGAACATTGTTGGTTTAAGTGTGTGTGATTGTACTTATTTCCCTGTTAGGTGATTTTGTTTATTTCTCATATTACATTGCATTCTTGTATGTTGCATGGAGTTGGTCATTTTTAGCACAAGATGGTTGTTTGTATCTTGACTTTTCATGTCATTTTACGCTTCCATTGCATGCTCACATGTTAATAAGGACCGATGAGGAGGATTCTAAGCATTATGCTAATAATATATTAATAGCAATTGATTTGTGGATAGCTAAATATCCCTCTTTCTTCTTGTTTCTCATCTTCTCTATACACTTTTCTTTCTGATTGTTTTATTTTTGATCACCGATCTAGTTTCTTCATCACCCCATCGACACTCGAGGGGGAATCCATCATACTTCATCCTATTAATTTTTCTTCTACCCCTTCAAAAAATTTCTACTTGTTTGTGTTTGTCTACTTGATTTGAAGTGACGTAGCTTACATCACCACAAAGAGGGGAAAATGTAGACACTTATAGTTTGATCAATGTACTATTATTCCTAATATCACACCCCCTATTCTTCCCTTTGCAAACTGATGGCCCACCACTAGCTAGACCTATCTAACTCCCTTCTCACAACATCTTTTTAGTCGTGTTTCCTCTTATAAATCACTTAAACAGGTTGGCATACCCTCGTTCTCACTACATTAGCTTCTTATTCCTTTCTAGTTTGCTTCTTTTATCTCCTTGGAATATCAATCCACTTCGTTGGATTGATTAAACCTTTTAGAAACCCTTCCAAAACCCTAATTACTCTCTAAACAAGATTAATTAGTCTAACCTAGGTTAATTACCCTAAACATAGTCAAAACACACTTTGACTTGCAAAAAGTGCTTTTTGGACTTTAGCATTTGTCCCACATGCACCCAAATCTCCCATTTTCCCAAATAGAAAACTATAAATAGGGCTATACCCCCTCCCTCATTTTCTAAGAATTCTCTCTTCTTCCTAGCACATATTATAGTATTTTGTTTAGGCTTTAGATTGTATTTCATTTTCTTCCATTGAGCTAGTAGCATTTTCTTTTGTATTTTATAGCATCAATATGGAGTAAAAGGGAAGATCCATTGGCCTTGAAGCCATTAATGGGGATATCTATTTCTATTAAACACATAACTGAATGCTTAGATCCTCTTAGGTTCATTATTTCAAGCTTTCAAAGAATAGAGGTTAGCTTCATTTTCTTAGTTTTCTTGTTTACTTCAAATTAATGTATGCAAAGAAGAAAAACTTGCTCATTTCTTATCAGATGGTCCATTGACAAGTTTTCTAAAAGCCTTTGGGGTTTATTTAGAGATTATTACCCCAAATCCATGGCTTTTGCAACTTTTCATTGAACACACATATCTATGAAGCAATGGATGTAATTTTGTGGATGTATCTTCCCTGTTGAGTTTTTTTGCATTCTTCTTTCCTTTCAAACTCAATGCAAATATATTTTGTCTATTTATTCTCTTACAAGGATTCATTATAATTGTGTGTGCATGAAATATTGTTGTGAATGTAGTTATTAGGCTAGGGAGAACTGTTATCACCCCTTCTAGTATGCACTTTACTTCTATTTTCAAACATTAGAAATCTATCCTCATTCCCTCCTTTTCTGGTGTATCACTTCTTTAGTGTAAGATTTTTTGTTCATGCATTCTCTCTCTCCCTAGTCTCTTGGAAAGTTATATGAGAACAAGTTATTTTTTTCCTTCATTAGAGTAGATTGTGGAAGGTAGTTTAGGAGAAAGAACCATCTTTCTCACGGAGGCCTATCTCAAGTAGCAAGTCCCACAACTTGGAGATAGTACCCATGTTATCCAATCACACTTGTGCAAACATTAGGGTGTTATGATTTAGTGATAACATACCCCAATCCTCATGAAGGAGTAGGTATAAAAGGAGGTGTGTAGACACCCATAATTACACCTAAGCAATTTAAATACTTGAATTGCACTAATTATCTCCTTTCCCACAAATTAACGACATATTGTCAATAACGCTCATCTTCTCTTCCATTGTCATTAATTGATTACATTAAGCTAATTAATTAAGTCACATATCCAACACATACCCTAATTAAAAAACTTTTGTTAATTGACACCTTCTATCTAGTCTAATTAATTATTAGTAATTAATTAGCCTCCCTTCCCATTAAATCAATAAATCTCTATTTAATTGGTCTAATTCCCTCCTAATGGTCTAAATCACACTAAAATCCATCTAGAATCTTATAAAAGCTTGCACATATATTTATTAATCATCTTGATTAATTAATACACCTCCTATATCCACATGATCCACTTGAAGACAAACTAAACCCTCCTAAAGCTAAATCAACCTCATCTAAACCCTGTTATCCATAACTAACTCTACATCTCCATTTATCCCAAATTCATGAGGATGTGTTGAATCCTTTATCCTTTGGGCTATATAAAGAGCCCTCCTCCTACCTTTATACCTACACCTAAATCTCTCAAGAGACAAAAGTAAGCACATAGTTTCATACTAATAGCCTTTTTTCATTCTTGAGCCCTCCATCCTCCATTCTTGAAGAGCTAAGCCTCACACCCAAGCATCCATTAAAGGATCAAAGAAAGAAATTATAATTTGATTTCCATTGGACTACTTAGGTACATTTTAATGTTAAATTAGGCAATTAAGGGGAATAAAGTTCATGCATTTACATTGTGTTTTGATTAGATTCAAAGCTATTAATGTTTAAAGGGTAGGACTTTCTCACTTCTTCATCATGATGGTGAACACTTCCCATTTTTAACTAGGTTACTAAGCTATTTTTAGGTGGTCGCTTTCTTGCTTTAAGTTTGGTTAAATTTATAGAAACACTTGCACATAGTTGGCACTCACGGTGGGACACTTAGTCCCATGGAATTTTAGTTTAAATTTCATTGTTTTGGCTAACTTTTGATATGCACATGTAGTAATTAATGTCTATTTTCTTAGAATTTTTTCTCATTTGATATGTGTAACTTCATGTTCATAGCCTTAATTTTAATGGGTTATTGTCATTTTTAAGCTAACTTGTCAAAAAATTGAGATATTGTGAGTTTTCTTGTGTTTTCTACCATATTTTTGTTGCAGTGTCCGACACAGGCAAGATTTTAGGAGCGCAGTGCAATTTTTGTGTGGCGCAGACACACTATTAAAACCTATCATTCAGGTTTGCCAACCCCTAGTGTATGTGCACTAACCCTGGTGCACATACCCTAACCAATGCATAGGTGCACTAACTTGGGTGTACACGTTGTTTCATACTATACCTTCATTGCATACTAAAACCTATCAGATTGGTGCACATTCCCTAATTAGAGTGCACATGTTTTTTTAGTGGCGCAGGCATATTTTTCTAGTAAAGTGGTTATTCTGTCTATTTTTCTGTCTATTTTTCTCAGAGTAGCGCATATACTATTTTTATGGCACACACACCTCTCTAGTGGCGTAGGCATTTAATAGATCTAAAAATTCCACAGAGTGGCGTAGGTACTATTTTAGGGGTGCATGCACTATTTTTGTGGTGCACACATCTCTTGGGTGGCACAGGCACACTATGTGCTAAAAACAACCTTTGGTGGCGCATACGCCCTAACCCACGCACAGGCACTGAAAAAGGGGTACAAGCATCCTTTTGCATTTTTGGAATTAAAGTGTTGATGTGCTAACATTCTTATAGGTTTATCTAATCATATATTTGTCTTTACAGGCTGTTTTTACATGTTTGTATTTGATTAGGTAATATTTTGCATTGTTTACTTATAGGATTAAGATCATGTATGCTCTTCCCTCACGTCCCTTGGGGTGATCTTGGGAATCAGAAATGATTCTTAAGTCCTTTTGATGCTTTGAGATTGTTAAGAGTATTTGATTTGGAATTGGTTAAATTGGCATAATTGAATTAAAGTGTTTTTCCATTTGATATATTTTTGGATTTTGGAAGACAATCACATATGCTCTTCTCTTACATCCTTGGACGATCTGAAGAATTAGAAATGATGCCTTCTCTTTTGATGGAAAACTACTAAACATCATCATACAGGACCAAAATGCTTGTCAAAGAACGGAGGAATCAAAACAAAAGTCAAAATACTACTAATACAGTTGTTATATAGGTTGTCAAACAGTGTTCGAGAAAACCACATCTAATTAAAAAAGATAAAAAGAACAACATATTCAAAACACTGTATTGCAGGTTTCAAAAAAGGGTACGTCCCTCTCGATCAATCGAACATAACCCCTTTGACGTAACGCCTTAAGCTACAACAATGGGGGTGGTTCTAGGAACCAAAAAGTAGTCCACGCAAGAGGGAACCTTGTGGAAAAAATGGGAAGTGCTCCGCACTACCTATCTAACTAGTAAATCATTTGTGAGATAGAGTTATAAGTTGCCCCTATGAGACCCGTACCCAAAATTGAAGGGTACTGCACCATCAGAACAACGTAACATGTACCCCAATGATGATACAGTCTCGTCGCAAGGTGTTTGGGATCCGGAAAAGCTCCCCAAGTGTGTGTTAACATCTCGCATGCCCCGCTTAGCCCCACGTGCTTTGTTTTTCTCTTTTCCCCTCTTTTCTTGGACTTTTTCTCTTTAGTTACGAAACCGCCGCCCTGCCTGGGTGGCGGTCTCATGACCGCTGCCCAACACGGGGTGGCGGTCTCATGACCGCCGCCCCTAAGCAAGGTGGTGGTCTGTAACCACCACCTACTCAGGGCGGTGGTCTTTTACACATTTTCTAGAATGCTCTTTTAACATGACTCACGTAAATTTCAATGATTCACCAGCTTTTTTTCACCGCCATAAGCTTGCATTAATGATTCTGGTTCCCTGGAATAGTGTTTTGCCATTGTTTATAGTTTAAGAGTTCTATTTGGTTTTTACCTTGGGTAAATGCAAATGCTATAAATAGATGGCTTGTGCTCAAGCAAATGGCCCCTCAAATTTGCCTCTGAATTTCTCTTTGCAATAGATTAGTCTTTCATTTTGCTTAGAATTCTTAGTTTCATTCATTGCATGCCTAGTTAGTATTGTTTTACTATTAGGAAGCCACATATCCATCTTGTGCAGGTGTTGTTGATATTTCATCCAATCCATTGGAGTAGAATATATTGTTTTCAATAGGAAGCCATTAAAGTTACAGGGTTTTGTTATCTAAACAAAATAGTTTCGTGTTACGGATGTTTTATGTTGCATGACTCACAATAAATCCTGCTAGGAATTGCATAAGCCAGATCCGTACTCTTACGCTATCCCTCTCCTACTCGCATTGTATTCAATCTGTATCCTAAAGTTGCCTTTGTGCCAATATCTATTTCTCGTTGATGCTTTGGCATTACATGCTTTTCTCGGATCTACGTGAACATGAAGGAATGAGGAGATCACGCCTGAGTGGACAAAATCACACACACCATCGATTCACCATTGTTCTACATAATCTAGGTTCTAGATTTTAAAGTTCTAAATTAGAAGCATATCAAATAGAGTATCTAATTACTTTATTTCGGTCAATTTTACTTTTGATATTACCGGGGAAGTTGTGGGGATTGATAGTTTTGAGAAACTAAGATTCATTCCTCACTTCGAGGTAGGGTCAAGAGTCTTACAAATAGACTAGATCAAGTATTTCATTATTTAGAATAGGTTCACAGCATTACGAGACAAATATCTATACTCGATTATTTTGTTTATTTTAAATTGTTATTTTAGTTGTCAATTCTAGATATATTAAATGAGCTTACTCTTTAAAATTTGTTTGAATAGTTCATCAGAAAATACAAAAATAGAGAAATCATATATGTTATAGATGTACTTAACATAGTTAAATTTCACTTTGTTGCGAGCTTATTTTCATTGTTGCTTTTGTATGAAAATCACGGGACCTAGGAGCCCAGAGAATATGTATTTGAGCCAATCGTACCCAACCCAATCTCATCATAGTAATAACTAATATAGATCAAAATCTCAGGATCGAAGTCTTCCGAACAATGGTAAACGTACAACAAATTGATTCCCAGTTAAGTGGGTTAAACATAGAAAATGACAAAGTGCATACGTTTTGGTCGAATCAACCAAACTACATATTACCCTAGATTCATATCTACATGACTATAGAAGGGTTTGAAAGAGAGTGGAAATTTTGTTGTGATCCTTTAGTTCCACAAATGACCAGACAGGAGACACTCTCACGATATAGATACCAGCTTCAAAATTCATGGTGCACGAATGCCCGTAAGATATTCCGAGAAGATCACATAGTTATTGATTCTGAATATAGAAGCTGAGAAAGCATACAATTACTAGATACTAGGAGTTAGGGACTAATTCCATATATGATCATAAGTAGACCACAACAAATATGAATCTACGGTTGTGACCCAAAAATCCTGACCAAAGAATCCATAGGTGAATTAGGCATAAACGCGGTCTATGTACACTAGTATTCGGTCTACTCCACTTCCACCTATCATCATCGAACATTTATCCTTATTAGACGTAGCAACCAACGAAGCTAGGGAATTTTGGACTAGGCCATAGAATCACCCATAGAGTCAATATTTACCATCCACCCTATGACCTTATCTGGAGATATACACGAAACTATCCTAGGACATTTTCCACGTATTCGACAACCTATAGACCAAATCATGCCGAGCTCGATATTGATTGTAGCCTTCGAGCAGTCATCCTGCGATCGATCTATCACACCGATTCAAGTTAGGAGGGCCTTCTTTACCTTATATTCACGATTTCCGGTGAGTACGTATCGAAGACATTAGATTTCCTAACTAGTTTTTCTGCATCCCACACATATTCCATCCCCACCAGCTTGTCTCGGCATGACCTCGGGAGGTCGGGTGCGAGGAAGAGTCACTTGTAGATTCCCAATCTCGCTTGTCACTTTTCCGTCATACAAAATTGGTGAACCCGACGTGAACTTTCTACTTTCTAGTTTGGAGTCAGATTTCTACTAGTTCTTTCAAATTAAAAATGACTCTTTCATCTTTACTACCTCATTAGCTTTCACCATCACCTTCACTCCTTCCCATTATTTTGTGGGTATTCATATACCCCCGAATATGTTGGGATTCGATGCATATGGCAGACCCCTTTTGGGTCTTGAGGCATACTACGCCCAACAGAATAGACAATCATCACCCTCGCTCTTAGTATGGGGTGATAACTACTCAACTAACTAGTTGTCAACACAAACTCCAAAGATCAGATATACCTCATCCCTCTGAATAGAGGATCTGGATCAGTTTTCTCAAACACATTAAATATAGCCTTCAGGCTCGAACAATATGATGCTCATAGGAGAATCAAGTTCATCTCCTCAGGTACTACTTAGACCACAAATTAGTAGACAATCAGACTCATACCTAGGTTTAGATGATGAACATTCAGTACATTATGCCAGGAATGAACAACATTCTTGAAGTATGTACCCACCTATAGGAGGTTTACAAACACAACCCGAGGTCTTTTTTCGAGAAAATACCTCTATGCCACTGCATATAGAAAATTCCCTTGGAGAAACTTTGGCAGGAAATGATTAGTTCATAGCAGGATATCACATGCCTATACAACATCAGGATATACAACAAACTCCACCAAGGAAAAATATCATGACTTCACCAAATGAAGTCATTTCAACTCTAGTAGAAAAGGTTAGGGGGTTAGAACTTGCCCAAGCAAGTCAAAATTCTCAATTCATGTAGGCAGGAAGTTCCAATCCTCCACACCATCCTAGCCAAGTAGACCTCCTCACAGGAGTAGGCACATTAGGCATGACTCCTCAGTATTCACAACAAACCCCAACTAGACCCACCATCCCTAACACCGCTCCTCCCGGTCTAGTACAAAGTAATCCATTCTTGGACAATACCCCTTCATACTTAAACATGTACTCCAAATCACCACAAGGGGATATGTTCTCCTCTCCCAGTATTTTTACTCAACCACAGGGGTTCCCTTATGCTCCTACCAATGCATATGCAACGCCATATCAACAACCCATTCCACCTCCGCTCCCTCAGCAGGCACCATCAATGGTCGAAACCTATGCGATAGGGACATATTCAAAATATTTGAAAGAGCCCTTAGATTTCACCATACGAAGCGTCATGCTTCTAAGACTTGTTAGTGCAAAATCACAGCACCCCTGGATGCAGATCAGGCTTCTAGGTTGATCACTCAGGCATCCAGTGTGATTGCACAACATGGAAACCTCTCTCCAAGCGTGGGACTTGTGAAACTGAGAGAGGAATCTCCAGAGAAGGCTGGTTCCTGCTCCTAAACTACCTGCCACAAGCTATTCCAGTGCAGGAAAGCTAATCTAATCCTAATCTAACAATGCCAAGGAGACAGAGAGAGAGAGAGAGAAAGGAAAAGAACAAAAGCCTACACTAAAACGGTGATACACCAGAGAAGGAGAATGTTGAACATCTATCAAAACTGCCATGGGACAAAGAGAGGTGAGCAATGGGAAGGATGGACAGATGCATCACAGGCCCAAGGATAGATTTCACATAGAAAATGTCCCAAAACTCCATGAACACAGCTCCAGATCTGTAATGAACGTTCAAACATGCACAAATACCTGCAATGAAGAGAGGCAAGAAGAAAACAAGCAAAAACGAGAAAGGATGGACAGATGCATCACAAAACACATTTTTGTTGCTTGAGTAACTTTACACGTAACATCATTTCAATAGTAAAAGAAAAAAAAGCCATTACAGAGCAAAGGAGGAGGTTCAAACTCCATTTCCAACCCTAGAGAAGAAAAGAAGGGAGGGCAGAGCAGAAAGATGAACAACTTGTTATATTCTTTTAAAAATGAGCCAAATTTGGCTTTATACAATGCATGGGTCGAGATCAGAAACAAAAACATAGGAAAACGTGTAAGCAGCCCAACCATTGACCAAAAATGCATTCTTCATTAAAATCGGTGGTTGAGACATCACTTCTGGCCATGTGAAGAAGAATGTGACCCATGTGCATTAAAACTGGTTGTTGAAATGTCGCTTCTGGCCATTATCACGTGTCAGAGCCGTTTCTCAATTTTCTCTCTCCAGACTGCACCAAAATTTGAGATTGATCCCAGAATCGTGTAGATAATTTCATAATATTTCCGTTGATGTAAAGAACGTGCAAATCCGAGCTCTGGATCAAAAGATATGTTGATCTGAAGATTTAGGGCACAGAATAGACCAAAACAGATTTTGAAATCTTTTCCCGCGCTTCGCCACCTGGACGACACGTGGCAGGCTCTGATTGGATACGTAATTCTCTCTCCTCTACATTTTCATCAGGTTTGGGGAATGCCTCGACATGTGTTTGATGCTTGTGTTTTCCCGACACCCGCTTCCGCCGGTATTGCCAAGTTTTCCTTTGTTTTGGGTTCGGAAGTGTGACTTGAATTTGCATCAGGTATGGGAGGTGGCTTGACATATTTTCCTCCCATGCTTTTCCAACTTGTTTCCCCAACTCCAAGACCCGATTTCCTTTGTGTCGGGCTTTCCAACCCCTCCGACACATTTCTTCCTTTGTCGGGTTTTCCAACCCTTCCGGCATGATTTTTTCCTTGTGGGCCCTAGCTTGGACACGTGGCACTATCCCATTGGTTCGGGTCAGTGCTTGAGACCTCTCCCTTTGACTTTTGGACTTTTTCCCCTGCGACATGTGTCATGATCTGGTTGGTTCTCAGCCCTTTCGGCTCCTTCACGCCCTTCGCATCTTTATGTCCCGGATGTCCCAAACTGCCCGGGCCAAAAACTTCCGATCCACCCGAAATGGGCTTCCTCGTCCCTCATTTGGCCAATGACGTGGCATTGTTTAATGGGCTTTCGGCTCCTTCGGCGATCCGCGTCCCACGCGTCCCTTTGTCCGGATGTCCCAAAGATGAACTTTCTTTTCTGCTTTACCGAACAAAGCCGCCTTCGCGCGTCCATTTGTCCCAAATGTCCCAGTGCTTCGTGGGACAAATTCTTCCGGTTCGCCCGATCCGGCCGATTCGCGTCTTTTTGTCCCACTTGTCCCACATTGTTTCGGACTGAAGTTCTCCATTTCGGCCGATCCGGGTGGTTCGCGTCCATTTGTCCCAGATGTCCCGAGCAGTTAGTTGATTTTCTTCTCTCTTCAGCCGGGTCGGCTTCTCGCGCCCCGCGTGTCCTCTCGGTCCGACTGTCCTGCTACGGCTTGTTCTGCTTTGGGTGAACCGGCCAGTTCAGTCCTTCGCGCACTTTTGTCCCACTTGTCCCTTTGCTGCTTGGGCCGCCTGCAGGCTTTTCGGCCGATCCGCGCCTTGGCATCCCAAATGTCCCACATTGTCCTAGGACAAGGACTTAGCCATTTTTCGTGATTTTTTCTGGCCTGAGCCTGTCTTCTGCAACTTTTTTCACATTTTCTCAGAGCTTGCTCTTTCCTTCTTTGGTCAGGGGAGTTAGAAAAAATCTGAGGGAACCCCAGAAACATGATGTTTGCTCTGAATCAATTATCTGCTGGGACTTGAGAATTCTGATGCATGTTATCAAATTAACCCTGGGGGGTGAATTTTGGATAACAATTTGGCGACTCAGCGGGGTCATCTGCCTGCTAGATGAAGTTACCAGTTGCCTGAAGCATCCATTGGGCATGGAGTCCTGAGTTGTAACCTGCAACTGATCTGAACTTTGAAAACTTCCCTCTGAGCCACTTGAAACCCATTGAACCTGGAGTGTTCTCACCAAGATGCCACTGAAACGAACTGTGCAAGAGCAGAACCAACAACACCAAAACTATGTACAAAACTGAAAATCATACATGTCCCAAATGGAACATGCAGAGTGTGCACAAGCACTTCTTCTACTGAAAGCAAACCTACCTACTCTACTCTAACTGGAAGCAAAAGCAAGCTAAACAAACCCTGCAATTGGTTGTGAGAAATAGCTTCCTTTCTTCAAAATGGGCAGCCATGCAATTGATTTAGAGCTGATCATGGCTGTTAGGATGAGTGGAAAATCAACAAGAAGCTGGTCTTCCACCCAAATCATCAAGGTATCAGCTGAAGGCAAATTCAATACCTCTTTTAGTTGCTCTGCATTTGGATTGAAGAGGTATGACAGCTGATCCTTGGTACTTTGTAGCTCACCCTCATGCTCAGAAGCAAGCATGACTGGTTGTGACTTCTCCTTTGGCTCCAATGAAGCCAAATACCTGATTGGGCAAGGTATGGTCCTTTGAGTATGCCCGTTGCTGTGATTTTCAACTCCAAGAATGGAGTTCTCTTGTAGACCCTCCTGAATGGATGGTGTGGAAGAAATGGTGAAATTCCTTTGTCCTTTCTCTTCCTCCAATGAAGAACATGAAAGATTAAAATCTTCCAATCTTGGTTCCAAAGAGCTGCTATAAGATGTAGGCTTCTGTAAATGAAAGATCTCCTCCATGACAGCAGGCTCTGGTGTTTGGGATGTGGATGATGAAAGAGAGAATGGTGAAAACTCAACCAACTCTTCTCCATCAAAACAATCCTCCAAATCTGATAGGTAAACTGCCTCATTACTGTCCTGTTGCTTATGTTCAACTTCCTCCATGGTGTCCTCTTGATCTGTAACTTGATCACCATGGTTTCCTTCACTCTCCAATATTGAGTTTGAGAGATCGAACTCCTCTTCGACATTAGAGCTAGAGAGAGATGAAGTAGAAAGAAGAATGAAGGTTCTCCGTATGCCTCGCTTTGTGCTCGAGCTCTTGGATTTGCACTTTTCTCCTCCACAACTGGGATGTGCTCCTCTTCTTTTGGATTTGGAGCAGCTTCTCCTTCCTCCAATGTTTGAAGACAATCTTGCTCTTGATTGAACTCTTCCTCCAGCATGAAGTTTGTCAAGTCAAACTCTTCAATCTGCTGCTCTAGAGGACAAGTTGGGACTGCAAGATCTTCTTCTTCTGCTGCAACAAAATCAGTCCTAACCACCACCTGTTCTCCAACCCTAGCCTCTTCTGTAGGCTTAACCATCAAGGGGATCTTTGTTATCCCAAATTTGGCAGCCCAAACCTTCAAGTTGTCTGTCATTTCTTTTCTTTTTGGCTCTTCCTCTTGTTGTCCTTGATGACTGATTTTTTCAATTTCTTCTTCCCCACATGGAATTGGGAATGCAAGAGGAGGGATGGGTTGTGACTCAACTGATTTGACAATTTTTTGTGGTGGTGGAGGAGGTGAAACCTCTTGTTTCTTTGGAGTGGAAGGTATTTCATTTAGCTCTTGTGGAGGGGGTTTGGATTTGGAAGAAAGAGGGCGGAAAAACTGAGATGGGATGGAAGACTGAGAGATGGAGACATGGGATCAACATTTGGGACAGTAGATGGAGAGTTTAAAGCTTGACACTGCTGAGATGAAATAGATTGGGAAAGAGGAAAAGAAAAGGCATGAGAAGGTGTGCTTACCCGTTGACAAGGTTGTTGAATACTCCTCTCATACACCTCTATTTCTTTAATCCACTTTGCAAGCAAAGGCAGCATTGCAATCATGAAGTCAAGTTTCTCCTGAGGGCTGTAATGCCTTGAAAAGGTCCCACCCATGGACAGGTGCTCCATAACCGATCCAAAAGCTTTCATTTGTGCTTGAGCCTGGATCGCACCATCTTTACCTCCATCTTTTTGATTTTCTCCAAGACTAGCATCTTGGATCGATGGTCTTCATTGTATGCATACTCTTGCTCTTGGAGGGCTCCATAGCCAAACTGACTTTGGCACTGCTGCTCATATGGGTATGCATACTGATCTTGAATCTGCTCAAAATGCTGATTTGGAGGATTTGTAAAACATGTTGGAGGTATGATATACTACTGTTGTTGATGTGAATTCCATGATGGAAATGAAGTCATGATTGCACAACTTCATAGAATGAAAGAAGATGGAAGAGATGGAAGGAAGAATGGATAGAAAAAGAATGAAAATGAATGGAAAGGAAGGTCTGCAACTTCAGAGATGGGTTGTTGACCAGATGGAGTCGCCAGATGTGTTTGCAAGTGCCTCCAAAGGCTGAAATCTTCACAGGAACACATCAACCTGCAAAAGATGAAGTGGAAGACCTCTAAGGTCCCACCGGGCGTGCCAAAACTATTAATGGTCGCACGGTGGCTTAAGATTTTCTATTTGATAATGAGACACCTCTGAAAGATGAAACTCTAACTTCTGTGATGTCCCACTGGGCATGCCAAAACTGTTGGTGCAAAATCATAGCACCCCTGGATGCAGATCAGGCTTCTAGGTTGATCACTCAGGCATCCAGTGTGATTACACAACATGGAAACCTCTCTCCAAGCGTGGGACTTGTGAAACTGAGAGAGGAATCTCTAGAGAAGGCTGGTTCCTACTCCTAAACTACCTGCCACAAGCTATTCCAGTGCAGGCAAGCTAATCTAATCCTAATCTAACAATGCCAAGGAGACAGAGAGAGAGAGAGAGAAAGGAAAAGAACAAAATCCTACACTAAAACGGTGATACACCAGAGAAGGAGAATGTTGAACATCTATCAAAACTGCCATGGGACAAAGAGAGGTGAGCAATGGGAAGGATGGACAGATGCATCACAGGCCCAAGGATAGATTTCACACAGAAAATGTCCCAAAACTCCATGAACACAGCTCCAGATCTGCAATGAATGTTCAAACATGCACAAATACCTGCAATGAAGAGAGGCAAGAAGAAAACAAGAAAAAACGAGAAAGGATGGACAGATGCATCACAAAACACATTTTTGTTGCTTCAGAAGTTTGCACAGAACATCATTTCAATAGTAAAAGGAAAAAAATGCCATTACAGAGCAAGGGAGGAGGTTCGAACTCCATTTTCAACCCTAGAGAAGAAAAGAAGGGAGGGCAGAGCAGAAAGATGAACAACTTGTTATATTTTTTTAAAAATGAGCCAAATCTGGCTTTATACAATGCATGGGTCGAGCCCAGGAGACAGAAAACATAGGAAAACATGTAAGCAGCCCAACCATTGACCAAAATGCATTCTTCATTACAATCAGTGGTTGAGACATCACTCGCCATGTGAAGAAGAATGCGACCATGTGCATTAAAATCGGTTGTTGAAACGTCGCTCGCCATTATCATGCGTCGAGCCGTTTCTCAATTTTCTCTCTCTAGACTGCACCAAAATTCGAGATTGATCCTAGAATCGTGTAGAGAATTTCATAAGCTTTCCGTTGATGTAAAGAACGTGCAAATCCGAGCTCTGGATCAAAAGATATGTTGATCTGAAGATTTAGGGCACAAAATAGACCAAAACATATTTTGAAATCTTTTCCCGCACTTCGCCACCTGGACGACACGTGGCAAGGCGAGCTCGATTGCATATGTAATTCTCTCTCCTCTGCATTTGCATTGGGTTTGGGGAATGCCTCGACATGTGTTTGATGCTTGTGTTTTCCCGACACCCGCTTCCGCCGGTATTGCCAAGTTTTCCTTTGTTTCGGGTTCGGAAGTGTGACTTGCATTTGCATCGGGTATGGGAGGTGGCTCGACATGTTTTCCTTCCATGATTTTCCGACTTGTTTGCCCGACTCCAAGACCCGATTTCCTTTTTGTCGGGATTTCCAACCCCTCTAACACATTTCTTCCTTTGTCGGGTTTTCTAACCCTTTCGGCATGATTTTTTCCTTGTGGGCCCTAGCTTGTACACGTGGCACTATCCCATTGGTTTGGGTTAGTGCTTGAGACCTCACCCTTTGACTTTTGGACTTTTTCCCCTGTGACACGTGTCGTGATCTGGTTGGTTCTTGGCCCTTTCGGATCCTTCGTGCCCTTCGCGTCTTTATGTCCTGGATGTCCTAAATCGCCCGGGCCAAAACTTCCGATCCACCCAAAATGGGCTTCCTCGTCCCTCATTTGGTTGATGACGTTGCGTTGTTTGATGGGCTTTTGACTCCTTTGGCGATCCGCGTCCGCGCGTCCCTTCGTCCGGATGTCCCAAAGACAAACTTTTTCTGTTTCGGCTAAACCGGCCGGTTCGCGTCCATTTGTCCCAAATGTCCCAGTGCTTCGTGGGACAAATTCTTCCGGTTCACCCAATCTAGCCGATTCACATCTTTTTTTCCCACTTGTCCCACATTGTTCCGTACTGAAGTTCTCCATTTCGGCCGATCCGGGTGGTTCACTTCCATTTGTCCCAGATGTCCCGAGCAGTTAGTTGATTTTCTTCTCTCTTCGGCCGGGTCGGCTTCTCGCGCCCACACATCCTTCTCGGTCGACTATTCTCGGTGCTGCTGCGCTTGTCTATTTCGGGAAAACCGCCGCCTCGGGTCCTTCGCACACTCTTGTCCCACTTGTCCTTTTGCTGCTTGGGCCGCCTGCAGGCTTTTCGGCCGATCCACGCCTTGGCATCCCAAATGTCCCACATTGTCCTAGGACAAGGACTTAGCCATTTTTCGTGATTTGTTCTTGCCTGAGCCTGTCTTCTGCAAAAATTTTCACATTTTCTCAGAGCTTGCTCTTTCCTTCTTTGGTCAAGGGAGTTAGAAAAAATCTGAGGGAACCCCAGAAACATGATGTTTGCTCTGAATCAATTATCTGCCTGGGACTTGAGAATTCTGATGCATGTTATCAAATTAACCCTTGGGGGTGAATTTTGGATAACAAGACCTCTTCCCGATTTACCCAAATACAAAGGAGAGGGATATCCAAATGCACATATCAAGGCTTACGTAATAGCCATCCGAGAACTACTCCCATGGGATGGGGTTGTTGCTAAAATATTTCCCAAAACCTTGGAAGGTATCGCTCTCGATTGGTATTATATAATACCTGAGGCTTCCATCCATTCATTCAAACAACTCATTTCATAGTTCATCAAGGCATTTGACATGAACAAACTATTAAGGACAGGAATCAAGGAATTCTTACACATTAAGCAAGAACACAACGAATCTGTCACCCATTTCATCCAGAGGTGGCGTACAATTTTTTATTCTTTCGACAAGTGCTCCAACTATGGATCGATGGAACTATGTGATTTATTCCTTCATTCTCTCAGCATAAAAGTGAAGGAAGAAGTCCAAAAGTTTCCACTAAGGACTTAAGATGAAGTACTTGAGAGCGCTCTCTAAATAGATCAAGCGGCAACCGATAGTGGTTGTAAAACATATGGAGCAAACGGGAGGTTAATCACCTCCAACCGTAACACCGCAGCCTTATCCTACTACCACGAATGTCAATCAAGGACCTAAAATCCTTAATAAAAATTGTGGCGTAACAACGGATGGAGTAACCAATCAGCCTAAGAAGGTAAATGTTGTCAATACTCCATCACAAATAAACAACCAACGAAACAACAACTTTACCCCGACAATCAATATAGTGGATTTTAATCATCCACAAAGCAACAACAACAACAACGATGGTGAAACCTTATATAGGGTTCAAGCCAAAGCTCAACTGGTTATCAAAATCAGAATCAAGATCAAAAACAACAAATGCAAAACTTTAATAGGCAACGGTTTGATCAAAGTTTTGGGCCACAATACGCACCAAACCAACAAACTAGGAATTACAATCCTAATTTGTATTGTGGTTTCCACAAAATTCAGGGCCACGACACTAGAACATGTCGTGACTACAATAAATTCATGCAACGATTTCCATAAGAACAAAGACAACTTTTCATAGATATGTTTTTGACAGATCCTATGTCACCAGCATCAAATAATTTTATAGGGGTAGTTTCCCCTCAAAATGCACCCCTCAAGATCTTCAATGATCCGCTCCCAAATCACAATAATAACAAGTTAAATCCAAGTGGGACAAACAAGGGTGTAATTGCAGCAAACAATGATCATGAAGCTTCAACTTCACTAAATCCATTAGTTGTGCCACAATTAGGAAGTCAGCCTTGACTAAAGATAGTCGGTTTAGTGGAATTAGATGCCGAACTACCCGTAGAAGCTGTAACAAGGACACGAGAGTATTCCTCTCAGCTAAGTCCAAGCCACCTACCGGGGACAGATAACATCCAACAAAAATAGTAGCAAAACCCGTGGGTGCCTATGATTTAATTAATTACCTAACAAAAACCTTCTCACACATTTCATTTTTGGACTTACTAAAGAGCTCTCCTGCCCACAGGGATGCTCTTTTAGAGGCATTGGGTTTAGGTCATTTAATTAACATCACTCCACCTCCTGAAACACAGAGTAAATCATATAGACTTTGATATTCATCCTATGAGGCAAAGCGGATAGGGATGTTAAATTCATATTCGAAATAAACAAAATGCCAACAAATGCCGAGATTGCACGCGAGGTGATCCAATTTTTACATTTGCAAGTATGGGTTTATAACAGCTATGTAAAGCATGCAATGGTAGACGATGGGGAAGTGGTCAACATAGTCCCCTTCTCTTTCCTTCAAAATCTAGGGTATGGAGAAACAAATTGTTCCACAACTCGAAACACACTAAGAGGCTATGATAGCCTTAAAGCCACCTCAATTGGAACTATAATATTACCGATCACCTTAGGACCCAAAACCATCTCGACTCGAGTTTTATATTATAGATCAGAAACTAACTATAATATGATCCTTGGCCGACCATGGATACACCACATGAATGCAATCCCTTCTAGGCTATTTCAAGAAGTAAGGTTTTTTAAACTTAGGAAAGATATTTCAGTAGCCAAAGGTGATCCAAAACCATTTGATGTACACCTAGCTAACTTAAAGAAAAGACCAGGCATGCACTCAGAGTTTGAACTCCCAAAAAACCAACTTAATAAACCTACCAACACAAAACCAGAGGAAAAATTGGTACCTACAAAAAATCTTGAGACTATGAGCCTAATCAAAACAATCCCAGCCCTCAAGGATGAGGAAAAATTATAGAAACGGTATCATTAGGAACTACCGCAAAAATCATTGAATTGCTAGAATAGGATCTACCAATGTTCCTACCATTTGATTATGTAGGCTTGGGATATCCCCTAGGTGTTGGTTCTCTTCCAAGAGTGGATCTCGCATGATAGAAGTAGAGAACGTTAACACACCAAGTGTCCCAAAGTGCCCATGTTCCAGCCTAAGTATTGGAATCTCCATTTCGATGGAGCTAGATGTCATTACGGAGTCAAAGGTGTGTAATTCTTACTTCTCCCGAGGGAAAATTCCTACCATTTTCCT
Source organism: Taxus wallichiana var. yunnanensis (assembly GCA_018340775.1). Classification (NCBI taxonomy): domain Eukaryota; kingdom Viridiplantae; phylum Streptophyta; class Pinopsida; order Cupressales; family Taxaceae; genus Taxus; species Taxus wallichiana. Next base: position 764,422,403 of record CM031242.1, on the reverse strand, counting down.
TTAAGCTAAAATTTGAATGCACTAATAATGGTGCCGAGTATGAAGCCGTTCTCCTTGGCCTCATCCTAGCTAAGATAATTGGTGTTGATAACATCGAGTGTTAGAGACTCACATTTGGTAGCAAACCAAGTCACCGAGGTATATGAAACCAAATCCGAGCACCTACACTCTACAAAATAGTTGTAATGAATTTAAGAAAGGAGTTTGACTTCATATCAATTGAAGCAATCCCACGAGAACAAAATCTCCTTGCTGATTTAATAGCAACGTGCCGCCATGCTTTACTCCAAACAAGAAGTTAGAGGATACCCATTTCATGGTATCTCTTCATGATGAACCATTGATAAAAACAATGTAAAATCCTCTTTTAAATGGAAATGAGAACAAATTTACTATCCTAGACCACGTTGGTAGTGATATGGCAACTATGAATTACTTAAACGCCTATACAACATTACATCTCTCCCATCACGTGATAGATTTGTCCTTAATCCCACATTCATCTTCCTACTTCGGAAATCCCATGATGGAGCTTCCCCACAAAGGGAACTTAGCATATACGCAAATCAAAAATGGAGATGATCTGGAACTACCTCCGCCCCGCCTGAGTTTGAAGAAGGTAATGCTTCTTTAATCAAAGAAACAATTGATGTTAACATTGGAATGGAGGATGAAACAAATATCTTAAAACTAGGATCCTTGTTAACCCAAGAAGAAGTAGAAATAAACACTCGAATCCTCAAGGAACATCGGAAGGATTTTGCATTTAGTTATAAAGAAATGACAAGAGTTACACCGCACATGCAAAGACATAACCTCATCACTAAATCAGATGCAAAACCGATTAAACAAAATTCGAGACCAATGAAACCTAAGGTAGTTCTCATGATGAAAGAAGAAGTAATAAAGCTCCTCCAAGTAGGATTCATCAGACCGATTGATTACTCAATGGGTATCTAATATCATTCCGGTTCTCAAAAAGAATGGAAAGATACATATCTCGCATAGACTTCCGAGACATTAACAAAGAATGTCCTAAAGATGACTTCCCATTACCATCCATAGACGTCATTTTTGATGCAATAGCTGGATTTGATATTTTTTTCTCTCATGGATGGATTCTCAAGATACAATCAAATCAAAATATTTGAACAAGACCAAGCTAAAACCACATAACTCCTCGGGGAAACTATTGCTATGTTGTTATGCCATTCGGTCTTAAGAACACTCGTGCTACATACCAGTGAGCTATGACATATATATTTCATGATATAATTCATCGAATCATGGAATCCTATGTAGAGGACTTGTTGGCTAAGGCCAAGAAGCGTTGTGACCATCCGGAAGTACTTCACATCATTCTTTCACATCTGATAGAATATGGAGTCAAGCTAAATCTAGAAAAATGTGTCTTTGGTGTAACATGAGGCAAGCTCCTAGGTTACATCATATTGTTGCGAGGGATAGATGTTGACCCAACAAAAATTCGGGTTGTCCTCGAAATGGTCCCACCTTCGGATGAATCTGGAATCAGGTCATTTCTAGGAAAGCTTGGTGCAATCCGGAGATTCATCCCAGATTTAAGTTTTTCCATCCATCCAATCAACAATCTACTCAAGAAAGATTATAACATTGATTAGACTGAAGATTGTAATGAATCTTTTCACACGCTTAAGCGTTTCTTATTATCACCACCAACGTTAATGCCACCCAAGATAGATCACCTATTAATTTTGTATTCATGAGCTACCAATGTCTCGCTAGCCTATATGTTGGCCCAGGAGGATGATGACAAGAGGGAACACATGATTTATTTCATTAGTCGAACATTTCTTAACTACGAAATGCGTTATACATAGGTAGAATGAGAATGCCTTGCCATTGTCTTTACAACTAAATGCGTAAGACATTATATGCTAAATCAAGAAACAAGGGTCATGGTAAAAACATACCATTTAAAAACTTTCCTCATGCAAGGATTCTTGTCTAAAAATTTGGGCACTTTATAACCTTAATGGGTGAATTTGAATTAACATTCATAAATCGAATTCGGTTAAAGGACAAATCATCGTGGATTGGTTAGCTGATAATCCATTAGATGGAGGTGATCTAGTAGATCTAGACTTTCCAGATGAGTGTGTATACTACATTGAAACCTGACCTTCTATCTCTGAGTGTCCTCGGTACACTGATATCATTAATTATATCATGGACCATACGTATCAAGAAGGTTCTACGCCACAACAAAGAAGGCAGTTACGCATTATCATAGCGAAATATGTCATTATAGAGCAAGTGCTCTATCGAAAAGCATTTGATGGAATGCTTCTAAGATGTGTCGACACAGAAGAATCCAAGAAGATTCTCCACGAATCTCACAGTGGGATGTGTGGAGGCCACTTCGGTGGCCATGCCACCACTCAAAAAATACATTGAATGGGCTATTTCTAGCCTACTCTAGAACACGATGCAAAGAGAGTTTGTACGGAGCGTCATAAATGCCAAGAATTCTCTCATGAGATTCACATGCGGCATAAGCTCTACAACTAATCGCTACTCCATGGCCCTTTTCTACGTGGGGCCTAGATTTAATAGGAAAATTCTCCCCCTTGTCCACAGATGGCCATAATTTTATAATCACGGCCACTGAATATTTTACCAAGTGGGTAGAGGCTATGCCTCTTACTACTGTACCAGGTTCTGTAATCGCAAAGTTCATTTTGAACCAAATCATTTGCAAGTATGGTATCCCACAAATCATTATCTCAAATAATGGAACTTATTTTAAGAATGACAAAGTTCACGAATTGTGTAATAAATTTAAAATAAGCCATCATACGGCTTCATTATATTACCCTCAAGCCAATGACAAAGTGAGGCGACAAACAAAACATTAAAATCCATTCTCCTTAAAATGGTGAAAGAAAACAAATGAGATTGGCACTTGAATTTATATCCAGCCTTATGGACCCACCGAACCTCAATAAGAACACCAATAGGAATTAATCCTTTCTCACTAGTAATCGGGGTTGAAGCAGTTCTCCCACTTGACGTTGAAATACCCAGTCTCCGCATTTCATTACAAGGATTCTCGGATGAAGACACTTATAGAGAAGCACGTCTCTCCCCGGCTAGAAAGCCTAGATGAAGCTAGGTTAGATCTTTGAATAGTGGCATGAGTCTATGCCTTGACCAGATGTGCCGGTAGTATAACAAGAAGGTCTATGAACGTAACATATATGAAGGTGATCTAGTTCTAAGGCTAGACAGCCGGATCGACAAAAAAACTGGCGAAGGAAGGAAGTTCCGGCCCAAATGGTTGGGCCCATACTGAGTCATGAAGGACTATGGAAATGGCCCATACCTCTTATGTACGCAAGAAGGTGAAGAATTTGGTGAAACAATCAATTCCCTACACATCAAACGATTCTACGTGTAAGCAACTAGCACTACTTATAATTATATCTACATTGCATCTTCATATAGATTAGGATCATTTTGTCCACTTGTTTCATACAAAAATTGTAATCAAGGAATTTTGTTCTCAAAGCAATTCATTACAAAACTCATGATGTTGTTGGCATAAGCACTCGAATCATACTTCTCTATCTCCATGATATCATCAAACTATTTCGAATCATTTCATAAAATAAAGCTAGATATGACACAAGGTCGTAATAAGAACCATGCCAAGATCTGTGGGTTTATTCTCACTTTTGGTTTCTTCTTAGGATAGGTGTCTTGCCTATGGTCTATTCTAGAAGCTTCATGGTGTCACATCTATCCCATATATATATCTTTGGAAATAAGAACACACTGACATTTTTCTCAAATAAACAAGTCAAATATAGAATCAAATAGAAAATTTTAAATTTACACATTTCCTTGCCCCACCAACCTTCGGTGATGAGCTTACGTCTCTTACTAGTGACATAGGGTTGGGAAAGGATGGAAATGCCCTTACTCGCCTATGCCTTGCCCACGGTGATAAACCCACGCTTCTTACTAGTAGCATGGGGAAAAGTGTAGGGGGTCCTCTTGACAAACAAATGTAAAAGGTCATAAGAAAACAATTCAAACCTTGAAGCTTTGAGTCAAAAACAAATGAATCAGATGTCCAAAATTCCTAAAGAGTTCAAAATCCTAAAAACAATATTTTGTCTACCATGTGGCCATCTACGGATCTAAGTCTAGATAAACCACAAAGAAAGTTGCATCCCAAAACTATGAAGTCACTTGAGTGAAGTAAGCTTGTAACATCCTAATTTGGTTCCACCAAAGCTTTGTCTATCTCTCATCACTACCATTTCAACACATTTCACAACTTGTGCCCTTTCTAGCTCTCGGTGATGAGCCCTCACATCTTACTAGTTGTGTGGAGTTAGGAGAGGGGCAAGTCTATCTACTCATTGTACCAGTTTGTCTTCACCACTTTGCCAAAAAAATATGAAGTGTTCAAAATTGCTTACAGAAACTAAGATTCAACATCACATTGTATATACATTACCATATATCAGCATCATGAAATACAAAAAGAAAGTAAAACATTTATATCATTTATTCTCCATTTGCATACATTCTAAAAATAATACAAGCATAAACATCATAATCTACATGAGGAAACTGGAAAGGAAACAAAGCCATGAATGCCAAAATTCTGATCCAAAAAAATATATATATATAAATGGTCAAATTTTCTATATAATGCCATCATGCGCTAAGCATGGTCAAAACACTCAAAGATCCGGGATATACAAAAGAATATATCATATAAAGTATAGGAGAGCCAAGTGGCTTCTCAATCCCTATGATACCCCTCTGAAGGTGCATGCCCATGCCTAGGACTCCAGCTATGCCGGCACTGAGTGCACAGAGGATCAAGATCCCGAGGGCGTCGTAGTCTTGCCACGAGAATGACTCCTCATCAGGGGCTTGGCTGTCCTATACCCTGCTAGCTCCGTGCGGAGAGTCGATACCATCCTAGCCACATGCCAGACTAGGGCAAAGATGTCAGTATGTCTACCAGCTTGAGGGCTCCCCAACATCCATAGACAACTTGCATGGGTCCTCTCCATGGGGATCATTAGGGTATTGGTGCATACACTGCGAATCAAGTCCCGCCACTCATCGGCGGTCTCTATAAACAAAGGAGAAAAAAATTAGAAACAAAAAAGAGATAAAATACAAGAGTAAATGAAAGGAGAGATAGTAACTAAAGCAATCCTAAATTAACAACAAAAATTAAAAGGAGGGATGGTAACTTACTCAGATCACCAGGCCTCGAGGATGGATCTCTAGGGTTAGCACTCACTACCATGATGATCATGTCGGCCGGCCGACCGAGGTGCTGCTCCTGTGACTGGAGAAACATAGCACCCCACAACAGACTCATCCTCCCTACCATGGCCCTAGGAGAGTGGCTCCTCTGAAACCAGAGTCACCCTCTCTACACTCTGCTCGGCCCTCTCTGCCTGCATGATATCCTGAGTATCATGCCACTCAGGATCAGTCTCCTCCTCTGTCTCTCCCCCTGTAAACTCCTCGGACTCGGAGTCTATGTCAATGGGGTCATCGCTACTATGGGCAGGACCCATGGCAATCTAAAGCAAAGGTGCTTGAGGTGCACCGGCTCTCCCTCGAGCACGTACTACCCTCCTGGCCGCAATAGGAATGCCAGGAGTAACAACTATCCAACCCCGACCTCTAGGACCCCCTCTGGCCTCTTGAATTGACCTATATACTGGCGCTACCAGGGGAAGCATGCCCATGTAGGGTAGGCCAAACTGCTAAGGAACTCGGCTAAAGGGGTGTATCTCTACTTGCCCCACTCATCAATAAGTTGTCCTGTGGTGGAGCAGAGATCAAAGAGCCTCTCGCCCCATATACCTATCATGGTCTCGATATGGTGTGGCCTCCATGTCATCGGTGGTCGAGAAGCAATCGGCTAATGAGGTGCTCGAGAATCGGCATATCTATCCATCTAGCTTACCTCATAGCTCCGGGATCTCGTCACCTCTACACCTCGCCATAGCGGATGAAGTGCTCATAAACCCAACTCATGACTGTGGTGGGTGGCTCAAGGATCGCGCTTCGTAAATGGACTACCCTATATAAATCATGGTAGGTAGTCCCAATTATGTCTTCTCCCTAGGCATAAATCCGGCCATGGCCCACTATCTATGCAATGATGGGGGACCAACAGTATAGCAGTGTGTCTCCTCCCTTGTCCCTAATCAGTCTCGAGGCAAGGATCCCCATAATATCCTGGTGAATCAAGGGGATGGGAAAACTAGGAATGGACCGAACTCTGACCCCCTTCTTCAAACCCGTGGAGATGACTGCATCTCCCATATAAGTGGCCCACTGTGCTATCTAGGCCCACGAACCTGTTGTCTCAAGGGTCAGACATCTCCCAATGATCGGGACCCCCAGAATGCGATAAACATCCTCCAAAGTGATGGTCCACTCACCGCACCCCTGGTAATTGGAAGGTGTTCCGATCAGCATCCCAATAGGAGAATAGGTCACAAAGAATGTGACTGGATGGTGTAACATGTGGAACACGTGAGATACATAGTATCCCAGCCCTCTGAAGAGTGTCATCCTCATCCTGTGAAAGTGCATCTAGTACTACTGGGAGCCAGTCACTCTCTCTCTCTCTCTCTCTCTCTCTCTCTCTCTCGGCTCCACCGAATATACTCCTCTCTCGCTTGCATACACCCAAAAACACAAAAAAAAGCAAGTTAGCATCCAAGTAACATTGGAAAAATCATGAAAACATATAGAAATGCTGAAAATGCAAACAAAAATCTCAAACAAATGTTCTTTTGGCATTCTGTGCAAAACCGCCACCCTGAGCAGGGAGGTGGTTTCATAACTGCCACCTTAAGGGCGGTGGTCATGTAACCACCACCTTGGGCAGGGCGGAGGTCGTGGCCCAAAAACCCATGCGGGTTTTATAACCTAAAAAATCCTAAAAATGCCAAAAGAGGACCATTTTTACTAGAACAAGGCCTACCCAGTAGGCGCCCCCACCTAGATGGACATTTTTAACCTAACATTTTCAAAAATTACCCCCCCATGACAAAGATTTTAGCATTTTAAAATTGAGGGGGTGAAAAGGATAAATTGAAGAAAACTAACCTGTGATCTCATGGGTCGATGTTCCGCTCACGGAGGCATGATCACTATCCCGTCATGAATGTTTTGGCTCTACTCACGCAAGAAACCGTCACCATGGGTTCCAGAGCTCAGAATCAATCAAATCAACTCATGCAAATGAATAGGAAAATGGGCCCACTTTCATATATATAGCAACCTGACTTGTTTTAAAAATGCTTTTTTCGCAGGTTTGGAGTGCCGACGAGGTAAGTTCTTGCCCCCACATAAATGGTACATCCTCATTTCCCATTATTTTAGTGTTTATTTTCGATCTATTTTGTCTATCTGCACTTGAGTTCTCTTTTCATTTTGTAGGGAGCGGGAATTTTGGATGGCATCATTTCGACAAAGACATATCAGGTATAACTTTCAACTTCCCATTTCGGGACCGCCATACTCAGACCCACCATTGACGCCTCTTCATGGCTAAAATTCTTCTCTGAGGGGGCAATATGTACATACCCAAAATTGAAGGGTACTACACCGCTGGAACAATGTAACACGTACCCCAATGATGATACAGGTCTCCTCGCAAGGTGTTTGGGATCCGAAAAAGCTCCCCAAGTGTGCATTAACATCCCGTATGCCCCACTTAGCCTGCATGTGCTTTGTTTTTCTCTTTTCCCCTCTTTTCTTGGCCTTTTTCTCTTGATTAAAACCACCACCTCGCCTGCCTGGGTGGCGGTCTCGAGACCGCCGCCCTAAGTAGAGCGATGGTCTGAATCGCCACCCCGCTAAGGGCGTGAGTCCTTTACACATTTTCCAGAATGCTCTTTTAACACGACTCACGTAAATTTCAATGATTCACCAGATTTTTTTCACCGCCATAAGCTTGCATTAATGATTCTGGTTCCCTGGAATAGTGTTTTGCCATTGTTTATAGTTTAAGAGTTCTATTTGGTTTTTACCTTGGGTAAATGCAAATGCTATAAATAGATGGCTTGTGCTCAAGCAAATGGCCCCTCAAATTTGCCTCTCCGAATTTCTCTTCGCAATAGATTATTCTTTCATTTTGCTTAGAATTCTTAGTTTAATTCATTACATGCCTAGTTAGTATTGTTTTGCTCTTAGAAGCCACCTATCCATCTTGTGCAGGTGCTTTTGATATTTCATCCAATCCATTGGAGTAGAATATCTTGTTTTCAATAGGAAGCCATTAAAGTTGCAGGTTTTGTTCTCCAAACAAAATGGTTTCAGGTTCTGGATGTTTTATGTTGCATGACTCACAATAAATCCTCTAAGGAATTGCATAAGCCAAGCTCTGTACTCTTGCACTATCCCTCTCCTACTCACATTGTATTCAACCTATATCCTAAAGCTTCCTTTGTGCCAATATCTATTTCTATTGATGCTAGCATTACACACTTTTCTAGATCTACGTGAACACGAAGGAACAAGTAGATCACACCGAGGGGAAAAATCACACGCACCATTGGATTTGCCACTATTCTACATAATCCAGTTCTAGCTTTCAAGGTTCTAAATTAGAAGCATATCAAATAGAGTAGCCAATCACTTTATTTCGGTCAATTTTACTTTCGATATTACCTGTGGAAGTTATGGGGATCGATAGTTTCGAGAAACTATCAATCATTCCTCACTGCAAAGAGGGTCGAGAGTCTTGCAAATAGACTAGATCAAGTATTTCATTATTTAGAATAGGTTCACAAAGTTGCTGATGCACAAATATCTATACTCGGTTATTTTGTTTATTTTAAATTGTTATTTTAGCTATCAATTCTAGATATATAAAACATTTAATCTTTAAAATTTGTTCAAATAGTTCATAAAAAAATACAAAAATAGAGAAATCATATATGCTATAGATGTACTTAAGATAGTTAAATTTCACTTTGCCACAGTTATTTTTCATTGTTACTTTTGTATGACAATCACGAGACCTATGGAGCCCAGAGAATACGTATTCAAGCCAATCGTGCCCCAAGCCAATCTCATCACAGCAATAACTAATATAGATGAAAATCTCAGGATCTAAGTCTTCTGAACAACGGTAAATGTACAACAAATTGATTCCCAGTTAAGCGGGTTAAACATAGAAGAAGACAAAGCACATACATTTTGGTAATCAACCAAACTACAGATTACCCTAGATTCATATCTACATGACTATATAAGGGTTTGAAAGAGAGCGGACATTTGGTTGTGATCCATTGGTTCCATATGCTTGACGCAGGAGAAACTCTCACATATATAGATACCAACTTAAGAATTAGTTACACGAATGCCTTAATATATTCTACGAAGATCACATAGTTATTGATTTTGAATATAGAAGTTTTGAGAAAGCATACGACATCGGATACTAGGGATTAGGACTAATTCCATATATGACCATAGCAGACCACAACAAATATGAATCTACGGTTGTGACCCAAAAATCCCATAGCCCAACGAATCCATAGGTGAATCAGGCATAGACGCTAGCCTACGTACACTAGTATTCCGGTCTACTCCACTTCCAACTATCATCATCGAATAGTTATCCTTATTAGATGTAGCAACTAACAAAGCTAGGGAATTTTGGACTAGGCCATAGAATCACCCATAGAGTCAATATTTACCATCCACCCTATGACCTTATCGGAGATATACATGAAACTATCCCAGAGATTTTCCATGTATTCCATAACCTATAGACCGAATCATGCAGAGCTCGATATTGATTGGAGCCTTCAAGTAGTCATCCTTTCTAATCGATCTATCACACCGAAGGTAGTAGGATGAAGCGATTAAAGTTAGGAGGGCCTTCTTTGCCTTAGATTCACAATTTCCACTAGTGCATATCGAAGACATTAGATTGCCTAACTAGTTTTTCTGCATGCCACATATATTCCATCCCCACCGGCCTGTCTCGGCATGACCTCGACGTCGGGTGCGAGGAAGAGTTACTTGTAGATTTCCAATCTCGCTTGTCACTTTTCCATCATACAGAGACCCTTTTAAGTACACATTTGGACACATTTATTGCCCACTATGCTTGAAGGGGGAAAAGTCAAGATACTCCCAAACTAGTCATTGTGACTTTTTGGGTAAATCATCCTGCTCATGGATAATATTTGTAGCACCTAGGATGAGAGAACCACCTAGAAGATATACTTTGGCTAGGAGCCCATTTTTACCATTCTAAAAAGTTTTGATTTGTGACCCATATTTTCATTGAGAAACATGTGATGCATCACTTTCGTTTAGTTTTTACTTGCCTTAGGCGAGGTGAAACTCGCCAAAGTGAAGCCAACATTTTTTGTCTTTTTGTTGATTTGTTTCCTTCACATTCTTTTGACACTTTATTGATCAGAAGAAGGGTGACTAACTTTTTGTTACCAATTGACTATTTCTCTCACTTTTATGTTTGGTTACTCCCATCCATGTTTGTGGTCAAGTTAGTTAAACGTCTAAATTTTATGGAGGCATTTTCGCATCATTGGTATAAATTGTGATCTTGATACCCATGTCAAGATCGCTATCATTGTAGTTAGGCATGGTTCATCACCACAGACTTCCTTAGAAGAGTTAACTTGTTTGTATCGTATCACTATAATTTTGATATTTACGTCTTGTTTCTTGTAATTTCGACATAAATATCTATATTGTAAGGTTATGTTGTACACATTTTTAATTATTCCTAGATATAATTTGAGATTTTAGTTCGATTCTATTATTACATCGATTTCAAAGAGTGCTAGGTGTTACTATCTATGAGTGTTATATCAATAACACCTTGATATCAATACTTCACTTTCTTCTAAAGTGAGTTAACATATCTTGGTGATATTGTTGTGTCATTCGCAAATTGTAATTGATACTTTTTGAGATATAGGTCTTAATCAAGTTTGAGCTTGCTCATCGTATATCTTGATTTGGGAGGTTGCATTGAATTCTTGTATTTACTTATGTTTTTTTCTTTCCCTTAAACTTGGCATAAGTGAAGACATCTTGTTAATCATCTTGCGATGCAAAACTAATTTTTGAAACGTAGTCTAGGAGGTACTTCATTTAAATGGGTTTTGGTACCAAACGCTTGTGTCACTAGTGATTTCTCACTCTATCACATTGGTATACTCACATTGTTGATTTATTCATACTCTTAACAAATACATCTTGCATCTCACTTAGGGGTAATTACTAAGATTTGAACACATTTACAACTTACCCTAGTCAAACTATCATGAAAAACATGGCTCCTAAAACATGTCTAGGATTAAAGAAATAGACATACAAGGAACAACAAGCACAAGATTAGGAAATCTCTAATAGATAAGGGTCAAAACCATTCATTGGACATGACCTAGGACCACTGTTTTCTACAAAAAGGAAACCGAAGAGATGTTCAATCATAATGGAAATGAATTAGAATCACCACACACAAACTTTGACTTTTACCCCACTCTACTAGATGATTTACTTCTCGAGAAAAAAAGATATATTATTGGCACAAGTCGTGGAATTAGGGGCCAAATTTCCCATAAAGAGTGAACCAATAATTCCTACAAATGATGCTACTGAGCAAGAATGTCCCCTTATCAATATGGAAGATATTTTAATAGGTGGACATGCTTCCACTTCTTACACAGGAAATGATAAAGTGGTAGGCATAAAATACCCTTTATCAAAGTGCCACGAAGAAACAAGATAGAACATGAAACAGGAAGAACCTCCACAATGCATTTACGTGGAGGAATATTTAGAAGAAGCCAAAAACCAAGCCGCAATCCAATGATAAATTGGTAACCTAAGATGATAACTAGCTTTGCTTTCTTCCCATGTATAGAAAGACAAAAACAAAAATGTTCAAAAGTTGAGGCCGAAGGTTAAGATCAATGAAATCCATCGGGAAAACCAAGGAGAAGAAGACATAGGGTATTATCATGTATACATCCCTGCTTCTCCCACTAAAGAACAATTGCTCACACAGAAGTTTAATCTATGAAATCGATGCTTATAGTGCTTCGCATAGAGGAGGTTTTTAGTTCCTAGAATAGAGTTGCTTCCATCCTTTCATTCTCTTGAGAAATAGATAAGGGTTATGGCTAGGAGGAATACTGTTGAATTTTGGAGGGTGTACACGTACCGTAGAGAGTGATTAGTTCGATTGCGAACGACTCCTTTTTTGTCTAGGAAGGACTACTGCAAGTAAGAATACAAGACCACCAGATTCTAATTAGATAATAAATGAGGAACTGCCTTAGGCCCGTGAAGTATTAAACTTCCTTTCCAAGGTGGTCGGTTCCCCGATAATAATAATTAACACATATTATTGCAAAATTACAATTTAATTACCTTGTTAAAACAATAGAGGAAAGGGCTAGTTTTGGTTTTGAATCACAAGTGACCGATGCCGGGTCCATCATCACCTGCTCCGGTTTCTTCTAACCGATATTGGTAGGGACAGTGGTTTAGGGCTTTTAGTGAAGGTTGGCTATAAGGTGGCTATGGTGTTTATAAGGGCTTTTAGGATGGTAAATTATTTGGGATAGGTAATGGGGGTGATGGAGAAGATTCAAAGAATATGGGGGCTATGCTTAGGGCAATGTAAGGGTAGAGGAATGTATGAGTTAGATGTAGGGTGTTACCGGGTAGTGGATCTGGGAGTAGACTTATAATTACTGTGACTCAAAAGTCCAAGAAATGTTGTTACAAGAATGTACCAGACACTACTTACTAGTTCCTGATGAAGATACAGGTCTAAGGACTGTGATAACGAAGGCAGGGCTCAGGTAGGATGATCTGACAATCAAAGATGAGCTATCTTCTCTCCCAATGCTTGGATGAGTGTCACTGGGCTCTGGTTACTCAGTTGCAGTCTTGGGCTTGATGTCCTTCTCTGTAAACTCTTCTCTTTCTTTCACTTGTCTCTGCTCGGCCAAGTGAATTCCGATCTTTCCAATGAATTTCCAGATTCCAGATTTCAGATCCTTCATTTTTGGTTGGGGGAGGTCATTTACAGGGAACCGATGGTGGTTACGTAACCGACGGCGGTCGAGTAGGAACCGATATCGGTTAAGTCAAAGTGGACTATTTTTAGTAAAGTAGCCAACTTTCCCTCCTTTTCTCCCAAGGAATTAGTTGTGGGCTTGGTCAAGTCATTATTAGGTTGATTTTGGTGCGGGTGAGGAGTAATTAGTCATGGGTGTGGATGTAGACCAAGTTATAGGTCTTAATTAGGTTAGTTTAGGGTTAGGACTAGGTCATGATGAGGTGGCAAAATGAGGTGGCAGGTTTGGAGATGTGGATTTATTAATTATAAGGTAATTAATAAATAATTGTGCAAGGTTTAGGTGGTGAGACTAGGTTGCGAAATGAGATGTGGGGCACGGGGTGTCGTAAGACACAAATTTGGTGTCTACATTAGCCCCTTATTGTCGTGTAGCTTGTCTTGTAAAGTTGCACTGACAATAATAAGAAGTGGTTACTCCTGTTAAGGGTATAGGTAATCCCCCTCAAATCTATCACAGATTGAGGTAATGTGAAATCAGGGATAGGGTTGATAAAGGGTAAATGGTGTGGAGATGATGGTAAGATGGTGGGGTAAGTTCAAGGAAGTAGACGCACGTTGAAATGCGTATAGTGCCACCAGGGTACATGATTTGAAGAGCAAACAAGCAATTCATAGGCAAAGGTCGATAGTTTATGCAAACAAGGGTGATATAATCTGGTATCCAAGGTATAGGAAGTAGCTCCAGGGGATATAACGGGTAAGGTACAGGAACGTTTAGGCATGTTCGGTAGTACCAAATGGTTGGTTTGGTTGAGATAAACGTCACGGTCTTGGTCTAGGCAAAGTTGGTCGACTGATCAAGTCAAGTACCCTAATCATGCTAAAACATGAACAGGTGAGCTCGATTGAACAAAAAGCTACATGATGGGTGGATAAAATTGTAATTTGTTGGTTTTGGGTGAGGTATTTAATTGGTGCGGCCTTGGGTCAGGCCAATTGATTAGTGAGGGCCATGGGTCGGGCCTGATTGGTTGGTTGCGGCCTTGGGTCGGGCCAAATGGTTGGTTATGGCCTTGGGTAGGGCCTGATTAGTTGGTTGTGGCCTTAGGTCAGACCTGGTTGGTTGGCTGCACCTTGGGTTGGGCCTGATTGGTTGGTTGCGGCCTTGGGTCGGGCCTGATTGGTTGGTTGTGGCCTTGGGTCGGGCCTGATTGGTGGTTGCGGCCTTGGGTCGCCTAATTGGTTGGTTGCAGCCTTGGGTTGGGCCTAATTGGTTGGTTGTGGCCTTGGGTCGGGCCTGATTGGTTGGTTGCGGCCTTGGGTCGGGCCTGATTGGTTAGTTGCAGCCTTTGGTCGGGCCTAGTTGGTTGGGTGTGGCCGTGAAGTGGGCCAATGAAGTCAAAAAAGGCTATTTCACAAAGGAGGGTATAGGTGATGTGGTGAGAAAGGGAGATTGGTGAATAAGGGCAGAAATTGTGGTAAAATAGGGATTAAACCGATATCGGTTAGCTATGAATGGTATCGGTTAGATGACTAATACCGGTGGTTTAGGGCACAATATAACCAATATCGGTTATAGGTAAAAAAACCTATAAAAAGAAAAATACGGCCTATCATTGTCACATTGTCAATTTGATAACCAATACGGCTTGTCTGGGTTTAAAATTGATTTTGTTGAGTTTGTACGCTGAGTTGGCAGTAGTTGAGTGGAGGAGTGAGTGATTGGTAGACCCCAGTGAGTAGGAGGTAGAATTTGATTGGTGGAGGACCCAGCTGAGGAGATTTGGAGCCATGGCACAGCCAGGAGGAGCAGGAGGTGCTGGACCAGCTGGACCACCGCCACCTATCCCACCACGATGACATGTAGTCATACCGGTAGGCTCTAAACCTCTAATTATGTGAATTTAATGATTTTAAGCTTAGATTTGGGTTTTGGGTAGGAATCCAAAATTGAATGAAATAATGAATAAATGGATGTAATTTGAAAAATGGAGTGGGTAGGTAGGTTAGTTAGGCTAAAATAGTAGGGTGGGTAGGTTTGTAGGGTTTTCCAGTGGGTAAAAGGGTAGAAAAAGGCAAAAATATGGGTTTGGGGGCCGCGTCGGGTTCGGCTCCGTACTTGGACAGTGACCGATGTCGGTCACTAGGCGACCGGCATCGGTCACAAAATATTTGTAGAAAGTGGATTTTTTGGGAGACCGGTGTCGGTCGTATGTCGATGGCGCGCGGTGTATAGGATCTATTTGGGTAGGGGACCGGTGGCTGTCAAGGGTGATCGGTATCGGTCATGAGTTAGGTTTATTTTTGTTTTGTTTTGTTGTTGGTGTTTTGTGTTTTGGTTGTTGTTTGTTGTTTTTGTTTTGTTGTTGTTGGTGTTTTGTGTTTTGGTTGTTGTTTTGTTGTTTGTTGTTTGTTGTTTTTGTTTTGTTGTTGTTGGTGTTTTGTGTTTTGGTTGTTGTTGGTGTTTGTGTTTTGTTGTTTGGTTGTTGTTTGGGGTGAAGAGGGAGGGGGTAGAGTTGATAGGAAAGGTGATTGGGGTGGGGGGAAATGGGGTGGTTGTGTGGTTGGTTCGGTTAGGAGAGATTAGGTGTTGGGTATGAATTAGGAGGTGTTAAATTGGTAGGGGTATAGTTAGATGGCGAGAGTAGATCGGGGTGGTTGGTAGGGTGTGAGATAAGGAAAGGGGATATCATAGATGTTTTTAGGGTAAGATAGGTGGGTGTAGATGTGTGTTATAGAGTCGGGGTGTGGTCGGGTGGGTAAAAGGGGGTATAGAGGGTTAAGGTAGTTGTTTTTGTAAAGGGTAGGTCTAATGAAGTGGGTTGTTTTTGCAGGCACGTCAGCAGCTTACGATGCGGGATCGGATGCCCCCGCTATTGAGATGGATGCGGCCACATGTGTCCGCAGCGCAGTGGGCCATTATGTGCGAGGTGGGACTCGGCGGAGTCCAGCGGTATAGGGCTATGGATAGGGACCACAACCTTATGGTTGCCCTCATCGAGAGATGGGATCCGGCGACCAATGTTTTCCATCTCCCTACTGGAGAGATGACTATTACCCTAGAGGATGTGTATCGCATCCTGAGACTACCGATCGTAGGGGAGGCAGTGTTCCAGGTAGATGCAGAGACGGTGATGGACAACATTCTTTAGGTATTTGGGGATGCAGCCACATTATTGACTTATCACAGTGTGAGAATTGCCTATGGCGATATGTATTGCGCACACAGACATGAGACATGGCTTGCCATGTTGATGATGATAGGTATCACATGCTTCGCCCTCCCGGACTCAGAGGGAGGCCGCTTCCCACGGGATTTGATGGGAGTGCTACATGAGATGGTAGAGGAGCATACGTGCTATGCCTGGGCACCAGTATATCTGGTGCAGCTATACAGAGAGCTGTGGGGTTATCGCCGGATGAGGTGATTTGGGATTTGCTCGACATTTTTGTTACACTGCTGGGCATATGAGCACATCATATGTATACGACCAGTAGGGCTGCCCCAGTAGCCAGGGCCACAGATTGTATACAGATATGGCTTTCAGAGGTGGTTGGGGTTGTGGGCCAGCCACGAGCGGTGCTCGTAGGACGGGATGTAGCCTACTACCGGCATATGTTAGAGGGCTTGACCGCACTAGACATTGTATGGAGGCCCTACAGAGGCCATCAGCCCCGAGGAGGAGCCCAAGCACAGATATCGCTGGATCCAGTATACTTTCTAGATAGCTGGACGGAGGCCTGGAGAGCATGAGTGGATACCCCTAGAGAGGGTATGATGGCAGTTGGGGCTGCGACAGGATGAGCCACCTCCCTTCCCACAGTACCGGAGGGATGATGTAGAGGCCCCACTGCCTACACCGCAGCCCGTTGACCTAGATTGGGTAGTAGAGAGGCGGCGATGATGATCGGTGGACGACGTTAGGTGCAGGTTCATTTTGGTGTGGTGGGCAGGGAGAGAGCAGATAGGGGAGCTGCCCGCACAACCAGATTTAGCGGTTGTTATAGTAGAGAGGAGGGCTCTGTAGGGCAGTGCAATTGTTACAGGCAACTTGCTGCTGCGACAGCACAAATCGAGGTATTATAGGGGTAGTTAGCTTGAGCATAGAGTGCGAGGCATGTGTACAGTACAGCCACGGGAACCACCACCGGCATTCCAAGCACGGCCACATACACCACCACGAGCACCGGCCCCGCCGCAGCATGTGCACCACCACGGTACAGCACGGGGGTGTATCGGCCGAGATAGGGGCCACTATTATTAGGAGTCGGGGGACTAGCCCCAGTAGCCATGGTGGCATGGGCCCGCTATATGGAGGCGAGAGTGGAGGCTCGGTATTATCAGGATGTCCTTGATGGTACCGGGGCTGACTATCAGCCATATGCGGTACACAGAGCCAAGACCTCTCGGAGCCAGAGATCCCAGGGGGTGCAGCCATAGCCGGTGGGTCGGTGACAGGGAGGAGGCGGGAGCCAGCACAGGGACCAGCAGGGAGAGGAGCTGAGGGTGGTGGGGAGAGCTGAGACATCCCTGGAGTGGAGATGGGTGTTTTGTTTGTATATTGGATATAGGCACCGGTCTGCGAACCGGTTATGTATATAGAGGCCTGCGTGCCCACATATGATTCATTTATTCATTCTTGTTGTATATACCAGCCTGCGAGCCGAGTACAGGTTGTAGAGTTGATACCGGCCTGTGAGCCAAGTATATTTTTGACATGAGAGACCGGCCTGCGAGCCGAGTCGAGATTTTGACAGTGATAGCGGCCTGCGTGCCGGCTTTGTATTATTTTGAGATCACAGAGGCCCCCATGCAGGGCAAGTTGTATATTTTAAACATTGATATATATAGAGATGATGATTTTGATCCACATGGTGTGTATAAAATGTTTTATGTGTTTTGTCGATGGTTTTTGAAATTTAATGTGTATAGATGATGAGTTAGATCCAAATGGTGTATATACTGATGGGTTTGATGTAGATATTGAAATGTCATACGTATTTTGTTGATGGTTGTTTTATTGTAGATAGATGATGTTGATGAAATTGTGATGATATATTGATGTGATTTTGATGACAAATATTGATAATGGTGTCGTTATGTAGGAAAAAGAGGCAAGGCAAAAAATTTGCAAAAAATAAAGAAAAGGCCCAGGTTTAAGCAAAAGGAGACATGTGACCGATATCGGTTACCTAACCGACGTCGGTAGATTAAGGACCGATATCGGTTAGGTAACCGATACCGGTTATGCCAAAACAAGCTTTTCTAAAAATAGAAAAGCTTGGGCAGCAACTTAAGTTCTTATTTTTAGAGTCATTCAACAAAGTAAATACGTGAATGTGACGCTTTTGACGATCTACGAGGTAATTGCATGAAAGAATTGAGTGATAAGGAGGAAAGAGATAGGTAAAGTGAGTGTGGGCTGAGATTAAGAAGGTAGAAAGACAAGTTATATTTGAAGAGGGTGGTGAACATGGCTGAACGAGGAGAAACATCCAGCAGGCAGGGACGAGAGGGAACACAGGTTCCACCCCAAGCTACTGCATCCCAAAAGGTAAACTGTTTGGTTGTATTTTAATTATTGCATGTTTTGATGAGTAGGATGAGAGAAGGTAAGAGGGTAGAGATGAGAAAGAAAAGGTGATAGGAAAGGATTTGGGATAGAGTGAGTGTTATGGGGTAGGTAAGCAGGGTGTTCACGTATGTTTATAGGTATAGAGAGGAGTAAACGAGTAAAATAATTATCGTAGGTGGTGGTTTTAAGCAGGCTGTATAGGATTGACAGTGACCGATATCGTTTAGAGATAACCGGTATCGGTTATCTATAACCGATACCGGTTACTGTAGGAATTTCTAGAATGTGAGAAAAAACACTTGGGGATTTGATTTATTGAATGGTTGTGTGTCATTTTGATGTATGCAGGTAGAGGCAGGGTTGAGGATGAATGATAGTGTGCCAGCTTTGTTATCACGAATCCGAGCAGATGTAACACCAGCTGAATGGGCATTGATAAATCATGTGGGGTTAAGTGGAATCCACTATTATTCATGAATCACACGTAATCATGCTATGTTGCAGGCGTTGATTGAGAGGTGGAATCGGAAAAGAATACCTTCTATCTGCCAACAGGGGAGATGATAGTGACGTTGGAAGATGTGTTTAGGATCTTGAGGCTCCCAATTACAAGAAGACCAGTGTATCAGGTGTTGCCTAGCACGGTGCGGGGAGCAATAACAATAGTATTTGGTTCAGCTGCACGAGATTTGACACAGCGAGGTTTGACATTCACTTATGGTACAATGTATGCAACACACCCTGAGGAAACAAGGTTGGCAGTGGTATTAATGATAGCGGTGGGGTATTATGCATTACCGAGGGCGGATGGGGGAATATTTCTAAAAGCATTGATGTGTATTATTTGGGAAATGATAGAAAGGAGCGTGACTTTTGCATGGGCACCCGCATATCTGGCGAAGCTATATAGGGGTTTATGGGCCTGCTGCGGTGAAAACACGGGGCGACTTTGGATTGTTTATACTTATTACATTGTTGGGCTTATGAGCACATTGTTTTTGTGTGACCGATAGGCCGACCCATTCGAAATGGGAGAGACATGAGTGTAGAGGTTGGGATTCAGACAATGGGTCTAGACAGAACAAGAGGTAAGATCCCAGGTCGTGACAGAGGACATCGAGTAATATAGGCAGGTGTGGGAGATGGTAACAATTACAGATATTTGTTAGAGACCTTACAGAACTATATGGTAACAAAGCACATAGCTGAGGAGTTGAGGGGTGTAGAGTGATTGAGGTGGATCGCAGGGCACAGGCCAGGTGAGTACGAGAGGATTCCTCTAGATCGCATGCGGTGACAATTTAGATTTGTTCAGGATATACCTATGGCTTATAGACCATACATGAGGATCGACGCCTTAAGACATTATTCTCACCTCCCGGCCAACACCTCCAGAAGGGCCAGAAGAGATAGCAGCCGATCGTAAGGTAATGGATGCAGGAGCAACAGAGGATTATAGATTATGGTGGGTATCGCAGAGCTGCGAGGTGTACGTGAGAGGGCTGATCATCGACATAGCTGTGATTACAAAGTGAGAGAGATCGTCTATAGGGTTTAGTTCATAAGCTCCAAACATGAGTGAATGAGACAACGAGATTATTGGCGGTTGCAGAGTCACGAGTGGAGAGACTAGAGGTAAGATTCCTCCATGTGAGAGGATGTATTTGTATGTTATAGGAGATGTTGGCGGATCAGTGGGAGGAACCAATAGTAGTGGCACCTTTGAGGATGGAGAGGCCAAGTGAGTGGCATCGACGATCACGATCACCACCTGATTTGGGAGGAGGCACAAGGGTCTAAGTGAATTTCATAGGAGTATAAGAATAAATAAGGATGCCGACCTACATGTCGATGATAGAGAAGATGTATTTGTTTAACATCTAAATAAAACTAAATATGTATGTTGATTTGAGTTATGATAATAATAAGAATGGTTGTGTTTTGAATGTTTTGTTTTGAAAAAGGATAAAGATGAATGTGAGCAAATAGAAATACACAAATAGATTTATATATACCACACATGATAGGTTATGGTAGGGGATGGTCGAGCTAACCTTGGGAGACCCCATGTCTCCTAAGTGCTGCCTACATAGCCCATTGCACAAAGCAAGGAGGGGCCTCAGACCGATGTAGTTCTCCCTTAGGACCAGGGAGAGGTGAATTTAGGCAACTTGGTTATAGTTAGGCAATTGATTGGCTGGTAAAAATATTGATATTGGTAGGGTAACATTGTGGGTGTTGGTAAGGGACTGGTGATGTTGGTGTATGTATAGGTGAAGCGAAATTTATCGAACCCAAGTAGTAGGGAACCGTATCCTGATTAAGGTCAACACATAATCCTAGATTCGAGTAAAAAAGGAAAAAGTGTCCCATAGTTGAGAAGAGCTAAACAAACCACATATTAACATAGGATGAGCTTGAATCCCTAGGTGCCTTGCATAGGTGAGGAATCAATAGGTGAAAAGAGTTGTATAATCACAATATATTGGATATACATCATGTCCCTTGAGTTTTGTTGCTTTGAAAAATGGTGAGGTGAGGTGGCTGGTATAGCTGGGGTGCAGAGAACTTATTATAAGGTGATTATTCTGACGAAAGAGAACCAAACCTAAATAGACAAGTCCATGACTCAAAAGTGCTTTGGAATATTACTTTTTACTTTTCTGGGTATAGACTGATCGATGTGGGAAGTCTATAGGGGATATGCATTTTGTTGTTCTTGAGCTCTTCACGAAGCTGATCAATGCGAGACGCTTCTGATAAAGGCTGACTTTGTATAGCTGTCCTTCAAGGGAGCAGTCTATTTATAGTAGCAGATGTGGTTTTTGTGTATAGTTGTCCTTCGGGGGAGCAGTCTATTTATAATAGTAGAAGTGGCTTTGCACGTAGCTGTCCTTCGAGGGAGCAGTCTATGTATAACTTTAGAGGTCTAGATGTCCGTTTGGCATGAACCATCTAGTGTTGTAGGAAGTTTGACTCAAGAATATCCCATAAACATATAATTGAGAACGTGTTATTTTGATACTTTTAAGTCATGGACTAGACTAAAAAAGGGGAAGGCATCTTTAAGGGGAGGTTATGACCAAACCATGTGAGCTTGATTTTATTTTGAGATGTATGAAACAAAGTGTATGAGGTAGTAAATGAGCTCAAGGGATGAGCGCAAGGTAGATAAGAAGTGATATAACACTAAATTCAACAGTAGAATGGTCGAAGATGCAAGGCATTAAGGGGTTCAGGCTCAAGTTTACCATTAAGTGAAGCTAAACGGTAAGTTCCTGATCCGTAAGTATGAGTGATAATGTAAGGCCCAATCCAATTAGGAGAAAATTTTCCACGTTTGCTCTTTTCTAGTTTGGTTACATGCTGATTCTCTTTGAGGACAAGATCACCAACCTTAAAGGTACACTCATGGATTCGCTTATCATAAGCACGCTTGATGCGTTTTTGATAGATTTGAAGGTGGTCAAGAGCTGTAAGACGATGCTCGTCAAGAAGCTCCAATTGGGCTAACCACTCTTGGCAGAAATCATCATTGGTGAGGACATACTGAAGAGATATTCTTAGGGAGGGTATTTGTATTTCGAGAGGCAAGATAGCCTCGGTACCATATACCAAAGAGAATGGGGTGGCATTAGTGGAGGTGCGAATGCTAGTCCGATAAGCCCAAAGGGCAAAGGGGATGTGATCAGGCCAATTGCTTCCAGAATCGTTAACAACTTTCATGAGGATTTTGGTTAGAGTTTTATTAGAAGATTCGGCTTGACCATTTGCTTGTGGATAGTAAGGTGATGAGAAGCTAAGTTTGATACCAAAGTTGTCACAAAGGTCTTGTAACAACTTATTTTTGAAATATTTTCCATTATCTGTTATCAGGCGATGAGGAACGCCAAAACGATAGATAATGTGATGGTTAATGAATTCGATGATTTTTTCTTTTTTGGTTGAAATGAGTGGAATGGCTTCCACCCATTTAGTGTAATATTTGGTTCTTTGTGATTATCCAATGGTGACGTTGCGAAGATGGTGGGCGAATCTCACCAATAAGGTCTAAACCCCATTGTGAGAAAGGCCAAGGATCTCGTGTGACACAGCAGATGGCTTGGAGTATGTTGAAGGTTGGCATATTGTTGACACATAACACAACACTTAACATATTCATAGCATTCATTATTAAGAGTAGGCCAATAATAGCCTAGGTGAAGGATTCGTTTGGCCATGGCAAGGCCACTAAAATGTCCACCACAAATACCATCGTGGACTTGTTGGATGGTATAGGTGACCTCCGCACCGGATAGACATCAAGGAGGATGCCATCAAAGCCATGTTTATAGAGGATTCCCCCATGATGACATAACAAGAAACACTTTTAATAAGAAAAGCACATTTTCTCGTTACTAGTAAGGTCAAGTGGGAGAATAGAGGTTTTAAGATAGTCGTGAAATTGGTGTTACCGGGTATCTGCAAATTAGCAAACACATTATTTATCATACAAACATCCGAGGAAAGAGTAATATGGGGCAAAGAGTTGTTGGACCAAGAGGAATATGTCAGAGTCAGTTGGTGAGGTAGGAATTTGCGAGGCTAAGCAAGCCATAGTATCCACAAATTTGTTAGTGGAGCGCGAAATGGTTTGGATAGAATAATGAGTAAATAAGGTCTAAAGTGAATCCACGTAATGTTTGTACTTTTGAAGTTCTTCATTTTTACATTAGTAGATGCCCATAACTTGATTGACTACCAGTTAGGAGTCACCGAAAATGTTAATAGACTTGACACCTAAGTGTAACGCAACCTGGAGACCCAAAACAAGGGCCTCGTATTCTGTTGTATTATTAGTACAGGGGAAATCGAGCCGGAATGAAAGAGGCATAGGCTCAGCATTAAGAGGAATGAGAACAACGCCGGCTCCACCGCCTGCACTGGCATTTGGATCCATCGAAGAAGAGGGTCATTGGATACGACTCCTCACTGAGTGAAAGAGTGGCAATGAGTTCATCGAGGAAATTAAAATTGGTAAATTGCTCCCCAGGTAAAGGGGCTTTTGTGAGTTGGTCTGTGATAGTTTGTCCTTTGATTGAATTCTAGTGTACAAATTCAAGGTCGAGGTCAGCAAGGAGCATAAGCCATCGGGTGATGCGTTGGTTCATATGAGGTTTGGCATACATATAATGAATGGGGTCCACGTTGGTGATGACAAAAGTTTTGTGATTCAGGAGGTAGTGTCGGAGTTTGGTGGCTACGAATGACGGGGCTAGGCACAAATTTTCTACATGTGTATACCTAGTCTCGTAATCCACAAGAGCATGAATTATGTAATAAATGGCTTGTTCTCGATGCTCAGAGTCATGATGTGTGAGCATGGCTCCTACAGCATGGTCGGTGGTAGAAAGGTAAAGGTAGAAAGGGCGATCATCCTGAGGTGGGATAAGCACAGGTGGCTGCAAGAGATAGGCTTTAAGAGCCTCAAAGGCTTGGTGGCACTCTTCACTCCATTGAAAGACAATTTCCTTTTTAAGGAGATGATGGAAAGGTTGACATCGATCTAAGAGTTGGGAGATGAAACACCGGATAGATTGGAGCTTACCTTGCAAACTACGCAATTGTTTGAGGTTAGTAGGTGGGGGCATTTCTAGGATAGCTTTGACTTTAGCTGGATTGACCTCGATGCCACGCAAAGAGATGATAAAACCAAGAAGTTTTCCTGAAAGGACACCAAAGACACATTTCTTTGGTTGAAGACGAACACAATATTGTAACAGGTGATCGAAAATAATGGTTAAAACATCGAGATGTTCACTGTGATGTTTAGATTTGCCAAGAATATCATCAACATAATCCTCAAGGATAGTGTGCATAATGTCATGAAAAATGTAAGTCATAGCCCACCTTTGTTAGGTCGCACAAGCATTCTTAAGGCCAAACGACATGACACGATAATAGAAGGTTCCCAAGGATTTATGAAATTAATTTTATGTTGATCGGAAGTGGGCTACCAAAATTTGATTGTATCTCGAGAAGCCATCCATGAGAGAAAGCATCTCATGGCCACAGTGAGATCAACAAGTTGATCAATACTTGGGAGGGGAAGTAATCCATCGGGCAATCGAGGTTAAGGTCCCAGAAATTCGTACATATCCGAAGTCCCCCCATTGCTTTAGTAACAGACTACGATGTTAGAGATCCTTTGAGGATAGTCAATAGGTAAGATGAAGGAAACAGAAAGGAGTCATTGAATATCTTCTTTGACTAAGAGGGCAATGCATGGATGCATTTTTCTCAATTTCTATTTAACTGGTTTGACATCGGGTTTTAGGGTAATGTTATGGACAGCAATGTTAGGATCAATTCCTGGCATGTCAGCGTAGGACCAAGCGAAAGCTTGGTTGTGAGCATGGAGGAAAGTAGTGAAGGTAGTTTGTTCTGATGTGGTAAGATATTGTCTGATCTTCACAATGTGAGGATCATCCTTGGTGTGGATGTTGATTTCTATAGTCGACTCATTCAACATGGTTTGAGT
This sequence comes from Taxus wallichiana var. yunnanensis, assembly GCA_018340775.1. Classification (NCBI taxonomy): domain Eukaryota; kingdom Viridiplantae; phylum Streptophyta; class Pinopsida; order Cupressales; family Taxaceae; genus Taxus; species Taxus wallichiana. The sequence goes on along the minus strand of CM031242.1, from coordinate 764,397,190 downwards.
ATCAGATGGCAAGGCGCGTTGAATATAAGAGTTGTCTCGCACCAAGGTAAGTGAGGATGGAGTCGTCATCCTAGCACTCAACAACATTAATTGAAGGTGAGTCCTCTTTGATCATGTCTGGATACAGAAGGGGAAGAGAAGATGGGTCTTCATTACTGCGTTGATAAGTGAGAGGACCCAGGAAGATAGCGTTTATGAAAAAAAAAAAGTTAGGAGGGATAGATTCAGGGTCTATCGACTCTGTGGGTGACGATGGCAAAATGGGTGATGATGGTTCGAGAAGGGGTGACTTCATCATCTTCCTGGATACAATGGATATGTGATGTTTTTAGTGTAGGGGGTTTAGAGAATCCAAGACCACAACGATCTTTTTGTTTGTGTGTAGTAATGGGAATGATTGTATGTCGGCCTTGTTCATAAAGACCAAAACCAAAGCCCTTCCAAGCACAACATGTCAGGAAGGTGAGAGCGAAATGACGATTAGTTAGATATTGAAAATCAGATTGGAAGGGGACCACACCTAGGGGAGGTTTAGGGGTGACAGAGGACGTATCAACACCCCCATACGTTAGGTTGGTGCGGTAATTAGGTGGTCCGTAGGAGATTACCTCCCCCACACAACGGTCGTAGGTAGGATGCGCATGTAACTATCCATACTCCTGTGGGGTATGGAAAGAGCTAATGTTATATAGGTGATACTCCCCCAGCGCAAGGCATTGAAAAAAATCTACTAAGGGGTCTAAGGTTGGGATATTTTCCACGGGAAAGGAAGCGGTATTTGCGACGGTAGTTTCATTGGTTGAAGGTGTAGGTGCGGTTGAGGTGGCTAGTTGAGGTGCGGTTGAAGTGGATGGTTGGGTTGGATGAATGGGTGTCTTGACTGGTACAAGCACATCATTGGGGTGATATAACATATTGCAGGTTTTTACGGGGGGAGGGTCAGCTTTTACGGTGTAAGACTTCCCCTCGTACTCAAATTTTATGCATCTATTTAAGGTAGAGGAATGCATCCCATAGCCCGGATCCAAGGGCAGCCTAACAACATGTTGTAATGGAATTCACCCTCAAGGACATAGAAGAGTTTGGGTAAGGTACGTGGCCCTACATGAATGTTAAGGATCACGATGCCTAAGGTAGAAGTAATAACATCATTGAATGAACGCAACGTGGTGGGGTTAGCACACATGCAGCTAGAAGGGATATTCATTTGTTGGAAGGCTTTGGAAGAGATGATGTTTAAGCTAGAACCCCCGTCGATCATAACACGACGTACTCGGATGTCCCGGACGTAAGCCGAGATGAAAAGAGTAGGGTCAGGATCTTCTACACCAAATTCGATAATTTTATCTTCAGAGAAACTAACAGAAGTGGCTTGCTATACATGGGACGGAAGTGGTATTTTGTTTGGTGAGAGAAGCAACGTGGTTGGGTGTTAAGATGGAGGAAACGGGAAAGGTTTTTTTAGGTAGGACCTCTATCCCTAAATGATTTCAACAAGAGCTTGTCGATGAGATTCAAAGGCCTGAATGAGATCATACAATGTCATTTTTACAGGTGATTGGTGAAGCTGTTTGATCATGGTTTGGTGGGAAACTCCATTAGAGACGGGGTAGGTAGGTCCACGAATAACCACTTTAGGTGGTGGTGTGATCGGGATGGTGGACGGAGAAAGAGAGGCCGTAGGTGTGCTTTCTTTAGCTTTCCCATTATTTTTCTGCCCTCGAGTAGCAACACTAATCATATTGATCTTTTGAACACGAGAGGAGGAAGACATTAGGGATAAGTCATGGTCTTTGAGAGGTGGGGTTGTAATAATGATAGATCTTGGTGAGGCGGGGACAAGTGGTATAGGAGAGGAGATTGAAGCTAAAGGTTTCTCCCTTCGTAAGTTGTCTTTCTTAACCTTTCTATCCGAGAGAGGTGACTGACGAAGTATGGATTTCAAAGCTTTGCATCCCTCTACATCATGTCCTAGTGTGCGGTGGTAAGTGCAGATTTTAGACTCATCATAACCTATAGGTTGAGGTTTAGATGGATCATAAGGTCTAAGTGGGGGTAGGGAAATGGTCGCATTCTCCACCAACATATCAAGGATCTTAGCGTAAGATCCTTTAAGCGGGTTAGAGTCAGAGGAATATGAAGCTATTGATTAGGTGGGTTTTGGTAATGTTTGGGTATGGTTGGTTCGTACGGATGGTGGTTTAGACAAGAGGTTTTGATAATTGGATTTAACTAAACATGGCTTCTTCGGCATAGAAGTTATGTTTAGCTAGTTAGATGATGAGGCCACAGATGATATGGTATCAGGAAACGACCACGGAGAAAGAGGAGTGACAACAAACAAATCCTTTGATGATGGAGTCTTTTTAGGGTTGATAGGTGGACAGGATCTCTATATGGATGTAGAAGGTGTAGGTCATTTTAAAGAAAACACAGGAGGTACGATGTATTGAGGCAAGGTGGAGGGGTGAGGTCCCAATATAGAAGGTAGGTGTGATGGTGAGGGTTTTAGTTGTGACAGAGGCATAGATTAGACTTGAGGAGATTGGGTATGTCTCCTAGGTGGATGGATGGCTTGATTTTTGGATAAATCTAACCGTTTAGGTGGGTGTGTTAAGCTGGGTATTAGTGAAGTCCTAAGCGTAGGGGAAGGTTTGGATAGGTTAATAGAGGTGGATGAGGTATTCGGTAGAAACAAGGGGGTAAAGATGAGGACATAGGCATTTTGAGCTTTTGTAAACACCGCGTATATGGTAGAGGTGTCTCGATTAGTCATCTGCATCTGAGTAGAGCAAGGTGTACTCAAACGCTCCCATAGGACTCATCTATCTTCTAAGGGGTGATAATCATCACGTGTGAATAGGAAATTTTGTATGGAAGAAAGGTGGGTTGTGATTCCGGTCCTTTGTGGGTGTGATACGGGGGTAAATGAGGCAATTGTATCAATGGGCGTTAAGAGGTCAACCGTCGCCTGAAAAGATTTAGGCGATAAAGAACTAATAGGTAGGAGGGCATGTTTGAGAGAATCCGTCATGATTAAATAATTTACTGATGTCGGTTCAAAGGGTTTCTCATCTAAGGATGACGAAAAAAGTGGCGAGCCTTCCTCTTGTATAGCAAGAGTGGTAGAAGGAGATGTTTGGGAAATAGATAAGTTAGATAACATCCGCTCACAGTCTTGCAGAGATGTGGTGTAAGAAAGATCATCTATGAGAAGAAAACTCAGGCGGTTAATTCCTTTATGGGTAAAGAAATGGCAAGGATTTCGTCTTGTCTTGATAGTGGTGAAGGGGGTTAGGGTCCCTGTGTTAGTGAAGAGGCTTGATTCAGAATTTTCTCGATAGAAGTGTTTGGTTGGGAGTCGAAGACCGCATGGATTTCATCAACACTCTCCTCGGCTAAGATATCTTTGTTTATGTTCTTTGTTAGAAGAGTGGTTTGGGAATGGTTTGCTAAAGATTTTCAAATTTTAGTTAGCGGGGGTGTTAGGATTATGAAGGGTTATATCCCATGCATCAACCATTTCTGCACTATATTTTTCAACATCTTAAAGTTTTCATGACTGTGTCCCTTCACACGGTGGAAATTACAAAAGTCATTTTCTTTGTACCAAGAAGGTATAGCGCGGGTGGAATCAAACCCGGAGTGAGGTTTAACAGGAGGCAAGGTGATAGCTCCTGCTTTGAGTAATTTTTCCAAGATGACACCATAAGTTTCTCCTAAGGGAGTGTAATTGATGGGCTCGGCTTTATACTTATAGGTGGTTTTTGGTGGGGTACTAGATGGTGCTTGGGATTTGACCATCACCGTGTGTACAGCTCCTTTTGATTTCGAAGCATTCGATGCATGATAATTGGTGGTGTTGGGTTTATTGGTGGAGTCTTGGGTTCATAAATTGGGGTTTTTGTTATGCAACCGCAATTTCTCTTCCTCTAAGGCTCGAATTTCTAGTTTCTGAGCCATAGTAAAGGCCTCGTCAAATGTGCGGAAAGTTTGAATTTGGAGGGTAGGAGAAATGTGCTTAGTGCAAGTTTGCGTAAAGATTTCGATGAGTTCGGCCTGAGGTAAGGCATAAGTAAGTTGGTTGATAAGGCCCCGCCATCGTCCAATGAAATATGCGATAGATTCATCTTCAAATTATCGATGGCATAGAGGTCGGTGATAGATACTTTCTTGGAAATGTTAATGGAGAAATGATCCAAGAAGGATTGGGATAATTGGTTAAAAAAGAAGATTGAGTCTTTGGGTTAAAGCCATTGTACCACTCAAGGCGGGTCCTGATAAGGACATGGGAAAGGTGTGGAGTAGTAAGGCATCGTCATAAGCAATTAGATAGCAGGCATGTCTAAATGATCACAAATGTTGTTGAGGATCCTCCTTACTATTAAAACAAGTGAATTTTGGTAATTCCCATTGAGGAGGATATGAATGAAGGGGTATAGAAGGATCAATAGGCTCGAAAAACTTGCTCATATGTCAGGGTGCTACGGCTTCTTGAAACAAAAGCCTCCAGATTTTACATTTTGTCCATCATTTGCTTGATGAAATCAGTGGTTGGATGAGATGATGGTGTGGTTGTTGTAAACGGAGGAGGATTGGGCCAAGGGCCTCCACTAGAAAATGGTGGGGTTAAATGTTGATAAGGTATTGAGGATGAATATGTTGAGGCGGCTGAATAGGGATGTCCTATATAAGGTGTTGAAGCCACCGGATAAGTGTGTGGAAATGAAAAGGTGGGTGGAGCTTGAGAAGGAAAGCTCGTGTGGATAGGTGGCAGAGAGCAAGTTATGAAAGGGCAATCTGTAAGAGAGAGACGAGGTAGGAGCAGTTGGCGGTAATGATATGTGGGGCCCCAGATTAATAAAAGGAAAGCCAATCTATGCCATAAGAACCTCTGAAGCCACTGAGTTGGGAGACGGGGCTAAGGATGAAGAAGGCAAGGTGGAGTTATCAGGTGGGGAAGGAGCTAAGTGAGCGGCTATACTAATAGGCATACCAACAAGGAGTTGACCATCGGGTGTACGGTCAGGGGCATGAGACAAATAGTATTGTACAGTGCTAGGATTAGCATCCAAAAATTTCACAAATTCCTTATCTCCTACAGGGATTTTGGGAACCTCGGTGTCCGTAGGATTCCCCACAGGATGTGAAGGGGGTGATTCAGGAAAAGGCACAGAACAAGCATGTGAAACCATGGCTGCGGCTTGTTTCCGAGTGATAACAACCATGGACAAGAGTACACAGTAAGGATGTAATCTATCAGGAACAGAAGCAGCAACAAAATGTTGGAATTGGGTAGGTTGCTGGTTTTGGGAACTATGAAAGACGAACTTGGAACCATATCCGTCAGGTAACCGATGTCAGTAGTGATCGTGTAGCCAACATCAGTAAGTTAACCGATGTTGGTATAATAGAACCAGTGTAAGAAGCTGTAAGAAGTTGCTGATTTGGGGTTAACGATGCTTAGTATACCTACCAAACTGTTCTGAAGTGATCACAGAAAACAGTGTATGATAGAGAAATAGAACTAAAAACAAGCAAGATGCACAAGAAAATTAACAGACTAACCCTAGGATTAGTTTTAATCACTTTGGGCTTATGCCTTAGACACAAGATGATGTCAATCCTAAATAGAAGACTTAGGGGAAATGTCAAGTTTGTTTTGGCTTATAAGGTTACCTCAATCGGGTGGAGGAATACCGCGGAAAAGGGGGATGTTTGAGCTGTTGTGTTAATTTATGATGTGATTTGGTATGTGTTGTGCAGTGAAAGTAAGATTAATTTCTTGTCAATACCGTGGATATCACCCCCACGTGTATGACCTGTTACTTAATCTATGTTCACTAGAATTGAAAACAGCAAGCAAGAATGTGATGCACGTGTTTTAAACCCAAATCGAAAATGATATTCGATGAAGCAAGGAGATGATTTTCACTAATGCAAAAATGTGAAAGCAAGACAAATTATTTTACCAAAAGGTAAAAAAATATCTTGTGAATATTTTAGAAGAATAAAATAGCAAGTGTGCTCCCTATATGAAAGCAAGCAAGAAAGAAAGAAACCCAAAATGGGTCCCACCGGGCGTGCCAAAATGTTTCGCACAGAGGAGGTTTTCAGTTCCTAGAATAGAGTTGCTTCCATCCTTTCATTCTCTTGAGAAACAGATAAGGGTTAGGGCTAGGAGGAATACCTGTTGAATGTTTGGAGGGTGTGCGCGTACTATAGAGAGAGATCAGATCGATTGTGAAGGAATCCTTTTTGTCTGGGAAGGACTACCTACAAGTAAGAATACAAGACCACCAGATTCTAATTAGACAATAAATGAGGGAACTGCCTTGGGCCCAGGAAGTATTAAACTTCCTTTCGAAGGTGGTCAGTTCCCCTGCTAATATGAATTAACACAAATTATTGCAAAATTACAATTTAATTACCTTGTTAAAACAATAGAGGAAAGGGCTAGTTTTGGTATTGAATCACAGTGACCGATGCGATCCCATGTCACCGATCGGTTTCTTCTAACCGATATTGGTAGGGGCAGTGGTTTAGGGGCTTTTAGTGAAGGTTGGCTATAAGGTGGCTATGGTGTTTATAAGGGCTTTTAGGCTGGTAAATGATTGGGGATAGGTAATGGGGGTGATGGAGAAGACTCAGAGAATATGGGGGGCTGTCCTTGGGGCAATGTAAGGGTAGAGGAGGTACAGTTAGATGTAGGGTGTTACCGGGTAGTGGATCTGGGAGTAGACTTATAATTACTGTGATTCAAAAGTCCAAGAAATGTTGTTACAAGAACGTACCAGACACTACTTACTAGTTCCTGATGAAGATACAGGTCCAAGGACTGTGATAACGAAGGCAGGGCTCAGGTAGGATGATCTGACAATCAAAGATGAGCTATCTTCTCTCCCAATGCTTAGATGAGTGTCATTTGCTGGCTCAAGTTACTCGGTTGCGAGTCTTGGGCTTGATGTCCTTCTCTGCAAACTCTTCTCTTTCTTTCACTTGTCTCTGCTCCAAGTGAATTCCCGATCTTTCAATGAATTTCTAGATTCCAAATTTCAGATCCTTCATTTTTGGTTGGGGAGGTCATTTACGAGGAACCGATGGCGGTTATATGTAACTCGACGGCGGTCGAGTAAGAACCAATATCGTTAAGTCAAAGCGAGACTATTTTTAGTAAAGTAGCCAACTTTCCCTCCTTTTCTCCCTGAGGAATTAGTTGCGGGCTTGGTCAAGTCATTATTAGGTTGATTTTTTGTGGGTGAGGAGTAAGTAGTCATGGGTGTGGATGTAGACCAAGTTATAGGTCTTAATTAGGTTAGTTTAGAGTTAGGACTAGGTCATGATGAGGTGGCGAAATGAGGTGGCGGGTTTGGAGATGTGGATTTATTAATTATAAGGTAATTAATAAATAATTGTGCAAGGTTTAGGTGGTGAGACTAGGTTGCGAAATGAGATGCAAGACACGGGGTGTTGTAAGACACAAATTTGGTGTCTACGGTGAGCTTACAAGAGAGAAATATAGGGAGCATTAGGAAATATCAATATGAAGAATTATTCCCCTATCCTTTTGACAAAACAATGACCCTTCAACCCTTTCCAAAGAAATTTGATATGCAAAATTTTGACAAATACAAAGGAAAGGGAGACCCAAGGGATCATGTTAAATATTTTTACATGGCATGTCAAGAGGTGTCTTATAGTGATAATTACCTCATCATACTTTTTCCCAAGAGTCTCAGAGGTCAAGCATTGGAATGGTTTACACGCTTACCACGAGGATCAATTTTCACCTGGCCAAAATTGGTGGAAAGATTTGTGTGTCACTTCTCATATAACATAGAGAGTGACATCACCATGATAGACTTGTGTGGGGCCAAGCAACACCCAAATGAGACCTTCGCCAACTTCCTCCAATGGTAGAGAGGGATAGATAGTTGCTTCCTTTCGCTTTCCCTAAAAATCAATGAGTCGGTATTTTTGTTCCTAATCTCAACCCAGATATAGCTTTCCACCTCCAAATGCATTATGTTTGTACTTTTGAGGAGGTTATCAAGAAAGGGATTCATATAGAAAAGGCTCTAATTTCCAAAGGCACCCTCAAAACCTAATCTAAAGACAACCAAAGTGTCAAACCTGCTTTGAAAAGCCAAAGATCATTAACAAAAACAAAAATGTGGTGGGAGACGGAATCACCGATTCAAAATGTGTTCAAATGGTGTAAAGCGGTCAACCTTTTCAACTGACCAAGGGCCCAATTCAACCACCACCAAAGTGAAGAAGATTCACCTCTCTCAATGAATCATTGTCAGTCATACTAAAATAGTTGGATATGGCCCACATGATGACCTATCCTACCATGCAACCATTTGACAACAATGCTCCAAAACCTTCATGGTATAAGGAGCATGAATATTGTGAAATGCATTGCGTTAAAGGACATAAGATAGACAAATGTTTGCGGCTTCGCCACTATATTCAGGACCTCATTGACAATGGGGAGATAGAGGTGGATAACCCTAGAAAAACACAAACACCTAACGAGAAAATGGGGATTTATAAAGAACCATTCCCCAAGCATGATAAGTTGGAAAAGACAAAGCCAGATTGGGGAGAGTCATTCAAAACCTATAAATCTGCGAATTACTTATATACCAAAAGAGATAACAATCATTATGATTTTCTTATCAGATGTATTCACTCTCCTGTTGATCGTGTCAATACTATCCGGATCAAGGGAAAGGACTACGCTACGGTAACAAGGCATGCCCGCCTTGTGATTAAGGAACCCTCTCCATTGACCCTACTAACCGGTAAATATAACCTTTTAGAATAACTTGAGAAGACATCTGCTAAGATTTCAATCTTAGATCTTCTCAAGATATCCAATGTGCATAAGGACATTCTATACCAAACCCTTCAGGGGTCGGGAGTGCCTTTAGAAGTTGATCCTACAAACCTTCAACCTACAGTGGCAAACATTTCACCAAGTGAACATCTCACTTTCAACCATAGGGAGATCACTACTAAGAATCCTACATATAATCTTCCCTTATACATTGAGATAGTTGTCACCCATAGGAAAATCAAACTCGGTGCTTGTGGATAGCGGTTCGGGTTGAACATCCGCATGCTTAATTTGGTCAAACAATTGGGATATACTGAGATGAAGATATTGAGTCCCATATTATCACTATCACCGCATATGACAACGTGGAAAGAGATTGGTGAGGCACCATCACGCTTCCCATGGAGGTGGGACCCACTTGTTATCAGATAAAGTTTCACATCCTAGACTTAGAACTTCCATATAACATGCTTCTAGACTGACCATGGATTCATGCCATGCAGGCCATGCCATCAATGTTTCATCAATGCATCAAGTTGAAGCATGAAGGACACACAGTTATAATACTAGGAGATTCAGAGAATTTTGCTCGTTGTAGAGCTCTCAATAGCTTTGTACAAAAGGGTACATATGCATGTCCCTCCATAGATATAGTTGTGCCTCTTTAGTCTAAGGCCATGGAATCTTGAGTAGATTTGGATTCTCTTAGTTCTTGTGCTCATGGGGCATCTACTTCAACATCTCCATTTGATTCATGGGAGATGAAAATATTGGAATATGGCTACGGGGAGTATAATGTACAACAAGCGATCTTGGTGTCGAGACCTCTCTTTTCACCCAAAACTAGAGGTCAACCCAACTACCGCTCAGGGGACCCAGAGAGGAACACACTATTGGGTCATTCCTACTGGAGGCTTGTTAGTTGAGGAGAAATTACTTGATCCACCTACTACTTGGGTCCCCGAGGACACTCAACCATCTTGTTATCGAACCCCCAGAATATGGAAAATCAAGCGAATAATGTACTCCATGGGCTACAAAAGCCTAGGATGTGGGAGGAATGAACAAGGACAAAAAGAACCAGTCCCTCTTCCACATTTCAAAATAAAAAGATATGGCATTAGGATTCACCCTTATGGATCACACCCCAACAATCAAGATGTAACTTTTACGAGCGTGAGGATAGTTCTAACTATCTAGATAGCAATATGGATTCCCATTGTAGCCAATATGAGGATCGGCCTCCACAAACCTTTTCATGAACAACATTTTCCTAACCTTAAGCCCCACAGAACAAACCATTGACCTTGTATACCCTTCCCTTGTTGAATGGGACCAAAATGTCACGTGCCACTAGATTTATTCGAGAACGATGAGGCTATTGTAGAGTTCATAAGAATAAGGGATAAAATCCCCATTGGAGATCACAAGGAAGGTTTCTTTATCGACTTAGACACTTGTGCCTACTTCGGCGAGGAGGCTAAACTTCGTGGTCAGCAAAATATAAAGAAAATTGAGGGAAAATTTTCTAAAGAAAAGCCTCAGCAAATATCAAAGTCCAACTCACACAGTGAAAACCTCTTTGAGGAACTGGCTAATAAACAAATAAGAAAATCAAAGGAAAAACAAAGTGACCATGCCAAGGATGAAAATCTCGTGGAGACATCCTTGGATGAAGATCTCAACCTGCCTCCTAATCCTATGCATATGGAGGATTTATCAAAATTGTTAGTCAAAGAAACCATTGATGTCAATATTGGTATCGAAGAAGATCCCAAGATAGTAAAATTGGGAGCATCACTCTCGGCTAGAGAGCAAAAGACATTCACTATGTTGCTACGAGAGTTTATTGATGTGTTCGCATGGTCTTACAAAGACATGCCCATCTTAGATCCAAATTTGGTCGTGCACAACTTGGTTTTTCATGCATATGCTAAGCCTATCAAATAGAAGCTCCAAAAGATGCACCCAAGAGTGGCCTTGTAACATCCTAATTTTTACACATTAGAACAAGTAAATTTTTTTTTGATAAATGCTTCATGGTTCTAAATACATAATTTAGAACTCACAAATCAAAACAACCATTCTCATAACAAAGTACCATATGCAGCTGTAATGACTCGGAGTACCTCCAATCTATTCATTCCATGACTCGGTAATCTACCGATCTATTCATGTGTATTAAGAGTTGGCATTTTTATTTAACACATCACTCTTGCGGTTCTCTTCCCTAATCTGGGATTCAGAATGCTCTGTCTAAGGAACCTATCTGAATAATTGTTACCATTATTCATCGGCATCTCATCCCTTAGACTAGGTGACTTAGGACAACACAATCAGCAGCTTGCGATACTTTGGCCAAAGATTTGAAACATAATGCTTATGTCTCGTATTCCTTGACGGCATACTCGTCAATCTGGAATACGTCCTTCACCCCATTCCTATGTTATGTAGAATGTCTTATACTGACTTCTGTCAGTCTCTCCTATCCCAAGTTATTCACTCAGGAACGGATTAGTAAGATGACAACGTTATAGGGATGCTCCCGAGGACTAGGGATACGCTGACATACTGGGTCAACCCTAGTTAATCCAGTGTGTCAAGATACCCCGAGTCTCCTAGGGAATCCTTATAACGTGACCACATTCTTGATTAGTCCTAGAGTAACTTGTTCGAGTTTAAGGTGTAAATCTTAACGATCAATGCAAAGGGTGTCGTCATAAGTCACCTGCATTTTTGTATCTTCAAGAAGATCCTAATCTTCTCAAAGGTACAACCCTGCAGTTGCCTTATGCCGTCAACCTCTAAATCCACCTCGAAAAGATCTACTTATTAATAAGTGTGACATACATTGAGTTAAAATTATACTATAAGACGCTCCCTTAAGGGTAGTCTTTCCCAATCCCTGGGTTCCTCACCTTAGAATTACCTTTCTTAGTAAAACCCATTACACAAGAGAAGTTATTAAGACTAGAGGTCCCTTCAAGGAGTTCATAGAATATACATAATTCTAAATCAACGAAATTGGACAATAACCCTCAATCTTCACATGAGATTGCTAACCAAACCCTTTTTAGGTTTATATCTTTTCTCATAGCTGAAATCTTATCTTACTTATTAGTATCGAGATAAAGTGATTAAGATTCCAATTAAACGTTGTCTTGACTTAGAACAAGACTAGGAAGTAATAATTTATTCAGCTCGTTTAGCTTCCTGTTCAGGTTTATTTTAACCCTAGCTTCCAGAAAGACAGTGATCTAAATTCCAATTTAGCTTTAGATAGAACATACTAGAACTACTAAACAATCATAAGTATTCAGTCACATATTCTTGCAAGCTTACATTGATAATCACAAAAGTCTCCAAATTATACAATAATAACAATGCTCTCAAGATCATTTGAACCGAAGAAGGTCAAACTTATCAAGATACGAATACTAACATATAAGTAACAAATATCTCTTTTCATTCCTCTCAAGCTAATCAAATACATTTTATGCATTCAGCACATTTGATACAATACTCAACAGAAAAAGAACATCTTTCTACAAGTAGTACATTCAGAGAATCAAGCTGTAATTCATCATAAAACCAAATCAAACAATCTGATCATCCTATCAGATCTGCGAGCTTTTACCACTTACGGCAACCATCTGCAAAAATTGTCAACACGGGTCAGTTCGATGAACTGAGCATGATAAGCACTAACTCTTAAAACAATTGCAATCCATCAATTGTTTTCATTAAACAACCTGTTTAAATGAAATCAATTCACCAAACATGTAAACATATTTCAGACTATGCTTTTGTAATACAATAAGACTATACACGCGTAACTCATATTATAGTTACTAAATAGTCCTGGATACCTTCTAGATATTTCATCATAAACGTTAGTGACCAAGAAGAACAAATGCATCTAAAACAACTATCCATCTGAATCCCAAGGATAGCAAACATTAGACAGACCATTACATTCAACATAATAAAATGAATATCATAACAATTCATGATTCCATCAGTATGTTAAAACAATTCCAATGGTTAGATAAAAATATATCAACATAAATTTACAACTGAAGAGAAAGAAAATGAGTCAATCATATTTCCCTTCAAATCAAGCTCATGACTGTACCGTCTCCTTGAGAGTAAAGCATTCACCTTATACGTCTGCAACTAAGTTAGTCACGATCACGGGAAGAATTACCATTCTTCAAGATACAAATATAAAATTAATCAGAACTTACTTGAACAATACAAGTAGCTATCGCACCAAGGCAGTGATGAATAATCTATCAAATAGACTTCACATAACCTTCCATGCTATTCAAAAGAAATGAGAAAATAACCAAGCGTAATCGCTTGTCAAGGCACATGTTGTTAACTCTTTATCTCAGTTAAGCACAAGACTAGATAACCTCCATAACAAAGATGTAATCATGCACAAACACGACAACAATCCTCTCTCAAAGAACATACAAACTAAATCTATTCCCTACTAAAACACCTTTGCAAGGACTTAGATCCCATGGCCGAAATCAAAAGAGCAACCTTTTTATCACAAAGTCAAACAAGAGGCTCAATAACATTAAAACAAATGATGTTTCCTTATACTTATGTAGTGATATTCATACTGAATCTGACACAACATGCACAACCTCATTTAACTAGAACAAATTCTTATAATAATACAGCCATGACTTATATTAGAAGTCATTTTCCAGAAAACAATCTCAACAAGGTCTTCACAGAAGCCGAAATTCCATAACAGTATTTTCCTCAGAGTTTCCTCCTATGCCAAGCTACTACGGATTACAACAAGGTCTCAAACCAAGTATAGTTTGAAAAGAAAGCCCTTCCTTTACTTTCCACAGAAGCGGACAGAAAGGGACACAAGAATATTAAAAAGGAGTCTGAACGTCATGCACGCACAATGAGGGTTTAAATCGAAAATCAAGCCAACTCGCAACATTTCAAATCTCCAACAGTATCCATACCACTAATGCTCAAAACAAGGTTTAGATTGAAGTTGCTTTCATGCGACCACAACTCAAGAATCATAACAGTATTCACAACTGAGATTATTCAGAAAGGAAAACATAATATACACCTCCAGGATAAAAAAGGAGTCTTACCCATGTGGTATTCTTCAAATAAACTTCTACGAATCCAAAATACAAGATATATATATATATATATATATTAAGGATTCCAACCATGCCAATAATAATAATTATTCACAATCAGGCTTATACAGAAGCAAAATACTGGTTTCATAACAAGGACTCCAACTGAGTCCATACAACAATATTCGCTCTAAGCTTATACAGAAGAGGAAAACATAATATACGCATCAATAGTTCAAAAAGAGTCGAACCCAAGTAATATTCTCAATCAAAAACTCCTTCAGAAGTCAAAATACTATCAACTCAAGGATTCCAACGGGATTCAATAACATAATGTATTCACGACTGTACTTCTTCAGAAACCAAGACATAATTTCATTTCAAGAAGTTCAACAGCATCAATAACATATATTACTCACGACATAACTTATACAGAAGTTGAAATATCATGTACATTCAAGAATTCCAACAGTATCCTTTTCAACAAGTGAAAACAGCAAGGTATCGACTGAAGTCTGAACCAAACAAGAGAACAATTCATGGACTCCCACAGAACCGAATTCGTGTATTTTCCTTGCAAGCATTTCTTCAAAATCTAACCGAAATGCAAAACACAGCAAGATAGTGCAACAGTTCGAAACACAATACACACCCATCAAGGGTTTACTTGAAAAATCGAGCCAGTAAGAAGATACAACAACTAAATCACACAAGCTACCATAAAAACCAACTGAACCCAAAAATCATCTGAACAGAGTTGTTCTAATGAAATCATTTGAAAGAAAGAAATATTTTTAAAGGTTAGGGCCTAACATGCCTGGTAATGTTGCTTAAAAATCTGAGGAAGACCACTGAAAGAGCTCGAGCCTTCTCCTCTTTTTCCACGTTAGATTCAACAACAATAATTTGTTATTTCCATGCCTTATAAACTTTCCTTGATAGAGAAAAGAGCGAGTTACACTCATATTTTCCATGCAACACCAAGTAGACTGGTGCGAAGAACCAGTGATCAAACAGAGAGAAAACCGGAGCGCATGAAAAACCAAACAAACTACCAGTTTTCCATTTTGCATGTCTTCCCGAGAAATCCGAGCTCGAAGACCGAGTTCATTAATTGTATTAACTCCAAAATTCCCGCTCAATCTCCATTGCCACCGACCGCCATAGTTGGCGATGGACAAATGCAAGTCAAAGACCATTTCTAACTTTGGTGACTCTGCCACGTCGGCTTTACTAGCCATTTGAAACTTCCACTAAATCCCTGTCCTTCATACTTATCCATCCCATTTAATGCCATAGAAACTACCGCCCATGGCTCGCACCCCTTCATAGGTCCCCTTCCTCCACTAACATTTGTTAGGTTAGAAGCATAGGTTAGGATTTAAGATGATACTTAGTCTAACCTCCTTAGCGCTAGGTCACTAACTTTAGAACATTAGTTTATAGCTTAGGCCTAGGTTAGCACTAACCTAACCCATAGGTTATAGTTTAGGTTTAGGTTATTAACCTTAATAAATCCAGTTTAGGTCTAACATTTAAAATGTTCAGAATAAGAACCTACAGACATACATTCACGAAAAGGATTCACTCCAGCACTGCCAATAGGCTAGTTGAATAAATGTATCTGAATTTATTACCTGGCCCATGATCAAGACCTTCCTGATATTACGATATCGGGAACCAATTCATTTAACATGATCAGCTTGAGTTAGACTCCGGAATAGCTAATTCAATGCATTCAGACCTTGCAACCTGCGTAAGGTCTATAATTTGTGTTCATCCCGAATAAACTTAAAGCATCTCTTGGATCAATGCCACTGATCCAAGGCTGGGTCTTATAGATGGATAAATCCACAATTCATTCCGAGATCAGATTAAACTCAGGTATAAAATGAAAGAAATAAAAGAGTCCAATCATATTCCGACTTAGTCAAAGATCTTCAATTGCAAAGAAGATATAGTACATATCAAGCATGACTTCACAATCAAAGGAACACATCCTTTTATAGAAGAAATCATATATCAACACTTGAATGCTCAGGAGGAAGTAACAACAGTTCAGAGTGTGACAGCCTTGTTGGTTAAGGAAGAGTTGGAAATATTACTTGTAAATTTGGATTCATCAGACCAATTGATTATTCGAATGGATATCAAATGTTATTCCTATCTAGAAGAAACCTATCGGTATACGAATCTACATAGATTTTAGGGACATCAATAAAGCTTTCTTTAAAGATGACTTTCCATTTCCCAACATTGATATGATTGTTGACTTAACCCTGTGGTACAAAATTCTATCACTCATGGATGGCTTTTCGGGGTATATGTAGACACCAAATTTGTGTCTTACGACACCCTATACTCCGCATCTCATTTCGCAACCTCACCACCTAAACCTTGCACAATTATTTATTAATTACCTTATAATTAATAAATCCACATCTCCAAACCTGCCACCTCATTTTACCACCTCATCATGACCTAGCCCTAACCCTAAACTAACCTAATTAAGACCTATAACCTGGTTTGCATCCACACCCATGACTAATTAATCCTCACCCACACCAAAACCAACATAATAATGACTTGACCAAGCCCACAACTAATCCCTTGGGAGAAAAGGAGGTAAAGTTGGCTATTTTACTAAAAATATCCCACTTTGACTTAATGGACATCGGTTCCTACTTGACCATCGTCGGTTATGTAAACACCATCGGTTCCCTGTAAATGGCCTCCCCCAACCAAAAACAAAGGATGGGGAACTCATTTTGGAAAGGATCCAGAAATTCATTTGCAAGACAGAGACAAGTGAAGAAAAGAGAAGAGGTTGCAGAGAAGGGCATCGAGCTGAAGACTGCAACTGAGCCACTGGATCACTGTCACCCCCATTCAAGCATTGGAAAAGACTGAGGATAGCTTCATCAGCTTGTTTTCCAATACCAGATCATCCCAACTGAGCCTTACTGTCACTACCACATTCCTTGGACCTGAATCTTCATCAAGAACGAGTAAGTAGTGTCTTGTATGTTTCTAAGCACCATTTCCTGAGTCTTTTGATTGATAGTAATTATAAGCTCACTCCTAGATCTACCACCTGCCAGCACCCTGCACTTAACCTCCATCCATACATCCTTGTATTGCCCAGAAGATAGTTTTATCACTCTCTGAGTCTTCCCCGTCATCTCACTATTCCCCTCAGCCATCCACCAGTCTAAAGAAAAAACCCCACAATCACCCTGCAACCAACCTCTATCCAGAAGTGCCTAGATTACTGACCCTACCGGTGTCGGTTATCCCCTACCGGTAGTGGTTCTCTAACCGTGGTCGGTTATCCAGTGACCGGCATCGGTCACTGTGACTTATACCCAAAACCTTCCTCTCACCTATTTGTCTCCTAACAACCTCAGATCTAGTCTGGTTTATCCCTGTAACTCGAGCTAAATGTATCAACGACCAGTGACCAAACAAACAACGTGACATTTTATTATTGGTAGTTTAGTCTCTATTGCTTTGTAATGAGGTACCTAAATCGTGATTTCACAATAGCTTCTTTATTATCATTTGTGTTAATTCATATTAAAAGGGGAACTAACCACCTTCGAAAGGAAGTCTAATATTTCCTGGGCCCAAGGTAGTTCCCTCATTTATTGTCTAACTAAAATCTGGCGGTCTTGTATTCTTACTTGCAGGTAGTACTTCCTAGACAAAAAGGAGTTCTTTGCAATCGATCTAATTTCTCTCTACGGATGCGCACACCCTCCCAAAATCAACAGGTATTCCTCCTAGCCTTAACCCTTATCTCTTTCTCAAGATAATGAAAGGATAGAAACAACTCTAGTCTAGTAACGTAAACATTATGTGTAAAACATTTTTGCCTTGGTGGGACCCTTTTTGGGTTTCTTTCTTTCTTGCTTGCTTTCATATAGGGAGTATACTTGCTGTTTGTTTCTTCTAAAATATTCACAAGATATTTTGTTATTTTGGTAAAAGAATTTGTCTTGCTTTCACATCTTTGCATTAGGGAAAGTCATCTTCTTTGCTTCATCGAATATCATTTTCGATTTGGGTTTAAAACACGTGCATCACATTATTTCTTGTTGTTTTCAATTCTAGTGAACGTAGATTAAGTAACAGGTCGTACACATGGGGGTGATATCCATGGTATTGATAAGAAATTAATCTTACTTTCACTACACAACACATCCCAAATCACATCATAATCAACACAACAGCTCAAACATCCCCCTTTTCCGCGGTATTCCTCCGCCCGATTGAGGTAACCTTATAAGCCAAAACAAACTTGACATCTCCCTTAGGTCTTTTGTTTAGGATTGACATCATCTTGTGTCTAAGGCATAAGCCCACAATAATTAAAACTAATCCTAGGGTTAGTCTCTTGATTTTCTGTGCATCTTGCTTGTGTTTAGTTCTGTTTTCTCATCATACACTGCTTGTTCAAATAATCACTTGAACAGTTTGGTGGTATACTAAGCATCGTCAACCCTAAATCAGTAACTTTTTACAGCTTCTTACACTGGTCCTATTCTACCGACATCGGTCAACTTACCAATGCCGGCTACACCGACTAACATCGGTTACTGGACCGATATCGGTTCTTGTATTTCATGGTTCCCGAAACCAAAGAACCTACCAATTCCAACATTTTGTTGCTGCTTCTGTTCCTGATAGATTACATCCCTACTGTCTACTCTTGTCCATGGTTGTTATCACTCAGAAACAAGCTGTAGCCATGGTTTCACATGCTTGTTCCATGCCTTTTCCTGAATCACCCCCTTCACATTCTATGGGGAATCCTATGGACACCAATGAGGTTCCCAAAATCCCTGTAGGAGATAAGGAATTTGTGAAATTTTTGGATGCTAATCCTAGCTACATTTGACTGATACTATTTGTCTCATACCCCTGACCGTACACCTGATAGTCAACTCCTTGTTGGTATCCCTATTAGTATAGCTACTCACTTAGCTCCTTCCCCACCTGATAACTCTTCCTTGCCTTCTTCATCCTTAGCCCCGTCTCCCAATTCAGCAACTTTAGGGGTTCATATACGACCTGATTGGCTTTCCTTTGGTTAACCTCGGGGCCCCATATATCATTACCACCGACCGATCCTACCTCATCTCTCTCATAGACTTCCCCTTTCATAACTTGCTCTCTACCACCTATCCACACGAGCTTTCCTTCTCGAGCTCCGCCCACCTTTTCATTTCCACACACATATCCAAGAACTTCAACATCTTATATAGGACATCCCTATTCAGCCGCCTCAACATATTCATTGTCAATACCTTATCAACATTTAACCTCACCATTGTCTAGTAGTGGCTCTTGGCCCAATCCACCTCTGTTTACAACAACCGCACCATCATCTTACCCAACCATTGATTTAATCAAACAAATGATGGACAAGATGCAAAATCTGGAGGCTTCTATTTTAGGAAGCCATAGCACCCTGACATACAAGCAAGTTTCTCGGGAGCCTATTCATCCTTTCGTCCCCTTCATTCATATCCTCCTCAACGGGAATTACCAAAATTTACTCGTTTTAATAGTAAGGAGGATCCTCAACAACACTTGCGATCATTTATACATGCCTGCTATATCGATTGCTCATGACGATGCCTTACTACTCCACACCTTTCCCATGTCCTTATCAGACCCGCCTTGAGTGGTACAAAGTGCTTTAAACCAGCACTCAATCTTCTCTTTTAACCAATTAGCCCAACCTTTCTTGGATCATTTCTCCATTAACATTGCAAGAAAGTATCTATCACCGACCTTTATGTCATCCGACGATTTGAAGACGAATCTATCATAGATTTCATTGGACGATGGCGGGGCCTTATCAACCAACTTACTTATGCCTTACCTCAGGTGAACTTATCGAACTCTTTACGTGGGCTTGTGCTAAGCATGATTTCTCCTAACCTCCAAATTCAAACTTTCCACATCTTTGATGAGGCCTTTACTATGGCTCGAAAACTAGAAATTTGAGCCTTAGAGGATGAGAAATTGCGGTTGCACAACAAAAACGCTAATTTCTGAACCCAAGACTCCACCAAAAAACCCAACACCACCAATTCTCACGCATCAACTGCTTTGAAATCAAAAGGAGCTGTACACATAGTGATGGTCAAATCCCAAGCACCGTCTAATACCCCGCCAAAAACCACCTATAAGTATAAAAGTTGAGCCCATCAATTACACTCCCTTAGGAGAAAATTATGGTGTGATATTGGAAAAATTGCTCAAATCAGAGCTATCACCTTACCTCCTATTAAACCTCACTCCGGGTTTGATTCCACCCACGCTATACCTTCTTGGTACAAAGAAAATGACTTCTGTAACTTCCACCGTGTAAAGGGACACAGTCATGAAAACTATAAGATGTTGAAAAACATAATGCAGGAAATGGTTGATGCAGGGGATATAACCCTCAATAATCCTAATGCCCCTGCTAACCAAAATTTGAAAATAGTCAACAAACCATTCCCAAACCACTCATCTAACAGAAACATAAACGAAGATATCTTAGCCGAGGAGAGTGTTGATGAAATCCATGCGGTCTTCGACTCCCAACCAAAAGCTCCTATCGAGGAAATTCTGAATTGAGCCTCTTCACTAACGCAGGGATCCAAACCCCCGTCACCCCCATCAAGAGAAAATGATAACCTTACCATTCCTTTACCCATAAAGGAATTAACCGCCCAGAGTTCTCTTCTCACAGATGAGCCTTCTTACACCACATCCCTGCAAGACTGTGAGCGGATGTTATCTAACTTATCTATTTCCCAAAAATCTCCTTCTACCACTCTTGCTGTACAAGAGGAAGGCTTTCCACTGTTTCTGGCATCCTTAGACGAGAAACCCCTCAAACCAACATCACCAAATTCTTTAATCGTGATGGATCCTCTCAACCATGCCCTCCTACCTATTAGTTCATCACCTAAATATTTTTAGCAACCGGTTGACCTCTTAACGCCCATTGATACAAATTGCCTCATTTACCCCTATATCACACCCATAGTGGACCGGAATCACAACCCACCTCTCTTCCACACAAAATTTCCTATTCACACGTGAGGATTGTCACCCCTTAGAAGATAGATGAGTCTATGGGAGCATTTGAGTACACCATACTCTACTCAAATGCAGATGACCGATCTAGACATGTCTACCATATACCCGAGGTGTTTACAAAAGCTCAAAATTCCTATGTCCTCATCTTCACCCCCTCATCTCTACCAAATACCTCATCCACCTCAATTAACCTAACCAAACCTTCCCTACGCTTGGGACATCACCAATACCCAACTTGACACACCCACCTAAACGGTTAGACTTATCCAAAAATAAAGCCGTCAATCCTAGGAGACAGACCCAATCTCCTCAAGTCCAATCTATGCCTCTGTCACAATTAAAACCCTTGTCGTCATACCTACCTTCTATATTAGGACCTCACCCTCCACCTTGCCTCAATACATCATACCTCCAATGTTTTCTTTAAAACGACTTGCGCCTTTTACACCCATACGAGAGATCCATGGGTGTATCAACATCGTTACCCCAAGTATCCCGTCCACCTATCAACCCTAAACAAACTCCATCATTAAAGGATTTGTTTTCTTTCACTCCTCTTTCTCCATGGTTGTTTTTCGCTACCACGTCATCGACCAGACTAGACATAACTTTTGTGTCAAAAATCCAAGTTTAGTTAAATCCAATTATAAAAACCCCTTGTCCAAACCACCACCCATACGAATCAACCATACCCAATCATTACCAAAACCCACCAAATCAATAGCCTCATTTTTCCTCGACTTTGACCCATGCAAAGGATCTTATGCCAAAATCCTTGATATGTTGGTGGAGAATGCAACCATCTCCCTACCCCCACTTAAACCCTATAATCCATCTAAGCCTCAACCTATAGGTTATGATGAGTCTAAAAGCTGCGCTTAGCACCGCACAACAGGACATGATGTAGAGGGATGCAAAGCTTTGAAAGACATCCTTCGTCAGTCACCTATCTTAGATAGACAGCCTAAGAAGGACAACTTACGAAGGGAGAAGCCCCTAGCTTCAATTCCTTCTCCTATACCACCTATCCCCACCTCGTCAAAATCTATCATCATTGCAACCCCACCTCTCAAAAAAAATGACTTATCCCTACCATCTTCCTCCTCTCGTGTTTACGAAATCAACATGATTAGTATTACTACTTGAGGGAAGAAAAACAATGGGAAGGATAAAGAAAGCACACCTGCGGCCTCTCTTTCTCCATCCGCCATCCTGATCACACCACCACCTAAAGTGGTTATTTGTGGACCTACCTACTCTGTCTCTGATGGAGTGGCCCACCATACCATGATCAAACAACTTCACCAATCACCTGCAAAAATGACATTGTATGATCTCATTCAAACCTCTAAATCTCATTGACAAGCTCTCGTTGAAATCCTTCAAGGATAGAGGTCCTACCTAACAAAACCTTACCCGTTGCCTCAATTTTAACAGCCAAACACGTTACTTCTCTCACCAAACAAACTACCACTTCCTTCCATGCACAACAAGTCACTGCTGTCAGTTTCTCCGAAGATAAAATTGTCGACTTTGGTGTAGAAGATCCTGACCCCACTCTTTTCATCTCGGCTTACGTCTGGGACATCCGAGTACATCGTGTTATGATCGATGGGGGTGCTAGCTTAAACATCATCTCTTCCAAATCCTTCCAACAAATGAATATCCCTTCTAGCTGCATGTGTGCCAACCCCACCATGTTGCGTTCATTCAATGATGCTATTACTTCTACCTTAGGCACCGTGATCCTTAACATTCGTGTAGGGCCACGTACTTTACCTAAACTCTTCTATGTCCTTGAGGGATAATTCCAATACAACATGTTGTTAGGCCGCCCTTGGATCCGGGCTATGGGATGTGTTCCCTCCACCTTACATAGATGCATAAAATTCGAGTATGAGGGGAAGTCCTACACCGTAAAAGCTGACCCTCCCCCCTTCAAAACCTGTAATATGTTATATCATCCTAATGATGTGCTTGTACCAGTTAAGACACCCATTCATCCAACCCAACCATCTATTTTGACCACACCTCAACCATCCACCTCAACCGCACCTACACCTTCAACCAATGAAACCACCACCGCAAATACCGCTTCCTTCCCCGCAGACAACATCCCGACCTCAGATCCCTTAGTAGATGTTTTTCAATGCCTTACACTGGGGGAGTATCACCTATATAACGTTAGCTCTTTCCATACCCCACAGGAGTATGGACAGTTACATGCACATCCTACCTATGACCATCGTGTGGGGAAGGTAATCTCCTACACCACCTAATTGCCGCACCAACCTAACATATGGGGGTGTCGATACATCCTCTATCACCCCTGAACCTCCCCTTGGTGTGGTTCCCTTCCAATCTGATTTTCAATATCTAACTAATCGTCGCTTCGCCCTCACCTTCTTGACGCATTGTGCTTGGAAGGGCTTTGGTTTCGGTCTTTATGAACAAGGCCAACATACGATCATTCCCGTAACTACACGCAAACACAAAGATCATCATGGTCTTGGATTCTCTGAACCACCTACACCAAAGACACCACATATCCGTTGTATCTAGGAAGACGACGAAGTCACTCCTTCCGAACCATCATCACCCATTTTGCCATCATCACCCACAGAGTCGATAGACCCTGAATCCATCCCTCCTAACTTTTTTTTTCATAAATGCTATCTTCCTGGGTCCTCTCACTTATCAACGCGATAATGAAGACCCATCTTCTCTTCCCCTTCTGTATCCAGACATGATCGAAGAGGACTCGCCTTCAATTAATGTTGTTGAGTGCCAGGATGACGACTCCATCCTCACTTACCTTGGTGCGGATGAATCTTATATTCAACGTGCCTTACCATCTGAAACTCAAACCATGTTGAATGAGTCGACTATAGAAATCAACATCCACATAGAGGATGATCCTCACATTGTGAAGATCGGACAATCTCTTAATGCATCAGAACAAACTACCTTTACTACCTTTCTCCATGCCCGTAACCAAGCTTTCGCTTGGTCCTACGCTGACATGCCAGGAATTGATCCTGACATTGTTGTCCATAACATTACCCTGAAACCCGATTCCAAACCAGTTAAACAAAAACTGAGAAAAATGCATCCACGCATTGCCCTCTTGGTCAAAGAAGAGCTTCAACGACTCCTTTCTATTTCCTTCATCTTACCTATTGACTATCCTCAATGGATTTCTAGCATAGTACCTGTTAATAAAGTAATGGGGGGACTTCGAATATGTACGGATTTCCGGGACCTTAACCTTGCTTTTCCAAAGGATGACTTCCCCCTACCAAGTATTGATCAACTTGTTGATCTCACTGCGGGCCATGAGATGCTTTCTCTCATGGATGGCTTCTTGGGATACAATCAAATTTTGGTAGCCCCGGCCGATCAACATAAAACTACCTTCATAACTCCTTGGGGAACCTTCTGTTATCATGTCATGTCGTTTGGCCTTAAGAATGCTGGTGCGACCTATCAACGGGCTATGACTTACATTTTTCATAACATTATGCACACTATCCTTGAGGATTATGTTGATGATCTTCTTAGCAAATCTAAACATCATAGTGAACATATCAATGTTTTAACCATTATTTTCGATCTGTTGCAATCATGTTCATCTTCAACCAAAGAAATGTGTCTTTGGTGTCCTTTCGGGAAAACTCCTTGGTTTTATTATCTCTTTGCGTGGCATCGAGGTTGATCCTACTAAAGCCCAAGCTATCCTAGAAATTCCCTCACCCACTAACCTCAAACAATTGCGTAGTTTGTAGGGCAAACTCCAATCTATCTATCATTTCATCTCACAACTCTCGGATCAATGTCAACCTTTCCATCATCTCCTTAAAAAGGACATTGTCTTTCAATGGAGTGAAGAGTTCCAAAATCCTTTGAGGCTCTTAAAGCCTATCTCTTACAAACCACCCGTGTTTATCCCACCTCGGGATGATTGCCCTTTCTACCTTTACCTTTCCACCACCGACCATGCTTTGTAGGATCCATGCTCGCACATCGTAACTCCGAGCATCAAGAACAAGTCATTTATTACATAAGTTGTACTCGGTGGATTATGAGACTAGGTATACACATGTAGAAAATTTGTGCCTAGCCCTATCATTCATGGCCACCAAACTCGACACTACCTCTGAATCACAAATTTTTGTCATCACCAACGCTGACCCCATCCATTATATGTACGCCAAACCTCATCTAAACCAACGCATCACCCGATGGCTTATGCTCCTCGCTGACCTCGACCTTGAGTTTGTACACCAGAAATCAATCAAAGGACAAACTATCATAGACCAACTCATGGAAGCCCCTTTACCTGGGGAAAAATTTACCAATTTTACTTTCCCTGACGAACTCATTACCACTCTTTCACTCAGTGATGAGTCGTATCCAATGACCCTCTTCTTCAATGGATCCAAATTCCAGTGTGGCAGAGGGGCCGACGTTGTTCTCATTCCTCTGGATGCTGAACCTATGCCTCTTTCATTCCAGCTCGATTTCCCCTACACTAATAATACAGTGGAATACGAGGCCCTTGTTTTGGGTCTCCAGGTTGCGTTACACTTAGGTGTAAAATCTATTAACATTTTCAGTGACTCTCAACTGGTCGTCAATCAAGTTATGAGCATCTACCAATGTAAAAATGAGGAACTTCAAAAGTACAAACATTACGTGGATTCACTTTTGACCTTATTTACTCATTATTCTATCCAAACCATTCCCGCTCAACTAATAAATTTGCGAGATACTATGGCTTGCTTAGCCTCACAAATTCCTGCCTCACCAACTGACTCTGACATATTTGTCTTGGTCCAACAACTCTTTGCCCCATCTTACTTAGCCCCGGATGTTGGTATGATAAATAATGTCTCCGTTGATTCGCAGGATACTTGGTGTCACCAATTTCACAATTACCTTACAACCTCTGTTCTCCCATCTGACCTTACGAGTAACGGAAAACATGCTTTTCTTAAAAGTGTTTCTCATTACGTCATCATGGGGGGACTCCTCTATAAACGTGGATTTGATGGCATCCTCCTTCGATGTCTAAGCGGCGCGGAGGTTACCGTACGTTGGAAAAGTGACAGGAAAGTGTGAGAATCAACAAGTAACTCTTTCCGCGTACCCGACCTCCCGAGGTCGTGTCGAGAGTGACCGAGTGGGGGTAGAATATGCGAGAAAAACTAGTTAGCAAAGTCTAATGTCTTCGACACGCACTAGTGAAATTTATGAATCCAAGGAAAAGAAGGCCCTTCTAACTTGGTGGTGTGATAGATTGATCGAGTAAGGATGACTGCTCGAAGGCTCCAATCAATATCGAGCTCTGGCGTGATTCGATGTATGGGTTGCGGAATACGTGGAAAATGACCTGGGATTGTTTCGTGTATATCTCCGATAAGGTCATATAGTGGATGATGAATATAATTGACTCTATGGACAATTTTCTAGCCTAGTCCAGAATTCCCTAGCTTCGTTAGCTGTTACATCTAGTAGGGATAATTGTTCGATGATGATAGGTGGAAGTGGAGTGGACCTGAATACCAAGATGCGTAGGCTAGTGTCTATGTCTAACTGACTTGTGGATTCGTTGGGCTGTGGGATCTGTGGATCACAACCATAGACTCTTGGTTGTTGCGGTCCTGTTATGGTCATACGCGGGATCAAGTTCTAATCCCTAGTATCTAGTAATCGTATGCTTTCTTAGCTTCTATGTTTAAAACCAATAGTTGTGTAATCTTCTCAGAATACCTTACAGGCATTCTCACAACCTGGATTCTTAAGCTGGTATCTATATCTACGAGGGTGTCTCCAGTGTCTGGCTGTGGAACTAGAGGATCACACCCGAATGTTTGTTCTCTTTCAAACCTTTCTACAGTCATGTGGATGTTTTCCTAGGGTAATCTGTAGTTTGACTGACTTGACCAAAACGCATGTGCTTGGTCGTCTTCTATGTTTAATCCTCTTAACTGAGAACTGATCAGTTGTAAATCTGTGGTTGTTCGGAATACTTGTATCCTGAGATTTTGGTCAATATCAGTTATTGCCGCTATGAGATTGGGCTGAGGCACGATTGGCTCAAAAATGTATTCCCTGGGCTCCCTAGGTCCCGTAATTGTCATGCAAAAGCAGTAATAAAACAAACTATGATAAAGTGAAATCTAAGTATACTTCTAGCATATATGACTTCTTTTTGTATTTTCTGATGATTTAAATGAATTTAAGAAAGCAGCTATTTAAAATATTTAGAATTGACAACTAAACTAATAACTTAAAACAAACAAGATAACCGAGTGTGGTTATTTGTCTATGCAATTTTGTATATCTATTGTAAACAAATGAAATAACTAAATTATTAGCAAGATTCTCGAACCTACCTCAGAAGTGAGGAGTGAATCATAGTTTCTTAGAAACTATCAATCCCCATAGCTTCCCGACAATATCAAGAATAAAATTAACCGAAATAAAGTGATTAACTACTCTGTTTGATATGGTTCTAACTAAAACTTTGAAAGTTTAAAACCTAGATTTCGCATCACAGTGGCAAATCCGATGGTGTGTGTGATCTTTTCCACTCGTATGATCTCTTCATTCTTTGTGTTCACGTAGATCCAGAAAAGTGTGTAATACTTGCATCAACAGGAATAGGTGTTTGGAACAAGGGACAACCTTCAGAATGCAGATAGAATAGAATGCGGATAGGAGAGGGATAGCGCAAGAGTACAGAGCTTGGCTTATGCAATTCCTAGCGGGATCTACTGTGAATCGTGCAACAAAATGCGTCCAGAACCTGAAACTATCCTGTATGAAGAGCAAAACCTGCAACTTTAATGGCTTCCTAAGCTATTCTACTCTAATGGATTAGATAAAACAGCAACACTGTTTGCACAAGTTGGATATGTGGCTTACCAACAGCTAGTCAATGCACACTAAGCATGAAATGAACTACACTATCAATCCCAAATGAACTAACAGACCACAGCACTGAGAATGAGAAGATTGGAGTAAAATTGGTGGCCTCAAGTAATGACTGCACTTGCACAAGATGGATATGTGGCTTACCAGCTGCAACACAATACTAACCAAAACACGCAATGAAGAAAACTAAGTACTTTAAGCAAAGGAAAACTAAAGGAATTGCAAAGAGGAACCCAGAAAACAAAACTTGAGAGAGGCCAGCTTCTAATTGGATTGGATGAAATGACAGTGTTGCCTGCACAAGATGGGTTTGTGGCTTACCAACAGCTGAGCAATTTAACAAAAGATGCAAGTGAATTCAAGCTATGGCTTCTAAACAAGCTAACTAACTAAAACACTAAAATGAGGGAATGAGAGCAAAGATCAAACTTCAAAATCCAGCCAAGCTTCAGACCAAAAACTCCAGACCATTTGCATGTGCACAAACCATGCATTTATAGGAATTCAAACACCCAAGAACCAAAACCAAATTGAACTCCTAAACAATAAACAAAGGAAAAACACTATTCCAGGGGACCAAAAACATAAATGCATGCCCAAGTCGGCAAAGAAAGCTGGTGAAATGTGATATTTCACGTGAGACGTGTCAAAAGAGTGTTCGAAAACGCGCACGACAGACCGCCTTGGCCCGAGCGGGGCAGCGGTACAGACCGCCGCCTTGCAGGGCGTCGGTTTCGTCACTGAAGGTCAAGAGGCCAAGGAAAGAGGGAAAAAGGGGAAAACAAAGGGCATGGGGGCTAAGCGGGGCATGCGGGATGTTAACGTATACTCCGAGGGATTTTTCGGATCCCGAACACCTTGCGAGGAGACCTGTATCATCATCGGGAACTTGTTACACTATTATGGCGAAGACAAGACCTTACAACTTTGGGTATGTATATATTGCCCCCTCGGAGAAGCGTTTTAGCCATGAAGAGGCATAAAACGTTGGGTCCGAGTATGGCAGTCCTGAAATGGGGAGTTAGAAGCTATACCTTACTCGTCCGTGTGTCGAAATGACGCCATCCAAAATTCCCGCTACCTGCAAAATGAAAAGAGAACTCAAGTGCAGATAGATACAATAATTTGGAAGATACACACTAAAATAATAGGGAAGGAGAACGTACCATTCGTGCAGGGATAGAAACTTACCTCCATCAGCGCTCCAAACCTGCGAAAAAGTCATTTTAAAATGAAATAGAACGATATATATATGAAAGTGGGCCCATTTTCCCATTCATTTGCGCGAGTCGATTTGATTGATTTTGAGCTCTGGGACCCACGGTGACGGTTTCTCACGTGAATAGAGTCAAAATGTCCATGCAGTGAGATCGTGAGCATGCCTCCACGTGCGAAACACCGACCTTAGCGATCACAAGTTGGTTTTCTTCCATTTTGTGTTTTCCCCCTTTAAATTTGAAATGTTAAATTTGTCATGATGGGGGGTTATTTTTGAAAATGTTAGGTTCAAAAGTTCCACCTAGGGGGTGCTACTGGGTAGGCTCTATTTTTGTTAAAATGTTCTATTTTTACATTTTTGGGCTTTTTGGGGTTAAACAACTGTGCGGGTTTCGAACCATGACCGCCACCCTCGCCAGGCGGCGGTTACACGACCGCCGCCCCCGATCGGGGTGGCGTTACACAACCGCTGCCTTCAAGTAGCGGTTACAAACCGCCCCTCTGCTCAGGGCGGCGGTTTTGCACATAATGCAAAAAGAACCTATTTTGGAGACTGTACTTGTACTTTTATCATTTCTATATGCTTTTATGACTCTCTCGATATTGATTAGATACTAACTTGCTCTGTTTTGTGTGTTTTGGTTGTATGCAGGCGAGAGTAGAGTATATCAGATGGAGCCGAGAGAGAGAGTGTGATTGGCTCTCCGGGGTATTGGATGCCCTTTCTCAGGATGAGGAGGATACATTACAGAGGGCCGACATATTGCATATATCACGTGTGCCCCATGTCACACCATCTAGTCACATACTTTTTGACTTGTTTTTCATATTGGGATGAAGATCGGAACACTTTACGATGCTGGGGGTCTGCGGTGAGTAGACCATCACTTTGGAGGATGTCTACCGTATCCTGGGGTCCCGATCATCGAAAGGAGATTCACTGCTTTGGAGACGGCGGGGTCTCAAGCAGATTACACGGTGGGCGAGGCTACATGGGGGATGCAGCCATCTCTACGGGGTCGAAGAAGGGAGTGTGTTATCCCCTTTTTGAGTTCACGACAAAACGATCGGATAACCCCTACAAAAATTTTCGAAGTTGATTTTGCATTATGGCCTATTTTTAAGAAAATCGGGTTTCGGGTTTTACCAACAGCTCGACATGAGTTTTAACATGCTTTATGTCGACTGTCTTCCGAAACCCGAAACCCGCCTTGTATTGAGAAAATCGGGTTTTCGGATCCCCGGCGCATCGGAACATCCGCAATCCAAAACATGTTTTATGCCCCATGTTTTCCGATTCCCGAAGTCCGCTTAATCCTTTGTATCGGGTTTTCGGGGCTATGTAGCATCTAAGCACCTCATGCTTTATGCATCATGTTTTCCGAAACCCGAAACCCGAATTGCACTAAGTCCCCTCGTGTCGGGTTTTCGGACCTCCCAAACATGCTGACATGGCATTCATGCCGAGTGGTCGGTGAGTTGGCACGTGCCGAGCTGAAGTGTATTAATTACCAATTTTCTTATAAATACGCGGATTTCCACGTCATTCTTACCATTCGTATTTTTAATTCGTGGAATTTTTGTGCATGCTCTTCCGTTTTCAAAACCCGAAAACTCACCTTGCTCGATTGGATCGTCTGTTTTCGATCTTACATTTCTCGAATTGAAGGTATTTTTCTTTCCCTTCTTTATTCTTGGTTTTTATGGATCGATTGAGCGTATTTTATTCCCAATTTCTTGCCGGGTGTTGAAGGTTTTCTTTCCTTCTTCTTTCTGTGTTGCTTTGGAAAGGGTTTTAGGTTTTTAGGGTTTATCTCTTTTGAGACTATCCCTTGATGTTGTTTCTTCCAAGTTCTATTATATGCATGGAACATGAATAATAAAAAAGAAGGAGATTACATGTTTTGGAATTCAACGAAAAACCCTATTTTTCTTCTTGGGTTTTGAAGATTGTTTTGCAGAGCCGGAGACCCGAAGTGTATTGACGGATTGGCGCACTGGGCTTTCTCAAAATTCCGAAGTATATTGAAGTGTCGGGTTTTCTTCCAGTTCCGACATCCACAAACAGGTGTCGGGGTTTCTTCCGTGTCCGACATCAAAAGCAAGTGTCGGGTATCTCCGAGTTCCCGTCATCAACGCAAGTGTCGGGCTTTGCCAAAGTTCTGACATATCAAACTTGTCGGGTTCTCAGGGTTTTCCGATATCCTCCTCAGCGTGTCGGACTCTTCTATTCTTTCAAAGCATATTGAGTCGATCGGGATTTTCAGTGTGGATAACATCTCCTGAGTTTCAAGCCTTTCTCCCTCCAACATTCTTCATGTCGGACCCTGGTCCATCTCAGGAGAAGGCCGAGAAATCTAGCAGGATGAAGTACAAATTCAAGAAGCCAGAATCTCCATCATATATTGATTGCAATTATGATATCAGGGACACTGAACTTGGCAATATAGATATGGATGACACGGAATAGGGTGAAGTGTTCCTCTCAAACCCCATGGATGACAGCTTTAGCTAACAGTGGCTTGCCCCTTGCAGCAGGCTTTCCCATGTCCGCCCAATGTCCAGAATTTGTTTTGGCTTGTGCGTCTAGTTATGACTCGGCTTCTCGTTCCGTGAAGAGCCAGGCTGGTGAGGTAGTGATCAGGCTAGATGGAGCATATTTTGATGATCTTCTAAAACTACCTAATTTCGAAGAGTATGGGGACCTGAACATCAAGTCGGCTCAGAAGGCCTGGGATAGTAATCAGGAAGACTGCATTAAGGATGTCAATAAGAAGTTCCTGGTCAAGGCTAAACCAGCAGTATCTAGATTTCCAAGGACTATCCCCAGATGTGATTTCATACAAGAAATCAATGATATTATCACCCTGCTGAGCCGGGTTTTTGGCTTGCCTGAATCAAATGTATTTCATGGATGGATGTATCAGTTTATGGTCACCATCAAGAAGAATCAGCAAGGGATTGACTGGGGGACCCTTATCAGCAATGAAATTGATTCTCAGATGACGACGGTCTTATCGACTGGAAAGTTTTATATGTTTTCATATGTGGCTTACGCAGCAGCCGGGATGAGGAACTATCCCGGGCTGGATACTAAGGGAAGCAGAACGACAAACCCAGTTTATAAATATTTCCCTCAATTGACAAAGAAGGGGTCAAAAGATCATTTCAGGAGGGTAAATGATGCCTTTTTCTATGAGAATATCTGCAGGCTGAACCCAGAGCTGAGGAAGACGAGAGTCTCAGATGAGGCTTGGACTGAAGTATCCAAATGGGGGTGTATCTTCTTGCAATTCAAGAAGTTTACATATCTTCGAACAGTCATGTACTCGGGAGAGCCTTTCCGTCTGCCTCGCTATCTAGGGGATAGATTGATATTGATAGAATTGGTCAGACAGCTATTGGATTTTCACAAATTCCAACAAAGCAAGCATAAGGCAGCTGTATCCTTCCCAATTTCTATCGGGAGATATACTTGCTCGACAGTGGCAAAGGCCAAAAATGTTGAATGTGAACTTCAGGAAAAATTAAAGAAGCATATGAAGTCTCGGGATGGTTTTGACATCCGAGGAGTGCTTAGAGCCTATGGAGCCCAACATCTGCACAGGCCTGACATTGAGGATATATGGGTTGATCTGCGTAACGAAGTTGCGGTTCGCAGAAAAGATAATAGTAGGTTGACTATTAATGAGATTCAGAC
Source organism: Taxus wallichiana var. yunnanensis (assembly GCA_018340775.1). Taxonomy (NCBI): domain Eukaryota; kingdom Viridiplantae; phylum Streptophyta; class Pinopsida; order Cupressales; family Taxaceae; genus Taxus; species Taxus wallichiana. The sequence continues at coordinate 764,364,261 of CM031242.1, read as the reverse complement.
GCTGGAGCTTTCTGATTTGCCAGATGGCACGACTGACAATGAAAGTGTGTTGGATATGTCCTATGATGGGCTTAATGAGGATCAATACGTTTTCCCACCTATTGATTGGTCAGCCAGCGAAAAAGCCTCTATTACAGATAGGTCGGCTCTCATTCTTGCTCGCACCAAAAAATGGCTCTCCTCTTGGGGAATGAATTTTAAAGATGACAAGTTTCCAAAGTTGGCTGAAACGGAGGTGGGGCCCTCCAAAAAGAAAAAGGACAAAGAATCTTCTGGGGGGCCTATAAAAATCAGGATTCCCAAGAAGAGGAAAGAAAGACAAATCTCTTCAATTATTTCTCCAGCTGAAACGGTGGTTGTGCCAGAATCACCAACACCACCAGAAATAGGAGAAATTAATTTGGAAGGAGGAAGCCAGCTCTTGACTTCATCATTTGTTGATTATCAAACTGAAGAAACTTTGTCTCTTGCATCCCAGGCTTTGGAAACTGAATCTGTGCCTCCCCCTCAACAACCACTCCAACCTCCTCATTCCCCATCCACTTCTTCAGGTATGGCCGGTATTTTCTCTGGACTCTCACCCCTCTCTGCTGGAACCCAAGTGATCACCAGCACGCCTCAACCTGTACCTCTCTTTGTTGCATCTACTACCACGTTGGCTACTGTTCCTCCTCCAATAGTAGAATCTTCCCCCTTGAGAGTAGAATACCAGTTACTACAACATTGGCAATTTCCTCTGATACGCCACAATGGCTACTCGAGCAAACTCCGAGGAAAAGGAAAGTGATTGTACCCCTACCAGCCTTTGATTTCAGCTCACTCAAGGCTTCTACTGCGAAATCAGCCAAGAAACCCAAAACAGTTTCAAGGGTTTTGGTAGATGCTTTAGGAGATAACTTCGCAGAGATTGCCACTCCCTCGGTGACAAAACTAGAGATGATATAACAGCTGCTGATTATCAGATAACCAAGGTCACTCTAGGGAAAGTGACAGCAGAAGGAGCGTAACAAGATGCACGGGCTTCCATAGACGTATTGTGCCAAAAGTTGAAAGAAACAAAGGACAACAGAAATGAGCTTAAGGAAAAAGTGGAGTAGTTGACAGAGATTTTGATTAAACTCTCAAAACCCCTTGAATCCATACCACCTTCTTCCGTTTCTGCGGATTCGATTTCTCATCGAGTGCCTATGATTGAGAAGATTTCTAAAAAAGGAAGGGTGGTTGGTGAATGGATCCAAAAGTTGCTCCAACAGGGGAAGGAAGTAATTCAAGACGTGGTTAAGGTTCATGAGTCTTTGGGGGAGATTCAGAAGGAAGGAGAGAAGATGGATGAGGAATTCACTGAAGAAATTGGACAGCTTGATTTGACTTGTGAAGCTCTCCAAGTGCTAAAGCAATTACCAGCACACGTCTTGGTGGAAGAAGGTATTCTCCCACATACAGATAAACATTTCCAGCTCACCAAGGCCATCAGGTTCAGAGTAAAGATTCTCAACGAAGCCTGCAGCAAGTTGAGAGAATCAAGGGATAAATTGATCGATGGGAAAAGTGATCTGGAAGAAGAATTGCTGAAGATTTGTCCAAAGGTGTCAGTTGGGAACTCAGGTATCCTATCACCAGATGATCTCTTCAAACAAATCCAAGAGTCTGTTCAGCATGAACCTGTACACGGATTTGACCTTGAAGTCATTGGTCAGTTTGTGAGGATTGAACATACGTTGGAGGCCTTAAGAAAGCTCAGCAAAAAATTGAAAAAGCTTCCGGCAGTGCCAGTGATATTCATGAGACCTGCGAAATGTGGAATGATCATTCCACTGCACCTGATGAGAATGAAATGCAAGGCATAATTCGAAAGTTCCAGGAATTTCAGAGCAAACAGTCTCAGCAGGAGGAAGAAAAAGAGGAAAGAGCAAAAGATGATGATTCAGACTAAGTCCCAATGTGTCATGTCATTTCAATCTTGAAATTGACATGTCTTTTTCATTTCTGTTTCGTCATATTTTTAATCATGTTTTGACTTGATCTCCTGCATGAGAGTCATGCAAAACTGAACTCCAGTTAAAATGCTACTTTTAGGATTTTCCTAGTTTATCTCTAGTTCCTTTTGTTATAAATAAAGGATGCTGTGCATTCAAAAGGGTCGAGAGTTTTTGGAATATTGAGGGGCTATTGGAAAGGAGAAAAACTTTGTGTTTTCTTTCAATCATTTTGAAGAATAGGAGTTGATATTGTTTTACAGACTTTGTGTTGTGAAATATATCTTATTTAAGATGAGTGTTCTTATGTTCATGATCTTAAGCTATTCTTTGCATAGAATCTCGGTGTTTCTAATTATCTTGGACATTACATCGTGATCTAAAACTTATGATTATTTCGTGCTCTATGTTTACTCGAAAGAAAATACGTTTCTCTCATTTCCTTTCTACCGTGCTTCTTTCACTATAACAGTTTCTAACCTATTTCATTTATGAAAGCAATATCCTTGAATTGTGTGAATGTGGATTTCGGGATTTCATCCCAACCCCAATGGTTAGAATAGTGTGAATATTGTATATATTATTTCTTGTGTTTTAGGCTAGCAATAAAGCAGGCAGCCTCACTGTCTTTGAGGATGGATTTAATCCAATGTACTTTGGTTGAACCTCATATTTTGGTTTGACAAAATATCCAACCAACAGAGTGAGAGTTCGATCGATTCCTTCTTTTCCCATCCCCATATTTCGACAGGCTATCATGGGGATCCTTGCCTCGAGGCAAATCGGGGACAAGGGAGGAGATACTTTACTATACTGCTGGGCCCCCATCATTGCACAGATAGAGGGGCATGGCCGGATATATGCCTGGGGCGCAGATATTCTGGGGACCACCTACCATGACTTATACAGGGTGGTCCATTTGCAGGGACAGTCATTGAGCCACCCGACTCTAGTCATGAGTTGGGTGTACGAGCATTTTATTCCTTATGGCAGAGGGGTAGAGGTGGCAGACCCAGGGGCTGTGAGGGCAACTAGATGGTCAGATATGTCGGTGCTTAGAGCACCTCACCAGCCAGTTACCTCCCTTACCATAGCAGATATGGAGGTGACGTCGTACCGGCTTATGGCCGGCATATGGGGTGAGGAGACCCTTACATTGATCTCCTGCTCCACCACAGGGCAGCTTATCGACCGCGTGGGATGGGTGGAGGTACACCCTTTTGGCAGAGTTCCTCAGCAGTTCGGCCTTCCATATGCGGGCATGCTTCCCCCAGCGGCACCAGTTTACAGATCAGTCCGCGAGGCTAGAGGGGGGCCTAGAGGCCGTGGTTGGACAGTGATCACTCCTGGCACTCCCATTGCAGCCAGGAGGGTAGTTCGGGCTAGAGGGAGAGCCGGTGCGCCCGGGCACCTTTGCTTCAGATTTGCGGGTCCTGCTCATAGCAGCGATGACCCCATAGATATTGACTCCGATTCTGAGGAGTTTACAGAGGGAGGGTCAGAGGAGCAGACGGATGATAGTGATCCTGAGTGGCATGACACTCAGGATATTTTGCAGGTAGAGAGGGCCGAGTAGAGTGCAGAGAGAGAGACTCTAGCTTCAGAGGAGCCACTCTCCCAGGGCCATGGTGGAGAGGATGAGTCAGTTGCGGGGCGTCATGTTGCTCCTACTACAGGAGCAGCCCCTCAGTCGGCAGCGGCATCTGCGGTGGGTGCTGGCCCCAGCGACCCATCTTGGAGGCCCGGTGATCCGAGTAAGTTATCCTCTCATCTTTTCAATGTTTGTTTAATTTAGGATTTTTAATTGCTATCTCTCCTTATGTTTTGATATTGTATCTTTTAGTCTCTTGCCTAGTTTCTAATTCATTTTTCTTCTTTGTTTTGCAGAGACTGTTGACGAGTGGCGGGATCTAATCCGTAGGGTATGCACTGATTCTCTGATGATCCCTATGGATAAGACCCGCGTGGAGCTATCTGTTGATGTCGGGGAGCCTTCAGCAGCCGGTAGGCATACTAACGTCTTCGCTCCTGTTTGGCATGTGGCCAGGATGGTGTCGACTCTTCGTACAGAGTTGGCAGGCTATAGGACAGCCGAGCGTCTTATGAGGAGCCATTCTCGTGGCGAGACCGTGGCTGCCCCTCGGGACCCTGAGCCCTCCGTGCATTCAGAGCACCGGCGTAGCCGGAGCCCTAGGCGAGGGCGCACACCTTCAGAGGGGTCGCGCAGGGGTTGAGAGACTACTTGGCTCCTATGCGTTTTGTACTATAGATTCTTTTGTATATCACGGGCTCTTTGAGCGTTTTGACCATGCCTAGAGCATGATGGCATTGTATATAAACATTGATTATTTATATATATGCATTCACTTTTGGATCAAAACTTGTCACTCATGTTTTCCCTTTCTGTTTCCAGCTTCCTCGTGTATACTACGATGTATGTTTTATATGCTTTCTAGAATGTATGCAATGGAAAACAAATGATGCAAATGTTTGCTTTCTTTTTGTGTTTCATGATGCTGATACATGATATTGTAGATATATTGTGATCTTAAATCTTAGCTTCTGTGAGCAATTTGGATACCTCATGTTTGTTTTGGCAAAGTGATGAAAATAACCAGTATGATGAACAGATTAACTTGCCCCACTCCTAACTCCACGCAACTAGTAAGATGTGAGGGCTCATCACCAAGAGCCAAGAAGGGTGCAAGTTATGAAATATGGTGAAATGATAGTGATGAAAGATAGATGAAGCTTTGGTGGAACCAAATTGAAAACTACAAGCTTACTCCACCCGAATGACTTCATAGTTTTGGGTGCAACTTGCTTTGCGGTTTATCCAGACTTAGACCCGTAGATGGCCACATAGTAGACAAAATCTGGTTTTAGGATTTTAACTCTCTTGGAATTTTGAACATCTGATTCATTTGTTTTTGACTCAAAGTTTGAATAGTTTGTTTATGACCTTTTAACGTTTGCATTGTCTAGAGGACCCCCTACACTTTGCCCCATGCTACTAGTAAGAAGCATGGGTTTATCACCGTGGGCAAGGCATAGGCGAGTAAGGGCATTTCCATCCTTTCCCAACCCTACGTCACTAGTAAGAGACGCAAGCTCATCACCGAAGGTTGGTGGGGCAAGGAAATGTGTAAAAATAAAATTTTCTGTTTAATCACTTTTTGACTTGTCTTTTTGAGTAAAATGTCAGTATATGCTTATTTCCAAAGAGATGTGTATATGGGATAGATGTGACACCATGAAGCTTCTAGAACAGACCATAGGCAAGACACCTATCCTAAGAAGAAATCAAAGCGAGAACAAACTTGCAGATCTTGGTATGGTTACCATTAAGACTTCGTCATGTTTGATTTTATTTGATAAAAGATTCCAAGATGATTGATGATATCGTGAAAATGGAGAGATATGATTAGAAAGTTTTATGCCAAAACATCATGAGTTTGTAATGAATTGCTTTGAGAATAGACTCCTTGATCACAATTTGTGTAAGAACAAGTGGACAAAATGATCCTAATCTATATGAAAATGCAATGTAGATAGCTATATAGGTAGCGTTAGCTGCTTATGCGTAGAAACGCTTGAGGTGCAAGGAATTGACTGTTTCGCCAAACTCCTCACCTTCTAACGTACATAAGAGTATGCACCATTTCCGTAGTCCTTCATGACTCGGTATGGGCCCAACCATTTGGGCCGGAATTTCCTTCCTTCGCCGGTCTTCTTATCGATCCGGCTGTCTAGTCTTAGAACTAGATCACCTTCGTATATATCGCGTTCATAAACCTTCTTGTTATACTGCCGGCACATTCGGTCAGCATAAGCTCTATGCCGTTGTTCAGCATCTAACCTAGTTTCATCTAGGCTTTCTAATTGGGAAAGATGTGCTTCTCTGTAAGCGTCTTCATCCAGAATCCCTTGTAGTGAAATGTGGAGACTGGGTATTTCGACCTCAAGCGGGAGAACTGCTTCTGCCCCAAATACTAGTGAGAAAGGAGTTGCTCCCATTGGTGTTCTTATTGAGGTTTGGTGGGCAAACAAGGCCAGATATAACTTCAAATGCCAATCTCGCTTGTTTTCTTTCACCGTTTTAAGGAGAATGGCTTTCAGTGTTTTGTTTGTTGCTTCAGCCTGCCCATTGGCTTGGGGATAATACAAGGAAGCCGTATGATGGCTTATTTTAAATTTGTTGCATAGTTCACGAACTTCCTCATTCTTGAAAGAAGTTCCATTATCTGAGATAATGATTTGCGGGATACCGTACCTGCAAATGATTTGGTTCAAAATGAACTTAGTGATTACAGAACCAGGTATAGTAGTAAGAGGCATGGCCTCCACCCATTTGGTAAAATATTCAGTGGCCGTGATTATAAAATTATGGCCGTCTGTGGATGAGGGAGAGAATTTCCCTATTAAGTCTAGGCCCCATGTAGAAAAGGGCCATGGAGTAGCGATTGGTTGTAGAGCTTGTGCTGGCATGTGGATCTCATGAGAGAATTCTTGGCACTTATGACACCTGCGTGCAAACTCTATCGCGTCACGTTCTAGAGTGGGCCAGAAATAGCCCATTCGATGTATTTTTCGAGCGGTGGCATGGCCACCGAAGTGGCCTCCACATATACCGCTGTGGGATTCATGGAGAATCCTCTTGGACTCTTCTGTGTCGACACACCTTAAGAGCATTCCATCGAATGCTTTTCGATAGAGCACCTGCTCTATAATGACATATTTGGCTACGATTATGCGTAATCACCTTCTTTGTTGCGGTGTAACTGCATCCAGGTACGTATGGTCCATGATATAATTAATGATATCAGTGTACCAAGGGCACTCAGAGATAGTAGGTCGAGTTTCGATGTAGTATACGCATTCATCTGGAAAGTCCAAATCTACTAGATCACCTCCGTCTAATGGGTTGTCAGCTAACCAATCCATGATGATTTGTCCTTTAACCGACTTCTGATTTACAAATGTTAATTCGAACTCTCCCATTAAGGTTATAAAACGTCTAGCCTTTTTAGATAAGGAACCTTGTGTGAGAAAAGTCCGTAAATGGTCCGTTTTCACCATGACCTTTGTTTCTTGATTTAGCATATAGTGTCTTAGGCGTTTGGTTGCGAAGACTATGGCAAGACATTCTCGCTCTGCTTGTGTATAGCATGTTTCATAGTCGAGCAGTGTTCGGCTAATGAAATAAATCACACGTTCTCTCTTGTCATCATCTTCTTGGGCCAACATATAGGCCATCGAGACATTGGTAGCTCATGAATATAGGATTAACGGGTGATCCAGCTTAGGTGGCATTAGCGTAGGTGGTGACAACAAGAAACATTTAACTGCGTTGAAAGCTTCGTTGCAGTCTTCGGTCCAATCAATGCTATAGTCTTTCTTGAGTAAATTGTTGATTGGATGAATGGCGAAGCTTAAGTCTAGGATAAATCTCTGGATTGCACCTAGCTTTCCGAGAAATGATCTGATTCCAGATTCACTCGAAGGTGGAACCATTTCGAGGACAGCCCGAATTTTGGTTGGATCAACATCGATCCCTCGTGACGATATGATGTAACCTAGGAGCTTTCCTCCTGTTACACCAAAGACGCATTTCTCTGGATTTAGCGTGACTCCGTATTCTATTAGGCGTGAAAGAATGACGTGGAGTACTTTGGGATGGTCACAACGCTTCTTGGCCTTAGCCAATAAGTCATCTACGTAGGATTCCACGATTTTATGAATTAGATCGTGAAATATGTATGTCATGGCCCGCTGGTATGTAGCACCGGTGTTCTTGAGACCGAATGGCATAACAACGTAGCAATAGGTTCCCCAAGGAGTTATAAACGTGGTTTTAGCTTGATCTTGCTCGGATATTCTGATTTGATTGTATCCGAGAATCCATCCATGAGAGACAAGAGTTCAAAACCAGCTGTTGCATCAACGATAACATCTATGGATGGTAATGGGAAATTGTCCTTAGGACACGCTTTGTTGATATCTCGAAAATCTATGCAAATGCGTATCTTTCCATTCTTCTTGAGAACAGGAACGATGTTAGATACCCATTGGGAGTAGTCAACTGGCTTGATGAATCCTACCTGAAGGAGTTTTATTACTTCCTCTTTTACCATGAGAGCTACTTTGGGCTTCATGGGTCTTGATTTTTGTTTAATTGGCTTTGCATCTGATCTAGTGACGAGGTTGTGCACCACAATGTGGGGTGACTCCCGTCATCTCCTTGTAATTAAATGCAAACACCTTCTGATGTTCTTTGAGAACCTAAGTATGTATTTCTACCTCTTCTGGTGTTAACGAAGAACCTAGTTTCAATATTCTTGGTTCATCTTCTGTCCCGATGTTGACATCGATTGTTTCCTCGATCAAAGAGGCGTTACCCTCTTCGAACTCAGGTGGTGCTGGAGGTAAATCTAGATCATCTCCATTTTCTATTGCGTATATGCTAGGCTCCGTTTGTGAGGGAAGATCCGTTACGGGATTTCCGAAGTAGGAAGACGAATGCGGAATCAGGGATAAATCTAGCATGTGATAGGAGAGATGTAGTGCTGCATAGGCATTTAAGTAATCCAAAGTAGCCGCATCATTTCCGACATGGTCTAGGATGGTAGATTCACTTCTGCTTGAAAGAGGATTTGTCATTATTTTTATCAATGGTTCGTCACGAATGGATACTATGAAGTGAGTATCTTTTAACTCATTGCTTGGAGTAAAATGTGATGCTGAGGTTGCTATTGAATCGGCGAGAAGATTTTTCTCTCGAGGGATTGCTTCAATGGATATGAAGTTAAACGCCTTGCTTAAATCTAATACAGCATTTTTGTAGAGTTGTAAATGTTCGGCTTTAGTTTCATATACTTCAGAAACTTGGTTTGTTACTAATTGCGAGTCTCCCAAGACTCTGATGTTATCAATACCAATTCTTCTGGCTAAGGTGAGGCCAAGGAGGAGGGCTTCGTACTCAGCGCCATTGTTTGTGCATTCAAAGTTTAACTTAAAAGAGAATGGGAGGACCTTCTCCTCGGGCGAAGTAAGAATTATACCTGCCCCCGCTCCATAACGACATTTAGCTCCATCGAAATGGAGAGTCCAATACTTAGCCGGGAGTGTAGATGTTGGGGCATCTGCTGCGTTTGCACACTCTACTTCTACCATACAGAGATCCTCTGCTGGCAAGGAACCAACACCTAGGGAAAATCCCATGCCTACTGAATCGAATGGTAAGAACATTGGTGAATCTTGTTCTATCAACTCAATGATTTTCGTAGTAGTCCCTAATGATACTGTTTCTTTAGTTTTACCTTTAGGGGTTGGAATTGTTTTGGCTATGCTGGTAGTTTCAAGATCCGTCGTAGGTATCAAATTTTCCTCTGGCTTTGGGTCAGAGGGTTTATTAAGTTGGTTTGTTGGCAGTTCAAATTCTGAGTGCACCCCTGGTCTTTTCTTTAAATCAGCTAGGTGTAAATCGAAAGGTTTTGGATCGCCTTTGGCTACAAATACCTTTCCTAGATGTAAGAATCTTACTTCTTGAAATAGCATGGAAGGGATTGCCTTCATTCGATGTATCCAAGTTTGGCCGAGGATCATATTATAGTTAGTTTCCCGATCTATAATATAAAACTTAGTCAAGATGGTTTTGGGCCCTAAGGTGACCGGCAGTATTATAGTTCCTATCGAAGTGGCTTTAAGGCTATCATAGCCTCTCAAGGTATTTCGTGTAGTGGAACAGTTTGTTTCTCCATATCCAAGTTTTTGGAGGAAAGAGAAAGGGACTATGTTAACTACGGCCCCATCGTCAACCATTTCCCATTTTACATAGTTATTATAAACCCACACTTGCAAGTGTAAGGTTGGGTCACCTCGGCGTGTGATCTCAGCATCTGTGGGCATTTTACTTATTTCGAAAATGAATTCGACATCCTTGTCCGGCTGCCCCGGAGGGTGGATATCAAAATCTACGTGATTTACTTGTGTTTCGGGAGGTGGAGTGATGTTAATTAGATGGCCTAGACCTAATGCTTAAAAAAAGAGCAGCTCTGTGAGGGGGAGAGTTCTTTAGTAAGTCCAAAAATGAAATGTGTGAGAAGGTCTTTGTTAGGTCACTAATTAAATCATAGGCACCGATGGGTTTTTCAACTATTTGCTGACTCTTATCTGTCTCTGGCAGATGACTTGGGCTCGGTTGAGAGAAATACTCTCGTGTTCTTGTTATAGCGATAGGTAGTTAGTTCAGCGTCTAATTCTACCAAACCGACTATCTTAGGTCTCGGTTGAGCTCCCAAGCGTGGCGCAATCGCGGATTTAATGAAGTCGAGGCTTCATGGTCATTTTTCCCGTCATTTGCACCTTTTTTGTTCGGTTGGATTCAGCCTATTGCTGTCATGATTTGGGAGCGGATCATTAAAGATCTTGAGGGGAGCATTTGAGGGGAAGCGCCCCCCTGCGAGCATATTTGGTGATGATGAGGCGGGATCGCCAAAAACAAGTGCTGTGAAGAAGCTGTCTTTGTTCTTCTAGCAAGCGTTGCATAAATTTATTGTAGTCACGCACACGTTCTAGTGTCGTGACCATGAATTTTATGGAAACCACAATAAGAATTGGGGTTATAATTCCCGTTTTGTTGGTTTGGTGTGTATTGTGGCCTAAAATTCCGATCAAACTATTGCCTATTAGGACCAAAGTTTTGGAATTGTTGTTTTGGTTTTGACTTTGGTTTTGGTAACCAAATGAGTTTTGGCTTGGCCCTTGTATGGGATTTCACCGTTGTTGTTGTTGTTGTTGTGGATGGTTAAAATCCACTGTATTGATTATCGGGGTAAAGTTGTTGTTTCGTTGGTTGTTTGTTTGTGATGGAACATTAACAACATTTACCCTCTTGGGCTGGTCGGTTACCCCATCCGTTGTTACCCCATGATTTTTGTTAAGGATTTTGGGTCCTTGATTGACATTTGTGGTAGTTGTAGTGTTTTGAGTGGAGGTGATTAACCTCCCGTTTGTTCCATATGTCTTACGACCACTATCTATCGCTGCTTGATCTATTCGCAGAGCGCTCTCAAGTACTTCATCGTAAGTTCTTAGTGGGAACTTTTGGACTTCTTCCTTCACTTCTCTACTGAGAGAATGAAGGAATAAATCACATAGTTCCATCTGATCCATGTTTGGAGCACTTGCTGATGAATAAAGAACTGTACGCCACCTCTGGATGAAATGGGTGACAGATTCATTGTGTTCTTGTTTGATATGCAAGAATTCCTTGATTCCTGTTCTCAATAGTTTGTTCATGTCAAAGGCTTTGATGAATTCTGACACGAGTTGTTTAAATGAATGTATGGAAGCTTCAAGTATTCTATAATACCAATCAAGAGTGATGCCTTCCAAGGTTTTGGGAAATATTTTAGCAACAACCCCATCCAAGGAAGTAATTCTCGTATGGCTATAGCGTAAGCTTTGATATGCGCGTTTGGATCTCCCTCACCCTTGAACTTGGGAAAATCAGGGAGAGGTCTTGGAAGCATGATGCTTCGTATGGTGAAGTCTAAGGGTTCCTTTAGGTATTCTGAATAAGTCCCTATCGCATAGCTTTCGACCATTGATGGTGGTTGCTGAGGGAGTGGTGGTGGGATAGGTTGTTGATACGGTGCAGCGTATGCGTTGGCAGGGGCATAGGGAGGTCCCTGCGTTTGAGAAAACATGCCGGGAGAGGAGAACATATCTCCTTGTGGTGATTTAGAGTATATGTTTAAGTAGGACGGGGTATTGTCAAGGAATGGATTGTTTGACACTAGACCTGGAGGAATAGTGTTAGAGATGGTGGGCCTTGTTGGCGTTTGTTGTGGATATTGAGGAGGCATGCCTAACGTGCCTACTCCTGTAAGGAGATCTACTTGGCCAGAGTGGTATGGAGGATTGGAACTTCCTGTTTGTATGAACGGAGAATTTTGACTTGCTTGAGCCAGTTCTAACCCTCTCACTCTTTCTACTAACGTTGAAATGACTTCATTTGGTGAAGTCATGGTACTTTGCCTAAGCGGCGTTTGTTGTATACCTTGGTGTTGTAAAGGTACGTGATATCCTGTCATAAACTGATCACTATCTTGCCAAGTTTCTCCAAGAATATTTCCTGTATGCAGTGGCATAGAGGTATTTTCTTGAAAAGAGATCTCGGGTTGTGTTTGTAAACCTCCTATAGATGGGTACATTCCCGGGAGCGTTGTTCACTCCTAGGATAACATGTTGGCTGTCCATCATCTAAGACTAGGTATGGATCTGATTGCCTACTAATTTGTGGTCGAGTAGCATTTGAGGAGATGAACCAGATTCTCCAGTAAACGTCATATTGTTTGAACCTGAAGGCTTTGTTTGTTGGGTTCGGGTTGATCTAACTCCTCGGTTTGAAAAGATGAACTATATTGATTCTTGGGGTTTGTGTTGACAAGCTGATTAGTTGAATAGTTGTCACCCCATCGAGAGCGAGGTGATGATTACCTATTACATTGGGCGTAGTATGCCTCAAGACCCAAGAGGGGTCTGCCATATGCATCGAATCTTGACATATTCGGGGTATATGAATACCCGCAGAATAATGGGAAGGAGCTAAGGTGAATGAGAGAAGATGAAACTTCTCAAGAGAAGGTGAAACAGTTGTTTGTTTCACGTCGGGTTCACCAATTTTTTTGTGAAACTTATGTACATGCTAAAAAGGTGAAAGCAGTTGTTTGCGTGAGAATCACCAATTTTGTTGGTGAAACAAGTAACTCTTGTTCACTCGTGTACCCGACCTCCGAGGTGAAGTTGTGCCGAGACAGCCGGTGGGGGTAGAATATGCAGTTGTTTGAGACAAACTAGTTAGGCTAGTTAGGTAGTCTAATGTCTTCGACACGCACTAGTGGAATTTTACGAATCCAAGGCAAAGAAGGCCCTTCTAGGCAAAGAAGGCCCTTCTTGGTGGTGTGATAGATCGATCAACAAGGATGATTGCTCGAAGGCTCCAATCAATATCGAGCTACGGCGTGATTCGATCTATGGGTTTGGAATACGTGGAAAATGACCTGGGATTGTTTCGTGTATATCTCCCGATAAGGTCATATAGTGGATGATGAATATAATTGACTCTATGGATGATTTTCTGGCCTAGTCCAGAATTCCCTAGCTTCGTTAGCTGTTACATCCAGTAGGGATAATTGTTCGATGATATGATAGGTGGAAGTGGAGTGGACTGAATACCAAGTGTGCGTAGGCTAGTGTCTATGTCTAATTGACTTGTGGATTCGTTGGGCTGTGGGATCTGTGGATCACAACCATAGACTCTTGGTTGTTGTGGTCCTGTTATGGTCATATGCGGGATCAAGTTCTAATCCCTAGTATCCAGTAATCATATGCTTTCTCAGCTTCTATGTTTAAAACCAATAGTTGTGCAATCTTCTCAGAATACCTTACGGGTGTTCTCATGACTGGATTCTTAAGTGGTATCTATATCTACGAGGGTGTCTCAGCATCATTTGTGGAACTAGAGGATCACACCGAATGTTTGTTCTCTTTCAAACCTTCTACTGTCATGTGGATGTTTTCTAGGGTAATCTGTAGTTTGACTGACTTGACCAAAACGCATGTGCTTGGTCGTCTTCTATGTTTAATCCTCTTAAGCGAGAAGCTCGATCGGTTGTAAATCATGTGGTTGTTGGAATACTTGTATCCTGAGATTTTGGTCAATATCGAGTTATTTTGCTATGAGATTGGTTGAGGCACGATTGGCTCAAAATATATTCCACAGGCTCCTAGGTCCCGTAATTGTCATGCAAAAGCAGTAATAAAACAAACTATAATAAAGTGAAATCTAAGTATACTTCTAGCATATATGACTTCTTTTTGTATTTTCTGATGATTTAAATGAATTTAAGAAAGCAACTATTTAAAATATTTAGAATTGACAACTAAACTAATAACTTAAAACAAACAAGATAACCGAGTGTGGTTATTTGTCTGTGCAATTTTGTATATCTATTCTAAACAATGAAATAACTAATCTATTAGCAAGATTCTCGACCCTACCTCAGAAGTGAGGAGTGAATCATAGTTTCTCAGAAACTATCAATCCCCACAGCTTCCCCAGCAATATCGAGAATAAAATTAACTGAAATAAAGCGATTAACTACTCTGTTTGATATGGTTCTAACTAAAACTTTGAAAGTTTAAAACCTGGATTTCGCAGAACAGTGGCGAATCCGATGGTGTGTGTGATCTTGTCCCCTCAGTATGATCTCTTCGTTCTTTGTGTTCACGTAGATCCAGAAAAGCGTGTAATGCTTGCATCAACAGGAATAGGTGTTTGGAACAAGGGACAACCTTCGGAATGCAGATAGAATAGAACGCGGATAGGAGAGGGATAGCGCTTGAGAGTACGAGCTTGGCTTATGCAATTCCTAGCGGGATCTACTGCGAATCATGCAACAAAATGCATCCAGAACCTGAAACTATCCTGTATGAAGAGAAAAACCTGCAACTTTAATGGCTTCCTAAGCTATTCTACTCTAATGGATTAGATAAAAAAGCAACAACTTTGTTTGCACAAGTTGGATATGTGGCTTACCAATAGCTAGTCAATGCACACTAAGCATGAAATGAACTACACTATCAATCCCAAAAATGAACTAAGACCAAAATTGAGAATGAGAAGATTGGAGTAAAATTGGTGGCCTCAGTAAGTAATGCACTTGCACAAGATGGATATGTGGCTTACAAACTGCAACACAATACTAACCAAAACACATGCAATGAAGAAAACTAAGTATTCTAAGCAAGAAAGGAAAACTAAAGGAATTGCAAAGAGGAACCCGAAAAACAAAACTTGAGAGAGTCCAACTTAACTGGATTGGATGGAATGAAAGCACTTGCTACTGCACAAGATGGGTATGTGGCTTACCAACAATTTGAGCAATTTAACAAAAGATGCAAATGAATTCAAGCTATGGCTTCTAAAGCAAGCTAACTAACTAAAACACTAAAATGAGGGAATGAGAGAAAAGATCAAACTTCAAAATCCAGCCAAGCTTGAGAGACAAAAACTCGAGAGGACCATTTGCATGTGCACAAACCATGCATTTATAGGAATTCAAACACCCAAGAACCAAAACCAAATTGAACTCCTAAACAATAAACAAAGGAAAAACACTATTCCAGGGGACCAAAAACATAAATGCATGCTCAAGTCGGAAAAGAAAGCTGGTGAAACGTGATATTTCACGCGAGTCACGTCAAAAGAGCGTTATGGAAAACGCGCACAGGACCGCCGCGCGAGCGGGCGGCGGTTCTGGACCGCCGCCCTGTTGGGGCGGCGGTCACAGACCGCCGCCTGGGGCGGCGGTTTCATCACTGAAGGTCAAGAGGCCAAGGAAAGAGGAAAAAAGGGGAAAAAAAAGGGCGCGGGGCTAAGCGGGGCATGCGGGATGTTAACGCATACTCGAGGGCTTTTCGGATCCCGAACACCTTGCGAGGAGACCTGTATCATCATCGGGGCACTTGTTACACTGTTCTGGCAGTACAGTACCTTACAATTTTGGGTACGTACATATTGCCCCCTCGGAGAAGCGTTTTAGCCATGAAGAGGCATAAAACGTTGGGTCAGTATGGCAGTCCCGAAATGGGGAGTTAGAAGCTATACCTTACTCGTCAGGTGTGTGAAATGACGCCATCCAAAATTCCCGCTACTGCAAAATGAAAAGAGAACTCAAGTGCGAGATAGATACTGATAATTTGGAAGATACACGCTAAAATAATAGGGAAGGAGAACGTACCATTCGTGCGGGGATAGAAACTTACCTCCATCGGCGCTCCAAACTGCGAAAAAAGTCATTTTAAAATGAAATAGAGCGATATATATATGAAAGTGGGCCCATTTTCCTATTCATTTTGCGAGTCGATTTGATTGATTTTGAGCTCTGGGACCCGGTGGTGGTGACGGTTTCTCACGTGAAGTAGAGTCAAAGCGTTCGCGGTGAGATCGTGATCATGCCTCCACGTGTGCGGAACACCGACCTCAGCGATCACAGGTTGGTTTTCTTCCATTTTGTGTTTTTCCCCCTTTAAATTTGAAATGTCAAATTTGTCATGATGGGGGGTTATTTTTGAAAATGTTAGGTTCAAAAGGTCCACCTAGGGGGGGCGCCTACTGGGTAGGCTCCATTTTTAGTTTAAATGGTCTATTTTTGCTCATTTTGGGCTTTTTGGGGTTAACAACCCGCGCGGGTTTTCGGACCGCGACCGCCGCCCTGGCCAGGGCGGCGGTTACATGACCGCCGCCCTGATCAGGGCGGCGGTTACACGACCGCCGCCTTCAAGGCGGCGGTTACAAAACCGCCCCTCTGCTCAGGGCGGCGGTTTTGCACAGAATGCAAAAGGAACCTATTTTGGAGACTGTACTTGTACTTTTATCATTTCTATATGCTTTTATGACTCTCTCGATATTGATTAGATACTAACTTGCTCTGTTTTGTGTGTTTTGGTGTATGCAGGCGAGGGAGGAGTATATCAGATGGAGCCGAGAGAGAGAGAGTGTGATTGGCTCTCGGGGTATTGGATGCCCTTTCTCAGGATGAGGAGGATACATTACAGAGGGCCGGCATATTGCGTATATCACGCGTGCCCCATGTCACACCATCTAGTCACATACTTTGTGACTTGTTTTCATATTGGGATGCAGATCGGAACACTTTCCATTGCCGGGAGTCGCGGTGAGTGGACCATCACTTTGGAGGATGTCTACCGTATCCTGGGGGTCCCGATCATCGGGAGGAGACTCACATTGGAGACGGCAGGGTCTCGAGCACAGATTGCACAGTGGGCAGGCTACATGGGGGATGCAGCCATCTCTACGGGGTCGAAGAAGGGAGTGAGAGTTCGATCGATTCCTTCTTTGCCCATCCCCGTATTTCGACAGGCTATCATGGGGATCCTTGCCTCGAGGCTGATCGGGGACAAGGGAGGAGATACTTTACTATACTGTTGGGCCCCCATCATTGCACGAGATAGAGGGCATGGCCGGATATATGCACAGGCGCGAGATGTGCAGGGACCACCTACCATGACTTATACGGGGTGGTCGTTTTGCGAGGGCAGTCATTGAGCCACCCGACTCTAGTCATGAGTTGGGTGTACTGAGCATTTTATTCCTTATGGCAGAGGGGTAGAGGTGGCAGACCCAGGGGCTGTGAGGGCAGCTAGATGGTCAGATATGTCGGTGCTTAGAGCACCTCACCAGCCAGTTGCCTCCCTTACCACAGCAGATATGGAGGCGACGCCGTACCGGCTTATGGCCGGCATATGGGGCGAGGAGACCCTTACATTGATCTCCTGCTCCACCACAGGGCAGCTTATCGACCGCGTGGGACGGGTGGAGGTACACCCTTTTGGCAGAGTTCCTCAGCAGTTCGGCCTTCCATATGCGGGCATGCTTCCCCAGTGGCACCAGTTTATAGATCAGTCCGCGAGGCTAGAGGGGGGCCTAGAGGCCGTGGTTGGACAGTGATCACTCCTGGCACTCCCATTGCAGCCAGGAGGGTAGTTCGGGCTAGAGGGAGAGCCGGTGCGCCCCGGGCACCTTTGCTTCAGATTGCTGCGGGTCCTGCTCACAGCAGCGATGACCCCATAGATATTGACTCCGATTCTGAGGAGTTTACAGAGGGAGGGTCAGAGGAGCAGACGGATGATAGCGATCCTGAGTGGCATGACACTCAGGATATTTTGCGAAGAGAGAGGGCGAGCAGAGTGCGAGAGAGAGAGACTCTAGCTTCAGAGGAGCCACTCTCCCAGGGCCATGGTGGAGAGGATGAGTCAGTTGCGGGGCGTCATGTTGCTCCTACTACAGGAGCAGCCCCTCAGTCGGCAGCGGCATCTGCGGCGGGTGCTGGCCCCAGTGACCCATCTTGGAGGCCCGGTGATCCGAGTAAGTTATCCTCTCATCTTTTCAATGTTTGTTTAATTTAGGATTTTTAATTGCTATCTCTCCTTGTGTTTTGATATTGTATCTTTTAGTCTCTTGCCTAGTTTCTAATTCATTTTTTTCTTCTTTGTTTTGCGAGAGACTGTTGTGAGTGGCGGGATCTAATCCGTAGGGTATGCACTTGATTCTCGATGATCCCTATGGATAAGACCCGTGCGGAGCTATCTGTGAGATCGGGAGCCTTCGGCGGCGGGTAGGCATGCGCGTCTTCGCTCCCGTTTGGCACGTGGCCAGGATGGTGTCGACTCTCCGTACAGAGTTGGCAGGCTATAGGACAGCCGAGCGTCTTATGAGGAGCCATTCTCGTGGCGAGACCGCGGCTGCCCCTCGGGACCCTGAGCCCTCCGTGCATTCAGAGCGCCGGCGTAGCCGGAGCCCTAGGCGAGGGCGCGCACCTTCAGAGGGGTCGCGTAGGGGTTGAGAGACTACTTGGCTCCTATGCGTTTTGTACTATAGATTCTTTTGTATATCACGGGCTCTTTGAGCGTTTTGACCATGCCTAGAGCATGATGGCATTGTATATAAACATTGATTATTTATATATATGCATTCGTTTTTGGATCAAAACTTGTCACTGGTGTTTTCCCTTTCTATTTTTCCAACTGCTTTGTGTATACTACGATGTATGTTTTATATGCTTTTTTATATGTATGCAATGGAGAACAGATGATGCAAATGCTTGCTTTCTTTTTGTGTTTCATGATGCTGATACATGATATTGTAGATATATTGTGATCTTAAATCTTAGCTTCTGTGAGCAATTTGGATACCTCATGTTTGTTTTGGCAAAGTGATGAAAATAACCAATATGATGAGCAGTTAACTTGCCCCACTCCTAACTCCACGCTGACTAGTAAGATGCGAGGGCTCATCACCAAGAGCTAAGAAGGGTGCAAGTTATGAAATATGGTGAAATGATAGTGATGAAAGACAGATGAAGCTTTGGTGGAACCAAGTTGAGAACTACAAGCTTACTCTACCTGAATGACTTCATAGTTTTGGGTGCGACTTGCTTTGCGGTTTATCCAGACTTAGACCCGTAGATGGCCACATAGTAGACAAAATCTGGTTTTTAGGATTTTTAACTCTCTTGGAATTTTGAACATCTGATTCATTCGTTTTTGACTCAAAGTTTGAATAGTTTGTTTATGACCTTTTAACGTTTGCATTGTCTAGAGGACCCCCTACACTTTGCCCCATGCTACCTGTAAGAAGCATGGGTTTATCACCGTGGGAAAGGCATAGGCGAGTAAGGGCATTTCCATCCTTTCCCAACCCTACGTCACTAGTAAGAGATGCAAGCTCATCACCGAAGGTTGGTGGGGCAAGGAAATGTGTAAAAATAAAATTTTCTGTTTTAATCACTTTTTGACTTGTCTTTTTGAGTAAAATGTCAGTATATGCTTATTTCCAAAGAGATGTGTATATGGGATAGATGTGACACCATGAAGCTTCTAGAACAGACCATAGGCAAGACACCTATCCTAAGAAGAAATCAAAGCGAGAACAAACTTGCAGATCTTGGTATGGTTACCGTTAAGACTTCGTCATGTTTGATTTTATTTGATAAAAGATTCTGAAGTGATTGATGATATCGTGAAAATGGAGAGATATGATTAGAAAGTTTTGTGCCAACAACATCATGAGTTTGTAATGAATTACTTTGAGAATAGATTCCTTGATCACAATTTGTGTAAGAACAAGTGGACAAAATGATCTAAATCTATATGAAAATGCAATGTAGATAGTTATATAGGTAGCGTTAGCTGCTTATGCGTAGAAACGTTTGAGGTGCAGGGAATTGACTGTTTCGCCAAATTCCTCACCTTCTAGCGTGCATAAGAGGTATGCACCATTTCCATAGTCCTTCGTGACTCGGTATGGGCCCAACCATTTGGGCCGGAATTTCCTTCCTTCGCCGGTCTTCTTGTCGATCCGGCTGTCTAGTCTTAGAACTAGATCACCTTCGTATATATCGCGTTCATAAACCTTCTTGTTATATTGCCGGCACATTCGGTCAGCATAAGCTCTATGCCGTTGTTCAGCATCTAACCTAGTTTCATCTAGGCTTTCTAATTGGGAAAGACGTGCTTCTCTGTAAGCGTCTTCATCCAGAATCCCTTGTAGTGAAATGCGGAGACTGGGTATTTCGACCTCAAGCGGGAGAACTGCTTCTGCCCCAAATACTAGCGAGAAAGGAGTTGCTCCCGTTGGTGTTCTTATTGAGGTTCGGTGGGCCCACAAGGCCGGATATAACTTCAAATGCCAATCTCGCTTGTTTTCTTTCACCGTTTTAAGGAGAATGGCTTTCAGTGTTTTGTTTGTTGCTTCAGCCTGCCCATTGGCTTGGGGATAATACAAGGAAGCCGTATGATGGCTTATTTTAAATTTGTTGCATAGTTCATGAACTTCCTCATTCTTGAAAGAAGTTCCATTATCTGAGATAATGATTTGCGGGATACCGTACCTGCAAATGATTTGGTTCAAAATGAACTTGGCGATTACAGAACCAGGTACGGTAGTAAGAGGCATGGCCTCCACCCATTTGGTAAAATATTCAGTGGCCGTGATTATAAAATTATGGCCGTCTGTGGATGAGGGAGAGAATTTCCCTATTAAGTCTAGGCCCCATGTAGAAAAGGGCCATGGAGTAGCGATTGGTTGTAGAGCTTGTGCTGGCATGTGGATCTCGTGGGAGAATTCTTGGCACTTATGACACCTGCGTGCAAACTCTATCGCGTCATGTTCTAGAGTGGGCCAGAAATAGCCCATTCGATGTATTTTTCGAGCAGTGGCATGGCCACCGAAGTGGCCTCCACATATACCGCTGTGGGATTCATGGAGAATCCTCTTGGACTCTTCTGTGTCGACACACCTTAAGAGCATTCCATCGAATGCTTTTCGATAGAGCACCTGCTCTATAATGACATATTTGGCTACGATTATGCGTAATCACCTTCTTTGTTGCGGTGTAACTGCATCCGGGTACGTATGGTCCATGATATAATTAATGATATCAGTGTACCAAGGGCACTCAGAGATAGCAGGTCGAGTTTCGATGTAGTATACGCATTCATCTGGAAAATCCAAATCTACTAGATCACCTCCGTCTAATGGGTTGTCAGCTAACCAATCCATGATGATTTGTCCTTTAACTGACTTCTGATTTACAAATGTTAATTCGAACTCTCCCATTAAGGTTATAAAACGTCCAGCCTTTTTGGATAAGGAACCTTGTGTGAGAAAAGTCCGTAAATGGTCCGTTTTTACCATGACCTTTGTTTCTTGATTTAGCATATAGTGTCTTAGGCGTTTGGTTGCGAAGACTATGGCGAGACATTCTCGCTCTGCTTGTGTATAGCGTGTTTCATAGTCGAGCAGTGTTCGGCTAATGAAATAAATCACACGTTCTCTCTTGTTATCGTCTTCTTGGGCCAACATACAGGCCAGCGAGACATTGGTAGCTCGCGAATATAGGATTAATGGGTGATCCAGCTTAGGTGGCATTAGCGTAGGTGGTGATAAACAAGAAACGTTTAAGCGTTGAAAGCTTCATTGCAGTCTTGGTCAATCAATGCTATAGTCTTTCTTGAGTAAATTGTTGATTGGATGAATAGCGAAGCTTAAGTCCAGGATAAATCTCGGATTGCACCTAGCTTTCGAGAAATGACTTGATTCAGATTCACTCGAAGGTGGGACCATTTCGAGGACAGCCTGAATTTTGGTTGGATCAACATCGATCCCTCGTGACGATATGATGTAACCTAGGAGCTTTCCTCCTGTTACACCAAAGACGCATTTCTCTGGATTTAGCGTGACTCCGTATTCTATTAGGCGTGAAAGAATGATGCGGAGTACTTCGGGATGGTCACAGCGCTTCTTGGCCTTAGCCAATAAGTCATCTACGTAGGATTCCATGATTTTATGAATTAGATCGTGAAATATATATGTCATGGCCCATTTGTATGTATGCACCGGCGTTTTTGAGACCGAATGGCATAACAACATAGCAATAGGTTCCCGAGGAGTTATAAACGTGGTTTTAGCTTGATCTTGCTCGGATATTCTGATTTGGTTGTATCCGAGAATCCATCCATGAGAGACAAGAGTTCAAAACCAGTTGTTGCATCAACAATAACATCTATGGATGGTAATGGGAAATCGTCTTTAGGACACGCTTTGTTGATGTCTCGGAAATCTATGCAAATGCGTATCTTTCCATTCTTCTTGAGAAGCGGGAGCGATGTTAGATACCCATTGGGAGTAGTCAGCGGCTTGATGAATCCCTACGAAGGAGTTTTATTACTTCCTCTTTTACCATGAGAGCTACTTTGGGCTTCATGGGTCTTGATTTTGTTTAATTGGCTTTGCATCGATCTAGTGACGAGGTTGTGCATGCAATGTGGGGTGCGACTCCGTCATCTCCTTGTAATTAAATGCAAAATGCCTTTGATGTTCTTTGAGAACACGAGTATGTATTTCCACTTCTTACGGTGTTAACGAAGAACCTAGTTTAATATTCTTGGTTCATCTTTGTCCGATGTTGACATCGATTGTTTCTTCGATCAAAAGAGGCGTTACCCTCTTCGAACTCGGGTGGTCTTTGGAGGTAAATCTAGATCATCCCATTTTCTATTGCGTATATGCTAGGTTCCGTTTGTGAGGGAAGATCCGTTACGGGATTTCCGAAGTAGGAAGACGAATGTGGAATCAGGGATAAATCTAGCATGTGATAGGAGAGATGTAGTGCTGCATAGGCATTTAAGTAATCCAAAGTAGCCGCATCATTTCCGACATGGTCTAGGATGGTAGATTCACTTCTGCTTGAAAGAGGATTTGTCATTATTTTTATCAATGGTTTGTCACGAATGGATCTTTGTGAAGTGAGTATCTTTTAACTCATTGCTTGGAGTAAAACGTGATCTTTGAGGTTCTTTATTGAATCGGCGAGAAGATTTTCTCTCGAGGATTGCTTGATGGATATGAAGTTAAACGCCTTGCTTAAATCTAATACTGCATTTTTGTAGAGTTGTAAATGTTCGGCTTTAGTTTCATATACCTTGAAACTTGGTTTGTTACTAATTGCGAGTCTCCCAGAGACTACGATGTTATCAATACCAATTCTTTTGGCTAAGGTGAGGCCAAGGAGGAGGGCTTCGTACTCGGCGCCGTTGTTTGTGCATTCAAAGTTTAACTTAAAAGAGAATGGGAGGACCTTCTCCTCGGGTGAAGTAAAATTATACACCTGCCCCGCTCCATAACGACATTTAGCTCCATCGAAATGGAGAGTCAATACTTAGCGGGAGTGTAGATGTTGGGGCATCTTGCGTTTGCACACTCTACTTCTACCATACGAGAGATCTCTCTGTGCAAGGAACCAACACCTAGGGAAAATCCATGCCCTCTTGAATCGAATGGTAAGAACATTGGTGAATCTTGTTCTATCAACTCAACGATTTTCGCAGTAGTCCCTAATGATATTGTTTCTTTAGTTTTACCTTTAGGGGTTGGAATTGTTTTGGCTATGCTGGTAGTTTCAAGATCCGTCGTAGGTATCAACTTTTCCTCTGGCTTTGGGTCAGAGGGTTTATTAAGTTGGTTTGTTGGAAGTTCAAATTCTGAGTGCACCCCTGGTCTTTTCTTTAAATCAGCTAGGTGCAAATCGAAAGGTTTTGGATCACCTTTGGCTACAAATACCTTTCCCAGATGCAAGAATCTTACTTCTTGAAATAGCGTGGAAGGGATTGCCTTCATTCGATGTATCCAAGGTCGGCCGAGGATCATATTATAGTTAGTTTCCCGATCTATAATATAAAACTCAGTCAAGATGGTTTTGGGCCCTAAGGTGACCGGCAGTATTATAGTTCCTATCGAAGTGGCTTTAAGGCTATCATAGCCTCTCAAGGTATTTCGTGTAGTGGAACAGTTTGTTTCTCCATATCCAAGTTTTTGGAGGAAAGAGAAAGGGACTATGTTAACTGTGGCCCCATCGTCAACCATTGCCCGTTTTACATAGTTATTATAAACCCACACTTGCAAGTGTAAGGCTGGGTCACCTCGGCGTGCGATCTCAGCATCTGTGGGCATTTTACTTATTTCGAAAATGAATTCGACATCCTTGTCCGGCTGCCCCGGAGGGTGGATATCAAAATCTACGTGATTTACTTGTGTTTCGGGAGGTGGAGTGATGTTAATTAGATGGCCTAGACCTAATGCTTCTAAAAGAGCAGCTCTGTGAGGGGGAGAGTTCTTTAGTAAGTCCAAAAATGAAATGTGTGAGAAGGTCTTTGTTAGGTCACTAATTAAATCATAGGCACCGATGGGTTTTTCAACTATTTCTTTGACTCTTATCTATCTCTGGCGAGATGACTTGGGCTTCGGTTGAGAGAAATACTCTCGTGTTCTTGTTATAGCTTGATAGGTAGTTCAAGCGTCTAATTCTACCAAAGCCTGACTATCTTAGGTCTCGGTTGAGCTCCCAACTGTGGCCTTGTTGTGGATTTAATGAAGTCGAGGCTTCATGGTCATTGTTTCCGTCCTTTGCACCTTTGTTTGTTCGGTTGGATTCAGCCTATTGCTGTCATGATTTGGGAGCGGATCATTAAAGATCTTGGGGAGCATTACGAGGGAAAGCGCCCCTGAGAGTATTTGGTGATGATGAGGCGGGATGCCAAAAGCAGTGCTGTGAAGAAGCTGTCTTTGTTCTTACGGCAAGCGTTGCATAAATTTATTGTAGTCACGGTGGCGTTCTAGTATCGTGACCATGAATTTTATGGAAACCACAATAAGAATTGGGGTTATAATTCCCGTTTTGTTGGTTTGGTGTGTATTGTGGCCTAAAATTCGATCAAGCTGTTTTGCTATTAGGACAAAGTTTTGGAATTGTTGTTTCTGGTTTTGACTTTGGTTTTGGTAACCAAATGAGTTTTGGCTTGGCCCTTGTATGGGATTTCACCGTTGTTGTTGTTGTTGTTGTTGTGGATGGTTAAAATCCACTGTATTGATTGTCGGGGTAAAGTTGTTGTTTCGTTGGTTGTTTGTTTGTGACGGAGCATTAACAACATTTACCCTCTTGGGCTGGTCGGTTACCCCATCCGTTGTTACCCCACGATTTTTGTTAAGGATTTTGGGTCCTTGATTGACATTTGTGGTAGTTGTAGTGTTTTGAGTGGAGGTGATTAACCTCCCGTTTGTTCCATATGTCTTACGACCACTATCTATCGCTGCTTGATCTATTCGCAGAGCGCTCTCAAGTACTTCATCATAAGTCCTTAGTGGGAACTTCTGGACTTCTTCCTTCACTTCTCTATTGAGAGAATGAAGGAATAAATCACATAGTTCCATCTGATCCATGTTTGGAGCACTTGCTGATGAATAAAGAACTGTACGCCACCTCTGGATGAAATGGGCGACAGATTCATTGTGTTCTTGTTTGATATGCAAGAATTCCCTGATTCCTGTTCTTAATAGTTTGTTCATGTCGAAGGCTTTGATGAACTCTGACACGAGTTGTTTAAATGAATGTATGGAAGCCTCAGGTATTCTATAATACCAATCGAGAGCAATGCCTTCCAGTGTTTTGGGAAATATTTTAGCAACAACCCCATCCCAGGGAGTAATTCTCGTATGGCTGTAGCGTAAGCTTTGATATGCGCGTTTGGATCTCCCTCACCCTTGAACTTGGGAAAATCAGGGAGAGGTCTTGGAAGCATGACGCTTCGTATGGTGAAATCTAAGGGTTCCTTTAGGTATTCTGAATAAGTCCCTATCGCATAGCTTTCGACCATTGATGGTCTTTGAGGAGTGGTGGTGGGATAGGTTGTTGATACGGTGCAGCGTATGTGTTGGCAGGGGCATAGGGAGGTCCCTGCGTTTGAGAAAACATGCCGGGAGAGGAGAACATATCTCCTTGTGGTGATTTAGAGTATATGTTTAAGTAGGATGGGGTATTGTCGAGGAATGGATTGTTTGACACTAGACCGGGAGGAATAGTGTTAGAGATGATAGGCCTTGTTGGCGTTTGTTGTGGATATTGAGGAGGCATGCCTAACGTGCCTACTCCGTAAGGAGATCTACTGGCAGAGTGGTATGGAGGATTGGAACTTCCTGTTTGTATGAACGGAGAATTTTGACTTGCTTGAGCCAGTTCTAACCCTCTCACTCTTTCTACTAACGTTGAAATGACTTCATTTGGTGAAGTCACGGTACTTTGCCTAAGCGGCGTTTGTTGTATACCTTGGTGTTGTAAAGGTACGTGATATCCTGTCATAAACTGATCACTATCTTGCCAAGTTTCTCCCAGAATATTTCCTGTATGCAGTGGCATAGAGGTATTTTCTTGAAAAGAGATTTCGGGTTGTATTTGTAAACCTCCTATAGATGGGTACATTCCCAGGAGCGTTGTTCACTCCTAGGATAACGTGTTGATTGTCCATCATCTAAGACCAGGTATGGATCTGATTGCCTACTAATTTGTGGTCTGAGTAGCATTTGAGGAGATGAACAGATTCTCCGGTAAACGTCATATTGTTTGAACCTGAAGGCTCTGTTTGTTGGGTTCGAGGGGGTTGATCTAACTCCTCAGTTTGAAAAGACGAACTATATCTGATTCTTGGGGTTTGTGTTGACAACTGATTAGTTGAATAGTTGTCACCCCATACTGAGAGCGAGGGTGATGATTGCCTATTTTGTTGGGCGTAGTATGCCTCAAGACCCAAGAGGGGTCTGCCATATGCATCGAATCCCGACATATTCGGGGGGTATATGAATACCCGCAGAATAATGGGAAGGAGCGAAGGTGAATGAGAGAAGATGAAACTTCTCAAAGAGAAGGTGAAACAATTGTTTGTTTCACGTCGGGTTCACCAATTTTGTACGTCGGAAAAGTGACAGGTGAGCGTGAGAATCAACAAGTAACTCTTCCGCGTACCCGACCTCCGAGGGTCGTGCGAGATGTTTGGCCGGTGGGGGTGGGGTGGAATATGCGAGACAAACTAGTTAGGCGAGTCTAATGTCTTCGACACACACTAGTGGAATTTGTGAATCTAAGGCAAAGAAGGCCCTTCTAACTTGGTGGTGTGATAGATCGATCAGTGAAGGGATGAGCTGCTCGAAGGCTCAATCAATATCGAGCTCGGCGTGATTCGATCTATGGGTTGCGGAATACGTGGAAAATGACTGGGATTGTTTCGTGTATATCTCCGATAAGGTCATATAGTGGATGATGAATATAATTGACTCTATGGATGATTTTACGGCCTAGTCGAGAATTCCCTAGCTTCATTAGCTATTACATCAGTAGGGATAATTGTTCGATGATAATAGGGGAAGTGGAGTGGACCTAAATACCAAGTGTGCGTAGGCTAGGTAGTGTCTATGTCGGATTGACTTGTGGATTCGTTGGGCTGTGGGATCTGTGGATCATGACCATAGACTCTTGGTTGTTGCGGTCTGTTATGGTCATACGCGGGATCAAGTTCTAATCCCTAGTATCCAGTAATCGTATGCTTTCTCAGCTTCTATGTTTAAAACCAATAGTTGTGCAATCTTCTCAGAATACCTTACAGGCGTTCTCGCAACCTGGATTCTTAAGCTGGTATCTATATCTACGAGGGTGTCTCCAGCGTCTGGCTGTGGAACTAGAGGATCACACCCGAATGTTTGTTCTCTTTCGAAACCTTCTCTATCATGTGGATGTTTTCTAGGGTAATCTGTAGTTTGGTGACTTGACCAAAACGCATGTGCTTGGTCGTCTTCTATGTTTAATCCTCTTAGCGAGACTGATCGGTTGTAAAATGCGTGGTTGTTTGGAATACTTGTATCTGAGATTTTGGTCAATATCAGTTATTGCTGCTATGAGATTGGGCTGAGGCACGATTGGCTCAAAAATATATTCCCTGGGCTCCCTAGGTCCCGTAATTGTCATGCAAAAGCAGTAATAAAACAAACTATAATAAAGTGAAATCTAAGTATACTTCTAGCATATATGACTTCTTTTTGTATTTTCTGATGATTTAAATGAATTTAAGAAAGCAACTATTTAAAATATTTAGAATTGACAACTAAACTAATAACTTAAAACAAACAAGATAAGTGAGGGTGGTTATTTGTTTGTGAAATTTTGTATATCTATTCTAAACAAATGAAATAACTAATCTATTAGCAAGATTCTCGACCCTACCTCAGAAGTGAGGAGTGAATCATAGTTTCTCAGAAACTATCAATCCCCACAGCTTCCCCGGCAATATCGAGAATAAAATTAACTGAAATAAAGCGATTAACTACTCTGTTTGATATGGTTCTAACTAAAACTTTGAAAGTTTAAAACCTGGATTTCGCAGAACAGTGGCGAATCCGATGGTGTGTGTGATCTTGTCCCCTCAGTATGATCTCTTCGTTCTTTGTGTTCACGTAGATCCAGAAAAGCGTGTAATACTTGCATCAACAGGAATAGGTGTTTGGAACAAGGGACAACCTTCAGAATGCAGATAGAATAGAACGCGGATAGGAGAGGGATAGCGCAAGAGTACAGAGCTTGGCTTATGCAATTCCTAGCGGGATCTCTGCGAATCGTGCAACAAAATGCATCAGAACACTGAAACTATCTGTATGAAGAGAGAAAAACTGCAACTTTAATGGCTTCCTAAGCTATTCTACTCTAATGGATTAGATAAAACAGCAACACTGTTTGCACAAGTTGGATATGTGGCTTACCAACAGCTAGTCAATGCACACTAAGCATGAAATGAACTACACTATCAATCCCAAACAAACTAACTAACAAACCACAACACTTTGAGAATGAGAAGAAGTAAGTAAAATTGGTGGCCTTAAGTAATGACTGCACTTGCACAAGATGGATATGTGGCTTACCAGCTACAACACAATACTAACCAAAACACGCAATGAAGAAAACTAAGTATTCTAAGCAAAGGAAAACTAAAGGAATTGCAAAGAGGAATCCAGAAAACAAAACTTGAGAGAGGCCGACTTTAAGCTGGATTGGATGAAATGATGATGGCAAGCTTTACTGCACAAGATGGGTCTGTGGCTTACCAACAGCTGAGCAATTTAACAAAAGATGCAAGTGAATTCAAGCTATGGCTTCTAAACAAGCTAACTAACTAAAACACTAAAATGAGGGAATGAGAGAAAAGATCAAACTTCAAAATCTAGCCAAGCTTCAGACCAAAACTCCAGACCATTTGCATGTGCACAAACCATGCATTTATAGGAATTCAAACACCCAAGAACCAAAACCAAATTGAACTCCTAAACAATAAACAAAGGAAAAACACTATTCCAGGGGACCAAAAACATAAATGCATGCTCAAGTCGGCAAAGAAAGCTGGTGAAACGTGATATTTCACGCGAGTCACGTCAAAAGAGCGTTCGGAAACGCGCGGGACAGGCCACTGCGAGCGGGGCGGCGGTTCAGGCCGACGCCCGCAGGCGCGTTTCATCCTGTTCGAAGGTCAAGAGGCCAAGAAAAGAGGGAAAAGGGGGAAAACAAAGGCGCGGAGGCTAAGCGGGGCATGCGGGATGTTAATGCGAGGGATTTTTCAGATCCTTGCGAGGAGATATGTATCATCATCGAGGCCTGCTGTTAGGAAGAGGGAAAATTTTGGGGAAAACAAAAGGCGCGGGGGCTAAGCGGGGCATGCGGGATCTTAATAATGACTACTACAAATATGTTAAGTGTTGGTTATGTTTTCGGATCAACATACACCTTGCGACGAGATCTTTGTATCATCATGGGGTTTAGACCTTATTGGTGAGATTCACCGCAAATGGTCAAGCCGAATCTTCTAACAAAACCACGACTAAAATTCTCATGAAAGTCGTTAACTATTCGAAAAAAGCGGCATGATCACATCCCCTTTGCCCTTTGGGCTTATCGGACTATCATTCATACCTCCACTAATGCCACCCCATTTTCTTTGGTATATGGTACTGAGGCTGTCTTGCCTCTTGAAATACAAATACCCTCCCTAAGAATATCTCTTCAGGATATTCTCACCAATGATGATTTCCACCAAGAGCGGTTAGCCCAATTGGAGCTTCTTGATGAGCGTCATCTTACAGCTCTTGACCACCTTCAAATCTATCAAAAGCACATCAAGCGTGCTTATGATAAGTGACTTCATGAGCATACCTTTAAGGTTGGTGATCTTGTCCTCAAAGAGAATCAACATGTAACCAAACTAGAAAAGAGAAAACGTGGAAAATTTGCTCCTAATTGGATTGGGCCTTACATTATCACTCACACTTACGGATCAGACACTTACCGTTTAGCTTCACTTAATGGTAAACCTGAGCCTGAACCCCTTAATGCCTTGCATCTTCGGCCATTCTACTATTGAATTTAGTGTTATATCACTTCTTATCTACCTTACACTTATCCCTTGAGCTCATTTACCACTTCATACACCTTGTTTCGTGCATCTTAAAGTAGAATCAAACTCACGTGGTTTGATCATCACCTCCTCTTATAGATGCCTTCTCCTTTTTAGTCGGGTCCATGACTTAAAAGTATCAAAATAACAAGTTCTCAATTATACAATTCTGGGATATTCTTGAGTCAAACTTCCTACAAAACTAGATGCTTCATGCCAAACGGACATCTAGACCTCTAAGTTATACATAGACTGCTCCCTCGAAGGAAAACTATGTGCAAAGCCACTTCTGCTATTATAAATAGACTGCTCCCATAAAGGACAGCTATGTGCAAAGCCACTTCTACTATTATAAATAGACTGCTCCCCCAAAGGACAGCTATGTGCAAAGCCACTTTTGCTACTATAAATAGACTACTCCCTTGAAGGACAGCTATACAAAGTCAGCCTTTATCAGAAGCTTCTCACATTGATCAGCTTCATGAAGACCTCAAGAACAACAAAATACATATCCCATGTAGACTTCCCACATCGATCAGTCTATATCCAGAAAAATAAATCAGTATTCAAAAGCACTTTTGAGTCATGGACTTGTCTATTTAGGTTTGGTTTTCTTTTGTCAGCATAATCACCTTATAATAAATTCTCTACGTCCCAGCTCTACCAGCCACCTCACCTCACCATTCGTCAAAGCAACAAAACTCAAGGGACGTGACGTATATCTGATATATTGTGATTATACAACTCTTTTCACCTATTGACTTCTCGCATATGTAAGGTACCTAGGGATTCAAGCTCATCCTACGTTAATATGTGGTTTGTTTAGCTCTTCTCTACTATGGGACCCTTTTGCCTCTTTTTACTCGAATCTAGGATTATGTGTTGACCTTAATCAGGACATGGTTCCCTACTACTTAGGTAAGCGAACTTTCGCTTCACCTATACCTACACCAACAACGTCAATCCCTTACCAACACTAACAACATTACCCTACCAATATCAATATTTTTACCAACCGAAAAATTGCCTAACCACAACCACATTGCCTGAATTCACCTCTCCTGGTCCTAAGGGAGAACTACATCGGTCTAAGGCCCCTCCTTGCTTTGTGCAATGGGCTATGTAGGTAGCACTTAGGAGACATGGGGTCTCCCAAGGTTAGCTCGACCATCCCCTACCATAACCTATCATATGTTGTAAATATAAATATTTTTGTGTATTTCTATTTGATAACATTCATCTTTATCCTTTTTTTCCAAACAAACATTCAAAACACAACCATTCTCATTATTATCATAACTCAAATCAACATACATATTCAATTTTATTTAGATGTTAAACAAATACATCTTCTCTATCATCGACGATGCGCAGGTCGACATCCTTATTTATTCTTATACCTCTATGAAATTCATTTAAACCCTTGCGCCTCATCCCGAATAAGGTGGTGATCGTGATTGTCGACGCCACTCACCTAGCCTCTCCATCCTCAAAGGTGCCACTGCTATTGGTTCCTCCCACTGATCCGCCAACATCTCCTGTAACATACGAATACGCCCTCTCACGTGGAGGAATCTTGCCTCTAGTCTCTCCACTCGTAAATTGTGAAACCTATAACAATCTTATTGTCTCATTCACCTGTGTTTGAAGCTGGTGAACCAAATCCTGCAGGTGGTCTCTCTCTGCTATAATCATAGCTATGTCAGGACGATCGGCCCTCTCACATACACCTCGCAGCTCTGCTACCCACCATAATCTATAAGCCTCTCGCTCCTGCATCTATTACCCTGCGATCGACTACTATCTCTTTTAGTCCTTCTGGAGGTGTCGGCCGGGGAGGTGAGAATGATGCCTCGGCATCGATCCTCATGTATGGTCTATAAGCCATGGGTATATCCTGAACAAATCCAAATTTTCGCCACATGTGATCTAGAGGAATCCTCTTGTACTCACCTGGCCTGTGCCCCGCGATCCACCTCAATCGCTCTACACCCCTCAAATCCTCAACTATGTTCTTTGTCACCATATAGTTCCCGTAAGGCCTCCAACAAATATCCGCAATCATCACCATCTCCCACATCTGCCTATAATACTCGATGTCATATGTCACGGCCTGGGATCTCACCTCTTGTTCTATTTGGACCCATCATCTAAATCCCAACCTCTGCACTCCTGTCTCTCTTTCCTGGATTGGTTGGCCTACTGGTCACACACACACAATGTGCTCATAGGCCCAACAATGTAATAAGTATGCACAATCGAGTGTCATCCTGTGATTTCACCTACAGGCCCATAAACCCCTGTATAGCTCCGCCAGATATGCGGGTGCCCATGCAAAATTCACGCTCCTTTCTACCATTTCCCAAATAATACACATCAATGCTTTTGGAAATATTCCCCCATCTGCCCTTGGTAATTCATAATACCCCATCGCTATCATTAATACCCTTTGCCAACCTTGTTGCCTCGGGATGTGCTACATACATTATACCATAAGTGAATGTCAAACCTCACGTGTGTCAAATCTCATGCAATTTGGACCAAATATCTTTGTTGTTATCACTCCTGCGCCACGCTAGGCCCCCCACGATACACTTGGTCTTCCTATAATTAGGAGCCTCAAAATTCTAAACACATCTTCCAACGTCACTGTCATCTCCCTGTTGGCAGATAGAAGGTATTCTTTTTGATTCCACCTCTCAATCAATGCCTGCAACATAGCATGATTGCGTGTGATTCGTGAATAATAGTGGATTCCACTTAACCCCACATGGTTTATCAATGCCCATTTAGCTGGTGTTACATCCACTCAGACTCGTGACAACAAAGCTGGCACACTATCATTCATCCTCAACCCTGCCTCTGCCTGCATACATCAAATCAACAAACAAACCATTCAATAAATCAAATCCCCAAGTGTTTTTTTCTCACATTCTGGAATTTCATATAGTAACCGATATCAGTTATAGATAACCGATACTAGTTGCCTAACCGATACCAGTTATCTCTAAATGATACCAGTCCATTGTCAATCCTATACAACCTGCTTAAAAACATCCCCTACGATAATTATTTTGCTTGTTTACTCCTCTCTGCACCTACAAACATATGCGAAACCCCTGCATACCTACCCCATAACACTCACCCCATCCCAAAACCTTACCTATCACATTTTATTTCTCATCTCTATCCACTTACCTTCTCTCATCCTATTCATAAAACATGCAAGAATTAAATTACAACCAAACAGGTTTACCTCTTGGGGCAGCCACTTGAGGTGGAACCTGTCTTCCCTCTCGTCTCTCGCCTTTGGATGCTTCTCCTTGTTCACCATTTTCACCACCCTCTTCATTATAACTTGCCTTTATGCCTTCTTAATCTCAGCTCACAATCACTTTACCTATCTCTTTCTTCCGTATCACTCAATTCTCCCATGTAATTACTCTGTATCGGTCATCAAACATAGTTGCATTCTCGTATTTAACTTATTACATGCCTCTAAAAATAAGAACTCAAGTTGTCTCCCAAGCTTTTCTATTTTTATAAAAGCTTGTTTTAGCATAACCGATATCGGTTACCTATGTGTATCGGTCATATATCTACCGGCATCGGTTAGCTAATCGATATCGGTCATATGTCTCCCTTTGCTTAAACCTAGGCCTTTTCTTCGTTTTTTGCAAATTTTTGGTGGCGCCCGCCTCTTTTTCCTGCATAATGACATCATTATCAATATTTGTCATCAAAATCCCATCAACACATATACATATCATCACAATTTCATCAACATCATCTATCTACATTAAATTTCAAAAACCATCGACAAAATACATGTGACATTTTAATATATACATCAAACCCATCATTATACACACCATGTGGATCAAACTCATCATCTATATACATTAAATTTCAAAACCATCGACAAAATACATGCGACATTTTAATATATACATCAAACCCATCATTATACACACCATGTGGATCAAACTCATCATCTATATACATTAAATTTCAAAAACAATCAACAAAATACATGCGACATTTTAATATATACATCAAACCCATCATTATACACACCATGTGGATCAAACTCATCATCTATATACGTTAAGTTTCAAAAACCATTGACAAAACACATAAGACATTTTTTTACACACCATGTGGATCAAAATCATCATCTATATATATCAATGTCAAAATATACAACTTGCCCTGCATGGGGGCCTCTGTGATCTAAAAATAATACAAAGTCGGCACGCAGGCTGCTATCCCTGTCAAAATCTCGACTCGGCTCATGGCCGGTCTCTCATGTCAAAAATATACTTGGCTCATAGGCCGGTATCAACTATACAACATGTACTCGGCTCGCAGGCTGGTATATACAACAAAAATGAATAAATAAATAAATCATATGTGGGCATGCAGGCCTCTATATACATATCCGGTTCACAGACCGGTGTCTATATCCAATATCAAAAACCCATCTCCGCTCCAAGGATGTCTCAGCTCTCTCCACCACCCTCGGCCCGTCTCCCTGCTGGTCCCTGTGCTGGCTCTCGCCTCCTCCTGTAATGAGACCCACCGGCCGTGGTTTGTGCCCCCTAGGATTTTTGGCTCCAGGATGTCTCGACTCACGTGCACCGTGTATGGTGATAGTCATCCCCGGTACCATTGAGCATGTCTTGATAATACCAGGCCTCCACTCTCGCCTCCATATAGCGGGCCCATGCCACCATGGCTGTTGGGGCTGGTCCCCCGACTCCTACTAGCTATGGCCCCTACCCTGCCGGTACACCCTGTGCCTGTGGGGGTGCCTGTACTTACGCATGTGCCTACGGCGGTGCTCGTGCTCGTGGCAGTGCTCTGTGGCATCGTATCGATTGATGCACTGTGGCTGTACTTGAGCCTGTGCCTAGGCTAACTACTCCTGTAGCACCCCAATCTATGCTGCGCAGAGTAAACCGCCTGTAATAACTACACATTCTAAGAGGCAGCCCCTCTCAGCTATAATAGCTACCAAATATGGTCATGCGATCAGTGCTCTCCTAGCTGCTCTCTCCCCTACCCACCAAACCAAAAAGGCCCCTGTCACTCCGGCATCATCCACTGTATCGTCAGCCGGTCTCTCTGCTACCCAGTAGGGGTCAACGGGCTGCGGTGCAGGTAGTGGGGCCTCTACATCATCCCTCGATACTGTGGGAAGGGAGGTGGCTCATCCTGTCGCAAGCCCAACTACCGTCGTACCCTCTCTAGGGGTATCCACTCATACTCCCCGGGCCTCCATCCAGCTATCTAGAAACTATACTGGATCCAGCGCATCTGTGCTCGGGCTCCTCCTCGGAGTGATGGAATCTATAGGGCCTCCATATAATGTCCAGTGTGGTCAAGCCCTCTAACATCGATGGTAGTAGGCCACATCCCATCCTGCGAGCACTACTCGTGGTGGCCCACGACCCCAACCACCCTCGAAATCCATATCTATATACTATATGTGGCCCCGGGCATTTGTTGGGGCAATCCTACTTTGAGTCGTATAAAGATGATGTGCTCGTACACCCAATAGTGTAACAAAAATGTTGAGAAAATGCCGAATCACCTCATACGGCGATAACCCCATAGCTCTCAGTATAGCATTGCACCTGAGATACACTTTGGTGCCCGGGCATAGCATGTATGCTCCTCTACCATCTCGTGTAAAACTCCCATCAAAGCCTTTGGGAAGTAGCCTCCTATGAGTCTCGGGAGGGTGAATTAGGTGATACCTATCATTATCAACATGGCAAGTGTGTCTCCTGTCGGTGTGTGCGATACATGTCGCCATAGGCAATGCCTGTGCACTGTGATAGGTCAACAATGGGGCCGCATCCCGAATACATGTAGAATGCTGTCCATCACTTTGTCTTCACATCCACCTGGAACATTGCCTCACCTATGATCAGTAGTCTCAGGATGCGATACACTTCCTCTAAGGTAATCGTCATCTCTACAGTAGGGAGATGGAAGACATTGGTTGCCGGATCCCATCTCTCAATGAGCGTAACCATCAGGTTGTGGTCCCTATCCACAGCCCTATACCACTGGAATCTGTCGAGTCCAACCTCTTGCATGATGCCCCACTGCGCTGTGGACACATGTGGCCA
The DNA here is from genome assembly GCA_018340775.1 of Taxus wallichiana var. yunnanensis. Taxonomy (NCBI): domain Eukaryota; kingdom Viridiplantae; phylum Streptophyta; class Pinopsida; order Cupressales; family Taxaceae; genus Taxus; species Taxus wallichiana. Next base: position 764,327,738 of record CM031242.1, on the reverse strand, counting down.
CATCTCGCCTCAATATCAGGGGCATCGATCCCGCATCGTGAGCTGCTGGCATGCCTACAAAAACAACCTACTTCATCAGGCCTACCCTTTACAATCACACCTACCTTAACTCTCTATACCCACTTACCCACCCAACCACAACCTGGCTCTACAACACACATCTACACCCACCTATCTTACCCTATACATCTACGATATCCCTTTTATTTATCTCACACCCTACCAACCACCCCGATCTACTCTAGCCATTTACCTATACCCCCGCCAATTTAACACGTCCTACTTCATACAAAACACATAACCTATCCTACCCGAACCAGCCGCCCACAACCCCATTTCCCCACCCTAATCATCTTTTCCTATCAACTCTACCCTCTCCCCTTCACCCCAACCAAAAACAAAAAACAAAAACAAAACAACAAGACCAAATTCTAACAACAAACAAAAACCACAACTCTACCCATGCTGACCGGTACCGGTCACCCTCGACCGCCATCGGTCCCCCAAGTAAATGATATGTGCCGACACCGGTCGACCTATGACCGACGCCGGTCTATCCACAAACAATATAAACACTATATTATGTGACCGATGCCAGTCGCCTAGTGACCGACATCGGTCACTGTCGATTGCGGGGCCGAACCCAAAACGGCCCGCAAAACCCCTTTTTACCTATTTCTCCCTATTTACCCACAATAAAACCCTAAAAACCTACCCACCCTACCATTTTGACCTAACTAGCCTACCTACCCACTCCATTTTACAAATTACCTCCATTTATTCATTATTTTATTAAATTTTAGATTCCTACCCAAAACCCAAATCTAGGTTAAAATCATTAAATTCACATAGGTAGGAGTTCAGAGCCTACCGGTATAACTACACATCGTCGTGGTGGGATAGGTGGCAGTGGTCTAGCTGGTCCAACACCTCCTGCTCCTCCTGGCTGTGCCATGGCTCCAAATCTCCTCAGCTGGGTCCTCAACCAATCAAACTCTACCTCCTGCTCACTGGGGTCTACCAATCACTCACTCCTCCACTTAACTGGTGCCAACTCAGCCCACAAACTCAACAAACTCACTTCACACCTCAAACAACTAAAATTGGGTGCTCAAATTCACAAAGTGACAATGACATGCCGTATTTTTCTTTTTATAGGTTTTGACCTATAACCGATGCTGGTTATTTTGTGCCCTAGAATACTGGTATCGGTCTTCTAACTAATATCGGTCACACATAACCGATATCGGTTACCAACTTCCTTCCCTTAACTCCCACCCTTATCCACCAATTTCCACTTTTTCCTACATCACCTACCCCTGGCTTTGCTGATTAGCCTTATTTTAACTTCAATCGGCCGACCCATGGCCGCAACCAACCATTTGGCCCGACCCAAGGCCGCAACCAACCATTTGGCCCGACCCAAGGCCGCAACCAACCATTTGGCCCGACCCAAGGCCGCACCCGACCCAAGGCTGCAACCAACCATTTGGCCTGACCCAAGGCCACAACCAACCGTTTGGCTTGACCCAAGGCCGCAACGAACCGTTTGGCCCGACCCATGACCGCAACCAACCATTTGTCCCAACCCAAGGCGCAACCAACCATTAGGCTCGACCCAAGGCCGCACCCAAACAATCAGGCCCGACCCAAGGCCGCAACCACCCAATCTGGCCCGACCCAAGGCCGCACCAATTAAGTACCTCACCCAAAACCCATAAATTACAATTTTATCCACCCATCATGTAAATTTTTGTTCAATCAGGCTCACCTATTCGTGTTTTAGCATGATTAGGATACTTGACTTGATTAGTCGACCAACTTTTCCTAGACCGAGACCATGACATTTATCTCAACCAAACCAACCATTTGGTACTGCTGAACATGCATAAATGTTCCTGTACCTTACCCGTTATATCCCCTGGAGCTACTTCCTATGCCTTGGATACCAAGATTATATCAACCTTGTTTGGATAAACTATCGACCTTTGCCTATGTATTGCTTGTTTGCTCTTCAAATCATGTACCCTGGTCGCACTACTGCATTTCAACGTGTTTCTACTTCCTTGAACTTACCTCGCCATCTTACCATCATCTCAACACCATTCACCCTTTATCAACCTTATCCCCGATTTCACGTCACCTCCATCCGTGATAGATTTGAGGGGATTACCTATACCCTTAACCTGGGCAACCACTTCTTATTAATTGTCGGTGTAGCTTTACAAGACAAGCTACACGACAACAAGGGCTAATGTAGACACCAAAATTGTGACTTACGACACCCACGTGCCCCGCATCTCATTTTGTAACCTAACCTCACCACCTAAACCTTGCACAATTATTTATTAATTACCTTATAATTAATAAATCCACATCTCCAAACCTGCCACCTCACTTCGCCACCTCATCATGACCTAGCCCTAACCCTAAACTAACATAATTAAGACCTATAACTTGGTCTACATCCACACCCATGAATAATTACTCCTCACCCGCACCAAAACCAACCTAATAATGACTTGACCAAGCCCACAACTAATCCCTCGAGAGAAAAGGAGGGAAGGTTGGCTATTTTACTAAAAATAGCCCACTTTGACTTAACCAACATCGGTTCCTACTCGACCACCATCGGTTCCCTGTAAATGGCCTCCCCCAACCAAAAACAAAGGATCGGGAACTCATTTTGGAAAGGATCTAGAAATTCATTTGCAAGACAGAGACAAGTGAAGAAAAGAGAAGAGGTTACAGAGAAGGGCATCGAGCCGAAGACCGCTGGCTGAGCCACGGGATCACGGGTCACCTTTGTTCAAGCATTGGAAAAGACTGAGGATAGCTTCATCATCTTGTTTTCCAATACCAAATCATCCCAACTGAGCCTTACTGTCACTACCACATTCCTTGGACCTAAATCTTCATCAAGAATGAGTAAGTAGCGTCTTTTATGTTTCTAAGCACCATTTCCTGAGTCTTTTAATTGATAGTAATTATAAGCTCACTCCTAGATCTACCACCTACCAGCACCTTGCACTTAACCTCCATCCATACATCCTTGTATTGCCCAGAAGATAGTTTTATCACTCTCTGAGTCTTCCCTGTCATCTCACTATTCCCCTCAGCCATCCACCAGTCTAAAGAAAAAAACCCACAATCACCCTGCAACCAACCTCTATCTAGAATTGCCTAGATTACTAACCCTACCGGTGTTTGTTATCCCCTACCGGCAGCGGTTCTCTAACCGCGGTCGGTTATCCAGTGACCGACATTGGCCACTTTGACTTATACTCAAAACCTTCCTCTCACCTATTTGTCTCCTAACAACCTCAGATCCAGTCTAGTTTATCCCTGTAACTCGAGATGAATGTATCAACAACCAGTGACCAAACAAACAACGTGACGTTTTATTATTAGTAGTTTAGTCTCTATTGCTTTGTAACGAGGTACCTAAATCGTGATTTCATAATAGCTTATTTATTATCATTTGCGTTAATTCGTATTAAAATGGAACTGACCACCTTCGAAAGGAAGTCTAATATTTCCTGGGCCCAAGGCAGTTCCCTCATTTATTGTCTAACTAAAATCTGGTGGGCTTGTATTCTTACTTGCCGTTAGTCCTTCCTAGACAAAAAGGAGCTCTTCGCAATCGATCCAATATCTCTCTATGGTACACACACACCCTCCCAACAATCAATAGGTATTCCTTCTAGCCCTAACCCTTATCTATTTCTCAAGAGAATGAAAGGATAGAAGTAACTCTATTCTAGTAACGGAAACATTCTGCATGCGAAACAAGTATAATCAGATTAATATTGGTAAGGAGGACCAACACAAAACAACTTTTACAACTCCTTGGGGAACCTTCTGCTATCAAGTGATGAAATTTGGCCTTAAGAATGTAGGAGCAACTTATCAGTGGGCCATGAAAGTGATTTTTCATGATATGATTCATGATATCATGGAGGACTACATAGATGACATCCTGGGAAAGTCCAAAACAAGAGAGGATCATCTAGTTATTTTGTGGCATATCTTTGAATGCCTACATGAATACAAAGTCAGGATGAATCCAAAGAAGTGTGTCTTTGGTGTGCTATCCGAGAAACTATTGGGCTTCATTGTGTCAAGACGAGGTATTGAGGTAGACCCTGCTAAAGTGTCTGCTATCACTACAATGCCTCCACCTGAAAATTCAAGCCATTCACCACTTCATCTCCCAGCTTGTAGATAAATGTCACTCATTCACCCATTTTTTTAAAAAGGACATCACTTTCCTCTGGAGACCCGAGCAACAACAAGCCTTTTCTTTGCTTAAACAATACCTGGCTAATCCACCTATCCTCATGCCTCCCACTCCAGGAGAACCACTTTTTCTCTATATTTCCACTACACAATTTTCTATTGGTGCGTTGCTCACCCAATATGACCTTAGCCATAAGGAGAAAGTGGTGTACTATCTGAGTCACACCCTCATCACCTATGAATGTAATTATACTCAAATTGAAAAGGATTACTTGGCCGTTGTTTTTACCTTTCAAAAACTTCGCCATCGCTCTACCTTGAATACTAAGACCAAGCTCATATCCAAGGTCAAGCCACTCAAGTATTTGTTGTCTAAACCCACCCTCATGGGAAGAATGAATAATCAGATCATTCTACTCGGTGAGTTTGACATATAATTTGTCCATCAAAAATTAGTTAAAGGACAAGTGCTTGAAGACCAGCTAGTAGAGACATCCTTGCAAAGCATGAAACCTTTGAGTCGAATCTGCTAGATGCCTCCTTGCTCTACATTGAAGAATCTTATGTGTGGCAGATACATTTTTATGGATCATTTCTGTTTCATGGTTTAGGTGCAAGAGTGGTCCTTATTACTCCTTCGGGTGATCCTATACCACAAGCTTTCCACCTGGCCTTCCCTTGCATGAACAACATTATAGAATATGAAGCACTTATTGTAGGGATGAAGCTAGCCATCAAGTGGAATGTTCATCATGTTAAGGTCATAGGTGATTCATAGTTAATCATCAAATAGGTTAATGATGAATATAAGGTTAAGGATGACAAGCTCATACCTTATAAAAAGTTAGTGGAAAATCTAAAGGGGTATTTTGTGCGCATTACCTTTGAGCAAATCCTAAGAGCACAGAAGCAGATTAGTAGATGCCATGACAATGGTGGGATCTAGGCTTTGTATTCTATTAGAGAACAATGATATTCCATTCTTCATAGAAAATCTACGCCAGCCCACATATGACATGCGAATATTCCACGGCTTGTGACATCGTTGGTCCCCATTTGCTATGGTACGAACTCATTTCACCTATATTAAGGAAAACACATTCCCTCCGATATCTTCCGTTTTGAAAAGCACAACCCGATTCACCAAATAGCCTATTACACCATTTTAAGAGGTACATTTTATTTTCATGGCTATGATGGGAATCTACTACATTGTCTTGATGTGACTGAGTCAATCCAGAAATCAAAGAAGTGCACAAAGGGGTATGTGGAGCACATACAAATGGAATGGTCTTGGCTAAGAAACTATTGAGAGTAGGTTACTATTGTCCTACCATGGAAATTGATTGTTGTAATTATGTTAGAAAATGTGTGCTCTACCAAAAGTATGGAAATTTCATCTATGCTCCGTCACAACCATTACAACCTATCACTACCCCGTGGCCATTCTCCAATTGGGGACTTGATCTAATAGGAAAAATTACTCCTAACTCATTTGATGGTCATACACATATCATCACAACCACAAAATATGTTACAAAATGGGTGGAGGTTGTCCCCTTAACCTATGTCATAGGAGCACATATTTCTAAATTCATCATGAATCACATTATTTACCGATATGGTATTCCTGCAGCCATTGTTACAGATAATGGGAAGTCATTTAAGAATAAAACTATGAAAGGTCTTTGCCATCGATTTCAAATCAGATTAAAATGCTCCATGCCGTATTACCCTTCAGGTAATGGAAAAGCTGAGGCAACAAACAAGACTTTAGTAAGGATAATGGAGAAGATGGTTAGCAAAACAGTCAAAGCGGCACCTACAAATCCGTCTAGCCCTTTGGGCTTACCGATCATCCATTCACACTCCTACGGGTTTGATACCATATTCCCTAATGTTTGGGACATAATCTATCATCCCTTTAGAGATCAAACTTCCATCCCACGATAATATCCTTCGGGACTATCTAGATAAGGATGAAGATTATCGAGTGACAAGATTGACTAAGTTAGAGCTCTTTGGATGAGAGGCGCATTTGCGCTCTTAACCACTGAAAGTGTATCAACAAAAATTCTCTAGAAACTACAATAAGAGAATCAATTTGAGGTTGGTGATTTAGTTATGAAGGAGAACCGGTTAAACACCAGAGCAGAGTGAGAAAAGAAAGGGAAGTTTGAACCACATTGGTTAGGACCCTATGTCATAGTTTCCAAGTATGGCACAGGGGAATACAAACTGGCTCACCCCAATGGTGATGAGCTCTGGGAGCCCATGAACGCCATGCATCTTAAGTGGTTCTATGCTTTAACATGGCACAAGGACGTTAAAAATCAAAACTACCAAAAAAAAAAAAAAAATTAGAAAAAGAAAAGAGAAAATAGGTCATCCTCTTGTGAAAGCCACACAATTATGGCACTTTGGACAAGTCCTTGGGTGAAAACCAGTTTACGGTGCCTCAAGAGGATTCGTTGTTCACAAGCATTACGTATTAGGAGGGTAGTTGTCTTTTTCCTAGACCTGGTTCTACCTTCGATATTCCTTGTGCACATCATCCTGTCCATCCTTGATCTAGCTTTGCCTTCTTATTTTTGTCTGTGAGGGGCATGGTCTTTCGTTATTTCCCATCTTACACTAGAGGCAACTCGAGAAAATCCAATTTTCTATTCATAAATGCCGGGGCATCCACACTTTCTTGGTTACTTGCACATAGCTTTGGAAAACCATTAGAAAACACAAAAATAATAGAAAATTGTTTCACAAACATAAAAAACAATAGAAAATTGTTTCACAAACATAAAAAACAATAGAAAATTGTTTCACAAAAATAAAAACAATAGAAACCTATTTCACAAACATAAAAAATAATAGAAAATTATTTCACAAAAATAAAAAACAATAGAAAATTGTTTCACAAACATAAAAAGCAATAGAAAATTGTTTCACAAAAATATAAAAAATAAAAAATTGTTTCACAAACATAAAAAACAATAGAATTTTGTTTCACAAAAATAAAAAAACAATAGAAAATTATTTCACAAGCATAAAAAACAATCGAAAATTGTTTCGTAAAACCCTCAACAATAGAAATTTGATGCATAAAAACATATCTTACAAAAACATTTACTTGCATTGTCTTGTTTCCTTGCTTTGATTGTTTCTTGTATAGTGTTTTGCATGCTTGCTTTTGAGTTGTTTGTTGCTTGGGTGTACTTTGTTAGGATTCATCTTTTCTTGCTTAGATTAGATTTATTTTTGCTTGTGCATATTGTGGTACATTTTTGCATGCTAGTAAATCTTGGGAAATCATGATGTAATGTGTTAATTCATTATGTTCTTTCTTAAGCATTTGGTTGTGTTTGTTACTTGTTAATAAGGCAAGGTGAATCATGATATATTGCATTAATTCTTGGTGTTCTTTGTTAACATTTGATTGTGTTTATTGCATGTGCTCTGTTTTGTTATCATTCACATCACATTACCATCATTATCATCACATCTAACATCATATATAAACAAAAATGCTAAGTTTTACATCATGCATGTATGCTAAGCTAATCATCACATATCACATCATCAATGGGGGCAATAGTGGTTTCGCATGATCAAAAATATATCCCCCACACCAATATCATCATATCATCCCATCTATTAGGCATCAAAAAAACATGACATGAGTAATACATTTGATATCATCTACGGATCTATCATCTAATATTATAAACAAGCACATGAATATACATCAAACATCAAGATAACATACATGAAAAATGTGGAATCTGATAACATCATGACAACATCCATAAGTGCTAAATCAAGAAAATAACATGCATAATTCCAATGCAGGCCAAGATGCCCACTCAAGATACTAAATATGATTCATGTCCTATCATCAATTAGTTCCCCATGAGTTTAAAGACAAAGCAAAAACCATCTATATGCATGTATCAAAAACAAATACATACATCATCTCATAACCATGTGTATCTGAGCCAAAACAAAGTAATCCTCATATATATATACATGTGTGTCAAATATACATCTCTGTCAAAAATGGATACAAATATGTGCTCTATATCAAAAATGCCTTCAACTGAGGCGTACAAAGGTGATACATCAAAAATGTCTATGTACATACATACAATGTCCAGATAGGTACCCAATATAATACATCATTGATACACAATGCCATAAAAAAGGGGCATGTATCTGAAAGAATCAAGCCTTCATCATGAGGCATCATCAAAAATACATGTATAACATAACTGTACATCAAAATCGGCCTTCATAAGAGGCATACATATCAAAGAATCTGTACAATAAAAATGTGGCTCTCAACCACAACTCTCACCCTCACTAGGGCTCCCAGATCTATCCTCTGCGGATGCTGGAACTCTGGAGGCTAGGATGGTATTGGTCTTTCCGGCTTCTCTAGTAGAGGTTTGTCAGCGGATTTGGTGGAATGATTTGGACCTCCTTAATTAAGAGCCTAATGTACTTGACCCTGATAGCTGTGGTAGTGTCACTCGCTGCTCTAGTGGCACCACTCTGTAATATGTAGTCCTGTAGAAGAGAGCCTCACCACCAAGCCTAGTGGCATCACGTATCAGGTCCACATCTCCTAAGGTGAGTTCTACCCGAAGGGCATCATCTCACTCGCTTTGTAACTCTACCCAAGTCTACCTCGGCCTGTCTATCAATAGTAGCCTCTCAATCTCTCTCTGTAGTCATCACCTACATCTCAACATGGGCTTGGTCCCTATGTGCTAGTAAGACTGTGAGCATGCATACACATGATCTCTCTGTACCATGACCATGCACACCTATGACTGGGACTGGTGCAGGAGGCTCAATATTTGCACCCCTTATGCTTTTATCTCTCGATTTAGCTCTAACACGTACCTCTATCATCTCTGGGCCATCCCGGGCCTAAGACTCGATCCCAACTTGATAATAAAGTCACAATGTGGGCTTGGGCCTCATTGCGCTATGCTACAGCTGTCACGTACCAGCCTTGAGCCTCATCTCTCTCCACTCTAGCCACGTCTCTCTCGGCTATGAGTTGTTGTACCTACACCTGTGTTATGGTTGTCTCTGTGCCACTATTTGTGAGGTTGTGTGTGCCTCAAGGACTGGTCCCTGAGGTGCTCTAGAAGATTGTCCTTGCTCAAAAACCCTACCTCTGGGTGGCTACATGGCTGCTTGTACTGGGCCCTGCGGCCTTGGTCCTTGTGCCTATGGGGCATCATTTCCATCATGAGGGATACCATCAAATGGATCCTCTGGGTCTAGCCCCAGTGCCACTACTCTAGCCCTGTGCTCTACCCCATGCCATACCTCTACGGGTAGGTGAATACCTACTACCCAAGCTACCTCTGGAATAGTGAGACGCTGGGGTAATACTATTGCATACCACGCTACATAATCAGTTGTAGTCCCTAGGTCTCTCACCTGTCATAATGGGTCCCATGCCTGGGGGACCACCTATGTGAAACTAGCCCTAGCTCAGGCCACTAGTATATGAGGCCCCATGGTCTACCTCTCGAGTCCTTGCGAGCATGCCAGATATCCGGGCTGGGACCCCCCGTACTGGCTGTCGAGTTGTCGCTAGCACCTATCAACACGATATAACTCCATGATATAGCTATGGCTGCCAATAAGAAAGTGCTCCACCAAGCACATATTGAGCTTTGTGGCATCCTCTAGCCACTGGAAGTGCTTGTATGGATGCCAAATGACATCTATCGCTGCTAGCTTGTTGAACTCATGCTTATATCGAATAGGCTACCAAGATGGCCATGTACATCTCCGCTAGCTGCTACCCAAGCCATGTATGATGGCTCCTCGGGATCTCGAACTTGGAAAGGGCCTACTGGGCATCGATAGCAATATGATCCCATGACCATATTTGTAATAATGATGTAGGCCCCATGGTCTTCTGACCATGGTATGTAATCAGGTGCAAGTCCTAGTATAAATGGGCCAATATACACTACCCTAGCAATATCTCTCACCACTGTAAATGCCATGAACCAATGGTAGTAATCCTCTCAGAACGAAGTCCCTATCTTATCAGTGAGTAGGAACCCACTGATAAGCGCCATGATATAGAGAGGTCCCCGATGTAATGTCGGGTTACGCACTCATGTAACGCTATAGTCATCCCATTGTGTGGGATGTCATTGACACCAAATAGAGCACTGCACACTACTCTAATAAACCTTGCATCTAAATTGTACTCGATTAATGTACCCATCATGGGCATGTGTAAAATCTGCCAAACATCCTCAATGGTCACTATCATCTCCCTGTTGGTAGTCTGAAACACTGACTCTCGCTATGCCATTACTTGGCTAGCACAGTTAGGAGGCCGTGATCTAGTACAATAGATGGCATCCAAGCCTTGGGGCCCAGTCCCACTACCTCCATTAATATCACCATAGCTCGGCGATTGCACTAGCGCATACTGTCCTCTAACTCGGCAATCCAAGAGTGACGCTCCCACATCTGTAAAACTAGTAGTCATCTCTACAAAATAACACACCACTCATTAGTTTCTAGCATTTCCTCTAAAAATCTATCTCATCTTTTAGGGTTAACCCAAAAATCCTAAAAATTCTTCTAAGTGTCATGTCTTTGACACTTTCCTATCTCTTTTCTACTGTCTAGGGCACCTACACACCCTTTTTGGCATGTGCGCCATATTTTTGGCACCTGCGCTTACATGCATGTGCCTTCTAGCGTGTGTGCTCTCTTTTGGGCACTGCGCACCCTTTTTAGCATGTGCACCACCAAATTGGTGCCTACGCATGGACACATGTGCTTCTGTGTGTGTGTGCGCGGTTTCTCCATGGTCTGCGCCATGCTTTTTACATGTGCACCCCATTCTGGTGTGTACATGTGTGTAGACATGTGCTCGTGTGTGTGCGTGTGATTTGCGTGTGTGTGCATTGACTTGGCGCCTGTGCCCTCAAAAGGACGCCTATACCCCCAAAATGACACTGCATGCCCTATCCCACACCTCGCACTGTGTGCAATCATGCATATGCATTTTTCTACTCCTAAAGACCTAATTTAAGGCATTAATGACACAAATTTATGAGTAGGGTTGTGATACTCACAAAGGGGTCATTGTCTACATGCCGTTGGTACCCCTAGACTACATCTCGCATGCCTCAAATGGTCTCATGTGATCACCATAGTTTTCCTGATTGTCGAGCCTCACAGTAAATTTTTTAAACTGATCAGTTAAAATGAATTGCTCGTGATGTTTTTACCCCCTTAGGGGGTATATTAACCTATTTTTCAGCGTTTGGAAGGCCGGAGGACCCGTTTCAATCGTCATTTTCTCCTTTGTTCACTGTGGAATAATTATTTTTCTCTTCTTTTTCACCATATTGGGGCATTTTTGTTGTCCAATACCCCTTTCTTCTCCAGAGGGAATTTTATTACTCCCTGGTGATTTTTATTCTTCTTCCCACTCTCGTAAATAATTATTTTTCAAATAATTATTTTTTAATTTTTCTACTTAACAAGGACATTATTTGTCCTTTTTTTCTCCTTTCTTCCACGTAGGGAATTTTCTATCACCCTAGGCCCTTCGCTTTCTTCTCTTACTGTTCACCATAGTTTGCAAAGGAAAAACAATAAAAACAATATATATATATATCAAAAAATCTAAAAACAGGGCAAATTGTTTCAAAAAAAAATTCCTAAAACGTAAACAAAACCCTACAAAAAATGGTAACTTACATATTATGGCTGAAACTTGTGTCTTACGCATGGTATTTTCTTCATATCCTATTGGTTTGTCTCACATCTTCCCGATTAATATGAATCACGGATCACCGATTCACAACCATTCACAAAGCTAGCTAATTGTTTGTTGGTCTGAAAATCATGAGGGTGGATAGATCTATGGATAGAGAAGCCAACGGTGTGCGGGGCATAGCCCCTCTTTGAGTCAAAGCAAAGAGAAACTAGTTTATTGCTATTCTACCAGCAGGAATCTATGCAAGTCTCACAATATTCTACCTTTGGGGTTTTAGGATCTCATCCTAGTAGAGGTGTTTCCAACTGTAAGAAGAAGGGGAAGAAACGAAATGGGGAGATAGGAAAGATCTGAAGGGAGAAAAGAAATGAATTCCAAAGCAGAAAGGTCAGAGGGTCTATGTTTTGGGCTGGTAGTAAACAGAGCCGAACTTACTCGCATAGACGAACAAAGCAATACTGATGAATAAATGACAATAAAGCAGAAGTAGATTCAACAGAACAAACATACAGATCTAACATAAGAAAGCTCTGATGTATAACACAGGTATTCAGCACAAAGTCTAAATATTGTATTAATATTTCCTTCTGTTACAAAAAGCTCAAAGTCTTTTCTTCTTACTTCTATTTTTCATCTGAAAAGTATCCACCACTTGAATACAACAAGTATTCAAGTATTTATAGAAGAAGAGAAGGAAAGAAGGCAAAAGCAAACCAACCACTAATTACAAAATATCTACAAAATATCTAAAAGTCAATTGTTGACTTTTGGCAACTTGGTGGATGACAACATCCCATGGTGCAACATGGATGAGGTCATCATTTGTACCAACATACTATTAGATATTTTACAAAAAGAGAAGCCAAGAGGAAGGGATCTATTCATCATCATCTCACGGTTGGTAGGGGTATTTTGCTTACTGCTTTGTTGTTCGGGAGAGGTGATGTGGAACTGAGTCTAATATTCCACAAACTTAGTGATCATGGGCTGAAGTTGATCCTGAGCGGGACCCTTTGTATTATCACCGATGATGTCACGGTCTCCCGCTCATCTCTAAGTTTTCATGGATCTTGAAATAATCATTACCTACCTCCATCAAGAACCCCACAAAATCACAAAGAAGCGAGAAGGTTATTGATCCATTCGGTGTCAAAAGTGGTTTGGCCCTAACCCGTGCGAGACGATCTCTTTAAATATTCAGATAGTTTCATCTTCCTTCCTCAAGTGAAACAAGGAGTAAGAAAACTTGGAGACATTCTCAGAATGATTTGTTCCATTTGATGCATTACATCTAGGGCTTCTTCCTTGACTTTGTTGATCTTTTCCAAGATGAACTCCATTTGGTCGACTTGGTAATCCAAGACAGAAAGGATCTTGCTGGGTGCCCTGGGGTGACTAAAGATGCCAAATTTCACTAGATGATCGACTGAGCAGTTGAGAATTTTATGGAATGTTTCGTGTTGCAGCCTTGCATGGTCCAACTCCTCGGAGATAGGTCCTGTAATCACCCGGAGATCTTTGTTTTCCTAATTGATGTTATGATACAACTCGGTGAACTTGACTATTACCTCCTTCGTTGTCTTTGAGGATCTGATCTCTCCAGTGGAAACTACCATACCTTGTTCACCAATTTTGGTGTATTCATTTATCTTATCTTAGATCAGGGACTCAAGAGTTTTGGTGGTAGTTGTAGGAGGTGCACTGCCCATTTTCTGCAAGGCGTGGAGAAGATGTTTATTTTACTCCTTTAATAGCCTCTTTTCTTCCTTTACTTCCTAGAGCTTCTTGCAAAGGGCATCCACTGTAGATAGGGCCTCTCCTTGAAGGATTTCTGAAGATGTTCCCATTGTGACTTGGGTCACTGTATAATCTATTGGAGACAGATCTCTTTTATCCTTTAAAGGATCGGGATACGCTATCTCCATTACTCTCTCTCCTGATGCACTCTGAGAGAAGCGAGTTATGGGATTTTTCTTCTTAGTCCCCTTTGATGGGATGAAAGAGAAGTCCATTGGTGTAATGTGGAATTTTCTCTTATGCTAGCTTAGGTCTTTGAGAGATCCATGTTGGACTTATGGGAGTGGGACCAGAGGTGGAAGAGGGAGAAACTGCAGTGGATGAGGGGAAATGGGTAGAGACACTTGGTGGTGGCATCGAGAGGGAGGCCGAGAAAGTTCTCACAGGGGGAAGGGACACTACAGGGGTGGAAGACGTGGGAAAGGAATGGAGCTGAGAGATGAGAGAAGAAATGGTGGGGGATAGCTCCGCAAGAGAAGAGAAGATGGATGATGAGGAAGGGGGAACAGTAGAAGATGGGGGAGAGGACATGACCAAAGGAATGGTCGCTTGGGTCACACGAGGAGGAGAAGGAGGAGAGGGAGAAGGGACAGAAGGGACCTCAGTAGTTGTAGCAGTGGCAACATCCTGAGTGGATGTGCCCATCCAAACAAATTTTGCCACTTCTTTCTCTAGAGAAGCCGAGTTATAACTTGTTCTTGTACAACGGAAGGACTCTCAAGAGCTCCTTCTTGAGCAGTTCTCGATTCACCTTCCTTATCCTTTCCTTTGACCTTAGGTAGATGCTTTTGCCTAACAGGGGCATTACCTAATGGAGACGTAGTAAAATCTACCCTGAGGTAGATGAGGCCATTCATCCTACACCAGTGCTCTGTTCTCCACAATGTCTCCTTGACCCTTTCTTCAATGGTCTGGGGTGCTTTTGTTATATCGATTGCAACAAATGGCCATTTGTCCCCATCTGTATCCAAATATACTTGATCAAATTCTTGATCAGCAGTTTGATAACCTTTTGGGACGATGGCCATGCCATATTGAATAATTTTGCGGGGCCGGTGAGAGTGGTCCTTTCTTCCGAGCTCGACCTCATGATACGGAGTTGATATAAATGTCCTCGATCTCGTGGGATGTGGATTGGATCGAGTTTTTACCTAGGAAGGCAATTCCTTGGATCAAAAGTGGGCCTTGTTGGGAATTTGTGCTTGATTGAGTAGTTCTAACTTGGAAACCATTTCCGGGCTTGGTGGTGAGATATGCATGTGTATCGCCCATGTAAGGGGGAAAGGAGTTCCACCCTTCTTTCTCTTCGAGGCACTTCTCGTGGTATGTTATGAGCTGTCTAGATAGCTCCAATAGGATCAACTTAGGACCTGCATATCTTGGAAATTTGGTGGGCTCACCCAGAAGTTAGCTGCCCGAGATAGGTGAAGGTGGGAAAGCGTGTGAATAAGGCCCCCAACTTCTCCATTGCTGCGACAATGCTCTTGTTTATTCGACCGTGAGTCATGTTGCGCCTCAATAGGTAGACGATCTTTGTAGAAGAAAGCATCATTGATTTTGGTGAAGTGTGAAATGTTGTTTTCAAGCTTCAACTCGAGTAGTACTTGTATATTCTCACCGGGACCAAACCATGCATCAGCTCAATGCTTTGGATAATCTTTTTCGAGGTTGCAGCATAGACTACGTAGGAGTTCATGTAGAACCTCCCGTTGTGGTGAGTTGTTGGAGTTGTTTGGATATGGTGTTGTTTATTATCTCCGCCCACTCGAATCATTGATCGGTATGTTCTTGTTCATGGTCTCAAGGTACACGAGCATTCATTTATTAAAGTAATGGGTGTTATAAAGCCCAAATACTCGCTTAGGAACATGATAGTATCACTCAATTCCTTGGAGAAGTCGCTACGGTGAATAACCTGTGGCCATCTGGTTATCACCTTCTTGTTCTTTAGGTACACCTCATTCATTAGTTGCATGCATTGGTCTTCATTGTCCTCCCAAGCCTTAATGCAGTCCTCTTGGCTCACGGCCATGAAATGCCGGTGGTGAGGGATGCCAAGCATGATTTCGAAGTGTTGGGTGGTAAGGTTGATCACGACTTTGCCCTTCTCATTTTGGACACACCTTGTGTCTTTGTTGTAGCAGCGGGCCACTACCATCATGAATTCATTGTTCACTGCACTGACGGGGATCCCCCCAGCAAAATGCAGGCCACTACCTACTAGTTTTTCCATCCAAGGACTCCCTGTGACCCTCCTGGTTCTGGCCCAGAAATCTTCCATATCGATGTGACCGAGCTCTAAGTCTCTTATATCCAGGTCACATTCTGCCTGAGACTCGGGCATTCTGACCCTTTGGTACTTGTATTTCATTTCTTCTTCAGTAAGCTTGGCTTTACCTTTTGACTTTGTTGGCCTCTTGCTTGATGTAGACATATGTGGATCTGAATTCAGTTGCTGATCTGCAAGAAGAAGAAGAGAAGTCCAACGCCAAAGAGCCATATTAGCTGTCAGTTCTTCCATTAAAGCACTACAAAATAGAATGAGGAGTTAGCAATTTTAAGGCCTCAGGGCACATGGTGCATGAACACTGCAGGCTGTAGGGTTAATAGTACAGCACACAGAAGAAGGGTGTTACAAGGAACAAATCAGTGCCAAAGGGCGCAGGGTGCAAGGATGCTACACATGACATTTTTGTTATTGTAAGCAGAAGTGCACCTACGCCATTCATATGTTTTTTATACTGAGCGCATATATTTTTCATGTTGCACGGGGACAGAATGCACCAATGACGCATATATTTTTCATGTTATATGGAACTTTGGTGTGATGATGGGCGCAGGGTTGATGTGTGTAACATAGGCTTTATGTGCACAAAAGGGGAACTTGGCACGGCATAGGGAAGGCTTGCATGACATTGTGTTGTTGTAAGAGGGGATGCACTGCACTAGTGTTTAGGATTTACTCAATTTCACATGGCGTGGATAATGTTTATGTTGCGAGCGAGATCAGTGCACCTTCTTGGTGCGACTGTATTTTATGTAACAGGCGTGGTGAATGTGCCAAGAGGAAAAAAACACAATTTTAAACTCATCTTTCAGGTTTTCTCTTTCCTGACAGGCTTATGATCTTTCAGGCCTCTTTTATAGGGTTTTCTTGGATGGTGAAGGGGGCACAACAAGGAGATCGAAGTGATTTTTGAGGTAAATCCCTCCTTACTAGCAGATCTAGAAAGAGGAGGAAGAGCTTGGGGGAGAAAGACAGCAAGAACAACAAAAGGGGGTTAAAAATCCATTACCTCCTACCATACAAATAATCAAAACAAAACATAGGAGGAGTAAGAACCACCTACCCAGAATATATATAATGTGAGAGGTGAAACAGAGTCCACGAACGCAATACAAGGATGATGGGCATGCTTGTGACAGTGCGAGAGGAATAAAGTTATCACATGTTTTTGGTGTTGAAAGTGATATGGTGGATGTACCTATATATAGGAAAAGGTGCAATAAATGTGCCAACCACTTTTTCAAGAGGTGCACCAAAACATGTGTCGACACGTAAAATGGTGCACCCTTTGGCGTGGATAAATGTGTGTCAACACGGGGATACTTGCGCCTTTGGCACAATTTTAAGACTATCAACACTCCATTCCTTGTGCCCTTTGGCACACCAAAACACGGCGCAACAATTTATGTGTTAACATGAAGGCGCATGCACCTTGGCGCACGCAAGAATGGTGCATCATGGGAAGGTGCACCAAAACATGTGTTGACACGTCAAACGGTGTGCCAAAGGAAATGAAGGGGTACAAATTTACTCTGTGTTACATAGATAAAAGGTGCGCCCAGCCAAAAGGGACCAAAATGGCTAAGTTCGGAGAACTAGATTTCCTGGAAAGGGATTTGGCAATGTTCCGAATGCAGAGGGGTCCATGACAAGGACCAGGACAAAATTTTTGTATGGTTACCTATAAAATTGCCCTTGTCAATTTTATAGGATAACAGCTGGCTCTTTCTGGGGACTATTTTTGAGCAAAACTCAAGGGTAGAGAACCCCAGATCAGCATGTGCCTATCCATTGGGTCAGAGAGTCAAAAAAAAGGGCGACGACGGAAGCAAACACACGACGAAAGCAAACACACAACAAAATAAAACTGTACAAAGAAGAGAGCAAGCTCTACTTCTTGAATATTTTGAGGTGTTGCCCGCTATAGGGAAGTGGGAGATCAGTTCCGTCTAGATACGAGAGATAGAAGCTATTTTCTCCATTGAGTTATTTGATCTTGAAAGGCCCTCTCCATAGAGAATCAAATTTCCCGTGCATGCCCTTCGGTTCTCTTCATTTTTCCCACAAAAGGATGAGATCTCCCACTTGGAAATCTCTTTGCTTAGCCCTTTTATCGAACAATCTCTTGACTTGATTCTGATGTTCGGTGATCCTGTCGACCACTCTTACTCTTTTCTCTTCAAGCTCTGATAGATACATGATCCTCTTTTCAAGAGAATTTTGGAAAGTCTCATCTTCAATTGCTCGTGCCAAGCACAGAGTAGGAAGTTCTGTAGAAATGGGAAGCTCGGCATCGATTCCATATAACACTTGAAAAGGTGACATGCCGAGAGACCTCTTGGGAGTAATGCGGTCCACCCACAAAGCGTCATATAATGACTTGTGCCACATTCGCTGATTCTCATCAACTAGCTTCCGTATGATGGTCACTAAGTTTTTATTACTAGATTCTCGCCTGACCATTTCCTTGGGGGTAATAATTTGAGGCGTGAGCCAAGGTTATCCCGTATTCATAGTAAAAACCAACAAATTATCGTGAGGAGAAGTTGGAAGCGTTATCAGCAACAATCTTGTTTAGAACGCCAAACCTGACAATGATATTCTCTTTCATGAAACTGCAAACAACCTTGGAAGTGGCATGCTTGATAGGTATGGCCTCTACCCATTTGGTGAAGTAATCTGTTGCTGTCAGGACATAACTATGTCCAGCACTCGATTGGGGATGGAGTGCTCCGATAATGTCAATTCCCCACTATCTGAATGGTTCATCAATAATGACTGGCCCGAGAGGAAATGCAACCAATTTTATCTTGCCAACAAATTGCTGACAAGGCTCACACTTTGCTACCCAAGTGGCTGCATCCTGGAACATCGTTAGCCAATAGTACCTGGCGCGGATGATCTTGTGTGCTTTCACGGAAGAGGAGAAGTGACCACCACAGGCTGAATCATGAAAAATTTCAAGTAACTTTATCTACTGAGGTTTTTCAACACATCATAAGAAGATGTCATCAATCCCATATTTGTACAAACCATCATCCCAGATGACATATCTGACCACTCTGAGCTTTATAGCACGCTTCTCCTTTGTAGTTAGATGAGCTGGACACTCACCATAAGTGAGAAAGAAAGTGATATCAGAATACCATTCATCGCTGGTGGTGACAAATAGAACCATGGGTAGAGAATCAGCTTTCTCCAGCTGGCTTTGTGCTCCTTTAGTGCAATCATCCTTTTCTTCAGGGTCTTCTGAACCTCGAGTTTTCAGCCATAAGCTGACATAGGCCCTTGCCCCTTACTAGCTTGGTGGGTTTTATGTCTAGATCATACTCTTGGACTTTTGCAATCCAATTTCCTTGTAAACTCCCTAACTCTTGTTGAGTTAGGATTGACTTGACTACTGTCTCAAGGACCAGTACCATTGTATGAGAATTTAGAATGTAATACCTGAAGCTCTTGACTTCTTTGACCATGGAAAAGGCATGCTTTTCCAACTCGGACATATTTAATTCGTGGGGCTTGAGAGGAGAGCTCATGAATGCTATTAGGGATTCAACGTCTTCAGAATTCTTTTGCATTAAGATGGTTGACACATTATGCTCAGATGCATAGCTATACATGATAAAATATTTGGAGAAATCGGGACATACCAGGATTGGTGCGTGAGCGACGGAGGCTTTTATATCTTTGAAAGAATTCTTCCCTTCTTTGCTCCACCAGAAAGTTGGTGATCCTTTCATCATGTTCAATATGTGGTGAGTCTTTTCAGCAAAGTTAGGAACAAAGCACCTGAGAAAGTTCACATTTCTGAAAAAACAGTGAACGCTGGTCTTGCTTATAGGTAAAGTAAGGCTCTAAATGGCCTTAAACCTTTCGGCATCTATCTTTATCCCTTCCTTGCTTACAATGTGTCCCAGCAACTTTCCCTTTGTGACTCCGAAAATAGACTTTTTTGGATTCAAGGAGATCCCATGCTCTCGGCATCTAATCAATACTTTCTCTAAATGATCACAATGATCATTTCACTACTTAGAGAACACAATCAAACCATTCAAATAAACCACGATGACCTTTCCCATCATTCCTTTAAATGCAAATTCCATTGCCCGTTGGAAAGTGGCACTAGCATTGGTCAAGCCGAAGGGCATCCTGTTGTAGGTGAATGTACCCCAGGGGGTAGTGAATGTTGTTTTGAATCGGTCTTTAGGCAAGACTTCAATTTGATTGTAACCATAAAAACCATCAAGAATAGACAATATTTCTGATCTAGTTACTGCTTGCAGAACCTGATCCATTATGGGAAGGGGGTAGTTGTCCTTCAAGGAGGCTTGATTCAGGTTGCGAAAATATACGCAGATGCATATTTCACCATTCTTCTTACATACTGGCACAATGTTTGCCACCCAAGTACTGTGATGGATAGGATAGTACCTGAGATCTCAGGATTGTAGTGTCTCTTCTTTTGGCGAAAGGGTTTGACATCCTCTTTCAATGGGATGTCATGCTAGATGTCCTTTGGATTGAAAGAATTTAGATCGGCATAGGACCATGCCAATACATCCATGTATTTCTTCAGCAACTTGATGAATTTCTACTTCTCTTCGGGTGTGCAACATTTTCCAATGTTCACAAACTGTGGATGTTCTACCAAACCTAAATTGACCGGTTCGGTTTCTGGGGAGGAGTTAGGATCATCTCACCTTTTCTTTTTGAAAAAATGATCATGCCTGTCGAACAACCACTCTAGGGAAACTAGGCCTTTCGGGATTTTATTTCCTTTGAGCTGACATATGCCGTCGTTTCCTTCGGATTCCCGTTCTGATCAGTAACAGACTCACGGCATGTGGAAGTGGATCCTTCAAAATGAAGCTCACTAAAATTCTCTGCCTTTTCTAGGAAGGTAATAAGTTGATTCCTCTTAACTTGATTTACGACCAGCTCTACATTACCTTGTACTTTCAAATTTTTATTCATCTTTCCCTTGCGGCTTACATGCCGAGTAGAAAGGATTCATACTCGGTAGTATTATTCATGTTGAGAAACCGCAACTTGAAAGAGAGATGGATAATCTCCTCCTCGGGAGATATTAGCACAACTCCGGCGCCACATCCACTAGTTGTGTAACTACCATGAAAGCTGCGGTGTCAGATTTTGTTAATGTCCTCTTCTCGGACAAGGACATCTGTTTTGTTAGACGCGGAAGACAAGAAATAGTTTCCCATCCCTGATGATTCGAAGAGAATTTGGGCTTTGGGGTCATCGGAGTTAGTAACCAAGTACTTCTTTTGTGATTCTGGCTCCAACATTTACATTATACCTTTGACGGGGATTCTAGCCTTAGACCAGTCCATATGAATCTCCCCTCCAACTTCACTACAAAAGCTCCTTCCTAGTAGAATTCCATATGCTGTCGGAATATCAGCAACGAGGATGGTCATCTTTACTCTTTTCTCTGGGAACGCCACAAATGTGAACTGAGCATCCTTGATTTGACCGATCAGCGAGAACCTGCTTGGTTTCCAAGGAATAACATCTGCCAAAAGGCTTGGTAAGGGTGAGTCCTAAGGCATGGGAAACTTTTGTTGGCATGACGTTATCGGAAGCCCCGGAATTAATTATGTAGTTACTTAGTTTATGGCCATTGATTAGGAGAGAGAGATAGAAAGGTTCTATCTTTCCTGATGAAAATATCGAGGCAATGTTTATGCGGGATGGAGGAGGAGTAGAAAGGATTCCTTCTGGGGAAACTTGAGTAGTTATGACAGCTTGGCTTTGGATTTATTCGGTCAACCTTACAAGTCATTCGGGGTTTGGTGAAGATATTCAGCAGGACATCTGGATTTTTTTCTTTTAGCATGATCAATGATGTCAAACGTGGCCAAGGGTTGTGTTGATGAAGGAATGAGTCCCTCATTTCACGATGGTAGGGTAGGATTACTAGCCTTGATAGGAATATGAGGAGGCTGATTCAGAGGGGAAAAAGGGGAAAAAGATTTCTTTGAAAAAGACTTAGTAATAGGCTGAGCAGGAAGGGGATTACCTCTTTTTACAATGGTTGGTGACGTGTTTGACACGGCCTTCTCTTTCTGCATCTTGGCAGCAACTTCTACTTCTTTTTCTTGAGAGTGGGTGAAAACAACATAAGATTGTCTGCTTGCATATCCTTGTGTACCCTCTTCTTCATCAGATTCCTCTTCGTCAAATTCCATATACCCAATAGTAGAGTCACCAGTCGGTTCACCGACATTTTGATCATCTTCACCTGGTGATGAAGGTTCTTCATAATTTTGATTTTCTTCTTCTTCGATCTCGGCTAAAGCATTGATCGAGAGGGCCTCAAGCGCCAACTATGGAGTAGCTACGGTAGGTGGGGCCTTTGTGAGATGTTGTTAGAAGTAAATCTCCTCCGTGGAATATCCCGGTATGAAGTGCCAGGAGAAGTCTGAGCCAACTGCTTCTTTAATGCAAGCAAGACATTTTCCATCTTTTGGAATGCCGGATCGGATGAAGTGATGGGAGGAGCTAAAATTTTTAGCTTGGATGGCTCTCACTTTAATTCACCAGATATTAGCAAGTTATCTTCAATCCATATGGCAAAATCATGGGTGAGAACCAGAGTAGTAACTTGTTCTTGCAAGAGTAAGAAACTTACTTTTGAGCTCATGGCGTTCACAAAGAAACATTTCTGATTTTTCGGTGTCGGCAGCATGGCAGGTGGAACTCGATTGATTAGTGAGTTGAAACGGGCGATGAAATCATGCATGGTTTCATTGACCTCCTTATTTAAATGAGTGATCTTGGATAGTAATGTGAACGCGTCTTCTGAAGGCTTATATCTTTCTTCAAATGCAGTTCACAAGGTGGCCCAACTAGTAATAGATCCGACCGGTAAATTCTGAAACCATTCCGCTGCTAGTCCCTGCAAGGTTTCTAGAAAGAGGAAAACTGACACATCTTCATGGGTCACATCTAGGATACTACATGACATGATGAACATAGATATGTGTGAATCTGTGCTTTGGTTCCCGCTCCCATCAAATTTAGGAAAATTCTTTCGGTTTCCATGTGTGGGAGTGCATGAACAGGATGTGGTAAAGCCAAAGGGCCCATAGCATTTCCCCATGGCACTGCCATTTGAACAGCTGGAAAGAGAACACGTGCTGGGAGGATGGTCCCACTGAGCAACAAAGCACTGCAAAGTGATGTGGATGCACCTTGTGAGAGGTGCTTCCTTCGTGGAGGTGAGACACTCCTGGATGACCGGTCAGCTGAGCTTAGCGATGAGAAGCGTGCTGGTGTAACACTGAAGTTGTGCCTTTGAAGTAGATCAAAAGTAGGATCAACTTCTCCACAAGCTCTCCTACTATGAGTAAATGGTTCACCTGCCAGTGTACCTTCCAGATCTGCAATATTTTGAAGCAAATCCTAAAAACTCTTTTTGGTTGTACTTGCTGATTTTTGAATTTTTGACAAAAATCAGCAGCATGTACTTTTCTAAATATTTAATTTTATCCCTCTTTTAACAACCGATTGCAGTTTTAATGACAAAGATCAATGAGGATAAAATGATGGTAAAGCTTAGTAAGCTGATTTTCAGATCTAGAGTTGACTTTTTGAAGAGTTTGAAAATTTTGGTAAACTGTCAAAAACTCAGATCTATGGAAAAATACAGATTTTTGTAAAAACTCAGTGAACTAAAGATCTCTAACTAGCCCAGATCTATGGACCTCTGAAGAAAATTTTTAGTTTGGGTCACTTTTGCAAAAATTTGGATTTTGAACAAAAGTTTAAAGTTTGCAAACAGGTAGTGATTTTTCGATTTTCACTGATTTTCTGACATACCACTATCATAGATCTATTAGATCTATTCGATCCCCAGTAGAGTCGCCAAAAATGTTGGTCCAAAAATATGTCGGGTGGACAGATCTATGGATAGACGAGCCAACAGTGTGCAGGGCATAGCCCCTCTTTGAGTCAGCAAAGCAAAACTGGTTTATTGCTATTCTACCAGCAAGAATATGTGCAAATCTCACAATATTCTGCCTTCGGGGGTTTAGGATATCATCCTAGTAGAGGTGTTTCCAACTGTAAAAAGAAGGAGAATAAACAAAATGGGGAGATAGGAAAGATCTGAAGGGAGAAAAGAAATGAATTCCAAAGTAGAAAGGTCAGAGGGTCTATGTTTTGGGATGGTAGTAAACAAAGCCGAACTTACTCGCATAGATGAACAAAGCAATACTGATGAATAAATGACAATAAAGCAGAAGTAGATTCAACAGAACAAACATACAGATCTAACATAAGAAAGCTCTGATGTATAACACATGTATTCAGCACAAAGTCTAAATATTGTATTAATATTTCCTTCTATTACAAAAAGTTCAAAGTCTTTTCTTCTTACTTCTATTTTTCATCTGAAAAGTATCCACCACTTGAATACAACAAGTATTCAAGTATTTATAGAAGAAGAGAAGGAAAGAAGGAAAAATCAAACCAACCACTAATTACAAAATATCTAAAATTCAATTTTTGACTTTTGGCAACTTGGTGGATGAAAACATCCCATGCCGCAACATGGATGAGGTCATCGTTTATACCAACATACTATTAGATATTTTACAAAAAGAGATGCCAAGAGGAAGGGAGATATTCATCATCATCTCGTGGTTGGAAGGGGGTATCTTGCTTCTACTGTTGTTTAGGAGAGGTGATGTGGAACTGAGTCTAATATTCCATGAACTTAGTGATCATGGGCTGAAGTTGATCCTCGAAGGACCCTTCGTATGATCACCAATGATCTCACTGGTCTACCACTCATCTCTGATTTTTTCAGGGAGCTTAAAATAATCATTACCTACCTCCATCAGGAACCCCACAAAATCATGGTAAGCCGAAGGTTGTTGATGCATTCAAGTGTCGAAAGTGGCTTCTAGCCCTAACCCTTGCGAGATGATCTCTTTAAATATTCGAGATAATTTCATCCGCCTTCCTCAAGTTGAAATAAGGAGTAAGAAAACCCAGAGACATTCTCGAGAATGATTTGTTCCATTTGATGTATTACATCCAGGGCTTCTTCCTTAACTTTGTCGATCTTTTCCAGGATGAACTCCATTTTGTTGACCTAGTAATCCAACGTAGTAAGGATCTTGCTAGGTACCCGTGTAACACCCTGAACTGTTGTTACTTTCTCCTGGACATACAAGTGTTGATATGTGATTTCTTGTATAAGGATGTGTTCCTCGATTTAGAAATCATGCTTGATATGTATTGTAATTTCCTTGCAGATTGCAGATCTTGACTGAGTCAGAATATGATTAGACTCTTTTATTTATTTCATTTTGTATCTGAGTATTAATCTGATCTCGGAATGAATTATAGAATTATTCATCTATAATATCTAGTCTTGGATCAGTGGAATTGATCCAAGTAATGCTTTAAGTTTGTTTGTGATGAATTAGATCACAGACCTTGAACAGGTTGCAAGGTATGGAAGCATTGATTAAGCTGGTCAGGAGTATGACTCGGGCTGATCTTGTGAAATAAAATTGGTTCCCGATATGGAAGTATATCTGGAAGGTCTCGATTGTGGACCGGGTAATAACTCGTTACATACAATTCTGCAGCAGAACTGGAGCTAACTCTGTTCGAAAAGGTATGATACAGGTCTTTCTGAGTTTACAGGACGAAGACCTAACTGGAATTATTAATGGTTAGTAACCTAAAACTAAAACCTAACCTAGGGGTTAGATTATTGTTAATCTAACCTAGACCTAGGCTATGTGTTAATATCCTAAGTTAGTAACTACGTGTAAATTTGTGAGTATGGGTATTACCCTAAATTCTAACCTAAGTTACTAACCTAACTATTGAGGAGGATGTAAAGGGGCCTATGGAGGGGTACGAACCATGGGTGGCGTTTTCTATGGCAATTAATGCTGGGGATAAGGATGAGGGACAGGTCATGGCGGAGGCTTAAGCGACGACTAACCTGTGCAGACGTGGCAATTTGCTAAGTTTGGAAATGAACTTGAGTTTTAGTTGGACTGTCGCCAATTCTGGCGGTCGGTGGAAGTTGAGTTTAAGTGGAAAAGTTGGTTTAATGGCATTCAATATTCTCGGAAGTCGAGCTCGGAACTCGCGAGAAGGCATGCAAACGGGAAATTTGTGGGTTTGTTTGGCTTGTCACGATTTTCGGTCTTCTCTCTCTCTCTGCTTGTTTACTGGTTCTTCGCACCAGTTCTCTTTGTGTTGCATGGCAAGTATAAACCGCTCTAGCTCTTTTCTCTGTCATGGAGGATATATATGTGATGGAGATAGTGAAATTTTGTTGGTCGCTTTATCTTGGAAAAAGAGAAGGAAGTTTGAGCTCTTCCTGTGGTCTACTTCGGAAATTTGATCAAAAATCCAGGCATGTTAGGCCCTAACCTTTAAATAGCTTGTTGTCTTTCAAGTGATTTCATTAGAACAACTCTGTTCAAATGTTTTGAGAAAATGGATGATTTTCTATGGAGATCTTGTTTGATTTTGCAGTCAGATGTATCTCTTAAGTTCGATTTTTCAATTTCCTCTAGATGGGTGTTTGTTAAATTTGAA
The DNA here is from genome assembly GCA_018340775.1 of Taxus wallichiana var. yunnanensis. Taxonomy (NCBI): domain Eukaryota; kingdom Viridiplantae; phylum Streptophyta; class Pinopsida; order Cupressales; family Taxaceae; genus Taxus; species Taxus wallichiana. The sequence goes on along the minus strand of CM031242.1, from coordinate 764,301,051 downwards.
TTTCGGCTCTATTCCCTTGTGTATTCTTTCTGGTTTAAATATGTGAGATATTTATATATTTAAAGGTATGAATGCTTGGCCATTTGGCGTGAGCCCGTTGAATATACTTGTGTAGGGTATAGACCACTGTTTTGTTGTCGATTTTTGATCGTCAAAGCTGTTGTGAAAGCAGATGAGGGAAGGATACTGGTGTACCTGTTTGATTGTTCAGTGTTTTAGGAAATTTTGGAAACTCTGTCGTGGTTTTGTTGACAGTGACTAATGATACTTTTGGGTTTCATTTGTTTTCTAATTTTTGGCTTGGGAACAGGCAACTGTTGTGTTACCGTAGTCTAAACGACCCAGTGGAAGTTGTTCTTCCTTGTTATTGTGGTAACGGGATTATTTGTTGACTGTGTACAATATTGATACATCTATACTTTATTTTTACGACTCAGTGGAGTCCATGATTGAATCGTATATTGCTATCTACTGCTGAGAATGTAGATTCATCTTAGAGTTTTATTATTTGATTTTCATGGAAGCCTTGTAGAGAAAGCAGGTCTTAAGGCCGCGGTTATTTGTAATAAATAATGAGTATAGATTTCCTGAGTATGCATTTACATTCCTTTTGTGTAAGCTGTTCGAAAGCTTCAAAGCGGCTCAGTTGATTTCCTTTCTTTGAAATGGGTATTCGATTGCTTACACTTGTTTAATTCTGAATGATTACCATGGATGGCATTGAAGGATTTATCAACCAAGTTTATCTTAAGATGTTGTTGGGTTCAGCGGTTATGGGTATTAAAATCGATGACAGTGCACAGTGTGAATATACAGATTTATAATTGTTGCGATTTGAATGACTCTGTGGAGTCGATTGAATGATTACGTGTTTAAGTCACTGTTCATGGTTGAAATCAAAGATTAATTTGTTTGTCTGATTCTTATTATGCTTCGTTGATGAATATCAGTATGAATTCATATGCAACTGTTGAATTGTTACCTCTGTTTGAATCATTTGAATTCTGGAAAGGTAACTGGTACTTCTGTCTCTTTCTGAACTTGACATTTGGACACTGTCTTTGTCATTGTTTGAGATCCCTTGAGCATGAATATTTGTCTCGTGTTCTAGCTTCTGCTGAAGTGAACCGTGAATATCAAACTTTAGATTTGCATGCGCCAAGGTAAGTATAGATTTGCTATATTCTATTCCGTTCACTCCTGTCTGATTGAGACTGAGCATGTTCAGAAATTTTGAGTGATTGTCTTGGCATAGTTTTGGGAAACATCCAATTGCCTAAGGCAATATAGTCTATTGCTGACCGCATTACTGGGTTTCTTGATTTCGAATTCGGGCCGTAAAGCCTTGTTGTGTTCGAATTTTATTATGACAGTGATTCTTCCTGTTGTTTGAATGACTTGTTCGTATGCTTACTGGATGAATGTATTTCATTTGAGTAGCAGTAACGAACTTATGTGAAAGGAAGTATGATTGATTTGGTTCTTTCTCTTCTTTTGCTTATTAGATGATATTTGTCTAACAGTGGGAATTTGTTTGTAACATATTGGTGGAATTCCGAATTGTTATGTTATTTCCCTTTTGGAAGAATGAAACAATCTGACCAATGTTGTGATTTTGGATTCAATGATTGTTTGTGTGCATTCGTTCCTTGTTTCTTATATTTGATGAAATATTAGAAAGTGATTAAGACTATTTTGTAACAATGAAAGAGTTACATATTTGTAATCATTTTGTATTACAAGGGCATAGTCTGATTATGTTTACTTATGTGAATATTTGACCTCATTTAAACAGGGTGTTTAATGAAAACAATTGATGGATTGCAATTGTTTTAAAAGTTAGTGCTTATCATGCTCAGTTCATTGAACTGACTCATGTTGACTATTTTTGCAGATGGTTGCCGTAAGAGGTAAAAGCAATGCAGATCTGACAAGCTGATCAGATTGTTTATTTGATTTATAATGAATTACAGCTTGATTTTATAGATGTACTATATGTGAAAAGATGTTTCTTTTCCGTTGAGCATTGTATCAAGTATGTTGTTGCATAAAATGTAATTGTATAGTTTTGGAAGGAATGGAAATAAGTGTTTGATACTTATGTGTAGTATTCTATTTCTGAAAGTTGACCTTCTTCGGTTTATGTAACGAAGGGGCATTGTTATCATTGTATAATATGGATGCTTTTGTGATTGACAATGAAAGCTTGCAAGAAAATGAGATTGAATTCTTATGAGTGTTTAGTAGTTCTAATTTGTTCTAGCAAAAGCAATATTGGATTTAAATAATTGTCTTTCTAGAAGATAGGTTAAAAATGAGCCTAAGGAGAACGCTAAACAAGCTGGATTAAATTACTAATCCCTAGTCCTAAGTATGACAGGACAATATTAAATTGGATTCTTAATCATTTATATCTTTATACTAAAAAGTATGATATAAATTCAGTTAAGAGAACGATATACTGATCAAATGGAGTTCAGATGGCAATCTCAAGCAAAGGTTATGAGATATTGTCCGATTCTGTTGCTTTAGAATCAGGTGTATTCTAATGACTCCTTGATGAGAACTTGACCGTAATACCTCTACCATGTAATGGGTTTTATAGAGGAGGGCCGTCTTAAGATGAAGAATCCAGGGATCGGAAAGGCTAACCTTAGGGAAAGGTCTTTAAAGTAATTTAAACTCAAGTGCGTAACGCTTGTTATTGAGTAGATCTTTTCGAGGTGGATTTAAAGGTTGACGACATAAGTCAAGCTAGGAGTGTATCTCTCGAGAAGATTAGGATCTTCTCGAAGTTTCAAAAATGCTTGAGATGACTTATGGAAACACCCTTTGTATTGATCGCTAAGATTTACACTTGATTTCACACGAGTTACCCTGGGACCGATTAAGAACGTGGTCATGTTATAAGGCTGCCTAGGAGATTCGGGGTATCGTGACACACTGGTTGAACTGCAAGGTTGAACCAGTATGTCATCATATCCCTAATCCTCGTGGGCATCCATATAACATTATCACCTTGTTAATCTACCTCCGAGTGATTCGATTGTGAAAGGAAAGGGAAGGACCTGATGAGTCGAGTGTAAGACATTCTCCGTATAACATATGAATGGGGTAAAGGACGTATTCAGATTGATGAGTATGCCGTTAAGGAATACGAGACATAAGCGATATGTTTCAAATCTTTGGCCAAAGTATCGCAAGCTACCGATCATTGCATTGTCCTAATTCACCTAGTCTAAGGGATGAGATGCCGATGAATAATAGTAACAATTATTGAGTTAGATTCCTTGGGACGAGCATTCTGAATCCCAGATTAGGGAAGAGAACCGCAAGAGTAATGTGTTAATTAAAAACACCGACTCTTATTACACATGAATAGATCGGTAGATTGCCGAGTCATGGAATGAATAGATCGGAGGTACTCCGAGTCATTACAGCTGCATATGGTTGTCTGTTATATGAATGGTTATTTGAATTGTGAGTTCTAAATTATGTATTTAGAACCAGTATGCAATTATCAAAAAAAAAAAAAAAAAAAATTCACTTGTTCTAAAGTTTAAAATGAGGATGTTACATCTTGGTATCAGAGCTGAAGGTTGCAGCTCTTGGACCTATTGAGTCCATAATCTGATAAAAACCTAAATTTTCTTGTAACAGAAAATGGTTAGAACAAGGGGGAACGTTGCGAGTAATGCTCCACCTGAAGGAGGAGCGGCAACAACCCAGAAACTGGATGAGATCCTTGCTGCCCTGTTGGACACAAGAGATCGCTTGGCTGTACTTGAACAGCAGGTGATGGGAAATGAGGAGGATGAAGAAGCTGATAATAATAATCAGCAACCTCCTGAGGACAACCCGAAATGGTGTTGATGTTAATGCTGGAAATGCACACCGCCCAACCAGAAAACAAAAGGCAGATTAGCGGCAGAACTCACTAATGATATAAAAAGGATAAGTCCACTTAAGTATGATGGCACCACATTAGGAGATGGAGCGAGAAGCGGCTCGTGAAATGGAGAAGTACTTTGCAATAAGGAACTTCTCGGAAGAAACCAAAGCTATTTGGGAGCCTATCGCTTTCTCACGAAGCGTCTTCGTGGTGGGATAGCCGAAAAGCTGAGCTAAACATTGATGAGACCAATATTACTTGGGATCAATTTAAAGGCTATTTTAAGCAACGTTGGCTGCCACAACTTTTCTATGATCGAAAATGACAGAATTTCAGAACTTAGCTCAAGGAAGCTAGCAGTGGCCGAATACCGGGAGCGGTTTACAAAACTCCTCAAGTATGTACCGCAAAGATATCAACCGACGAAAAAGTTCGGGATACGAGAAATTCATCATGGGATTGAATCCTGTGATAGGGGGAGAGGTCGATGTTCACAGTCCAACCACTATGGAAGGAGTTGTTGAAAAGGCCATAAGGCAAGAACAGAAATTAAAGGCTATTTCTGCTCATAAGGAGGAAGTGCGGAAGAAGACTGCAAACCCTTCTTCAACCTCTCTTGCACCCAGAAAAGGACCATGGAAAAAGTTTGGAAACAAGAGTAAGTTTCCAGGAGATAATAATAAGAAAGCGGCAGTAAATAAGCCTGCTGGAAACGTGAAGGATAATTTTGCTAAAAATTATAATAATGGACAGAAGTCCTATGGAGGACAGCGTGACAATTATAAAACTGGAGGCAACTTTGAGCCTAAAAAGGGACCTGTAGGAGGCTGCTACACTTGTGGTAAAGATCATTACGCAAATCAGTGCCCTTTGAAGAAGGATGATCGTAATCAGCAGCATAAGATACATGCTGCAGTAGCAGACAAACAAGCTGAAAAGCAGGTGACACCTATAGAAGTTCCGGGTAAGTTATTTGGCATACCTGTCACAATTCTTTTTGATACAGGAGCTACTGAATGTTTTATATCTAATAAACTAGCTTCTAAACTTAAAAGAAAAGCTGGAAAAATGGATAAATCTTGGGTATGCAGTATGGTAATAATTTGTTCATACGGTGAGTATGTGTCTTTTTGGGGCAGTCCTTGACTTACCTAACTTTTCCATGGAAGTTGATCTCTATGTTGCACCTTTGGGATCGTATGACATTGTCATCGGTGTCAATTGGTTGGCAGACCATAAGGAAAAGGTAGATTGCTATGAAAAGAACATAAAATGTTTAGATGATCAGCTGGAATCAGCAGAGATTCAAGGTGTGAAACGAGAAATTTCAGTTAGAAAGCATCTGTCACTATGCAAACTTAAAAAGGCTAAAAATAAAGGATGTACCCTTTAGGCGGTAAAGATATCTCGAATCTCTGAAGAAGATGATGATTTCATGGAACAATTCCCTCTGCTACAAGGTTTCGAGGATGTTTTTCTTGAGGAATTACCGGTGGTTACCACCCAAGAGAGAATTTGATTTTACCATTGAAATCAAGCACCGAGCGGAACCTATTTCCAAGGAACCTTATCGGATGACTACTCTGAGTTAGTCGAGCTTAAGGCACAGTTACAAGAGCTTTTATCTAAAGGACTGATTAGACCAAGTGTTTCACCTTGGGGAGCACTGTGATATTTGTGAAAAAGAAGGATGGAACACTAAGGTTGCCACTTCCTAGGATCGATGATTTGTTTGATCAAATGCGTGGAGCAGCGGTTTATTCTAAGATAGACCTTTGATCTGGTTATCATCAGTTAAGGATTAAAGAGGAAGATATTCATAAAACAGCTTTCCGAACAAGGTACGGACATTATGAATTTACAGTTTTACCCTTTGGGTTAACTAATGCACCCGCAGCCTTTATGAATCTAATGAACAATATTTTTCAAGAATACCTGGACAGGTTTGTACTTGTATTCTTGGACGATATTCTCATTTATTCTAAAAGTGTTGAGGAGCACAATGAGCATCTGAAGATAGTTTTGGGAATTTTGAGAAAGAGAAAGTTGTATGGTAAGTTATCCAAATGTTCTTTCTTTGATTCAGAAGTTCACTATTTGGGTCATGTCATAAGCAAAGAAGGAATTGCTGTAGATCCTTCAAAAATAGTGGCAATAACTGAGTGGCCTGCACCAAAGAATGTGCACGAAGTAAGAAGCTTCATGGGTCTTGCTGGTTACTATAGGAAATTTGTAAAGGATTTTTCTAAGGTAGCTGCACCAATAACTTCATTGCAGAAGAAGGATAAGAAATTCATGTGGAATGACAAGTGCGAAGCGGCTTTCAAAAGTCTGAAAGACCAGTTGACTTCTGCACCTATATTGGCTGTACCAGATCCTAATGGGAATTTTACTGTTGTAACGGATGCTTCTGGGGAAGGCCTTGGAGGTGTTTTGTTACAAAATGATCAGGTCATAGCTTATGAAAGTAGAAAACTTAAGTTACATGAGCTGAATTATGCCCCTCATGATTTGGAACTTGCTGCCATTGTTCATGCGCTTCAAGTCTGGAGACACTATTTACTTGGGAAACCTTTTGAGTTGAAAACTGATCACTTGGGACTGAAATACATTTTTACTCAGCCCAATCTGAATGCCAGACAAAGAAGGTGGTTATAATTTTTATCACAATATGACTTTGATATCAGCTATATCAAAGGGAAGGAGAATAGAGTAGCTGATGCTCTAAGTCGTAGGAGGCACATTTCTACTCTTATAATGTTGAGAACTCAGTTTAAAGACGAGGTAAAAAGTGCCTCAGAATCAGATGCATACTTTCAGCAAGTAAAAGCAGCGCTTGCTGCAGAACCTAAGGATAAAAGGTATGAAGGTTTTCATTTTGATAATGAAGGAATCTTGCGTTATGAAAATAGGGTATATGTACCTGTGCTGAATGATTTGAGAAAGAAGTTGTTAGTTGAATTTCATAATTCACCTTTCTCTGGACACCCCGGTATCACAAAAATGCTTGCCGATATGAAACAACAATACTTCTGGAAAGGTATGAAAAAGGATGTGATAAATTTTGTGACTCATTGTCTGGAATGTCAGCGGGTGAAGGCAGAACATATGCACCCTGCTGGACTGTTATATCCTCATAGCATACCGCAGTACAAATGGCAAGTAATAACCATGGATTTTGTACAAGGACTACCTATGTCCAGGAATAAACATGATGTTATCCTGGTAGTTGTAGATAAACTGACTAAGGTAGCTCATTTCATCGCTAGAAATCTAAAGGATGATTCACGATCTTTGGCCAAGAGGTTCGTATTACCGAAATTTTCAGATTGCATGGTGTGCATTGATTATATCTGCGGGGATCCTAGAATGACGTCAAGGTTTTGGCAAGCAAACGCTTAACGCAGCCCTAGGAATGAAACTAAACTTCAGATTCTCGCATATCATCCGAACGGATGGGCAAACTGAGAGGGTAAATCAAGTGTTGGAGGACATGTTGCGAATGTATTGCATGGATCAACAGTATAAATGGGAAGAGTATCTTCCATTAGTTGAGTTCACATACAACAACACTTATCACTCATCTCTTAAGATGGCACCATTTGAAGCACTTTATGGAAGAAAGTGCAGAACCCCTGTTAGTTGGGACAGTGTTGAGGATAGAGTGGTAATTGGACCAGAGATTCTCACAGAAATGGAACAGCAAGTTAAGCTGATTCGTGAATGATTAAAGGAAGCAGCGGATAGACAGAAGAGCTATGCTGACCTTAAGCGGGTTGATAGAAAGTTTGAGCTTGGTGATAAGGTTTTTCTGCGTGTTAAACCCAGAAAGAGTTCTATAACTTTTGGCAAGGCTACCAAGTTGTCACCACGATTTGTGGGACCTTTCGAAATTGTCGAAATAATCAATCCTGTAGCTTATCGTTTAGCATTGCCATCTGCTTTATCTCGCATGCATGATGTTTTCCATATTTCTTTTCTTAAGAAATACGTTTCAGATCTATCACATGATTTAAATTGGAATTCCTTGCAGGTCCAACACCTAGGAATAATCATGGTTAAACCCACACGAGTGCTGGAAACTCGCCAATTGCATTTAAGAAATCGTGATATACAACAATGTAAGGTCCAGTGGGACCAGTTTAGCGAAGAAAGTGCAACTTGGGAAAATTTGGAAGAGATGAAAATTGCTTTTCCTTCTCTTTTGCAATGTAAGAATTGTTGACAAAAATATACTTTTATGAACTGATTGTTTCTAAGTATTTATTAAAGCCAGATTAAGGCAGACTTTATTCAGGTTGAATAAATGTGTTGTGACATTGATTTCTGGAACTATTTAATATGGAAGTAGTCACATTGTTTGTGTACTAATAAATTGATTGACCTGAAGGTTAATTTAATATGTAATTCATCGGGATGATGAATCTTTTTAGGAGGGAAGCATGTAACACCCTGAACTGTTGTTACTTTCTCCTGGACATACAAGTGTTGATATGTGATTTCTTGTATAAGGATGTGTTCCTCGATTTAGAAATCATGCTTGATATGTATTGTAATTTCCTTGCAGATTGCAGATCTTGACTGAGTCAGAATATGATTAGACTCTTTTATTTATTTCATTTTGTATCTGAGTATTAATCTGATCTCAGAATGAATTATAGAATTATTCATCTATAATATCTAGTCTTGGATCAGTGGAATTGATCCAAGTAATGCTTTAAGTTTGTTTGTGATGAATTAGATCACAGACCTTGAACAGGTTGCAAGGTATGGAAGCATTGATTAAGCTGGTCAGGAGTATGACTCGGGCTGATCTTGTGAAATAAAATTGGTTCCCGATATGGAAGTATATCTGGAAGGTCTCGATTGTGGACCGAGTAATAAGCTGGTTACATACAATTCTCGCAGCAGAACCGGAACTAACTTTCTCGTTCAAAAAGGTATGATACAGGGGCTTTCTGAGTTTACAGGACGAAGACCTAACTGGAATTATTAATGGTTAGTAACCTAAAACTAAAAACTAACCTAGGGGTTAGATTATTGTTAATCTAACCTAGACCTAGGCTATGTGTTAATATCCTAAGTTAGTAACTACGTGTAAATTGGTGAGTATGGGTATTACCCTAAATTCTAACCTAAGTTACTAACCTAACTATTGAGGAGGATGTAAAGGGGAAAATGTTGGGGTGCAAACCATGGGCGGCGTTTTCTATGGAAATTAATGCTGGGGATAAGGATGAGGGACAGGTCATGGCGGAGGCTTAAGCGACGGCTAACCTGTGCAGACGTGGCAATTTGCTAAGTTTGGAAATGAACTTGAGTTTTAGTTGGACTGTCGCCAATTCTGGCGGTCGGTGGAAGTTGAGTTTAAGCGGGAAAGTTGGTTTAATGGCATTCAATATTCTCGGAAGTCGAGCTCGGAACTCGCGAGAAGGCATGCAAACGGGAAATTTGTGGGTTTGTTTGGCTTGTCGCGATTTTCGGTCTTCTCTCTCTCTCTGCTTGTTTACTGGTTCTTCGCACCAGTTCTCTTTGTGTTGCATGGCAAGTATGAACTGCTCTAGCTCTTTTCTCTGTCATGGAGGATATATATGTGATGGAGATAGTGAAATTTTGTTGGTCGCTTTATCTTGGAAAAAGAGAAGGAAGTTTGAGCTCTTCCTGTGGTCTACTTCGGAAATTTGATCAAAAATCCAGGCATGTTAGGCCCTAACCTTTAAATAGCTTGCTGTCTTTCAAGTGATTTCATTAGAACAACTCTGTTCAAATGTTTTGAGAAAATGGATGATTTTCTATGGAGATCTTGTTTGATTTTGGTACTGTATCTCTTCTGGTTCGATTTTTCAATTTCCTCTAGATGGGTGTTTGTTAAATTCGAATTTCGGCTCTATTCCCTTGTGTATTCTTTCTGGTTTAAATATGTGAGATATTTATATATTTAAAGGTATGAATGCTTGGCCTGTTTGGCATGAGCCCGTTGAATATACTTGTGTAGGGTATAGACCACTATTTTGTTGTCGATTTTTGATCGTCAATACTGTTGTGAAACAGTAGGGAAGGATACTGGTGTACCTGTTTGATTGTTCAGTGTTTTAGGAAATTTTGGAAACTCTGTCGTGGTTTTGTTGACAGTGACTAATGATACTTTTGGGTTTCATTTGTTTTCTAATTTTTGGCTTGGGAACAGGCAACTGTTGTGTTACCGTAGTCTAAACGACCCAGTGGAAGTTGTTCTTCCTTGTTATTGTGGTAACGGGATTATTTGTTGACTGTGTACAATATTGATACATCTATACTTTATTTTTACGACTCAGTGGAGTCCATGATTGAATCGTATATTGCTATCTACTGCTGAGAATGTAGATTCATCTTAGAGTTTTATTATTTGATTTTCGTGGAAGCCTTGTAGAGAAAACAGGTCTTGAGGCCGCGGTTATTTGTAATAAATAATGAGTATAGATTTCCTGAGTATGCATTTGCATTCCTTTTGTGTAAGCTGTTCGAAAGCTTCGAAGCGGCTCAGTTGATTTCCTTGCTTTGAAATGGGTATTCGATGGCTTACACTTGTTTAATTCTGAATGATTACCATGGATGGCATTGAAGGATTTATCAACCAAGTTTATCTTAAGATGTTGTTGGGTTCAGCGGTTATGGGTATTAAAATCGATGACAGTGCACAGTGTGAATATACAGATTTATAATTGTTGCGATTTGAATGACTCTGTGGAGTCGATTGAATGATTACGTGTTTAAGTCACTGTTCATGGTTGAAATCAGAGATTAATTTGTTTGTCTGATTCTTTTTATGCTTCGTTGATGAATATCAGTATGAATTCATATGCAACTGTTGAATTGTTACCTCTGTTTGAATCATTTGAATCGGAAAGGTAAATGGTACTTACAATCATTTGAACTTGACATTTGGACACTGTCTTTGTCACTGTTTGAGATCCCTGAGCATGAATATTTGTCTCGTGTTCTAGCTTCTGCTGAAGTGAACCGTGAATATCAAACTTTAGATTTGCATGCGCCAAGGTAAGTATAGATTTGCTATATTCTATTCCGTTCACTCTGTCTAATTGAGACCGAGCATGTTCGAAATTTTGAGTGATTGTCTTGGCATAGTTTTGGGAAACATCCAATTGCCTAAGGCAATATAGTCTATTCTTGACCGCATTCTTGGGTTTCTTGATTTGAATTCGGGCCGTAAAGCCTTGTTGTGTTCGAATTTTTTATTATGACATGATTCTTCTGTTGTTTGAATGACTTGTTCGTATGCTTTTTGGATGAATGTATTTCATTTGAGTAGGCATAAGAACGAACTTATGTGAAAGGAAGTATGATTGATTTGGTTCTTTCTCTTCTTTTGCTTATTAGATGATATTTGTCTAACGGTGGGAATTTTTTTGTAACATATTGGTGGAATTCGAATTGTTATGTTATTTCCCTTTTGGAAGAATGAAACAATCGACAAATGTTGTGATTTTGGATTCAATGATTGTTTGTGTGCATTCGTTCCTTGTTTCTTATATTTGATGAAATATTAGAAAGTTATTAAGACTATTTTGTAACAATGAAAGAGTTACATATTTGTAATCATTTTGTATTACAAGGGCATAGTCTGATTATGTTTACTTATGTGAATATTTGACCTCATTTAAATAGGGTGTTTAATGAAAATAATTGATGGATTGCAATTGTTTTAAAAGTTAGTGCTTATCATGCTCAGTTCATTGAACTGACTCATGTTGACTATTTTTGCAGATGGTTGCCGTAAGAGGTAAAAGCAATGCAGATCTGACAAGCTGATCAGATTGTTTATTTGATTTATAATGAATTACAGCTTGATTTTATAGATGTACTATATGTGAAAAGATGTTTCTTTTCCGTTGAGCATTGTATCAAGTATGTTGTTGCATAAAATGTAATTGTATAGTTTTGGAAGGAATGGAAATAAGTGTTTGATACTTATGTGTAGTATTCTATTTCTGAAAGTTGACCTTCTTCGGTTTATGTAACGAAGGGGCATTGTTATCATTGCATAATATTGGATTTAAATAATTGTCTTTCTAGAAGATAGGTTAAAAATGAGCCTAAGGAGAATGCTAAGCAGGCTAGATTAAATTACTAATCCCTAGTCCTAAGTATGACAGGACAATATTAAATTGTATTCTTAATCATTTATATCTTTATACTAAAAAGTATGATATAAATTCAGTTAAGAGAACTGATATACAATCAAATGGAGTTCAGATGGCAATCTCAAGCAAAGGTTATGAGATATTGTCGATTCTGTTGCTTTAGAATCAGGTGTATTCTAATGACTCCTTGATGAGAACTTGACCGTAATACCTCTACCATGTAATGGGTTTTATAGAGGAGGGTCGTCTTAAGACGAAGAATCCAGGGATCGGAAAGGCTAACCTTAGGGAAAGGTCTTTAAAGTAATTTAAACTCAAGTGCGTAACGCTTGTTATTGAGTAGATCTTTTCGAGGCGGATTTAAAGGTTGACGACATAAGTCAACTGCAGGGCTGTATCTCCAAGAAGATTAGGATCTTCTCGAAGTTACAACAATGCAGATGACTTATGGCGACACCCTTTGCATTGATCGCTAAGATTTACACTTGATTTCACACGAGTTACCCTGGGACCGATTAAGAACGTGGTCATGTTATAAGGCTGCCTAGGAGATTCGGGGTATCGTGACACACTGGTTGAACTGCAAGGTTGAACCAGTATGTCATCATATCCCTAATCCTCGTGGGCATCCATATAACATTATCACCTTGTTAATCTACCTCCGAGCGATTCAATTGTGAAAGGAAGGACTGATGTGATGTAGTCAGTGTAAGACATTACGTATAACATATGAATGGGGTAAGGGCGTATTCAGATTGACGAGTATGCCGTTAAGGAATACGAGACATAAGCAGATATGTTTCAAATCTTTGGCCAAAGTATCGTAAGCTGCTGATTGCGTTGTCCTAATTCACCTAGTCTAAGGGATGAGATGCCGATGAATAATAGTAACAATTATTCACTTAGATTCCTTGAATGAGCATTCCGAATCCCAGTTAGGGAAGAGAACCGCAAGAGTAATGTGTTAATTAAAAACACCGACTCTTATTACACATGAATAGATCGGTAGGTTGCCGAGTTATGGAATGAATAGATCGAGGTACTCCGAGTCATTACAACTGCATATGGTTATCTGTTATATGAATTTTTATTTGAATTGTGAGTTCTAAATTATGTATTTAGAACCAATATGCAATTATCAAAAAAATAAAAATAAAAAAATTCACTTGTTCTAAAGTTTAAAATGAGGATGTTACACCCTGGGGTGACGAGAAGATGGAAAATTTCACTAGATCATCAACTAAGTCATCAAGAATTTTTGGAATGTTTCATGTTGCAGCCTTGCATGGTCCAACTCCTTAGAGATAGGTCTTGCAATCACACGGAGATCTTTTTGCTTGATTGATGTTACGATACAACTTGGTGAACTTCACTATTACCTCCTCATTGTCTTTGAGGATCTGATCTCTCCAGCGGAAACTACCATACCTTGTTCACCAATTTTGGTGTATTCATTTATCTTATCTGGCTCGGGGCTCAAGAGTTTCGGTGGCATTTGTAGGAGTGCTGCACTGCCCATTTTACGCAAGGCATGGAAAAGATGTTTATTTTCTCCTTTAATAGCCTCTTTTCTTCCTTTTCTTCCTGGAGCTTCTTGTAAAGGGAACCACGTAGATAGGGCCTCGCTTGAAGGATTTCTGAATATGTTCCCATCGTGACTTGGGTCACTTTGTATAATCTATCGAGAGACAGATCTCTTTTATCCTTTAAAGGATCGGGATACGCTATCTCCATTACTCTCTCTCGATGCACTCGAGAGAAGTGAGTTATGGGATTTTTCTTCTTAGTCCCCTTTGATGGGATGAAAGAGAAGTCCATTGGTGCAATGTGGAATTTTCTCTTATGCTAGCTTAGGTCTTTGAGAGATCCATCTTTGGACTTATGGGAGTGGGACCGGAGGTTGAAGAGGGAGCAGTGCTGCAGTGGATGAGGGGAAATGGGTAGAGACACTTGGTGGCGGCATCGAGAGGAGGCCGAGAAATTTCTCTCACGGGGAAGGGACACTATAGGGGAGGAAGACGTGGGAAAGGAATGGAGCTGAGATATGAGAGAAGAAATGGTCGGGGATAGCTCCGTGAGATAAGAGAAGATGGATGATGAGGAAGGGGGAACAGTAGAAGACGGGGAGAGGACACGACCAAAGGAATGGTCACTTGGGTCACACGAGGAGGAGAAGAAGGATAGGGAGAAGGGACGAGAAGGGACCTAAGCAGTTATAAGCATGGCAACACCACGAGTGGATGTGCCCATCGAAACACCTTCTACGCTTCTTTCTCGGAGAAGCCAGAGTTATAACTTGTTCTTGTATTATGAAAGGACTCTCAAGAGCTCCTTCTTGAGTAGTTCTCGATTCACCTTCCTTATCCTTTCCTTTGACCTTGGGTAGATGCTTTGGCCTAACAGGTGCATTGCCCAATGGAGACGTAGTAAAATCTACCCTGAGGTAGATGAGGCCATTCATCCTAAACCAGTGCTCTGATCTCTGCAATGTCTCCTTGACCCTTTCTTCAATGGTCTAGGGTGCTTTTGTTCTATCGATTACAGAAAATGGCCAGTTGTCCCCATCCATATCTAAATATACCTCATCAAATTCTTAATCGGTAGTTTGATAACCTTTTGGGACAATGGCCACGCCATACTGAATGATCTCTGCCAGGGCCAGGTGAGAGTGGTCCTTTCTTCTGAGCTCGACCTCATGATACAGGTCGATATAAATGTCCTCGATCTACGGAATGTGGATTGGATCGATTTTTTCCTTGGGAAGGAAATTCCTTGGATCAAAAGTGGGCATTGTCGGGAAGTTTTGCTTTAGATTGAGTAGTTCTAGCTCGGCAACCATTTCCAGGGCTTTGTGGTGAGAGATGCATGTTTATCTGCCCACTATAAGGGGGAAAGGAGTTCCACCCTTCTTTCTCTTTAGGCACTTCTCGTGGTATGTTATGAGCTATCTGGATAACTCCAACAAGATCAGCTTGGGACCAGCATATCTTGGTAATTTGGTGGGCTCACCCAAGAAGTTAGCTACCTTGAGATAGGTGAAGGTGGGAAATTGTGTGAATAAGGCCGCCCACTTCTCCATTGCTGCGACAATGCTCTTGGTCATTAGACCATGAGTCATGTTGGGCCTTAATATGCAGACGATGTTGTAGAAGAAGGCATCGTTGATTTTGGTGAGCTGTGAGATGTTGTTTTCAGCTTCAACTCGGGTAGTACTCATATATTCTCACTTGGGGTGAAACCCCACATCGGCTCAATCTTTGGATAATCCCTTTCAGAGGCTGCTGACATAAACTACATAGGAGTTCATGTAGAACCTCCCCGTTGTGGTGAGTTGTTTGAGTTGTTCGGATATGGTGCTACTTTTTATCTCGCCCACTCGAATCATTGATTAGGTACATTCTTTTCATGGTCTCCGTGTACACGAGCATCCATTTATGAAAGTAATGGGTGTCAGAAATCCCAAATACTCTACTTAGGAATGTGATAGTATCACTAAGTTCCTTGGAGAAGTCACTACGTTGAATAACTTGTGGCCATCTGGTTATCACCTTCTTGTTCTTTAGGTACACCTCATTCATCGATTACATACCTTTGGTCTTCATTGTCCTCCCAAGCCTTAATGCAGTCCTCTTGGCTCACGGCCATGAAATTCTGGTGGTGAGGGATGCCAAGCATGATTTCGAAGTGTCAGCGGATAAGGTTCATCACAACTTCACCCTTCTCATTTTGGACACACCTTGTGTCTTTGTTGTAGCAGCGGGCCACTACCATCATGAATTCATTATTCACTACACTGACGGGGATCACCCCAACAAAAGCAGGCCACTACCTACTAGTTTGTCCATCCAAGGACTCCCTGTGACCCTCTTGGTTCTGGCCCAGAAATCTTCCATATCAATGTGACCGAGCTCTGAGTCTCTTATATCCAGGTCACATTCTACCTGAGACTCGGGCATTCTGACCCTCTGGTACTTGTATTTCATTTCTTATTTAGTAATCTTGGCTTTACCTTTTGACTTGGTTGGCCTCTTGCTTGATGTATACATATGTGGATTTGAATTCAGTTGTTGATCTGCAAGAAGAAGAATAGAAGTTCAACACCAAAGAGCTATATTATTTGTCATTTCTTCCATCAAAGTACTACATAATAGAATGAGGAGTTAGCAATTTTAAGGCCTCAAGGCGTAGGGCACATGAACATTGTACGCTACAGGGTTAATAGTACAATGCACGAAGAAGGGTGTTATAAGGAACAAATCGGTGCCAAAGGGTGCGGGGGTGCAAGGATGCTACACATGACATTTTTGATTGTAAGAAGAAGTGCGCTGTGCGGTCATATGTGTTTTATACTGGGCGCAGATAATTTTCATGTTGCACGGGGATAGGATGCGCCAATGGCGCATATATTTTTCATGTTACATGGAACTTTGGTGTGCCGAAGGGCGCAAGATTGATGTGTGTAACATAGGCTTTATGTGCACAAAAGGGGAACTTGGCGTGGCGCAGGGAAGGCTTGCATGACATTGTGTTGCTGTAAGAGGGGATGCACTGCACTAGTGTTTAGGATTTACTCGTTTTCGCATGATGCGGGTAATGTTTATGTTGCAAGTGGGATCAGTGTGCCTTCTTGGTGTGACTGTATTTTATGTAACATGCGTGGTGAATGTGCTAAGAGGAAAAAGCATAGTTTTAAACTCATCTTTCATGTTTTCTCTTTCCTGACAGGCTTGTGATCTTTCAGGCCTCTTTTACGGGGTTTTCTTGGATTATGAAGGGGGCACAACAATGAGATCTAAGTAATTTTTAGGGAGATCCTCCTTACCGGTAGATCTAGAAAGAGGAGGAATAGCTTGGGGGAGAAAGATAGCAAGAACTGACAAAACAGGGGGTTTACAAATCCATTTCCTCCTACCATACAAATAATCAAAACAAAACATAAGAGGAGTAAGAACCACCTACCCGGAATATATAGAATGTGAGATGTGAAATGGGGTCCACGAATGCGATACGAGGATGACATGTGTCTTTGATAGGTGCAGAGGAATAAAGTTATCACATGTTTTCGACTAGTGGTGGGCGGATGCACCTATATATAGGCAAAGGTGCAATAAATGCGCCAACCACTTTTTCAAGAGGCACACCAAAACATGTGTCGACACATAAAATAGTGTGCCCTTTGGCGTGGATAAACACATGTCAACACGGGGATACTTGCGCCTTTGGTACAATTTTAAGACTGTCAACACTCCATTCCTTGCGCCCTTTGGCGCACCAAAACATGGCGCAACAATTTATGTGTTAACATGAAGGCGCATGCACCTTGGCACATGCAAGAATGGCACATCACGGGAAGGCACACCAAAACATGTGTCAACATGTCAAACGGTGCACCAAAGGAAATGAAGGGGCGTAGATTTACTCTGTGTTACACAGATAAAAGGTGCGCCCAACCAAAAGGGACCAAAATGGCTAAGTTCAGAGAACTAGATTTCTCAGAAAGGGACTTGGAAACATTTCGAATACAGAGGGTCCATGACGAGGGACCAGGAAATTTTTTTGGTATGGTTACCTATAAAATTTCCCTTGTCAATTTTATAGGATAACATTGCTTCATCTATACTCTGGGGTACTTTTGTTGCCTGGTGCTGTTTCGTTACGTAAAAACACTTTTCATAGACCTCGTGTCCATTTTCATTTCCCCTTGCATGTATCCTTGCTCAGTTATCATTTTTAACCCTTTTCATTGATCATGAACTTTTGGATCTCTTCAACACTTATAACAAAACATTTGTACAAGCTGTCTTGACCGTTGTTGGGTTTGATATGTGCATTTATACTTTTTTCCCTATTACATGAGCTTGTTTCCTTCTCGTATTGCATTTCATTATTGTATCTTTGTGTGTAGTTGGTACTTTCAGTAATGGAAAATTGTTTGTAATATGGCTTTTCATGTCATTCTACCTTTTCGTATGCTTATATTTTTCATTAGGACCGATAATGTAGTTCCTATGGCAATATGATGACATCAAATTTGTTCCAAATAAATAGTAGCTAGAGGCTAAGATTTTCTCTCCCCTCATCTATATTTCTTCTACTTCACTTCCCTTTCACCCCTAATTTTCTCTCTCATCGGGGCATCCTACCTCTTCCCCATTCTTTTGCCTATCTCTTATCTTTTTCGATTTTCGATTGACTTCTTCCATCACCGCATCGACACTCGAGGGGCATCTCTCTCTCCTACTAATTTTCTTCTATCCCTTAAAATTTTCTCCCGTTTACTATCTTTGAAGTGGTGTCACTTACGCCACCCCAAAGAGGGGAAAATGTAGACACCTATAATTATTCCTAAGTAATTTAAATACTTAAATTGCGCTAATTATCTCCTTTCCCACAAATTGATGACATATTATCAATAGCGCTCATCTTCTCTTCCATTTTCATTAATTGATTACATTAAGCTAATTAATTAAGTTGCCTATCCAACACATACCCTAATTAATGACCTTTCGTTAATTGACACCTTCTATCTAGTCTAATTAATTATTATTAATTAAGTATCCTCCCTCCCCATTAAATCAATAAATCTCTATTTAATTGGTCTAATTCCCTCCTAATGGTCTAAATCACACTAAAATCCATCTAGAAGCTTATAAAAGCTTGCACATGTATTTATTAATCATCTTGATTAATTAATACACCCCCTTTATCCACATGAGCCACTTGAGGACAAACTCAACCTCATCTAAACCCCCCTTATCCATAACTAACTCTACATCTCCATTTATCCCACATTCATGAGGATGTGTTAAATCCTTTATCCTTTGGGCTATATAAAGAGCCCTCCTCCTACCTTTATACACACACCTAAATCTCTCAAGAGACAAAAGTAAGCACATAGTTTCATACTAATAGCCTTTTGTCATTCTTGAGCCCTCCATCCTCCATTCTTAAAGAGCTAAGCCTCACACCCAAGCATCCATTGAAGGATCAAAGCAAGCAATTATAATTTTATTGCCATTGGACTACTTAGGTCCATTTTAATGTTAAATTAGGCAATTAAGGGGAATAGAGTTCATGCATTTACATTGTGTTTTGATTAGATTCAAAGTTATTAATGTTTAAAGGGTAGGACTTGCTCACTTCTTCATCATGATGGTGCACATTTCCCATTTTTAACTAGGTTAGGAAGCTATTTTTAGGTGGTAGCTTTCTTTTTTAAGTTTGGTTAAATTTGTAGAAACACTTGCACACACCATGGAAAGGAAGTAGTGGGCATAATAAAGGACTCGATGGAGCAAGAGGTGGAGCAAAATGTTGATGAAGTACTCAAAGAGATAGAGGAGGAGAGTTTAGGGAAAGAGCATGGGATCATTGAAGGAGATCCCAACTTAGCGGTAAGCTTTCCTAAGGTAGTGCGTACATGAGGGAAGAGTGTGGTAGTAGTGCAGGACCAAGGAATGTGTTACATTAATGATCCAAGTAAGATTTTGATTCTGCGCTTCCAAAGTAGCATGCCTACAAACCAACTCCTTGTATGGTCTTCATTCGAAGAATAAGGCGCAGACCCATGTTGTAACATTCCCATTTAAAGACTTTAGAAACAAGGATTTATTTATTTTTATTTATTTTTATTTATTTTTTACATGATTAATGTTCTCTATTCTAAATTCACAATTTATAACACATATTTCATAAAAACCATTCTTATAACCAATAACCATATGCATCTATAATGACTCGGTGAGCTACCGATCCATTCATTCTGTGACTCGGAAAATGACCGATCTATTCATGTGTAACTTTCAGTTTTGAATACTCTTCTGTATACTACATATACTTGGTTATTTTACCCTATTCTGGGTATTAAGTGGTCTGTCTAAGGAACCTAACTGAATATTTTCTACCAATATTCATCCGCATCACGATCCTTAGACTAGGTGACATAGGACAACACAATCAGCAACTTGTGATACTTTGGCCAAATATTTCTAACATACTATTCGTATTACTTATTCCTTGATGGCATACTTGTAAATCTAGAATACATCCTTCAACCCACTCTATTGTTATCTATAATTTCTTATACTGACTTCTGTCAGTCCTCTTACCCAAGGTTTAACCCTAGTTCAGGTTAACAACATAGGTTATGATAGGAAGAGGCTCGTAAAGACTTAGGGTAAATTGGCTTACTGGGTCAACCTAGGTTAACCCTGTGTACCAAGGTACCCTAAGTCCTAGAGAGCTACTTCATATCCTAACTATGTTACTATCCAATCCTAGAGGGAAAACTTGTTCAAGTCCAAAAGTGTGTAAATCTTGATGATCAATGTAGAAGGGTGTTGCCACATGTTAACTACACTGTTGTATCCTTGAGAAGATCCTAATTTTCTCAAAGGTACATGTACAATCAACATGTGCCAACATCCTATAGATCAGCCTCATCTAGATGCACATACCTCCAGAAGGTTACTTATGTTAAGTTTAATTTGGATTCATAGAAAAACAAATTTTGGCAACCCAGCTAGCCCTGAATCCAACACTCTTTAAGTTCTTTTAAATATTAGATTCAATTAATCATGAAAGAACTTTATTAACTTAAGATTTCTTCGAGGTTCGTTAGTTTTTGGCTTAACAACCTGTTATCCAAAAATAGGACAACAACACCATAAGTTCCTTTTAAAAAGACTTATCCACTTAAGGAAGTGTAACAACCTATTAGGTTGTAACTTCATAGACTTATTATAGTTAAGTCTAATGATTAGTAATCATATCTCCCTCTTTTTTTTATATCTTTAATAGAGAGGAAGAGTCTTCTTCCTCATAGTTAAATTCTAGGGTTTAACACACCCTTTTATGTCTTTTACAATTTTGATAGTTTTCATCATATGTTCACTACATATCACATTGTTATAAAGAATTGCTTAAATAAGAACATTGAATTTTGTAACTTATCTAGTTACAGCTTGCTTAGGGAATTAATCTAAATTCCTTTTATAATACTCATCAAGAATACACATCCAATCATATAGATAATAAGAAGAATATCATCAAGACAAGATTCCCTCCTTTAGACAAAGGTACAAGATAATTTACACAATAAATGCAAGTAAATTCTCAACTTCTAATTCATTGTCTAGATGCACATACCTCAAAACGTTACTTATGTTAATTTTAATTTGCATTCATAGAAAAACAAATTGTTATCCAAAATTCACCCTCAAGGTAATTTTGATAACATGCATCAGATTATTCAGTCCCAAGCAAGTAGATTGATTCAAGGCCCAAAATCATGTTTTCGGGGTCCCCTCGGCCTTTTTCTAACTCTCCCATCCAAGAAGAAATCCCAACGAGTTAGAAAAATGTAAAAATAAGGTTGCAGGATTGTTTTAAAGCATTTGGTCTGAAGGGTTCGGGTCATACTGAGGTTCATCATACCAAGCTTGGGGCCGAAAAAAAACAAAGAAAAATCGCCTAAGTCTTTTGTTTCACGCGGTTTGGGACAGCCGAGACAAAAGTACGCGTGGGATGTGAATCGGCCGGCTTTCTTTGAAAGATATTCCATTCCAGGTAGTTCAGAGATATTCATCTAGGACAGCCGGGACAAAAGTACACGCGAGGGGGACGCGAAAAGCCAAAATGGCCGAAAACAAAGAAAAATCACCTAAGTCTTTTGTTTCGCGTGGTTTGGGATAGCCGGGACAAAAGTACGCATGGGACATGAATCGGTTGGTTTTCCAAAAGACAGTCCATTTTGGGTAGTTTGGAGATATTCATCCGGGACAAAAGTACGTAAGGGATGCATGAGATGCGAAAAGGTGAAAAGGCTACAAACAAGAACAAGGAAGCCCGAATCGGCCGAAGTCAGAGATTTTTGTCCAGAACAGTTGGGACAAAATAACATGAGGGATGCATGGGATGTGCAAAGGTGAAAAGGTTACAAGAAGGGACAAGGAATCTGAATCAGCTGATGCGGGAGAATGTGTCCCAGGAAGTGGCGGGGAAAAGAGAAGGACTTAGAAAATTTTCCAAGTTTCGGTCAAAGTTTTCAAAGGTAAAAGTTTTGGCCCGCTGCCCCCGCCATCGAATGGAATCTTGACACGTGTCATCCAAGTGGTAGAGCACGGGGGGGAAATGGGAAATTTTCCCAAAGTGAAAAATGCCAAATTTTCGAAGGGAAAAGTGTGCCCCTCAGGCCCGAGCCAATAAAATAGTGCCATGTGTCCAAGTGGCAAAAATTTTAAGGAAGGGCCCGAAAGAAATTTTCAAAGGATGAACCCACGAATGAATCAAATCCTGACACGTGTCATCCAAGTGGTCGGAGTGCGGGGAAAATTTGAAATTTTTTCCAAAGACCAAAGAGGAAAAAATTCAAACTTTTTCCCGCCGATCGCGTTTTGGGCCTGTTTTTGCCCTAAATCTTCAAATGGCCATAACTTTCGATCCAGAGCTCGGATTTTCACATTCTTTATATCAATGGAAAAATGGTTAAATTCTCTACATGATTCTGGGGTCAATTTTTCATTTTGTTTTAGTTTGGAGAGATAAAATCAATAAACACCTCTGGCATGTGGTAATGGCCAGGAATGATGTTTCAATAACTAGTTTTAATGCAAAATGGGTCGCATTCTTCTTCAGCATGGCCAAAATGTTAGGGGATGGGTCTGTAAGGATTCCCATGCTATTTTAATGCATCTTCATTCAATGAGGAATGGCTCCCATGTTTTTACACGTTTTCTCTCTCCTGGGCTCGACCCATGCATTGTAAAAGCTAGATTTGGCTCTTTCATTTTAGGGGGAACATTTCTTTGGATAGTAAGCTTCTTCTTTCACCTTCAACAAGTGATTTTTGCAAGTATCAGACCTCTTGATGGTGGTAACAGGTTTTCTACCTTTTGATGTTGTAAAAGGATTTTGGCAAAGTGGAAATGACAATACGTGTTTTGTGATCAGTTTCCATCCTTTGGTTGTGTTATTTTCTTCATTTCAAACTTTCAATTACATCTTGTCGCTTTTTTAGCATGATGTTTATGTTGCATTCCATGATCTGTGTCTATAGTAGAACTAGAAGTGTTCACTCCTCCTTTCTCGGTGTATCACCGCTTTAGTGTAGGCTTTCATTTTATGCATTCTCTCTCCCTAGTCCCTTGGAAATTTAGATTAGAATAGTTATTTTCCCCTACATTAGAGTAGATTGTGGCAGGTAGTTTAGGAGTAAGAACCATCTTTCTCTGGAGGTCTATCTCAAGTGGCAAGTCCCACAACTTGGAGATAGTACCCATGTTATCCAATCACACCGTGAGTTCAAGTATATGCACTTGTATAAACAAGGGGTGCTAGGATTCGGTGATAACAGTTTTGGCACGCCTGGTGGGACCTTAGAGGTCTTTCACTTTATCTTTGACAGGTTGGTGTGTTCTTTTTAAAGATCCAACCTTTTAAAGTCATATTCAAAACACATCCGGTGACTCCATCGGTAAACAACTCATTCTCTAAGTTGCAGACCTATTTTCCATTCATTTCCATCCATTCTTCTTTCCATCATTTTCATTCTTTTCCATTCCATGAATTTGTGCAATCATGACTTCATTTCCATCATGGAATTCACATTTACAAAAGTATTTTATCACATCTCCAACATGTTTTAAAAATCCTCCAAATTAGCATTTTGATCAAATTTAAAATCAGCATGTCTACCCATATGAGCAACAGTGCCAAACGTTAGTTTGGATATGAAGCATGTCAAGCAAAAGGGTATGCTGGTTGTGAGGGAAGTCAAGAAGAAAATGCAAATCTACTGGAACAAATCAAAAGATGGAGGCGAAGATGGTGCAAGCAAGAGAAACAACTCAAATGAAATATTTCAAAATTGGTTGCAGGACTCCTTGTCCATGGGGAGGCCCTTTTCCAAGACACTTCAGCCCTCAGGAGAAGCTAGACTTCATGATGAAGATACTTCCCCAACTTGCACAATGGACAGTAGAAATAGAGGCCTATACAATTGGTGTTGAACAACCTTGTTAATGGGTACATTCTACACCATCATCTGGTTTTTCTCTTCCCTTACTCAAGTAGCATCATCTCATTTGGAATTTCAAATTCTAAATCCAATCAATACTACCCCAGGAGTTAATTCCATTTCTCCATTCCCTAGTCTTCCACCCCATCTCAATTCTTCTGTCCTTTTCCCTTCCAAACAGCCATTCCCTCCAAACAAACAAGAGTTCCTACCTCCTCCACCACCACGAAAAATTGTCGAGCCATTTGAGTTACAATCCACTTCTCCTCTTGCATTGCCAAATCCATGTTGGGAGGATAAAAATCAGAATTCTAGTCAATGAAAACAATAGCAAAAAGAAAAGCCAAACAAGGATGAAGAAATTCGAAGTCTCAAGATTTTGACTCTTAAGTTTGGGATGACAAAGATCCCCTTGGTGGTTAAGCCTTTAGAAGAGGTTGGAGTTGGAAAACAAGTGGCGGTTAGGACTGAATTTACTGCAGTGGGAGAAGAGCAAAAAGAAGAAGCGCAGATCAATAATTAGTTTGCTCAAAAATTAGTGTCCATGTTAGCATTCTATTTGAAGAGAATGTTGATTCAATTCAAGTTACACAATCAGCCATGGAGGAAGAAAGCTCAGAAGAAGATCTTGCAGTCCCAACTTGTCCTCTAGAGCAGCAGATTGAAGAGTTTGACTTGAAAAACTTCATGCTAGAAGAAGAGTTCTATCAAGAGAAAGATTGTCTTCAAGTAGTAGAGGAGGAAGAAGCTGCTCCAAATCCAAAAGAAGAGGAGCACATTCTAGTTGTGGAGGAGAAAAGTGCAGATCCAAGGGCTTTGAGCACAAAGCAGGCTACAGGAGAACCTTCAGTTCTTCTTTCTACTTCATCTCTCTCAAGTTCTAGTGCTGAAGAAGAGTTTGATCTCTCAAACTCAATGTTGGAGGATGAAAGAAACCATGATGATCAAGTTACAGATCAAGAGGAGACCATGGAGGAAGTTGAGCATTTGCAGCAGGACAACAATGAGGTAGTTTATCTGTCAGATTTGGAGGACTATTTTGATGAAGAAGAACCGGTTGAGTTCTACCATTCTCTCTTTCATCATCCACGTCCCAAATACTTGAGCCTATTGTCATGAAGGAGAGAATTCATTCGCAGTAGCATGCATCTTATAGTAGCCCTTTGGAACCAAGATTGGAAGATTTTAATCTTTCATGTTCTTCATTGGAGGAAGAGAAAGGGCAGAAAGGTTCTACCTTTGCTTCGCACCATCCATTTAAGAAGGTCTACAAGAAGACTCCATTTTGGAGTTGAAAATCAGAGCTATGGGCATATCAAATGGATCATACCTTGCCCAATAAGGTACTTGACTTCATTGGAGTCAAAGGAGAAGTCACAACTAGTCATGCTTGCTCCTAAGCATGAGGATGAGCTACAAAGAACCAAGGATCAGCTATCATACCTTTCCAATCAAATGTAGAACAACTAAAAGAGGTATTGAATTTCCCTTCACCGATACCTTGATGATTTGGGTGGAAGAATAGCTTCTTGTTGATTTTCCATTCATCCAATCAACCATGTTCAATGCCAAATCAGTTGCATGGTTGGCAATTTTGAAGAAAGGAAGCTATTTTGCACAACCATCATGCAGGTTTTTTAGCTAACCTTTGCTTCCAGTTAGAATAGAATAGGTAGGTTTCTTTCAGTAAAAGAAGTTCTTGTGCACACTCTGCATGTTCCATTTGGAGCATGTATGATTTTCAGTTTTGTACATAGTTTTTGTGGTGCTAGTTTTGCTCTTGCATAGTCCATTTGATAGCATTTGGGTTTCCAAGTGGCTCGAGAGAGGAGGTTTTCAAAGTTCGAGATCAGTTTGCAGGCTCTGACTCATGACTCCATGCCCAAAGTGGATTGCTAAAGGCCACGATCTTCTTCAAGGAAGTAGATTCATTGAGTCACCAAAATTGTTATCCAAAATTCAAGTCTCAAGGTAATTTTGATAACATCATCAGATTATTCAGTCCGAGCAAGTAGATTGATTTAAGGCCCAAAATCATGTTTTCGAGGTCCCCTCGGCCTTTTCTAACTCTCCCATCTAAGAAGAAATCCCAACAAGTTAGAAACAATGGAAAAAATGCAAAAAAAAAGTTTGTTTTAAAGTATTTCGAGACGAAGGGTTTGGGTCATACCGATGTTCATCATACCAAGCTTGGGGCTGAAAAAAAAAACAAAGAAAAGTTGCCTAAGTCTTTTGTTTCACGCGGTTTGGGACAGCCGGGACAAAATGATCCGAAAAAAATCGATTATTACGACTGATCTCGGACCCTTGTAGGCTTTAATTATTTGCCGATAATTTACTCCTTTTAAGTAATCAATTTAAAATAATGCAAGGCAATAATGAAAATTGCACTGAGTTGATTACGAGTTCGGTAATTGCCTACGTCTCCGGGTTCGTGATCGAACCGTTCCACTAGTCAAAACTTGTAAGTTATAATAGTACTTTCACAAGAAAACCTAATGGAATTTTACTTGCGGGAAGAACCCGGTTCTTGGACGACAAGGGTGAAAAATAGCACCCGACCTCCACCTTCACCAAGGCAACAATCTCCTTCGGTGTGATCGGCCTTCCGACGCAAACAATGCAAGGCTAGCACTCCGGTCGACAATCTAGGATTTGCAAGTAATTGGTGTGGCTCAATGGGCCTGGAGGTAGTTTACATTTCACTCCCAATCACAAATATTCCATCTAATATTGCCTAAAACAATAAGAATAAAATACCTATCGGCACATCCTTGCAAATAAGCTCAACAAATAATAAGCTTAGGATCGGTGTCTCCGTGTAATTTCATGTCACAACAAGCTTAACAAATAATAAGCTCGTGTTGTGTCCGTGTGTTTTTACAAAGGAGAGGGGTCCCCTATTTATACAAAAATAAGGCCCCAAAATAATGCAATAAAATATTATCCTTAGGCTAATATTAGCCTAGCCTTACCCGTACATGAAATTTGGGATTAAATTCCCAAATAGGGCCGATTTGCATATAAAATGGGATTAAATCCCCATTGAAGCGGCTTTACACATTTTAATGGGATTAAATATTCCCCACTTGGGCCGATTTGGATATTTAATGAGGGATAAGAATCCCATGGTGGAGCGGCCATGTGGAGCGGCCTGCATAAGGTAAAGTGGGATATCCCACATTTGGTGCTGAATAAGGTTAAAGGCTTTAAATAGCCTTCTCCATGCGCATGAGGTCAAAGACCACGTTGGATAAACCGCCCCCAACCGCTTCATCCTCCTTTTGCCACGTGGGACAGTCCACGTATGGGCCTAGCCCTCTTACCACCGCTTCACCACTTTCCACGTGGTAAAACATGGTTTAATATTAATGTATTAAACATTAATATTTATATATGTGGCATTTGGAAATATATGGCGCCATTTGGAACGTGGACTTACCAATATAATTTCGACCCCTCTAATGTGGTATGAAATAGCATATAGTCCACTTGTCTCCCGATAGGCAAATCGAGCGAATTCGACGAGTGTTGGCAAGCCACGTGTCACAGTGCGATTGGTCCAAATATTGATGAGTTGACTAGAGTTTGACTTTCCCATTGACCGAACTTTGCACCGAACATATCTAGAGCTCCCAATGTCCATTTTTCGCGTTCTCAAAATTCACCCTCTTAGTCGTTGGAAAGCTCTCGAGATGATCTTCATGCATTAAATGACACCATTTAGAGATGTTTAGGGAACTTTCAAAAATGATCCTAATCAAAAAGTACGCATGGGACGTGAATCGGCCGGTTTGTAAAGATAGTCCATTTCGGATTGTTTTCGGAGATATTAAATGCAGGAAAGCCGGGAAAAAGTACACTGGGATGCGAAAAGCGAAATGGTGAAAACAAAGAAAAATCACCTAAGTCTTTTGTTTCGCATCGTTTGGGATAGCCGAGACAAAAAATGTCGCGTGGGAAAAAATCATTTGGTTTTCATGGAAAAGATAGTCCATTTCGGGCATTCGTATATATTCATCCGAGATAGCCGGGACAAAAGTACACAAGGGACATGTGAAATGTGAAAAGGTGAAAAGACCGCAAGCAATACAAGGAAGCTCGAATCGGCCGAAGTAGGAGATTTTCATCCGGGATAGTTGGGACAAAAGTACACGAGGGATGCATAGGATGTGAAAAGGTGAAATGGCCACAATCGAGGGACAAGGAAGCCCAAATCGGCCGATGTGGGAGAATGTGTCCCAAGAAGTGGCGGGGAAAAGAGGACTTAGAAAATTTTCCAAGTTTCGGTCAAAGTTTTCAAAGGTAAAAGTTTTGGCCATTGCCCCACCATCAAATGGAATCTTGACACGTGTCATCCAAGTGGTAGAGCATGGGGGAATGGGAAATTTTCCCAAAGTGAAAAATGCCAAATTTTCGAAGGGCAAAGTGTGCCCCTTAGGCCTGAGCAAATAAAATAGTGCCACGTGTCTAAGTGGCAAAAATTTTTAAGGAAGGGCTTGAAATAAATTTTCAAAGGATGAGGCCATGGATGAATCAGATCCTAAAACATGTCATCCAAGTGGTGGAGCACAGGGAAAATTTCAAAAAAATTCCAAAGACCAAAGAGGAAAAATTCAAACTTTTGCCCGCCGATCCGTTTTGGGCTGTTTTTGCCTTAAATCTTCAAATAGCCATAAATTTCGATCAAAGCTCATATTTTCACGTTCTTTATATCAATGGAAAGCTAGTGAAATTATATACATGATTCATGGGGTCAATTTTTCATTTTGATTAAGTTTGGAGAGAGAAAATCAAGAAATGCCTCTAGCATGTGGTAATGGCCAGAAATGACGTTTCAACAACCAGTTTTAATGCAAAATGGGTCGCATTCTTCTTCAGCATGGCCAAAATGTCAAGGGATGGGTCTGTAAGGATGCCCATGCTATTTTAATGCATCTTCATTCAATGAGGAATGGCTCCCATGTTTTTACACGTTTTCTCTCTCCTGGGCTCAACCCATGCATTGTAAAAGCCAGATTTGGCTCTTTTTTTAGGGGGAACATTTCTTTGGATAGAAAGCTTCTTCTTTCACCTTCAACAAGTGATTTTTACAAGTATCAGACCTCTTGATGGTGGTAACAGGTTTTCTACCTTTTTGATGTTGTAATGCAAGGATTTTGACAGTGGAAATGACAATACAGGCTCTGTGATCAGTTTTCAGTCCTTTGGTTGTGTTGTTTGCTTCATTTCAGACTTTCAATTACATCTTATCAGTTTTTGCATGATGTTTATGTTGCATTCCATGATCTGTGTCTATCTGCAGAACTAGAAGTGTTCACCACTCCTTTTCTGGTGTATCACCGCTTTAGTGTAGGCTTTCATTTTATGCATTCTCTCTCCCTGGTCCCTTGGAAATTTAGATTAGAATAGTTAGTTTCCCCTACATTAGAGTAGATTGTGGCAGGTAGTTTAGGAGCAAGAACTAGCTTTCTCTAGAGGTCTATCTCAAGTAGCAAGTCCCATAACTTGGAGATAGTACCCATGTTATCCAATCACACCGTGAGTTCAAGTATATGCACTTGTATAAACAGAGGGGTGTTGTGATTCGGTGATAACACAAATTTTGGCAACCACTAGCCTTGAATTGATCACTCTTTGAGTTCTTTTAAATATCGGATTTAGTTAATCCTGAAATAACTTTATTAACTTAAGATTGCTTCGCAGTTTGTTAGTTTTTGGCTTAACAACCCATTACCCAAAAATAGGACAACAACACCATAAGTTCCTTTTTAAAATACTTATCCACTTAATGAAGTGTAACAACCTATTAGGCTGTAACTTCACAGACTTATTATAGTTAAGTCTAATGATTATCAATCATATCTCCCTTTTTGTTTATATCTTTAATAGAGAGGAAGAGTCTTCTTCCTCATAGTTAAATTCTAGGGTTTAAAGCACCCTTTTATCTCTTTTACAATTTCGATAGTTTTAATTATATGTTCACTACATATCACATTGTTATAAAGAATTGCTTGAATAAGAACATTGAATTTTGCAACTTATCTAGCTATAGCTTACTTAGGGAATTAATATAAATTCCTTTTATAATACTCATCAAGAATACACACCCAATCATATAGATACTAAGAGGAATATCATCAAGACAAGATTCCTTCCTTTAGATAAAGGTACAAGATAATTTACACAATCAATGCAAGCAAATTCTCAACTTCCAATTCATTGTCAAAACTTATACATTTACAAGACTTATGCAATTTAGACACACGGCATAACAACAACCTTTCTTCAAAAAGAATATAAATTTTCTGTTCAATACAACTCAAGATCAATCAGAATTCTTTACAAGAATCAGATTTAAAATAGCCAATGCATCTTATAAGTTTGTGCCTTCTTTTATCACTTACGATGTCCATCTGCAAAAATTACTAGCACGGGTCAGTTCAAAGAATTGAGCATGATAAGCACTAATCCTTAAAACGAAGTGCATTCAACTAATTGTTTCCATAAAACAACCCTGCTATGAGGAACAATTAGTATGTCATACAATAGGCGTAAGTAATTACAATCAGAAAAGAAGAGCGTTAATATCTTGAATTCACTTATAAGAGGGAAGAGTAGAATATGATATATAATATCTATCATACAATTTATCGTATAATTGATCCTATTGATTTCTTTTAACAACAACAGATCATACAATCTCATTGTTTTCAAACCTCATCACAATAGAATACAATACTTAGTTATTTACCATAAGATAAAGAGGTTTCTTACTATATGGTTCAATTAAGATGATTCATCTATCAACAATTAAGATATTCATCATAAAAGGATAATATAAAAATACCCAAGAAGGAGAGATGGAATATCAACCAACCATTAAAGTGAATTTTTTTATTTTCAACAAACCAATCATCATTCTCCTTCTATTCTATTTCAGTCAGATGATAAGTAAGACAATGTTAACCAACAACGATTAACTTTTTCCTAGAAGAACAATCAACAGAAGGTCCTTAACAACTAAATTTATTCTAATTGTAAATAGATAAGAAGCTGAAAAACAAGAACCTACCATAGTAATCATTTTCTCCAACCTTAATTAACAAAATTCCTTTTTCCAATCTATTTATAGTTTTAAAACATATAAAAGATTCCAAGGAAGAGAACTAGAGCACTTTTTAAAGTAAGGAGGAGCTTAATGCAACCTGTCTAAAAACAAGATCTCCTAATTAAAGCAAGTGATCCATTTTGAATAGAAGCATTTAAAACTGTGAAGGCCATACACACCATAGACACATGAAGAATCATAATTAATTCTTTATAGGCTCTACATTAATTCCATGGACCCAACAAGAAATGAAACCCGAGTAAGAACTTGCACTCAGAATTTACCCAAGAGTTCAATCAAGATAGTATTATTTACCTTACTTCCCAACTTATTACTTCTAGAGTAAAATATTGAATTCTTAACAAGAATGATAACTACTAGATGAATCCCAGTCAAAAACTTCCAAAGTTTACCAAACAATTTGCAAGACTATCATTTCCAGTTTTCTCCATGCACCTGCAACTATTCCTTTTACATGCAACTGTCTCTTTAAGAGTTCTGAGTTTACAAAAATTCACCCAGAAATCAACTAAATTCAAATGACAAGATCTAACCATATATTTTAACAAATACATTCTACCCAAGTCTCGAAATGTAAATTCGAGCACCATGTTGAGCATAAGTTCTCACCAAGATGAAAACCATTAAATTGATTAAAACAAGTTTGGGTAACTTATGTCCCCTTTATGGTTTACATCTTAAACAAAGAAAAACTAGAAATATTACCATCTGAACCAACACCTTGCTTAAGTATCCTTTACTAACAATAAGAAATAGTTTACCTGAATTGCTTTGCAACATATTACTCATATTGAGTTAATAAAACTTCCGCATCATAGAGCAAGACAAAGTGCAATGAGTAAACTTTTGAACTGTCCCAGTTAAGAATAAGTTTCCATTTTCACAAAATCATATTTCAATCCTTAGTTACTAACAGAGACGGTTTGAAAGATTATAAATAGAGTTCAAACTATTCTTCAATAAATATCAAGGCCGTATTCACTAAGAATTCCTATAAACTTATAGGGTCACAAAAAAACACTATTTCCAAACCAAATGTGGGCTCACTACAGACCCTATTATCCATGATAATATCACACAAGTTTCAAGCATCAATCAAAGTTTTTGCAAGTTGGAAAACAAGAACTAATCCATCTGTAACACAAACACAATTTCTTACAACTATGAGACGAACCACAAGAATCATAGAATCAAGAAACTCGATAGTAGATTCCAAATAAACAATAAGTTTTAACCAAGACTCTAGCTTGCAGATGAGTTTCTTTAAAAACACGGCTCTTACTAGTTTGAAATCACAAGACAGTAGTTTCTACAGAAATAGGAAGAACACAAGGTTCTCTAAAGAAAACTCAACAAGAATACAGTAGTACAAAGTTAAACAAAAACCAAAACCAACGATTACCAGACCTCATTATGCTAAGAAGAATTACAAAGTTCCCTTTTTACATACATTTTCCATGTGCTTTTACTAACACAACATATATTCGAACCAGACTATTTTTGCAATGGATTGAAGCCAAGAAACAAGATTTAACAAACCCATCAACAAATAACTAGGTAAACATGCAATGCACTAAACTAACCAGAGAAAAGTTGTTTTTATTAAATCACTTAGAAGAGAGCAAAATATTTTAACAGTTGGAGCCTATCATGCCACGATAGTGTCTCACAAATTGAGAAGACCTCTAGCCGAGTTCACTACTTCTTCTCTTTTCCATGAAAGATCAAATTACCAGATCCTCTTCCACAATGCCTCTTATAAATTCCATGAAATGAAAATAGATTTGAAACTTCAAAAATAGCCATGAAGTGCAGTTCAATATCTTTGGTTCGAAAAACTAGAGCGCATGAAGAGTGAAAATCAGAGAACATGCAAAGTGAAAAAATCCAAGCAAAATCCATTGGCATGCCTACCGAGATGGTTTGGGCTCATAAATCAAAAGAAATTAATTCCATTAAATATAAATCTCCCACCTAATCTTCCTTACCACCGCTTTTACCAAGTTTGGCGAATACTAATTCAAAAATAACAAGAATTTTCATTTTAGTGATACTGCCACCTAAGCCTCTGCCAAGCCAACTAGCCCCTACCAAAGCTGGCAGTACCACATACATTAAAAACCTTATCAACATCATTAATGCCTTAGGAACCGTCACCCAATACTTGCGACCCCTTAAGTTCCCCTTCATGCCCAATAACTTAGGATAGATTACTTGCTTAGGTTAGATCTTAGGTAGATTAAATTTATACCTTAGGATATAACACTAACAACTAACCCCCAACATAGGTCCTTAGCAATAGATTTAGGTAATTCCACATAGGTAGATAATTCAAAATACCATAGTTTTTAGGCACTAGGTTAGATCACCAAATAACCTTGTAGTATTAGGTTCTAGTTTTAGTACCTAGTAACCCTTCCAATTCCCTTAGCACCAACTTAGGTTAGGTTACAAATCAACCATTCCCAGCAGAATAAGGAGCTTTAGGTTAGAATTAGAATTCTATCATGTGACATAGCTTAGGTAGAAATATCTTACCTAGCTTAGGATCCACGGGTTAGTCCTTTATAGGATCCCGGATCTCTCCTACGCCATGAAAAGGTTGCAATTCCCTTTACGTCAGTGATGATCTACCATGTTCGATCTCCAAAGACCCAAGAAAAACATACCACTAAATGGAAATACGTTCACCAAAAAGAGAATTAAAGAACTTGTATCAACAAAGTTCAGTCCGAATGTTTCATAATTCATGGTATGCCAATTCATCATTTGTTCAATCTAAACAGACTTAAAACATTCCTTGGATCACTGAAATTGATCCAAGGATGAGTCAGATATATAGATAAGTTTACAATTTTTCCTTAAACCTGATTGCAACTCACCTATGAGAAGTGAAAAATGAATTTAGGAAAACCATTCCAGTTCAATCAAAAGACCTTAAGAGCAGAAAAGACTTACCCACATCAAGCATGATTTCCCATAATCAAAAGAACATATCCTCATAAGGAAAGTCACATGTCAACACTTGAAATGCAAAGGAGGAAAATATCAACTGTAAAGGGTGTTACACATGTATGAGGAATATGCTATCTTGGGATTTTAATTTCCATGTCTATGAGCCCATGTTCGAGGTAAACCAAGGGGTGTTGATGAAGATACCAGAGATCAAGGGAGTGAACTTCCTGATAAACACTCAATAGTTATCTAATGAGCAAGTCTATAACACACTCAACAAGTTATTAGTATAGATTAAGGTGATATAATTTGGAAGGAATGGTAGAGTAAGGTTTTTGGAGGAGGAATTAGAGAAGAAGAACAAAGAAATCATTAAGAAGAGAAAAGTTCTAAAGTAGGAGGAGTTGATTAGAGAAAAGTTAAGGCACAAACAAAGGGATGTGAACGTGAAGTTGTGTGAGGTGTATAGAAAATAAAGATGATTACAAATGTTATAGTTTTGAAAAACACCTAGACCTAGCCCCACCGAAAGCAGAAATATGAGTTAACCTTGCAATGCTTGGAAGACTTGATCCACATTCTTACCATGGAGAGGTGTTCTCTCACGTTGGATTGAGAAGAAGAGGTATTAGTGCACCAAAAGGAGGAAGAGAAATATGATATTATGGACATAGTCACGTGATATTCTGAAATCCTTTACGGTGTAAAGATAGATGTGTAAATGGATGAGGCTATATATGATAATTGCACTAACAAAGACAAGGTAGTCGATCATTGGTTGCTACACATGAGGAAAATCTCAAATAATTCGATAAAAGAACAAAGGAAATAGGTAAAAGTGGGATAAAATCCTAGCCTAAGTTAAGAATAATATGGGAGAAATCAAAACCTTGCAAGTTTTGGTTAAAAGTAAACTTAAGGAACTAAAACCCCAGGTCACTCACAAAATGGATGCACTGAACGACCTTAGCAAGTAGCTGGAAGGGATTATATATATGAAAAATGCTAAGGGAAATGAATTGAGCTTTGAAGAGGTGATTTATCTAGTGGGTGGGCACGTAGGTAGGTGATTTTAAAAATTTCCTATCTTGACTGGGTCTTTAGGGGGCACCATAGGGCATGCTTTTATTTTGTTGAAAATGGTCAATTTTAATGTTTTGGTCCTTTCTAAGGTTAAGGGTGTGTTTTGAAAAATGGTTCGGGACCGCCACCCAAATTAGGGTGGAGGTCAAGGGACAACTGACCAAGGCACGGTGGTAGTTTGAGAACCACCGCCCCGCACCGGGTGGTGGTTCTACGGATAGAAGTGTCAAAACATGCTTGAAAATTAACTTTTTTAGATTTTTGAGATTTTACCATGTTTTTGATGAGCTTATTGTGTAATGTACTTTACTAACTTTCTCTTTTCTCATGTTTTGATGGATGTAGAAGAAGGTGGAGTACATATGCTGGAGTAGAGAGAGAGAGAGAGTATGATTGGCTCCTCGGGATTTTAGATCAGTGACCCGGAGTTGAGATAGATATTTTGCAGCAATGGTACGTATCTAGTGGATATCACAAATGCCCCATGTGACTTATTCTCTTACTAGGATGTAGACTGGAATACTTTCCAGTTCCCAAGTGTCATAAGGGAGTGGACCATCACTTTCGAGGATGTTTACCACATTCTTGGTCTCTTGGTACTTGGTAGGAGATTGAAATCAGTGACAACTGGGGTCCAGAGCTGTGATGACACAACATGCTACATACATGGGAGAGGCTATTTTATTTTCTAGCTAGAAGAAGGGAATAAAGGTTTGGTCTATTACCACCACTCCCATTCTTATCCTTCGGAGAGCCATCATGGGTATCCTATCCTCAAGAATGATTGGGGACAAGGGAGGAGATACAATTTTGTACTTTTGTGCCCCTATCATTGCATAGATTGAGGCTCATGTCCATAGGTATGCCTAAGGAGTACATATTATAAGAGCCACATACCATGATTTATATAGATTCATCAGGTTTTAGGGACAGTCGTTGAGCCACCCTACTCTAGTCATGAGTTGGGTCTATAAGTTCTTGAGGCTTTCCAGGTAGCTAGATGGATAGGCATGTCAGTGCTCCAAAATCCACATCAGTCAATGGACTCCTTGACTACAGAAGACATGACTACCACACTCTATCAGGACATGGTAGGGATATGGTGTGAGGAGACTATGATGATGGTGACTTGTTCTTCCACAAGCCAGCTAGTTGACAGAGCCATGAGGCTAGAGATTCACCCCTTTGACCGGGTACCCTAGTAGTTCGGTCTTCCATACCCTATCAAGATCCCTCCCATGGCGTCGGTCGACATACCAACATGTTTAATCCCATCCGGCAGGTCGTGGAGATAGTTACCTCCCTTCATACAATAATAGTTGGATATAATACGCCCGGTGCCTAATGAGGTGAAGCCATTCTCATAGTGAGGCTACGGGAATGTGCACCACCATGAGCACTCACACCATTCAGTCCATTCTCGGTGCCTTCGTAACTACAATAGGATCCCTAGGCATGGCCACACACTATCTAAGGGATCCCATAGGGATTGACAGGATGCTAAGCCTTTATCTCTTGGATACCATTTTTTTACATTATATAATTTTTTTGTATGTTTCATGCTCGTTGCAATAATTTTTACCATGCCTAGTGCGTGATGACATTGTATACAAACTTGATCCACTATGATATATACAGACTCTATTTTTGGTTCAGAATTCTATTGTATCCGAGTTGACTCTCTTTGGCTTATCTCTCATGTGTACTCTAGATGTTTAGAATTTTCACTTTTCTATGATTTTTAGAATGTATGCAATGGATATGAAATGATAACAGAATGATTTCTTTTTGTATTTCATAATGTTGATATATGGTGATGCAAACACAATTTGATCTTAAACTTAGTTTCTTTTATAATCGTCAATACTTCATATTTGTCTTGACAAAATGTGATGATATAGTGCTATGATAAATCGATATGCTTGCTCCACCCCTAACCCCACACAACTAATAAGATGTGAGGGCTCAACACCAAGAGTTAGAAAGGGCACAAACCATGAAATTTGTTGAATGGTAGTGATGAGAGAGAAGGACAGAGGTTTGAGAACCAAATTGGGATGCTACAACCTTACCCTACTCATGCTACTTCATAGTTTAGAATGTGAATTGCTTTGCGGTTTATCTATACTTGGATCCATAGATGGCCACTTGGTTGAAAAAATCTTTTTTTTAGGGTTTTTAATTCTCTTGGAATTTTGAACATCTAATTCACTTTGTTTTGACTTAGGACTTCATAAGAATCTGATTTAATTGTTTATGACTTTCATATTTATCAAAGAGACTCCCTAAACCTTGCCCCATGCCAAGTAGGAAGCATAGGCTTATCACCATGGACAAGGCATAGGTGAGTAAGGGAATTTCCTTCCTTTCCCAACCCGATGTCACTAGTAAGAGATGAAAGCTCAACACTGAAGGTTGGTAGGGAAAATAATTTTGTATAATAAACTTTTTTGTTGCTTTGCATTCGAATTTATTACTTTGGAAAAATGTTTATAATGTTCTTATTTCCAAGGAGACATATGTGGGATAGATGTGACACCATGAAGCTTATAGAATAGACCATGAACAAAAGACACCTATCCTAGGAAGAGATCAAATGTAGAACCAAGTATGCAAGCCTTGGTATGGTTACTGTCAAAACTTTGTCTTATCTTGTTTGGATCGATAAATGATTTAGAAAAAATTGATGATATTATGAAGGTTTGAAGAGACATGATTTGATTGTTTTGCCAATGTTTTTCAGAAGATTTTAGGAATTTCTATAAGAATAAGTCCCTTGATCACAAATTTACAAAATGAACGGGAAAATGAAAATGTAATGCAGATGCAATAATGTACATATGAAAATGTAGGTGAAACTACATGTCATGATGCCTAAGGTGAAGAAAGTTGACGAATATCAAATTATTCACCCCTAAAAGTACACAAAGTGGAGAACCATTATCCTCAAAATTTCCGTTCTCTTAATAAGGGCCTACCATTCTAGGTTTAAACTTACAACCCTTTCTTAGAAGTGTATATGTGTAGTCCTTAAAATCATTTTTATGAAAGAGGAATTAATGCACCTCTTTGTCACGTTCTTGAGAAATGGTGTGTGGGTGAGCATGACTATGTTGCTTGGCCTCATCTCTTATGTAGAGAATTGTGTTTAATTGTGACTCTTGCTGAATGACAAGGCATTACCCCATGGATTTGGAAAGCTTAGATTCATACTCACATGGGTTAAAAATGAGGTTTACAATAGGACAACCCTCAAATATGGTTTTAATGGTCATTGTTTTAATATCAAATTGCACTTCTTCATTTTTTAATTATATCATTTTTACACCTAGACCTAAGTCCTCAGAGGGAAGAGATGTTAAACCAAGAAGAATACCCATCCCATGTGGTTCAAACTGGAGGAAGATCGGATTACCACTCTCTAAGAGTTTCATAATTCCTGTTGTGGTCTTAGTGGACACTATTTCCATAGATATTGAATTACCCTTTTCTATTTTTGCCACCTCAAATGTTTTTGGGTCAATGACTTCAACCTTTGGAATGTCTAGGGTGACCAAGACTAACTCCTTTGTTGGAGGTGAATTTTTAATTGATTCATAGGAAGTTCATACTCTGTATGGACTCCTTGCTTCTTCTTGAGGTTTCTAAGTGTATATTGAAGGGCTTAGGATCCACTTGAGTGATTAATACCTTCCCAAATGGAGGAATCTAATCTCCTAGACTAGTGTAGAAGGAATAAATTTAATTCAATGAATCCAGGGTCTCCCAAGGATCAAGTTATAACTTGTTTCCCTCTCGATAATGTAAAATTCCGTTAAGATAGTTTTGGACCAAGTGTGATTTGGAAGAACTATGGTTTCGATCGAGGTCACTTTAAGACTATCGTACCCCTATAACATGATTTTTGTAGAGGAACGATTTGTCTCTCCATATCCCAACTTCTACAAGAAAGATAAAGGAACCACATTTACAATAGACTCGTCATCAATAATGGCTCTGTTAATGTAATTGTTATAAACCTAGACTTGTAAAAATAAGGCAAGATCACCTCTTTGGGCAATTTCAGCATCAGATGGCATCTTTCTATATCAAAAACAAACCTTGTATCCCTATTTTTCTATCATGGAGGATGTATGTCAAAGTCAATATGGTTTATTTGAGCACTAGGAGGTGGAGTAACATGGATTAGATGACCAATACCTAGTGCATTGAGCAATGCATAACAATGCACAAGTGAATTCTTTAGAAAATCTAGGAATGAAATGTGAGAAAAGGTCTTGTTCAAATCTGATATTAAA
The DNA here is from genome assembly GCA_018340775.1 of Taxus wallichiana var. yunnanensis. Lineage (NCBI taxonomy): Eukaryota > Viridiplantae > Streptophyta > Pinopsida > Cupressales > Taxaceae > Taxus > Taxus wallichiana. The sequence goes on along the minus strand of CM031242.1, from coordinate 764,261,534 downwards.
TCATAGGCTCATAATAGTTTTGTAATTGTAGGAATGCCATCCTATGGGAAAGAAAGGTTGGGTAGGGGTTATGAAGTGTACTCCATCTAAGTTATTGAATTAATTTCATGCTCAACCTCTAGCTTAACTAATCCCAAGATTTTGTGTTATCATTTGAACCAAGCTTAGGAGCAACCCGAGAGTTATTATAAGTTGATGATTCATGGTCATTGTTTCCTATAGAAATGCCTTTTTTTGTGTTTTTTGAATTCACCTTGAAATTTTTAGGATGTGCAGGGATCAGATCTTGAAATATGCTCACATTAGTGTTCTTAGGAGCTATAGGTCTTGTATAGTCATATTGTGAGTTTGTTTTAGGATTTTCTAGGAACATATCTACAAAGAGTTACCTTTGGTTTTTAGGAAGTCTTTGCAGAAACTTGTTGCAATCATGAAAATTCCTATTGTCACGACCTTGAACCTTATGGAAACCATAATATAGGCTAGGGTGGTAATCTCTTCGCATTTGATAAGCATCTTTTTGTTTTTGATTATAACCTCAATTGTAATTTTGAAATTCATTTTTATAACCATGATTTGTTGCCCTGGCGCAGTTTTGATACTAGTTTGGACCTTGGGTTTGATTTTGTTTTTACGGTGGATGATTTACATCGATTGTGTTGAAAAAGACAAGTGCTAGGGCCTCTTTGATTTCCAAAGTTGTTGTTAGTGTTAGTGTTTTCATTGTTTGGAAAATAAGTGTTCTTGGCTTGATCGGTAGCACCATTCATGGTAGTACCATGATTCCGATTCACATCCTTAGCTCCTTCGTTGTTAACACCATTATTTTGATAACTTGCATTATTTTGATTTGGTTATACCAATTTTCCATTGGGACCATAGGTTTTACTCCCACTATCTACAGAGGCTTGGTCAATCTGAAGCGCTCCTTCCAAAACTTCCTTATAACTACAAAAAGGAAAATTTTGACCTTTTCCTTAATCTCTCAATTGAGCAAGTGAAGGAAAAGATCGTAAAGTTCCATCTGTTCCATGTTGGGCATACTTGCAAAGGAATAGAGAAATTGGTGCCATCTTTGGATGAAATGGGAAAAAAATTCATTTTACTCTCGTATAATATGCAATAACTCCCTAATCCCTATACGTAATAACTTGTTCATGTCAAATTATTTGATGAAATTGAAGACAAGTTGTTTAAAGGAGTGTATAGAAGCTTCCAAAGTATCCTATAATACCAATCCAATGCAATTCCTTTGAGTGTCTTTAGAAATATCTTAGTCACTACCACATCCCAAGGAAGTAATTCCCTGATGGTAGTAGCGTAGGCCTTGATATGAGCATTCAGGTCTCCTTCTCCCTTACATTTTGAGATATCCGACAATGGACATGGAAGCATGACACCAAATATGGTGAATTCAAGAGGCTCCTTTAAGTACTTAGTGTATGTACCCATTGTGTAAGATTTCACCATTGAAGATCCTTGATAAGGAGGTGGAGGAGGAGGAGTTGGATAAGCTACACTATAAGCATTGATGGGAATGTACGGGGTCCCTTGATATGGTATGTAGGGAGAAAGAATGGTATATGGGTCCATCTAGGGAGTTTTTAAATAAATATGCATATAAGGTGGGATAGCTCCAGGATATGGACTAGCGGGCGTAAAACCAAGGAACGTCGCGTTTCCTGTTGTGGTGGCATTTGAGAATGCACTTCTGGTCATCCCTTACATAGGATAAGCTTGTGAAGGATGAGGACCCATCCCTAGTGTGTCTAACCATGTGAGAATATCACCTGAATTTGAATGATCTAAATAACCTTGTTGTCTATGATATTGAGTTAGTTTCTCATTAGAAGGGATGTATCCTTTTTTGTCAATTGGATACCCCTGTGTTCTACCTTATTGCATGTGTTTGTTGTGAAGTCCGGACACTTTCTAGCTCTCTAATTCTCCCACTAAAGTAGAAATGATATCATTGGGAGAGGATTGAGTCCCTTATTGGGGTACCTGTGGCATACGGTTTGATTGAGCAAGCTCATGATACCCTTTTATGAATTATTCATTGTTATAATTCTTGTCTTCCTCAAAAGTAAGAATCTTAGGATAGGTATTTGAAACCTCAGAGGCTAAAGCCCTCATTCTATCCAAAGAATCATCTATCTGACGAAGAGGATTAGCTATTCGTGTAAATAGATCATCCTCTGTTGATTGCATGGTAATGTGAGGTCTTGAAGAAGATACTATGGTAAGACCCTGTTCCATTTCGATAAAAACATGGTTTGCATTGGGTTGACCGTGTTACATTTCTAATGGTTGATCAACCTCCTCCATCCTTATATAGCTAATGGGGTTTTAAGTGTAACTACGGGGTTTAGTTGTTGCTTGTGTAATTATAACCCCAGCTCAAAAGAGAAGGTGATTGTTGTGGTTGCACGTTGGTGTAATATCTATCAGAGCCAAATCACCCACCAACCTCTCTTCTAGACATATTTTAGAAATTATAAAATTCCTATCAAAATAGGGGAAGAAATGGAGAGGTGATGTAATAGCAATGAAATAGAAGAAAAAAGAAGGAATTAATCCTTCATGTCGGAGTTCACCAATTGTATGCTGAGATGAAAATGAACACGTGAACTTCAACCACACTTTACCCCCCATGGTCGTGTCGTCGAGTAGCCGATGTTGAATGTGTGTAGTTAACTATAGGAGGATAAGTGACTAAGACCTGGTAGTGTGATCTCCTGGTACCCTAATTGACAAAGGGGAGATTTAGAGGCTATGAGCAGTAGCATAAATTCCTTATGATTTGTTTACCAAACTTGGATCTAAGCACTAAAATAATTTGAAGTGTCCATGTAAACTGAATGAAATTAACAATCTATGTTATCGCTAAAAGGAAAACTAATCACTTTCATAGGGATCGTTTGGTTTGTTTCCCCCATTACTTGCTGAACTCTCTTGAACGCTCCATTCTAGAGTTTCAAAAGCATTCCCGGGTGGTTCCTTTGCACCAAGGGCTCATTTTGTTGCTGCACAAATGTTGTCTCCTCAAGTTTCCCGGTCTCCCATCCTCCCCTAGCTCGATTCCCCTCTACCGGCTCTCGCTACCATCCTGTTTCTCCTCTCTTTACCCCCGCCACCGCCTGCTTTGTCACCCCCCAACCATTCAAAGCTTCTTCTCCCATTCCCCCTTTTGTTGCTCCCCCCCCACTTAGCCTCTTCCTCACGGAGACCGGTTGCAGGATTCTAGGAAGCTTAACCTTGAGACTCTTGCTATGGATAAGGGTTCTCATGAATTTGAAATTGCTCATGACCTCCTAAATATCAGCAGTCCCAGCCCTCAAGAAGTGCAATTGGAAATCCCTTCAAGAAGGTTGGAAGCCTTAGAGGATGATATGAAACTGTTAAATGATGAAGTTAAAAACTTGGCAAAACAGAAAGGAAAGAGGAAGAAGGAGGAGGAGGAGGATGTTGACAGCAGCCAAATTGAGGATATCTACAAGAAACTGCACTCCTTAGACTCCCGTTTAGGGAAGGCCAAAAATTGACATGATTACAACATAGCCATCTTTAGGGCGATTGAGGAGTTCATTGAGCAACACATCAAAAGTGTCTCCAACCTAAGCGGAGTTCTGGCAACTCTATGGGTAATGATAAGGAAAGTAAGAAGATCATGGAGCACCTAGATTATAATGACATTGCCCACATGAAAACTTTGGGTATGTTCAAATCCTGGAAGAATATCAAAACCATCATTGAAAAAGCTACTAAAAAGTAGTTGTAGATGCTTCTGTTGTCCTTGTTTGTTTTTTTGCTATTTTTTTGCGGACCCTTTACTACTTTTTTGCAGTAATTTTGTTGTTTTGTTTCGTCTTGGTAGCTATTTTTTGGCTACTTTGAACTTCATTGTAACATTTGGATTTTGATCCTTTTCTCTCTGGTTCTCTTGCTTATTCTGGCTTCTAGGCCTTCTTTTGTAAACAAGGGTATAGTCCCTTTCAAAAAACTATTTGCCAATAATAAAAAAAAAAGGAAAACTAATCTAAACAATTCACAAAACTAAAACATTACAATCACAAACAACAATTCACTTCTATTCTAAATAATTAAATCTATTTCTACACTAAAACTAAATAGGAGAGATAACCCAAAGTGTGGTTATTCACCGTGTTGAGTGTATTAAAACTAAAAACTTAAAACACACTTTTCCAAATGAACTATGATGTGTAGACAACCTCCTACAGATACTCTCTTCTTTAGATCCACAGGGATGGGAAGAAGAGGATTTGTCACCGGGGATTGCTATGAAAGATTCAAACCCTCTTGGAAATTAACTAACTACTTCAAAATGAAAGACATTGATTTCTACTCTATTTGATATGGAATTTACAATTTGACAAAACAATGTAAAAAATACACAACTCTAACCTAGAAGAGCAAGAGCTTTGGAAAATCTAGTAGTATGAGTATTTATCCCCTTAGTTCTTTTCTTTCTTTCTTTGAGTGTTCATGTGATTCTAAAGGATTGGGAATGCAAATAATAGCAACAAGAGGATGGCACTTGAGCGATGACAGCTTGGAAGCAATTTGGATGTCGTGCAAGTAGAAGAGGGATATCACAAGAGATTTGAGCTTGGCTATGCAATTCCTAGCAAGATTATGGCAGCACAACAATGCAAGATACACAAAATTCTCAGGCCCTTTTCTTGAATACAAGCATGGAATATATAGGAATGGAGGATAGAAGGTTACTTCATGCAAAAGGAAATGAAGAGGTAGTTCTACTCATTAAATCTATTTAAAATAGAAGGAACAAGGAGAACCAAGAAAATGAAGCTATTTTTAGCAAATTCGGCTCACGTATGCATTCAAAAAGCAAACTTAAGTGAATCATCACATGCAATTTTACGCATGAAGATTATGGAAAAAATGATCATGACCGTCGCCCTATGTAGGGTAGTGGTTTTAGGACCGCCACCGTAGGCGGGGCGATGGTTGCAAACCACCACCCAAACAGGTAGCGGTCCCGGTATTGAAGGAAAAACAAGCACGTAAAGAAGGGGGAATCTGGAAAATGTAAGGAAAAGATAAGTAAGGCCATCTAAGATACAAATATATACTCTGTGGATGGGTTTTTAGAGCTCGAACACCTTCTTCAAAGGATTTTGAATCATCACCGGTGAATTTTGTAACCATTTTCCCAACAATATAGCACATGTAATTTTGGGTGTGTATAGCTACGGAAAGTATAATTTTATATGCTACCAACCACTAGCATGTATCGATGCTACCAACTAATAGAAATTTATATTCTACCAATCAGTAGTAAGAGCAGGGACACGAAGTAGTGATGTTCATTATAGGGTTGCAGGAGTGAAAAAGTGGTAGAAATTTTACCATCGGTAGCATGTATGGGTGCTTCCAGCTGAAATCATAGGAGAGTGCTACTATTTAGTATCATGATGAATACCGGTTGGGAAATTATGTGAGGGTTATAGGAAAAAACTCATGTTCTTTGCGGCCGACAACAAAAGTATACTACCACGGCCGGTTGCAGACATGGAGAAGATCAAGATGATTGAGAAGGCAATGATATAATTACTACTATCCAAATGCTTGTATTATGTAACTGAAATACATCAAGAAGGAATTTTAGGATATGCAACTTGTTGATTGGAGATAGAATTCTATGTCTGGGGAAAAATGCATGCAACTAGTGTAATGGCGAGGAATACCAACCATGGGCTATACATTAATGAACATGGTACAAAGTAGCTCAAAAACTAGTTTAATGAGGTATGTCATCCATGGCTATATGTGCAAGAAAAGTACCCTTGGGAAGTGAATTCACATGGATTCCCATACCTCTTTTCAAATAATTAATGTAGGAAGGCTATTTGTTAGTGAGACAAATTAGAGGTTTTCTTTTTATATATTGTAAATTCACCTAATATGTGAAGAGATGCATTCGTAATGTAAAGTAAATCTATCACATTTGTTCTAGATATTTTGTAAGTTATAGGCCTTGAATTTGGGAATTTTGTATAGGAATCTTGACTTGTGTCTACTTTGTAATGGATTGTGTATCTTTTTAGCAATAAAATTTGTGTTTTGTATCTTTTGCTTCCCTAGATTGAGTTATATTGCACTCCTTGCCTTTTATTGAATTTTCACATACATTGTGCATATTTTAATGTTTTGTAGGATCTAAACTTGTTGTGTCCCCATGAAAATGGAGGTTTGAATGTGTTTCGGTTTGTAGTATTTTGTCTCGCCCTTTCTTATTTCATTTTCTTTAGTTTCACTCACTTGGAATATCTCTAACCCCTTCTTTTGGTGGTATCACCTCCATTATTGTATGATTTCTTCAATTTCATGAATTTTTATCTCTCCCTAGTCCTTTGGAATCATAGGATAGAATTAGATAGTGGTATTTACAACATTAAATGTAGTGTTAGTACTAGGAATAGGTTGAGGAACCAATCTTCTCTAAAGGTCCATCTTAAGTAGTAGGTCCCAAAAGTTGAGAGATGGTCCCATATTATTAAAAAGTAGGGATATATAATGTGTGAATCCAAGGGTGCTATTTTTTGACATAATAGTTTTGGCACACCTGGTGGGACTTGAACCCACAATCTCTTGATTAGAAGTCGAAGTAAAAATTCCAATTTTATCAAGTTTGGATGTGTAACTTGGTAAAATTCTAGCCTTTCAAGGCTCTACAACAACACATATGGAGACTCCCAGCATAAAAGTCTATTGGTTTCATTGGTAAAATTATCTTAGTCTATGAAAAGAATACAAACAAGGCCAAGGACAAGAGAAGAAGTTTTTGAGTACTTATAGCTATCATCAAGCAGAGGAAGAAATGAAAGAAGAGTTTAGTAATTATCATCTCCACCAAACAAAAATATTTCAATACCTCCACCTAGTAGGACCTTTTACAATCCACTAGACTTTTTAAACCTGTCATAGTGGTTGCACCATAACCAAATCAAGGATTTTTCAATTTTATTGGTAGTAGTCCACTAGCTCTTAATACACATAACATAATTCCAGTAGTAGAACTAAATATTATTCCATTCCTTACTAAATATAATCACACCACTCTAGCTGATCATATCTAGGACATTGCAAATGTGTGTGTAATTCATGAAATTGTTGACATGGATGTAGCTATGAAGATCCTAACTTCCTCATTCAAAGGAAATAATTTACAATGGTTCCAAAGTCTAACAATAGGATCAATTCAAAATTGTAATGTACTATTCATATCACTTTGCAATGATTTTGAGAGAGGCCAAATAACTTATCTTTGTTAGAATAGTTAACCACCATAATGAGTGCTCTAAATGAGCTCATATCGACTTCAACTTAACATTCTAAAGGATGTGGGACAAAATTCCACCTCTTGTAAGACAAAATGCTAAAGGTGTATTTCTTTACTTCTTAGAAGCTCTCAATTCTGATATTTGTGTCATGGTTTAATATATGAGAGGTATAATATTTATAAGAGCCTATGCATTAGTCATTAGGGCTGAAAACTATTTAATTCAGCTCAAAAAATTTCCCCTAAACCAACGATGCATATTTACCCAGAGATAGGAAATCCTAATTCCAATCAAATGCCTCAATTAACCCCTATCCCTACTCCTATAAATTAGAATTATATTAAGACTTTTACCTCTTCAAGCACCTCAATTGAGCTTTAGGAGGTCATGAAAGAGTTACCAAATTTATGGAATGAGTTAGTGATAATCAAGAGGTAGCATGCCTAAAGTTTTAGACCTTATCGGCCTCAATACTAACCAAAAAAGTCCCCATATCAACCAAATAAACCTATTGCTCAAGCTACAAACAAGAACCAAGGACATTCCAACCTTATAATCCCAATGCAACATCTTCATCTAAATCGGTTCCAGTCAAAATAACCTGTAGACGGGAATATAAGTGGTGTTTTCCTTATGGTTACCCACATAACAAAGCAACATGTCCTGATGGCATCTTAAACCATGATTTAATGTTGCAAAGTTCTTATGCTTCTCAAGAAACAACTGAAGAATAAAATTACTAGCAAGAAAATTCTTAAGAGACACCTCAAAGTGACACTTCACTCGTGAATTGAAAATCAAGGGATTTACGTGCGATGAATCTGTCTCTTCCTTAAGGTGTAGTAACAAGAAAAATATCCAAGAAAATATCTATTGAAGAGAGGAAATCATCAAATGTAAGTCCTTCTCAACCTTCTCTCACACTTAAAGGGGTTGGAATGTCAATCACAGTCCCAAATTCATAGAATCATCCTAAGGTACTTGTTGTATCAGTTCATGTACATAAGAAATTGGTAATGAACCAAGGGAAGAAAAAATATAGTCTAACTCCATTCAATATCATTGATCAAATGAAGAATAAAAATTTGAGCATCTCCATGTGGGAATCATTGACAATTCTGGGGTAGAGAGATTTATTGGAGGATGCCATGGCCAACTTATCCATCCCAAATGAATCATCCAAGGAACACGAAATATTCATCACTAATGCAGTGCTCTAGAAGGATGTTCAACCGAGAAGAAACATGAATCCTCCACACTTCTACGTATCCTTGATCATCAAGGATAACCTAATACACAACTTAATGATTGACTTAGAGAAACTAACTCATTAATGCCAAAATAGATTGCAGATTAGATGAGTCTCAAGTATGAGCCTATTTATAAAGGATTGGTGTAATTAGATGGGACATTAGTCACAACCATTGGATTCATTAAATTTCTAAACCTTACACTACATACATGTCCTATTGTCATAATTCCTCAATATATATCAGTGATTGACATACCTCTGCTCTTCTCCCTATGTCTATCTCAAGACATCACTACTAAAATTGGAAACCACTTGTCAATTGATTGGTTTCGCATGCTATTCAGAACAAGATATGGAGCCAAGGCTACTATCAGGTCTAAGAAAAATTCCACATATCACATTGATCCGTATGTATCAATCTCAATAAAAGTTAATAGTATGATATTTGATCAAGAAAATTTCCTAAGAACTCAAGAGGAAGAGACTAAAATTAGAGGAATTTCAGATTTTACACTTGATAAATGGGCACACAAGATGCATGGCTATGATCCCTACAAAGAAATGGAAGAAGCTAAATCAGGTGTCTATTTCCTACATGAAGAGGAATCACCTCTTCTTAGTGTCACCAAGCCAAATGGTGATGATGAGAATGAAGTTTGGAAAATTTTCTTGGATGGTTCAAGGAACATACAAGGTGTAGGAGGAAGAGTAATGTTTGTGTCCCCTAAAGGTATCAAGTATTACTCTTCTTTCATATTTTAGTTCACTTTTTCTAATAACATAGTAGAGTATGAATCACTTTTCCATGGTCTACATTGGGTGAGGAAGAAAAATGTCAAAAACTTCTAAACATTTGGGGAAAGTGAGTTAATTGTGAATTAGGTTATAGGGATAAATGCTACCAAGAAATATCTTATCAAGAACTACAAGAATCGTGTATGAGATCTCTTAGAATATTTTTAAGCATTTAACATCAATTCCATACCAAGGAAGAATAATGAAGATGTAGATAGGTTTTTAGCAATTGGGGCAGCATTTGACATTGCTAAAGATATCAAGATCGAAAAACACAATCACATATTAAGGTGGTACTGAGACTAGCTATTCCAGATAATAATACAAGTTGGAAATTATTTGTGAGTGAAAAAAATCATCAATTTCCTTCTAGAATAATATGAGTTCTCTTTGAGAAACCAATACAAATTGGAGAAATAATATGGATATCAGGTGGTCTAGCTAAGAACAAATAAGCTACTTAAAGTTTTGGTGACTTTAGAATCCATCTTCAATCCAAATGACCAATTCAGGAAAGAAAAAGAAAACATTATGGTCAAAATTGAATACTTATAGTCTATTTGAGTTGGGGAAGGAAAAATCCTCCAAATTGGCAAGGTAAATACTCAACAAGAAAAATATGGTTTTTTATAAATTTTTCAAGAGTTTCCTAACATATTACTATTTAGCTATGAATATTTTATTAGATTTGATCCAACTTTATCCCAACACACTATTGAGCTACATCTAGAAGCTAAAACCATTAGGAAGAAGTAAAGGCCAGTAAATCATCGTATAAAGCCTCTAATGAAGAAATAATTGAACAAGATGATTGAGGAAAACATCATTTTCCCTATCAAGCACTCATCCTAGGTTGCAAATATTGTGCTAGTCTAGAAAAAGAAGTGGGGAAATCAGGTTGTGTGTGGATTTCAGAGATTTAAATAGAGCTTGCCTCAATGGAATAAATTCTACATGTAGTAGCTGGTTTTGAAATATTTTCACTTCTAGATGGCTACTCAGGTTACAACATGATCATGGTGAGAGAAGAGGATCAGTCTAAGATTTATTTCACTAAAAAATGGGGCACATATGCTTACAAGAAAATTCCATTCAACTTATCCAATGTCATAGCTACGTTTTAGAGATCCATGGACATGGCATTTAAGGAGCTGATTAACAATATGGTTCTTTTATATCTTGATAATATTATATTTTTCTCTAATAATAAAACTCGACCATATTTTCCATCTCATAAAAGTGTTTGGGAGGTTAAAATAGTTTGGAGTGTCTCTGAATCCAAATAAATTCATATTAATAGCTCATGAGGGTAATCTCATAGGTGACATTGTTTCAAAAGAAGGATTAATTATTGATCTAGAGAGAGGTTAAACCATTCTAGAATTGACTTTGCTAAATCAAAAGAAATCTCTCCAAATATTCTTAGGAAGGATAAATTTTGTCGAGAAGGTTTATGCCTAATTTTTTTAATATTGTAAAACCAATTACAATGATGTTGAAGAAGAGCATGGAATTCAAATGGATAGTTGGGGGAAAAGATATCTTTGAGGCTATTAATTAATAAATATCACGAGCTTCAAACCTTATCAATCCAAAGTTCTCGAAAGTCTTCATTTTGTATGATTTTAGTGACTTAGACATAATATCTGTAATATTGGTATAATTAAACAAGGAAGGATCTGATCATCCTGTTACATTCTTCATCCACAACCTCTAAGATTATGATGTAAGATACTAATTAATTGAGAAGCATGTTCTAGCTATGATAAGGAGTTTGAATAAATTGGGCATCCGGTTCCAAACAACAAAATCCACTTGCTAGTGTCACATGGTGGTGTGAAGGATTTCCTAATGAATAAGGATTTAAACAAAAAAATATTTGGTTGGATTACGGGTAATGGAATATGAGATAGAAATCAAGATAACCTAATTGGTTTGAGGAAAAAGCTTGTGTGAGTAACTCGTCTCAAATAAGAATGTAGAATTAAAGGATGAAGAACGGGTTGTTTAATTACTCCAAGATGATCAAGAAAAAAACTCAATTCTATACGAACTCCTTGTTGGACATAGGGTATGATCAACTTCCTCCAAATGGTTCAATTCCTGGGGTTTTAAAAAATCCAAAAGAATGTATTTCAGGATCCAATCCATTCCATATGTTCTTATTGATGGATTTTTGTTTAGGATAGATTTGAATGGTGATTTACTGAGGTGCATTGAAACTAATCAAATTGAAAAAGTGTTGCATGAGTTCCATTATGGAGAAACCAGAGGCCATTTTTCTCCAAGATTCATGTCCTCATAATCATGAAGACTCAAGTTACTATTGGCCTAGTCTATTTATTGATTTATATGCATGGATCAAGAAGTACAAGAAATGTGAATTTTTTATGGTAAAGGAGAAGATAGCTACACTTACAATGCATGCAATCTCAGTTGATCATCCATTCATGCAGTGGGGATTATACTTCATTGGATTCATCAATCCAAACTCAAGCCAAGGCCACAAGGGGATTCTCAAAACAAATGACTATTTCACCAAGTAGAAAGAGGTGGTTGCAATCAAAGAGGAAAATTAGTTTAGTATACTGTATTTCTATGAGGGAATTATAGCTTGGTTTGGTGTCCCATCCACTGTTGTATCTAATAATGCTCTAGAATTCCTTGGCTCCAAAATATATGATTGGGTTGTAAGGAATGAGATATATCTGAGAACTTCCTCTAACTATTACCCCCAACGTAATCGGAAAGTTGAATCCACCAATAATAATCTAATAAGGATCATAAGGAGGAATCGGATGAGAACCAGAGAACATGACACAAAAAAATTGAAATCAGATGTGTGGGTTGATAGATAAACTCCTAAGAAGTTAACTAGTAATTCTCCTTACAAGCTAGTGTACAAAAAGAAGCAAGGCTTCCAATATCCATTTAATTACCAATATTGGAGTTGATCAAGTAAATGGATTTATCCGAGTATGGATGCATTGAAGTCAAATATGTAGAGCTTATGGAGGAGATAGGATGTGTAGGTAATTGAAAAGGATCAAGCTTAAGTCAAGATGAGATTTTATAAGAAGGCCGAAGCCAGATATTTCCAAGAAGGTGACTTAGTTTTGAAATGGGATGCAGATAGGGAAAAAATAGGTAAACACTCAAATTTTGATACAATGTGGAGTGGTACCTACATGATTTTAGGTTGTAAAGTAAACAATGCTTTCCATTGTCAAGATTGGGTGGAGAATAATTTAATATTCCAGTTAATAGAATATATCTTAAGTATTGTTATTGAATCATAAATCTCCTTTATGCATAGTAGATTAGTTCAATGCCTCTAAGTTCTTGTGGAAATTTTTTTGGTTATTAGTCTAGGATTAATTTTTTGTAAGATGTTTACACACTCTACATGTTCCATTTAGGATGTGTATGGTTTTTCTATTTGTAAATAGTTTTTCCTTTTGTGCTTTTGTACTTTCTAGTTTCAGGAAGGGCCTTATGTTGAAAATGGTGAGATTTCCACTGGTGTTTCAATCAAGATTGCGTGTCCGTGTAGTGTTTTAGTTGTACCCAGAAGTGATTTTTCAATTTTCATATCAGTTTCATTTTTTAGAATGATTCCATGCCAAATGGATGCTTCAAGGTCACTGATATTTGTAATATAGAAGGTATATTACCCCATGAGTTTCCAAACTGTTGTCCAATTTTGAACCCCCTAAAAATTAGACAACCTAGTAGGTCTGGATTTTCATAGAGAATGGTTCGTTACAGTTAGTGGGTATCTTGAGTGAGTTGTGGCCGAGTTAGTTTTCTGGGTGACCTACATTTGAAAATCTCAATGAGTCAGGCTAAGGGAAAGTTAGGGAAGATGAGTGGACCGAGCTATGCAAGTCATGGGTTTTCCCCATTAGTATCATCTTCAAACATTTACTTGTTTATGCTTTTCTACTATGTTTGAAGTGACTTCATTTACTTGACCTCAAATATGGGAAAATGTAGACACCTAAATTCTTATTTTACAATCTTATTTCTAAAAGTACACCAATCACTCTCATTTTATCATTTCTATTATAATTAGAGATTTCGCTAACTAACTAATGTTTCTTACCATTTATGTTAATTAACAACACTTTGTTTATTACCTAACCTCTTTCATATTCAAGATGCCAATTTATGACATATTGTAAGTCGAATCCTCTTCCAAGCAAACAATTAGCTATTATTAGGTAATTAAGCCTATTTTACCCTTGATTTTGTCAATAAACCCTATTATTGGTTTAAAGCCCTTTTCTAACCATTCAAAATCACCCCATTTCCCTCCAAGACATCTCAGAAGGCTTCAAAAGGTTATCCTAGCCTCTTAATTGACCCTAAGTGGTTGATTAAGGCTCCTCACATCCTAATCACTTGTTAATTCACTAATCATTATTAACAAACCTTAATCTACTTTTTGCTTTCAGTCTCACATGCACCAAGATGTAATTTTTCCACAAATAGAAAAAAATAAAAAGGACTAAACACACACCTTCATACTTTACACCATGTTTTGAATAACATTAATCATATAAAACATATGAGCCTTACTTCCTTCTTGGATTAGCTTGCTCAATATTTTTATCCAATCTTCATGTTCATTTGTAAATGGATATCTAATATGGCCTTATAGACATTGTTAGAGAGATCCTCTCACCATTTTTGGAGTAGCAACAAACATAGTATTATTGCACTTAGATCTAATTAGGTCTATCTTAAGTAATTACTTCACATAGTAAGGATCCTTGTAGATTGAAGTTTTAATTTCATTTAGGTTCCATTAATGCATGCTTTTAATATTTGATATTGATGTTTCATTCTTAATCTTGAGGTTGGATCTAGGATATTATGGTGTTAGGTTTACTAGTTAGTCATAATATAAGAGTTTTAGGGTGTTATCATTTGGCACGCCTAATGGGACCTTTCTCGTTGCATTCATTTCATTTGAAGTTTTCTAGCTTAGTTTCAATATTTTTAGAGCAATTTTCAAAGTTTGTAAATCAATTTAAAATTTTAATAGTTTTTAAACTAGATCAGTAGTAGATGATTTATTTTCATGTTCTTTGCAGGATCTAAGGAGGTAAAGTGTTGTCAAAATTACATTAGAAAGTCAAATATTTGAGCTTTATCATATTTTTCTTATCAAAACCCATGTTTTGACCACCTACAGGAAGGTGCATGCTCATGTCTTTAGGACCACGCTCACATTGAAAGGGATACTCTCACATATTCAAGGCTATTCTCATGCTCTTAGGGAAGAACTCATGCTTCACTAGACACACTTGTGTTCCATTGAATCATTTACCTCTATGTATTGGCCAAGCTAATTCTATGATGTGCATGCTCATGTTAATCAACTATGAATTTTTTATAGAGTGCCATGGTGCTATTAAGGCCGTCTTGGTGTTGTTGGAGGTGCACTTGTTGTTGTTAGGGACACACTACTATGTTAAGGGGTGCGTTGGCATTCTAAGGTAAATTTCGCTAAAATATCAATTATTGTTTTTTTATTCTCCTTTCATTTTTCTAAGGTTTTTATCTTGTTATTATAGGTTTTCTAATTCGGATCAAGTTGTATAACACATTTACTTAGGGTTTGATGAATAAATTTTGTTTTCATGCTTCGTATGAGTTTGGGATAGGGTTGTGTACTCTCTTCTCTTCCACCTTGTGTGATCTTAAGAATCAGAAACAACTCTAAACCTTCCTTTTTAACATTAGCGTAAGTGGGAAACTTTATTATTCATTTTTATGCTTAAGGGAATGAACTCTAATTATGGAATTTATATGATCCTTTAGTTTAAGATAATTTCATTTGATAAATAACCAAAGATAAAGCTTGTGTATGCTCTTCTCGGCACCTTGTGTGATCTTGAGAAACAAAAACAACTTTATCTTTTCACTAAAAACACTTGGATTTTGTGGAAATGAACATTGATATACAAAGCATTATGGTGGTTGTTTTATTTACAAGATTTTTATTGGTATCTACTTGAGTTTCTTATTGTGTATGCTCTTCTCTCCCAACCTTGGATGATCTTGAGAACCAAAACAATATTTAATCCTCGTCTTATGATATTGTAGATCTTTTGGATAACTACTAACTATTTTTTTGTAGGACCTAATGCTTGAAAAATAAAGGAGAACTCTCTTCAAACCAAATTCTAACATACACATGTGTTGTAGTTTTCCAAAGGTGGTTCAAACCAAATTTCCTTATCCAAAAGATAAGAAAATACACCACACATCATTCATCACATTGTATTATAGATTTTGGTTAAGAGTTATGGCTTGTCTACTTGAACTAGGAGGAATTCCTTTTGGCATAAGCCTTAAGATAATAAGAGGGATGCTCCTAGGAACCCCAAAGTAGTTCACACAAGAGGGAACCTTGTGAACAAAATTGGAAAGTGCTCCACTACCCAATTGATTAGTACGCCTTGGTGAGATTAGAGTTAAAGTTATCTCCATTACAACCCCAGTGAAAATACAATTGAATGCATTTATTACTCATTGTATTGAAGGGGGTAAATTAAATTTGGGATACTTCAAGACTAGTCAATGCAACTTTCTTAGAAAACTGAGCTTGCAGAGGTAATTTGTGACACCTAGAGAGAGAACCAATAGGAATTTTATGGCTTGGAGCCAATTTGACTTAGACATCATGTTCTATAGAGCTCTCACAAAGTGACAAATTTTTTGGAGTTAAAACCTTTTTATTCGAATAAGTAAAGAGTCCATTTAAGTTAAAAGTACATGTTATTCATCACGAGACCTACAACGTGTTACTTTTTTCCTAGTTTTTCATTTGTCTTAAGACAAGGGGAAACTCTGCAAAAGTTACTGCTTAGTATTTTTCATCACCTCTTGGTTTACACCATTATTTTCTTGTTTCCCATTTTAGATAAAATAAAACATATCTAGGTAGTGCTATTGATTGATCGTGTCCACCACTTTTTGCACCCATTTACATTCATCCTTTGAGACACGGATGTAAATGTTGAAAGTGTGTTGGTACATCATTATATCTTGGTAGCCATTTTCTTGATACCCATAATCAAGATTTGATATTGTAGATAGGTTATCTCATCACTTAACTTCATTTGAGTTATTACGCTACCCGTATTATAACCATACAATTATGATACTTATGTCTTGTTTCCATTCTCAAACTTGGTATAAGTCTCTAAATTATCTTGTTATGCTGCTCACATGCAAGTAACTTCTTGATATACTTAGGATTATTTTTTAATCCTAACATTTCCTTGATTTTTTTAGAGTGTTGACGTTACATATTTTGTGTCACAATAACATCATTTTGATACTAAAAATATTTCTTTCATCACAAAGCTTGATTCACATGTCTAAATAGTGTTGTTTTGTTTCTCGCATTTATAACTTCCATTTTCAAATACTTGAACTTTTTGGTGTCTAGAATTGGTTGTAGTATACCTTGTTGGAGGATCATGTCAACAATTTCTTAGAATTTAGGTCTTGTTTATTTTAAACTTGGCCTAAGTGGTGATATTGTGTTGTCACTATTTACTTTAAACCTATCTTGGAAAAACATAGGGAATAAAATATTATTGTGATTTGATTTGAGTATTGTAGTTCATTGTCTTATCATAAATACTTATTTTCATATATTACATTAGTGTGTGTGTTATTTATTATTTGATATCCTTGGATTCATATTTACCTTTGGATTTGTGACCATTTGATATTCTAGATTCTTTGTGATGAGTTAATGTCGTTACACTTTAGAAATTTACCTAGGGTCCATTTTAGTCAAACCTTAGTAAAATATTTCACTTTATGTCTCCTATAACAAGAACGGGCATCGAAAAATGAAGGGAAGGTCCCTTTGGAGATGAAATTGTAAACCCACTTTTAGAATTCAAATTCATGGTTGATCATAGTGGTGGTGAGGAGAATTCTCCTCGAGTGAATTTTGAGTTGAATCCCACCCACTTTGACAATTATATATACCAAAACAAACATGAGGTCATAATGTGTGTCATAGAGCTTAGAGAAAGACTACCCTCTATGGATGAACCTTCTCTCATTGCCAATATGGTTTGTGGAGAATACGAAGTAGAACATCCTTCTAGAAATATGAACACCTTAAATCCAGGTCATGCCTCTACTGTATGATAGAGTGATGAGGAGATACCTTTCAAAAATGATGGAGACTATTATATACCTATTGTTAGAGTTCATTGTGAGGACCATGAAGAGCATGCTCATCATGAACAACATCCTCCTTATGAAAATCATAAAGAAGTACCCATTCATGAGGTAAATTTAGAGCAACAAGTGTAAGCTCTCACTCGCCATTTGGAAAGTTTGGCTTTCCATGTAAACAAGGAACAACCAAAACCTTTGAAACAAGATGTACTGAAAGCTAAACTAAAAGCTTCATACCACGAATTCAATACTAACTCTCCTTGTCAATAGGCACGTAAAGACACTTATAAGGACCTTGAGTAGAAAATAAAGGTGGGGATACAACTATATCTAATCATTTGTACATGTCCATGCCTCCTACTCAAGACCAAATCTTTAATCAAGAGTGGCCAACCATGAAAAATGCTCTTATAGCTTTACAAGAAGGCAAAACAAACAATAAAAAAAATACCAATTTGAAGAGTTAAACATATATACCTTTGATAGAAACATGTTGTAGGTACCTTTCCCATGTCATTTTGATTTTCTAAAGTTTGAAAAATACAAGGGAAATGGTGACCCGATACACCATATTAAGGATTTTTATATGGTGTGTCAAAAATTCACATATAATGATAATTATCACATTCGCCTCTTCCAAGAAAGTTTGGGAGGTCAAGCATTATAATGGTTTTCACACATCCCTAAGGGATATATATCTACATATCTAGAACTAGTTGAAAACTTTGTATGTCACTTTTAATTTAATATAGACAATGATGTTATCATGTTATATTTCAATAGAATAATGAGAACTTCACTAGTTTCCTACAACGATGTTGAGGGCTAGCTATGTTCTTCCCTTGATCGATACTAAAGAAATAGATAATCAGTTTATTTTTACCCAACCTCCACTCGAAACTCAAAACCACGCACCCTTGAAACTTGCAAAGGGAACTCCACCTACAAAGTATAAACATCGTAACTTCACCCTCTATCTAATTCTATGTCATCAATATTAAAACAATTAGAGGTGGTTAATATGGTTAGATATCCTGAAACTACACCTTATGGGGATGACACACCTAAGCCATCATGGTTTAGGGAAAACAAATATTGTGGATTTCACCATGTCAAAGGTCATAAGACCGATAAGTGTTTAAAATTAAAGCACTATATTCAAGATTTAATCGATAGTGGTGATGTGGAAATGGATTCCACCACCCTAATAAATATCCCAACATAAACATGGGGATATTCAAAGAACCTTTCCCAAAGCACAAAAAAGGAAAGGAAAATTTAGATAAGGGACAATCATCTCAAACCAAGAATGTCAATTATGTTTCAAAGACAAACCATTTTTATGCCCTAATAGGTTATGTCAATCCCATATGTTGAGCATATCAACAAGATCAAGATTAAATCAAGAGAGTTCATCATGACAACATGACAAGCTTGGCTTGTTATTTCAGAACCTCCTCCCCCTAATCCTCAAGACATTCATTATGACATATTAGAACAATTAGATAAAACCACGACTAAGATTTCAATCTTAGACCTTCTTAAAATTTCTAACGTTCATAAAGACATCCTTTGTAAGACATTACAGGATCAAGAGTGTTTGTTGATATCAACCCAACACACTTGTAAGAAATGGTAGCATGGATTTATCTTATAGAGCATATAACCTTCAGTCCAATAGATATCCTAGAAGATAATCCCTCTCATAATTTACCCTTGCATATTAAAGTCATTGAGAGACATCAAATGAAGGAGAAATAGAAGAGATTGTTTATCTCATATTATTCTATCTAACACAAAGCTCACGTACAGTATTTATAGGACAGAAATTTGTACTGGACTCCCTAAATGAATGGAGAAGATCCACAACAGAAGCAGAGAATGATGGAATAACAGAAGAAGAGATAAAGTGATAAGATAGACACCTAAGACAAATCTATTATCCAACGTATGCTAACATTCCCCCCCTTATTACATTATTCTTGCAAATGTGACCTCTGAAAGATTCAAATTTCACTTTTCCAAGGGATTTAGTGAGAATGTCAGCAACTTGTGCTTCAGTAGGATAGTACTGGAGCTAAATTTGATGGTTCAAGACGTGCTCTTGAATGAAATGGCAGTCAATTTCAATATGATTTGTTCATTCATGAAAGACTGGATTCTGCACGAGCTTCAACACACTCTGATTGTCGTAATAGAGAATAGGTGACTATTTTTCAGTAATTCCCAGGTCATCCATAATGCGACGTATCCATATCACTTCGCACACAGCTCCTCGTGGCGTGATATTCTACCTTTGTGGATGAGATAGAAACAACATTTTGCTTCTTGCTTATCCACGAGATAGGTCCAGATCCGAGATGAAATATGTATCCTATAGTTGACTTCCTATCATCAATAGATCCAGTGTGGTCCGAGTCGACATATCCCTATAGGAAGAATTGATCATTCTTTTTATATTCCAGACCATAATTAGTTGTTCCTCGGACATATCTCAAAACATGCTTTGCTGCATTCCAGTGACATTTCTTTGGCTCTTGCATGAACCTGGAAAGATAGCTGACAGCATAGCAGAGATCTAGTCTGGTGTATGTCAAATAGATGAGCCCTCCAGAAAATTTCCTGTAGAGAGTAGCATCTACTTGAGGTGAGTCCTAGAATCTTGAAAGTTGCAAGCCTTTTTCCATGGGAGTGGATATAGGTTTACAGATCAGACATTCTATACTTTTCCAGGAGTGTCTTGGCATACTTTTTCTGGGAGACAAAGATGTGATGCTCCTTTTGCCATATTTCCAAGCCAAGACAGTAATGTAGTAGCCCCAAATCTGTCATGTCAAAGGTTCTTTTGAGATCATTCTTTACAATATCAACCTGATCTTCTGAACTACCAGTGATCACAAGATCATCTACATAAACAACCAGAATGACAATTTCTTTGCCTACCTTCTTTATATACAAATTTGAATATGAGGGGCTACGAGTGAACCCATGCTACAAAAGGTGATCGTTGATCTTGATATACCATGCCCTGGGAGCTTGTTTCAGTCCGTAAAGAGATTTGATGAGACGACATACCTTTTTAGGCTGATTTTCATCAACAAATCCTTCAGGTTGGGTCATGTATACTTCTTCTTTTAGATCACCATTTAGGAAAGCACTCTTGACGTCCATCTACTGAAGTCTCCATCCTTTCTATGCTGCAAGTGTGCAAACTACTCTGATGGTCTTCATCTTCATAGTGGGTGAAAAGGTTTCTTCAAATTCAATGCCTTCTTTCTGAGCATATCCTTTGGCTACAAGTTGTGCTTTATGTTTTTAAATGGATCCATCTGCCTTATATTTTGTCTCGAAGATCCATTTGCAGCCTATGGGTTTCTTTCCTATAGGCAGATCGACAAGTTCCCATGTCTGATTTTTCATGAGCGAGTCATATTCTGTTTCCATAGCTTCCTTCCACTGAGTTTGACTGAGTGCTTCACGAACATTATCTAGCTCGAGCTATTCATCAGTGAACTCATGAGTGTAAATTTTACCTCATTTCTTGTTTGACTCCTTGTTTTGACTCCGGATGATGTATCTGGGAGTTGTTGCAAATGTGAGTCCTTGATAGTGCTTTGTACCCACTTCGGACAAGAATTTGACTGCTTTTGAGAAGAACTTTGTCGTTGCCATGAGGATTGATGTGGAGTCACATTCTGTAGTTCTCTAAGGTCAACAAATAGTTCTCCTGGTAGCATTTCTTTTCTCTGAGTAGTCTCCTCCAGCTCATCATCTGATTCAGAGACTAATCGGTGAGATGTGTTTGGAAGTGGATCTTTTGTTGATACTATTGAGTCAAAGGATGACTCGTCACAAACCACATCCCGAATCTCGTATATTTTCTTTGTCTCAAGATCCATGAGATGATACGCCTTCGAGGTAATCTTGAGCAAGAAGAAGGATACACGGGAGTGTTTTTGGCTCTACCTTCTTTCTCTTCGAGTGGGACATGTATGTATGTTGTGCAACCAAATACTCGCAAATGAGAAATTGATGGTTTTTTACCACTCCATACCTCTTCTGGCATCTTTTTCAGTAGAATATTTGTTGGTGCCCTGTTGAGAAGATATCTGACCGTTTAAACTGCTTCACCCAATAGAGATCTCCTAGCTTTGCGGTTGATAGCATGCGGTGAGCCATCTCCATCAGCACGATTGTGACGCTCAACAATGCCATTTTGCTGGGGCGTGTAGGGAGCAGTCAGGTGCTGCTTAATGCCGTGATGGTTTAGGAAGGCCAAGAACTTCTTTGATGTGAATTCCCCCCCTCGATCTGAGCAGAGTAGAAGAAGTGGTTGTCCGGACTCTTTGACAACACGATGATAGAAGTTATGCAAGTGTTGAAGAGCCTCACTTTTCTGCTTTAGGAAATATACCCACATCTTGTGAGAGTGGTCATCCATGAACAACTGGAAGTATTTGTATCCTGAAAATGAAGCAGGCAATGGGCCATTCAGATCGGTATGAACTACCTCCAGAAACTTCTTGGCATGGAAGGTGCTCACTTGAAACGGATCTCTATGTTGTTTTCCTGCAAGACAACCAAGGAAAATAGGCAAGGAACTAGACAATTTGGGTAGTCCATGGACCATTGCTTTTGAACTCATCTGGTGCAATGAACCGACCGACAAGTGTCCATATCTAAAATGCCATAAGGCAGTTGATTCTATTGTTGAAGAGATAAAGCTACTGCAGAAGATGAAACAATATCTAAAGCAAATAACTTATCTTTTACAAAAGCTTTAGCAAGAACCGTACCTTTTCGGGAGATTAAGCATGATTTAATGCCATTTTGAACAAGAAATTCAACCTTAAGGTGATGATTCAAGAGCTGAGTAACTGACAAAAGGTTGCTAGTCAAGCCAGGAACATATAGTAGCTTTGTAAGTGTACATTTTCGTGGCCCCAGAGGAATGGTCACATTCCCTATTCCTTCTGCAATGTACTCTTTGTCATCCGCTATCTGAACTTGATCTCCAGTTGGCTCTTCATGTAGTGAATCAAATAGCTTCTTGTCACCTGACATATGCTTGCTTGCACTAGAGTCTATCAACCAGAATTTCTTCATAGGATGAGAAGTTTGAGAGATGAGTATAAGATTCTTACTACAATGGGCTCCTTCTGATGTCTCCTCATCAGATTCATCATCTTCTTGTTGGGCTGCAAGATGTCCTTTTTGCTTTCTCTAGCGGGGACGTCATTTGGACTTTTGAAAATCTTCACGCCCGGATGTGCTTGTATGGCTTGAAGGCCCTTGTTTCAAGTTGTTGTGCCAGCAGTGATCAGTGTCGTGAGTATTGGTTCTGCAAATGTGACACCATCTCTTTGAATTTTGATCTTTCTATTTGGGTTGCGCTGGATTTGGCTTCTCTGGGGGACCTTTCCGATTCTTCTGGCCACGATTAGGCTTTGAGAACAAGGCTTTGTCCTGAGACTCCTCATGCGATGAAGTGATGGCCTCTTCCTGCTATAGAAAATTCACAAGCTCTTCGAATGTCACTATTTGTTTAGACACATTCAGTGTTGTAACAAACACTCGAAATTGAGAAGGGAGTTCTCTCAAGGTGATTGGGACGAGTAGTTTATCATCTACCGTTTCACCGAGCGCTAATAACTCTGATCTAAACTTAGTCACGCGATGCAGGAATTCCTCCACTTTCTCGTCAGACCCCATAGAGAGGGTGTGCAACTTCAACTAAAGATGAAGAATCTTTGTCTGATTTTTGGCTTCATAAATGGTTGCCAACTTGTCCCAGGCCTCCTTGGGTTTCTCCACATTCTCGAACATGCGGTTGTACATCATCACCGTCTCGAGCATTATCAGCATCAAGGCTTTAGCACTAGCCATGTCATATTTTATTAGTTCATCGAGGGCTGTGGGAGCAGGCATAGACCCTGTGACAATTCCCCATAATCCTTCAAATGAAGGATTTTCTTCATTTTTGTCTTCCAGGCCACAAAATTAGGCCCTTTGAGCAACTGAGCGTCAGACAGAAGTAACTTCGGAGCAGACATTGTAATAAAAAAATATTTATTTATTTGAAAAGTTATTACAATTTGGACTCACTGTCGAGAATTACTGGCTCGTAGATGCTCACGATATTCGCGTGCTGTGAGACGGCGACGCTTTGTAGGGCGTTCTTCTTCATCGTCACAATCGGCATCGTATCCGGCTTCTAATTCTTCCCATACTCACTTTGCTTGGCAGCTGACATCGAAAAGAAAGTATTCAAGGAGTCCTTCTCGAACTAGTTTGTCGAATGCAAGATTGCCATAATTTGAAGCTCGTTCAGCAAAGCAAAGTAGAACCCGGAGCTCTCAGGAGCTTCTCCACAGTGTTCTCTAGCTGGTGAGTTGATATTGTGGCTTTCAGCTGTGGCGACCGTGTTATTGACGCTCTCAATCGAGTTGTCTACACTCGACATTCGACGTAGTGTTGAAGAAACTGTTGTAGACTCAAAACTACCTCGACAGCAGCTACACAGGTTGAAGGTCTCCACGCACAGAAATAAGTTCTCTCTCCCGGCGAGACCTCCACGTTTTTCTTTCCACGTAGACAGTCTTCTCTCTACCCACGTGCTGCCTTCCTTCACTTCGCAGCAAATTAGTTACGCAATAGAAGATTCCAATATTTTCCACGCATGTATGAAGAATTTATTTTTCTCTCAGCGTAGAAAAAATGATAAAAATAATAATTCAAAACTTATACGCAAGGAATTCTTCCTTTCCACGCAACAACAACTGAATGTTAGCAGAGGAAAGTTTTAATGTAGGTGGCTCAGTAAATCTCCACGTCCAGCTTGTGTTTGATCCTAAGATTATTTCCTTTCCACGCAGCAGCAGCAGTCTTTAATACGCACAGGCAGAGGCAGAAAAAATAGAGGATTTCACGCTGAAGTCTTCACGTAGCAGTAGCAGTCTCCACGTCCAGGCAGTTTCCATGTCCAGCAGCAGTCTCCATGTCTAGGTAGTAGAAATTATATTTCTCCCACGTGAACTTCCACGTTTTTTTTTTCTGTCAACGCACCAGAAAAAGAAAATAGTTTCTCCTTGTCTTCAATGCAGTCGGCGGAGGAACTGGATCTGTCGTTGAGCCATACAACAGTGTGCTTTCCACGCACTCACTCCTGGAACACACGGATGTGGCCGTGCTCCTCGACAATGAAGCCATCTATGACATTGAATGTCCAATGCACACAGGTCAGAGGCTCAGTCGCTCTGATACCAAACTGAGAGACAGCGAATGAAGGAGAAATAGAAGAGATTGTTTATCTCGTATTATTCTATCTAACACAAAGCTCACGTACAGTATTTATAGGACAAAAATTTGTACTGGACTCCCTAAATGAATGGAGAAGATCCACAACAGAAGCAGAGAATGATGGAATAACAGAAGAAGAGATAAAGTGATAAGATAGACACCTAAGACAAATCTATTATCCAACGTATGCTAACAGTCATAATCAAATGTAAGAAGGTAAAAGAGTGCTTGTAATTGATGGATTGGTTTAAATAATTGTACTCTAAAGTGAGTTCTACAACTAGGATGTCTTGAAGATGATTTAGAAAAAAATTTCACCAACATAAAGTCATATGACAAAAAATAATGGCAATCAGCCGGTATGATCGATTTATCACTAGAAGTCGGTCCTATAAATCAAGATACAAAGTTCCATGTCTAGGACATGGAAGTCCCTTACAACATATTACTCATCCATCCATGGATTCGTGCCATGTAAGATGTACTTTAAACATATCTCTTATCCAAAATAAATCCCCCAGTTATTTAGACAACTTCTATTTCCATTTTGGTTCTGATGATCTACATTGTAGTTTATGTGCATTTCATTTTCTCTTTTGGCACATTCCCTTGGTTACATATTCTTCACGTGCTCTTGTGTACTCCTCCTTTCCTTCACCTTTTCTTTTCCTTTTCCTCTTTGTTCCATTTTTCCCTTGTGTGCACCCTTTGTGCATTCTCCTTCTTCTTAGCAGTTCATGCATCCTTCACGCACTCGTTGGACCTTCTTCCAAGAGTTAGCTTAGTCCCTAGCATTTTCCATGCACCTCTTTCCTTGTTTCTACACATCATTTTGAGATTATTGTGCCTTTTCCTTATTTTTATGCCTTAGTTATTCATCCCATTTATCCCTCATGCATTACCTTTGCGCATGTACTTCCTTCTATTTTCCTTTTGTGCCTTCCTCTTCCACACACACATTGCACCTACTTCTCCGCCCCTTCTATACCACATGATATATGTCTTAGATTTTGTTTGCTACACAAAACCAATCAAAGCACACCAACTATGTGCCAAATCCTTGAACGAACCAAACCGTGACATATGGTAAAAATGAAAAAAATTACACAATTAGTCGATATTCCGCTTAATTAACACGAGTTAGGTGACTTGTGTGTTTATTTTACACTATAACCGACATGGACGTAAATTTTTCTATAGGGATTCAACACATGCATGCTTGGTCTCATTTGAAAGATGCTAATGTGGGATACACTCTAAAACATTAAAATTCAAATTTTGTGGGATTTAGTAAGTGGGAAATAGGAAAACATGTTTATAACCATTAATGAACCTATCGAATGTTCTAACCACCTAGATTTGATATGATTTTCCCTAATTCCTTCTCCTTCATGGAAAATAGACTTGGAGAAGTGCATTTGACATATTTACATGTGCATTTTAAGGCATTGAATGCTTTTTGTAGGTGGTTGTGATGTAATTTTTTTGAAATTTTAGATCCTCTAGAATTTTCTAAGGATTATGTATCTTTGTATTTTGAGTTACAGACCTCTAGATCTAGTTCTTGCATGTGGATATCAGCCTTCAGACACCATTGTAATCGACTGTGCATTTTTGGAAGTAATAGAAGCATTGTTTTGTGGTTATTCTCTACCTTAACATGTTTGTATCCTTCTTTCTTGCCTTTCATTTGTATTATGTGCTTGTTATGCCATTCTAAATCCCTTACAATTTTTTTCTTGTTGTGTCTCATGGAATCAATTGTGTGAATGCATTCGGTCTTTGGTGTGTGTGCGTAACCTCCCTTTATGCTTTCTCTCTCACTTTTTCTAGTGTTATCATATCCCTTAGTTTTAGTTTTCCATTTTTGTTATCCTTGTATTCTTGGTCCCTTGGAATTTTTAGCATAGGTTTCACTTTCAAGTATTAGGATTAGCATTAGTAGTAGCAATAGGTAGAGGAAATGGCCTTCCTGCAGGTATTTCTCAAGTGTGCAAGCTCCCAAAACCCCGAGATAGTCCGTTGTTAACTCAAATGAATCAGTTCCTTCATATCCGAGATATGGGTACAAGTTTTAATGAATAACAATTTCTTGCATGTGCATTGGGACCAATATTGAAATCTTAAATTTTATCATTGCTAAGTTTGGTGTGTGATTTAGAAATTTCTAGCCTTTTGATGCATGTTTCAACACATCGGTGACTCCCAACATCTAGAAATATTGTTTTCAATAGTTTTGAGTGCCTTTCATGAGAAGATTGCATTTGAGACAAAAGCGATAGTGAAGCATCTATTGAGTACTTCCACTATCTCCGAGGATAATATGTAGTAAAATTCCTGCGCATACATCCCTATCTCTAGCACATTATGTGCATTCTACTCCTCCTCATAATAGACCCACACACCCTACCGATCCGAAAATGGGTGAGGTAAAATTTCACTTATAAAAAATTCCAAGGATCTAGGGATCTCAACATAAATTGTATGGCTCTATTACTCCAAAATTGATTAATTCCTTTAAAATATTACACCTCAATCTAAATTTGAATCATAATAATTAAATGTACAATCATTTGTACTTTGTGGATTATGGATACTGAATTGAAATCTTAAGTCCATTTTCCTATTTTTAATGAATGATTGCTTAATCAAAATAATTAAAACTTATTTCTGATTTTATCTAATCAAAATCTTCATCCAAAAATTGAAATAAAATCCACAACACAAGTTTGATAATGGAGTTCACCCAAAAGGCCACGTCTCTAGATTCTTGAAAAGATAATTGATCTATTATTGGTCAAATAATTATAATTATCCTTCCATAATGACAAATAGACCATTATACCTATAAATGAGCTAATCTAAGACTCATGAAACTCTGTAGATTACCAAAAATTGTCCCGAAGTCAATTTGTGGCTCCTATAGTGCTTTCACATTGTGATCCCCTTGCAAATGTGATTAAAAACAAGCTACAACTAGATATTTAAGAGAAGTAAATGAAACAAATTACATATTTGGAATCCTCATGAAATTATGAACAATTTATCTTTTTACACCAAGGCCTGGTTCGGCCCTTAGGTGCCTAAGAAATGAGGATCTTTTCTTGCTAATAGTGCCCTTTCCTATAAAATGTGATTGAAAATAACCTTCACCAAAAAGGGTAGCACCTCATGCAAAAAAACATTCATATGTGAGTTTGCCTTAGAATTCGAACAAGTTTTTTTTTACACCATAGTGAAATTCAACATCTAAGAGCTTCACATCCGTGGTTGAATACAAATTTATTCTTCATTGTCCATACATAGTCCCCTGCACTATCTATGTTTAAATATGGCTGATCTAATTGTAATCCATGCTGAGATGCCTTGGTGGGTTGGTTTGGGTGATACGATTAGGGATCGAGAGGCCTCGTGGTCGAGCCTCATCCCAACCATTTTTCGTGGGCCACTTTGTATTGTAAAGTGGGAATTCCAACATTCATTGTGGAACTAACTAGCTAAGGGTTTAAATATAGGATGAATCACTGTTTACTCATGGCTTAGGCCACATCCACTATTTTTTTGTTGGGTGACCCAACTATATTATTCCTAGATTGGGCCAAGTTTCTCATTGATGCCACGTCGAATGTTGTGAGTTGTGTGGGTTTGTTGGCTTTGACTCTTTTGCTATGCCAATTAAACGATGTCATGTCATGAATGATTGATCACCCGAGTTACATGTTGAGTCATTTAAACCTCCCACATTGAGGTTCGGTTATTTGGTTTATCCACCCCGATCTATGTGGATGATGTGCACCGATTCATATGCCAAGGAAATATTGATACTATAATCCCAAACCATTGGGGATAGATATCCATGTGGAATGTAATCCATTCGGTCAATGTGGTAAAACTATGATCAACTCGATGGGGAGTTGATCACCCCACCAAGATAGAAATATAGCTCACCTGAGCTAATATTACCTTGCAATGCATAATTCATATCTCCAATAACAATAATCAAACATGAGCAATGTTAGAGAGATATGTGGCATATAAAATTGTAAAAACGATAATAACAATATGAATAACAAGGTAGAAAAGACACCCCTCCTACAAAAGAGTGTGTCAAACCTGGTTAAGGGCCCCTTGTCAGAAAATAATGGGGTCCACCAAATTTTTAACCATTTATTGAAGACCAATGGTCAAAACAACAAAACTTAACATTTTTCACCTTTTGCTAAAACTGTCATGTGTCAATGTGTGATTCTCCAGTTTACCGACTTTGACCATTTTCAAACCAAATATCGACTGTAATAACTTCGCATTTGGAATTCATTTTTGGAGTTCGCATACCATCGTAAAGGTCTCATAATTATCTACAAGGTCGTAATGGTTTAGGGTGGTTTAGGAAAATTCCAACACCGAAAATTCCTCTGGATTACTCCTCCTAAATGGGAATTCTTCTTTTCCACAAAAAGCTATGTATCAACCTTCAAAATGTGTTATCTCTTCCTACAACTACACAAACACATACATGAACCTGAAATAACATCATAGGTTAATCAAATGCAAAAAGTTGATTAGCTAGTCACATAAACCCGATCAAATAATAACACCCAATTAAGCTAGTGTTCAAATGATAGTTGTAACCCTGTCAACTCTACACACAAATGTGAATCAGAAATTCCCGTAATGCCATCACAAACAACTGACTAGATAATAACACCCAAATAAGCTAGTATTCAACTTCCATTTTTGATACGATTAATTACTTAAGTTACAATTCCATAACACACATCAATATATTAAACATCTAAATTTCCCATAAGTAGGCTAGTGTCTACTATCTATCCGAAAGTGTAAAAATGTAAATATTCAATATCTAGTATAGTTAGACCATCAACGCCAAAATAGCTATAGTCACAAAATTGAATCCACGTGAATCTTCCCAAAAACCACTGTAATGCCATCACAAATAGTAAGTCAAATAATAACACCATCTATAACATAAGCTATTTTTCAACCGACACTTTGTGATTATCCCAACTACAAATATTAATATTCACTATCCAAAATAATTAAACCATCAATGCCAAAAATGGTTATATTAAAAATCGAATAAACATGAATCAGTAAATTTTGTCCATACACATTGAACTATAAAATGATAGATCAAACTATAATTGTGCTTACCAAAAATAGTGAACTTCTCAATACTGCAAATGATCACCATGCATACCTACACACCAGTTTATTAGTGAAAATAATGTACACTTCAATTGTAACTACACAGAGTAGTCACAAATAAACACCCTAAAAATAAGGGTTTTCATGAATGTGCAATTACCTCGTATAGGCACAATATATATATATATATATATATATATATATATATATATATATATATATATATATATATATATGCTTTATACATAGGGGTAATTGACATTCATGAAAACCCTAAAAATAAGGGTTTTCATGAATGTGCAATTACCCTGTATAGGCACATATATATATATATATATATATATATATATATATGTATGTATGTATATATATATATAATCTATAAAACCAAAAAGGTGTCAATAGACTTGCATAATGACATTTAAACAATAGTACTATAAATGAAAATTTCCAAAAATAGACATTTACCACATGCCCACTTTAAACCGCATAAGCGCTTTGCTAAAATAAAAAGTGGTATGTTTCCATCATTTTAAAAGTAAGAAGTTAAATATGGTCATTTTAAACCTATCTCATATATCCTCTTACATATGGACCTAGTTTCCAATTTCAAGGTAATTAAAAACACATGTGAATTATTCCTTCATCATACAATGGAATCCACAAAATTACCCTGAATAGTTTTGCATTGTTGAAAAGCATGCAAAAAAACTATCCAACTCACATGAGCCTACATTCTCCGTATCAAAATTGAATGGAATCATTAGTGTTTCAATAATGGATATAGGTTAATTTTAAAAATTTGGTTCAAAACTTCCTTTATGTTAACTCCAAGTTATCTTATCATACACTAGATGGTTTCTTGGATGAAGTTTCCATCAGTTATCTTTTCTTTATTAAGGGTAAATAGTTTTGAAGGGACTATACCCTGTATACAGAAAGGCTCAAAATCCAGATATCAAAATAGGTAGAAACAGCCCAAAAAGAGCAAAACAACCAACACCAAAGGGCTCAACAACCAGATAAGACAACATAGTAATAAAACAGATCAAGACGTACAGTGATCCGAAAAGTAGCAGAAGAGACATTTCCATCGCTTATCAACCAAATGCCTCATCTAACAAAAAATTATGCAACTTCCCATAATGCACCTCTACTTGTTTAACCACTTAACTCAACCGCATCAACTGTAGCAATCACTATTAATTAATTTAAAAATGGATAAAAATAACGAGCTAAAACCAACTCTGATACCAACTTGATCCGAAAATGGGTGAGATAAATTTTCACTTATAAACATTTCCAAGGATCTAAGGAACTCAACATCAATTTTATGGCTCTATTACTCCAAAATTTATTAATTCCTTTAAAATGATGCACCTCAATATGAATTTGAATCATAACATTGAACTATGCAATCATCTATATTGTGTGGATTATGGATACTGAATTGAATTATTAATTCCATTTTCCGTTTTTAGTGAATGATTGATTAATCAAAATAATTAAAACCTATTACTGATTTTATCTGATCAAAATCTTCATCCAAAAACTGAAATCAAATCCACAACACAAGTTTGATAACGGAGTTCACCCGAAAGGCTACATCTCTAAATTCTTGAAAAGAGAATCAATCTATTATTTCCCAAATAAGTACAATTAACCCTTCCATAATGACAAATAGACCATTATACCTACAAATGAGCTGATCTAAGACTCATGGAACTTTGAAAATTACTAGAAATTGTCCTAAAGTTGATATGTGGCTCCTATAGTGCTTCCATAGTGTGATCTCCTTGCAAAGGTGATTGAAAAATGCCTACAAATGTATATTTAAAAAAATACATGGAAAAATTACATATTTGGAATCCTCATAAAATTATGAACAAATTCTCTTTTTACTCCGAATCTTTGTTCGCCCTAACATGCCTCAAAAATGAGGATCGTTGCTTGCTCCCGAGTTCCCTTTTTATGTAATTATGATGGAAAATCACCTACACCAAAAACTAGGTATCACTTCATGGAAAATAAATTATATATCTAATTTCCTCTTATAATTTTGCACAAGTTTCATTTTTACACCGAAAAGAAATTTGGCCTCTAAGTTCTTCAAATCCATGGTGAATGCAAACTACTCCTTCACTTGTCCATACACACGGTCCCTACAATGTCTATGTTTAAATATGGCCGAGCTCATTTTACTCCACATCGAGCTGCCTTGGCGGGTTGGTTTAGATGATGCACTTGGGGAGCGGAGTTATTGGGTTTGATCCTCATCCCCACCATTTTACATGGGCCACTTTGCATTTTCATCTAGAAATCCCATATTCACCAAAAAACTAACTAGCTAAGGGTTTAATTATAGGCTGAGTCACCTATATACTCATGTCTTAGGCCACATCCATCACTATTTTTTTGGGTGACCTATGGCAATTTTTGTGGGTTTTTTGGCTTTTAATCCTTTTTTGCGTTGATTAAATGATGTTGAGATGTGAATGGTTGATCACCTAAGTTGGGTGTCAGGTCATTTAAATGGCACACATTGAGGGTAAAGCTATGTGATTTATCCACCCTAGGCTATGTGGATGATTGTTCACCGATTGATATGATGAGGTAATATAGACACTATAATCCCGAACCATTAGGGATAGATAACCATGTGGAATGTAATCCATTCCATCAATGTGGTGACAAACCCGAACAATGTGGTAAAACTATGATCAACTCGATAGGAGTTAATCACCCCACTGAGCTAGAAATATAGTTCCCCCGGACAATATCACACTACAATACACAATTTAACTCTTTAATAAAAATAATCCCACATGGGAAATGTTAGAGAATATGTGGCATATAAAATTGTAAAAATGATAATAGCAATATGAATAAAAAGGTGACAAAGGCACCCCTCCTACAAAAGAGTGTGCTAAACCTAGTTGAGGGCCCCTGACTAGAAAATAGTGGGGTCCACCAAATTTTTAACCATTTTTCAAAGACCGTGATTAAAAAACAAAAATAACCTTTTTCACCTTTTGCCAAAACTACCACGTGTCAACACGTGGTTCACCAGCTTAACCGACTTTGACTATTTTGAAAAAAATATTTGACTTGCGATAACTTCTGCATCTAGACTTTGTTTCTAGATTTCTACATACCATCGGAAAGGTATCATAACACTCTACGGTGAGGTAAGGGTTTAGGGAGGTTGAGGAAAATTCCAACACTTAAAAACTCCTCAAGATCACCTACCATGACACTCAAGCCACCTCTTCCTCCGAGGAAATTTTTTAGCTTCACTAGTGGAATCCCTCTTAATCCCAATGCACAACATGATATTGCAACAACCGTGCTTAAGATTATCCCATAATTCACTAGTGAAAATTAAGTTATACCTATTTAGCACATCCAATATGTTTACAAATGTGTGCTCTGTCTATTTGATCACATGCGACAACATAGCGAGTTAGTGCTTGCAGCCTCATTCAAACGTAAAGAAATTCAATGGTTGTTGGTCCTTGAAATATTGGCTAAGTGCCATAGGGTGTGTACGTATATGACCGGTGAGAAGAAGGGTTCTTAAAGGAAATTACACAAGAAAAAGGGGTTTAAAAGTGTTTAAGTGAAACTAGGGTGCACGTAGGAGGAAGAACACAGATTTAAAGGAATTATCCATATTTGATATTCTAGAGGCACTTGAGGAAAAGTGTGAGGACCCAATTAGGTTTAATGAGAGAATAAGGTTCCAGCACTGGAACCTTGGAGGTCAAGAAAAGGATATACCATGTAGGGAATATTCCCGAAGACATCATTATAAAGATTGGAAGGTTTACAAAGGAATAAGAATTCACCAATAGATGATGACCACATCAAAACTTGGCACGCAATCTGCACTAAGAGAAGGCATAGCAATGTGTGTTGATCTTATATAAAGTTATGTTAAGACTAGAGGCAAATAGATGGGAGATAGAGAGAATATAGAGACAAGCATAAAGATAATGCATAGAGGATGTAGATAATGAGAAGGAGAGTAAGGATGTGCTACATTAATGTTAGGGTCTAGAGTACTTAGCACTAAAGGGTTGTAAGGGATACCATAAGCCTATGTGTGGCAATGGGATATGTAACAAGGGTTATTATGCAAAAAGTATAGTTAGGATCTCATATCAGAGAAGCTTATAGGAGTTCAGTCTCAGTCATTTATTGTATATGGTCTAAGATGACCCTTTTGACTATAATGTGGCTACAATAACTCCTTTAAATCAATGTGTGTGTGTGTGTGTGTGTGTTTTTTCTATATAACTTTTTTATGGATGTAAAACCTCGTGTTATATGACTTGTTATGGATCAGATATAGTTTATTAGAATTCTTACAATGTTATTTAGATTCTGTGATGCATTAATGTGTAGATCGTTAGTTGCATCTTCAACCTTTTCAAGTAAGTAAATGTACTTCTATTTCTACAAATAATCCTCCATTAATGGCAGAAACTTCTCACAAAGCTCACATAAAGGAGGGGCTTAGTGATCGCATGTGCCTTAGGTGAGTGCCCAACACCCACTTTGATAGGTCGATGGGATTGGGGTTGGAAAATAATATTAAGGGTAAATAAATGACTACATCTTGGTTATGTTTTAGGGACTTCTTTTCTAAGATATTTAAAAATTTATGAGAATAGTTTGTTATGATAGAGACTTTTCTTGTTGTTGTTCTGAGTGGAGTTATATGATTGTGCATGTTATCCCTTTAGCTATAGAGATCTTGATCATTATGTATTGAAGCATTTCCTGATTTAAAATCAATTTTAACTAGCAATTTTACACAACAAAATTTTTTTGTATTGATTTTAATAAAAAATATAAAACCTTTTAATTTTTTTAGTAAAATATTACAAGTACTATGCAAAAATATAGAGAAATGAAGAGAATTCACTAATAATTGACACAAGATGTGATAACAGAGTTCGACACTTGAGGCCTACATCTCAGGTCCGGTTGAATGGGACCAATCTATTAAAATATTGAAAATAATTCTTTACAAATAATTCTACAAAATTATGACCTTCTCATAGTCTTCCTCTATAAAAAATAATAGGGTTTCTTTTTACTTCTCCTCAAAATTCCACTCCTAGCTCAAGTTATGAGCATTTCAATAATTTACACAATCCCGAATGCTACTTCAAATACAATAAAGCTCCTTTTATAATGTTTCCAAGTGGCTGGCTCAATGGTTAGGCACCTATTATTTTGCATGGGAGGTTAGTGGTTCAAATCCCCTACCTCCACTTCCCTCTCCTTCTCCTTAGGTGGCTTTGTAGAGCTTTATCCCACATTGTGGGTGCAAAATGGAGGAAGGCCTTTAATAATGTAAAGGTGGCGGGTTTAGCATTGGCTGTTGAGCCGCTTTGTGCTATGCGTGGTTGTTTGACTTGCCTTGTATGGTGCATGGTATACCTTTGACCTTGATTAATGGGATTTGCGCCTTATTTAGTAATTTGTTTAAAACTTTGACTAGGCATAAGGTGTATCACTTGGGATTTAATATATGAAGGAGGTTTAGCAAATAAATGCGTGGAATATGGAAAAAGTTATGTATTGCGTGGCATTTGGATTTAATGTGCACTTACCAATTAGTCCCACATGCATATAGTAAAAATGCAATTAGAGGCATATATATACACAATCTTGTATAGTCATAATATGAGAAGGAGGCCAAGACACCCCTCCATAATCGAGTGTGTCAAACTGGCTGAGGGCCCCTAGCCAAGCAAATAGTGGGGTCCATTATCCATGAATGAGTGTCCAAGATTGGCATTCCAAAACCCACTTTTAGTCCATCACACAAATTTTCCATGTGTGTCACAATATGATTGAAACACTTGGCGAGCATGCACACGTCCAACCTGCACAAAAATCCCAAATTTTTCGAGTTGCTTAAAAATTTTGGAGATATAACTTTTTGCAAATGAGCTATGTTTTTTAAAATGAGATATTGACGGAATCGTATAATTTTTCTCCACATTTCAAAAATGACTGCAACTTATTCTAAGAAGATATTAGATTGGTG
The DNA here is from genome assembly GCA_018340775.1 of Taxus wallichiana var. yunnanensis. NCBI lineage: Eukaryota > Viridiplantae > Streptophyta > Pinopsida > Cupressales > Taxaceae > Taxus > Taxus wallichiana. Next base: position 764,225,410 of record CM031242.1, on the reverse strand, counting down.
TTTCTCGGTGAGGATCCTCTGGATCATTCCTCCCCACTGAGAAACTTTTGGACCCCAAAAGTCAACTTAATTGGTGAATAGGTGAGGGTATTTCTCCCTCACCTTTCCAGTTTCCATCCATTTAGCCTTGTTTGGATGCATGCCTTTAAACCCAACATGAAGATACTCAATATCACCCCTTCGTGAATTTCTAACCTTCTTGTCCAAAATGATGTCTTCCTGCAACTCATCAAGATACTCAGGAGAAAAATCATCAATGGAAGGCATTATGTTAGCATCATCATGATCAACAATCATAGGTGGTTCATACAATCTTAAATTCTCAACATTAACAACTGAGTAGATTTGCATATATGGAGGTAAATCTAACCGAAAGCATTGTTACCAATTTTTTCCAATATTTGGAATGGACCATACCTTATAGGTTTCAATTTTTTACCTTCACCTATCAACCTTTCCTGCTGATGTGAAGCCAAACTGAATCACCAACTTTGAACTTGTGATTAGTTCTATGTTTATCATGCCTGGCTTTGTACTTAGCTGAATTTTCTCCAATTGTTTTCATGGACATACTGATGAACCTGTTGAATTCTCTGAACAAATCTTTTAGCCCTGTCAGAATCACTTGAACCATTAACAACAGTTTCATGTCCATAATATACATCTAAAGGAGAATTAGGTAGATATCCATAACAAGTCTCAAATGGAGACTTCAAAGTAGAAGAATGTAAGGCACGATTATAAGCATGTTGCACATAATATAGATGTTCATCCCATAACTTAGGATGTTTTCCACAATAGCCCCTAAGAAAATGTACTACTATGTGGTTTACAACCTCTGTTTGACCATCAGTTTGTGGATGAAAAGTAGTGCTCTTTTTCAGTTTTGTGTCCATTAACCCCCACAATGTTGACCAAAATTCCCCAAGAAATCTAGAATCCCGATCAGATATAATTGAAGTAGGTAAACCAAAATGAACCCAAACAAACTGAAAAAACAAATGTGTAGTTCCCTCACTAGTTATTTGTTTAGTACATGGAACCAACACACACATTTTGCTAAATCTATCCACTACCACATATAAGTAATCATGTTTCTTCCATGTCATGGGCAAGCCTCCTACAAATTCCATGGAAACACTTTCCCAAGGCCTTGTTAGAACAAGAAGAGGAGTGTAAAGTCCTAATTTCCTGTTACTTGGCTTGCTTGTGGCACAAAGAACACATCCCTTAATATACATGTTTACATGTTCATGCATTCTAGGCCAATAACAATATTTTTGTAAATGTGCAACTGTCTTACTAACACCAAAATGCCCTGAAATAAGAGAAGTATGTGCTTCCCTAATCATATGCACACGTTCATTTTCTAGAATACAAAGTTTACTAGAATGATATAACAATCCTTCATGCAAATGATAATATTTTTCTCCTACTTGTTTCCCACTTACTAGATCCTCATACACTTCTCTAAAATCAACATCATTTACATATTGTTCCTTGTAACTAACATGAGCCAAAGAACTATGTTGAAAAAGAATAGATGCTACTACCATTGGTGGTCTAGATAACATGTCAAAACCTTGTTTTGAATACCTTTTTATACCTTATTACAAGATGAAATTGTTGCAAAAATCCCATCCACCTGAAATGTCTAGACTATTGCAATTTGGTTTGTGTTTGTAAGTACTGAAGCGGTTGATGGTCAGTATGTATAATTGTTTCTTTTCCCATTAAATAATGCTTCCACTTTTTAACACTTTGAACCAAAGCATACAACTCTTTATCATAAGTTGGATAGTTTCTTACCACACTTGTAAAGGTTTTTGAATGGTAACACATTGGTCATTTGTTCTGCATCAAAACTACCCCCATTGCATAGTCACTAGCATCTGTCTCAATCTCAAATGAATGTTGTAAATCTGGAAGTGCCAAGATCGGAGTGGTACTTATCTTCTCTTTCAGTGTATCAAAGGATTTTGTTGCTTTCCTCCCCATTGAAAGACCTATTTAATACTTGTCAAAGCATGCAAAGGAGATGCAATATATGAGAAGTTAGCAATAAATTTTCTCCAGTACTGAACTACACCTAGAAAACTCCTAACTTCCGTCACATTAGTGGGTCTAGGCCATTTCACAATAACCTCTATTTTTGCAGGATCAATTCTCAATTCACCATTTCCTACAATATAACCCAAGTAAATTAAAGATGTTTTTCCAAATTCACATTTTGACATCTTCAAATACAATTTCTCTTTCCTTAGTGCATCTAAGACTTTTTGGATGTGTTTAACATGTTCATCCCATGACTTACTAAAAATAAGAATATCATCTAAGTAGACAATAATGAAATTATCAATGAATGGTCTAAAGATATCATTCATAACTCTCATGAATTGTTGGTGCATTGCACAAACCAAAAGGCATCACTAACCATTCAAACAATCCCTATTTCATTTTAAAAGTAGTTTTCCAAACATCACCTTTTGCAATTCTTACTTGGTGATAACCACTTCTTAAGTCTAACTTAGTGAAATAAATTGCATTCTTTAATTGATCCAGTAAATCATCTATTCTAGGAAGAGGGTAATGATTCTTTATAGTAATCTTGTTTAAAGCATGGAAATCAACACACATTCTCCAAGTGCCATCCTTCTTAGGAACCAAAATAATTGGTGAACCACATGGGGATGTACTTGGATGAATTATACCTTGAGCCAAAAGTTCCATTACCTGTCTCTTGATTTCCTCATTCTCTACTATTGACAACTTGTACATTTTGATATTGGGAAGAGGTGCATCCTGAAGCAACTGTATCTCATGTTGAACCCCTCTTTTGGGAGGTAGACCTTGTGGATCCTGAAAAACATCATCAAAATCAGAAACAATTTTTACCAATTCATCCTTATGTTTCAGATCACAAGTCTCAAAATCCATCTCATGTTCTTTCTCTTTGGCTTTGACCACCATGAGCACAAAATTTTTCTTGAATTTACAAGCCTTTTCATTTGACCTATAGTTACCAAGGATAGATTATTCTTTTCATGGTGAGCTCTAACAATAAACTCAATTCCATCCTTTACAAGAAAATATTTATTTTCTTCCCTATAGAAGATTGCTTTACGATCATACAAATAAGGACTTCCCAAAACCACCCCACAAATATCCAAAGGAACTACATCCAATTCAACCTCATCTATAAACTTGTCTGTAATGGAAAATCTAAAAGTACAAGTTTTAGTTACCTATAGTTTTGCATCATCACAAACCCAGCCCAAAGGATAAGGCTTAGGATGTGGATTAGTTTTGAGTCCTAATTTCTTAACAACCTCCTTAGAAATTAGATTAGCTTGAGATCCACTATCAAAAAGAGTATCAATTTTCGTATGTTTTGAAATTACTCTAATGTGGAAAAGCTCATTCCTTTTCTTATCATCATGTATAGTTTGTTTACTAGAAGAAGATGCAACATTTGTAGTACTATTGTTGGAAATTGAAAGTTTTGATTTACCTTGAAAACTCATAGCTGTGATCTTGGTTTCATCACCTAAATCTGACCCAAGATCATGAACTACGTGTGTTTTTTTTCTTTTCCTTTCCTTTCTTAACCATCCATTTAGGTTTCATTTCAGGATGTAATTTCCAACATTTAGACTCATCATGGTTATTTTTACAATGATTAAAAATGGTTTTTCATCTTCCTTCTTAATAATAGAGTTTTTCTTATGCTTACCCTTTCCTTTTCCTTGTTCTTTCGAACCTTTTCCTTCAGATTGCTTGTTCTTTTGTTTAAAAGAAGAGAAAGAGGACTCCTTTGTCATTTTCCCTCATGCTTCCAAATGGGTTTCTTGAACACATACTACATCAAGATTAGTAGGACCTAAAACAAGTATCATATGCCTTAGATAACTATGCAATCCACCAATATATTTAAGTAATGTTTCTTCTGTGTTTAGGAAATTCCCAAAATTAGAGCCCTTTTCCTAAATTCCTGTGTGTATTCTTAAACACTTTGTCCCTTACTTTGTCTTAATGTTTTCCAATCCATCATAGCTTGTTGCTTATAACCAAGAGGATAAAATTGTTGCCTAAGATTTGAAACAATTCGACCAAGAAGTGATTTCTATACCTTTGGTTTCTTCCACTTCTTGAAGCTTACTCTCCCACCAAATGAGTGTTGTGCCACCCATCCGAAGAGTTTACCAAATGAATATTTTCTTCATCATCAAAAATTATCTGAACCCTACAATATACTTCTATCTACTTGACCCAGTTATCCAACTTCTCTACATTTAGCTCTCCAGTATACATAGGCAATTCAAACTTGATATCTAACTTTAATGAAGGAAAATCAGATTTCAAAGGGTCTCTTTTAGGATTATCAGAACTAGAGCTTTCTTAATTCTTACCTTATCTAGTTCCCTTTTCCCTTTGTCTATCTTGGTACATTTCTTCCACCATTTCCTTCATCTATAGGAATGATTGACGAAAGTTTTTTTCCTCTCGATCCGCCATTGTAGGACTTTGAGATTGTTTGGTACCAATTTTGGGATCTCCTTTAACTAAATTTACTTCACGATTCTTAGATCGAGAACTTGTTAACATCAAACACATAACTTACAATCCAAAAAAAATTAATTGAACCAAAAATCATTCAAAACTTGCTCTCGATACCAATGATCTCGAAAATCAATTTTAACTAGCAATTATTTACACAACAAAATTTTCTTTGTATTATTCTCGATTTAAAATAAAGTGGTTATGACCTTTTAATTTTTTTAAAAAGTATTAAAACCTACAAGTATTATGCAAAAATAGAGAGAAATGAAGATAATTCACCAACAATTCCACACAAGACGTGATAACGAGTTCGCACTTGAGGCCTACATCTCGGGTTCGGTTGAATGGGACCGATCTATTAAAATCTTGAAAATAATTATTTAAAAAGAATTCTACAAAAATTTTACCTTCTCAAAAGTATTCCTCTATAAAAATAATAGGGTTTATTTTTACTTCTCCTCAAAATTTCACTCCTAGCTCAAGTTATGAGCATTTCAATAATTTACACAAATTCCGAATGCTACTTCAAATACAATAAAGCTCCTTTTATAATATTTCCAAGTGGTTGGCTCAACGGTTAGGTGTAGACACCAAATTTGTGTCTTACGACCCCTTGTGACCCGCATCTCATCTCGCAACCTAAACTCATCACCTAAACCTTACACAATTATTTATTAATTATCTTGTACTTGATAAATCCACATCATCTCACCCGCCACCTCATTTTGCCACTTCATCATGACCTAGCCCTAACCCTAAACTAATCTAATTAAGACCTATAACTTGGTCTACACCTACACCCATGACTAATGACCCCTTTCTCGCAACCAAACCGACCTTCTAGTCACTTGACCAAGCCCGCAACTAATCTCTCTGGGAGAAAAGTTAGGGAAGGTGGGCTATTTTACTAAAAATAGCCTACTTTTTCCTTACTGATGCCGGTTCCTACTCGAGCGCCATCGGTTACGTGAACCGCCATCGGTTCCTGTAAATGGTCTCCCAAACCAAAAACAAAGGATCGAAATTTCATTTTGGATCGAGTCGAAGGATTTTGAATCAACAAAGATCGTTTGGGAGTGATCAAGAGAGTCTAGATCTTCACTTGACCAAGCAGAGACGAGTGGAGAAACCGAGAAGAGTTTGCATCAAAGGAGATCAACTTGCATCTTTGTCAAAACCAAAGTAAGTCACATCTTGCATGTCCTCTGTTATAACATTTCTTATGATTTTGAATCACAGTCCTCATAAATCCATTCCTGAATCCACTACCCAAATGCTATTGCATCTAACTATCATTCATCTACCTCTCATCACCTTATTTCCTAATATCACCTATATAAAGCCTTACAAAAAACACAACCACCCCACAAAGCAACCAACATTCAGATCTTAGACCATACCGATATCGGTTATCAGTAACTGGTATCGGTTATCTTGACTATAACCAAAAACTAGCTTTTTCCCTACCCAGTTCAACGAAGCAATTTAATTGATATCTTACAGTCTTTTGTGTTAATTCATATTAGCAGGGAAACTGACCACCTTCCAAAGGAAGTTTTATATTTCCTGGGCCCAAGGCAGTTCCCTCATTTATTGTCTAATCAAAATCGTGTGGTCTTGTGTTCTTATTTGCAGGTAGTCCTTCTAAGACAAAAAGGAGTTCTTCGCAGTCAACCTGATCTTTCTCTACGGTACGCGCACACCATCTCGACGTTCAACAAGTATTCCTCCTAGCCCTAACCTTATCTATTTCTAAGAGGAATGAAACATTCCGAATGAAACATTTTGGCACGACTGGTGGGACCCATTTTGGGTTTCTTTCTTTCTTGCTTTCTTTCATATAGGGAGTATACTTGCTGTTTTCTTCTTCTAAAAGATATTCACAAGGTTTTATATTATTTTGATAAAAGAACTTGCTTTGCTTTTACATCTCGCATTAGTGAAAGTCATCTCTTTTGCTTCATCGAATATCATTTTTGATTTGGGTTTAAAACACGTGCATTGCATTACTGCTTGTTGTTTTCAATTCTAGTGAACATAGATTAAGTAACAGGTCGTACATGTGGGGGTGATATCCACGGTATTGAGAAGAAATTAATCTTACTTTCACTGCACAACACATACCGAATCACTTCACAATTAACACAACAGCTCCAACACCCCCCTTTTCCGCGGTATTCCTCGCTTGATTGAGGTAACCTTATAAGCCAAAATAACTTGACATTTCCCCTAAGTCTTTTGTTTAGGATTGACATCGTTCCACGTCTAAAGGCATAAGCCCAAAATAATTAAAATTAACCCTAGGGTTAGTCTTTGGATTTGCGTGTGCATCTTGCTTGTTTTTAGTTCTGTTTTCTTTCTCATACCCTGTCTTCTGTGATCAATAATTGGACAAGTATACTAAACGTTGTTAAAAATCAAATTAGCAGCCTTTTATATCTTGTTAGCCTAGACTTCTTACACCGACATCAGTTACTCGACCTGCCGCTATAAGTATAACCGACATCGGTTACAAGACCGATATCAGTTACTGTCTTTCCCAATTCCTGACAAACCAACAACCTACCAATTTCACCAGTCTGAGTTTGTTTCTATTCCTGACGGATTGAAACCCTACTGTGAACTCCTGTCCATGGTTGTTATCACTCGAAAGCAAGCCGCCACCATGGTTTCACATGCTTGCTCTGTTTCTTTGCCTGAATCACCCCCTTCACATTCTGTGGGGAATCCTACGGATACCAGCGAGGTTCCTAAAATTCCTGTGGGAGATAAGGACTTTGCCAAGTTTCTGGATGCTAATTCTAGCACTGTACAATACTATTTGTCTCATACCCCTGACCGTACGCCTGATGGTCAGCTCCTTGTTGGTATGCCTATTAGTATAGCTGCTCATTTAGCTCCCACTCCACCTGATAACACCGCCTTGCTTCTGCATCTCTAGCCCTGCCTCTCAATCCGACGGCTTCGTGAGGTTCTATGACTCGATTGGCTTTCCGTTGGTTAATCTTGGACCCCACATATCATTACCGCCGACGCCCCTACCTCATCTCTCTTGCAGATCGCTCCATTCATGACTTGCTCTCTCGCCACCTATCCACACTAGCTTTCCTTCTCAAGCTCCACCTACCTTTTCTTTCCCATACACGTATCCAAGAACCTCAACATCTTATATGGGACATCCCTATTCGATCGCCTCAACATATTCATCCTCCATACCTTATCAACACTTAACCCCACCATTGTCAAATGGAGGCCCTTCGCCCAATTTTCCTCCGTTTACCACAATCGCACCATCATCTCATCCAACCATGGATTTCATTAAACAAATGATGGACAAAATGCAAAACTTGGAGGCTTGTTTGAGAAGTCATAGCGCTTGACATATGAGCAAGTTTGTCAGAGCCTATTCACCCGCTCTGTCCCCTTCATTCGTATCCTCCTCAATGGGAATTACCAAAATTTACCCGTTTAACAAGGTAAAGAGGACCCTCAACAACACTTGCGATCATTTAGACATGCTTGTTATTTGATTACTCATGATGATGCCTTGTTACTCCGCACCTTTCCCATGTCCTTATCAGGACCCGCCTTGGAGTGGTACAGTGCTTTAACCCAACACTCAATCTTCTCTTTTAACCAACTAGCCCAATCTTTCTTGGATCATTTCTCCATTAACATTGCCAAGAAAGTATCTATCACCGACCTTTATGCCATCCAACAATTCAAGACGATCTATCGCAGATTTCGTTGGATGATGGCAGGCCTTATCAACCAACTTACATATGCCTTGCCTCAAGCTGAACTTATCGAACTTTTTATGCGGGCATGTGCTAAGCACATTTCTCCTACTCTTCAAATTCAAACTTTCCACACATTCGATGAGGCCTTTACCATGGCTCGGAAACTAGAAATTCGAGCCTTAGAAGAAGAGAAATTGCGGTTGCGTAACAAAAACCCCAATTTCTAAACTCCAGATTCCACCAACAAACCTAACACCACCAATCCTCATCCATCGACTGCTTCGAAATCAAAAGAGGCCATGCACGTGGTGATGGTCAAATCCCAACCACCGTCTAATACCCCGCTAAAAACCACTTATAAGTATAAAGCAGAACCCATCAACTACACTCCCTTGGGAGAAACATATGGTGTGATATTGGAAAAATTTCTCAAAGCAGGAGTCATTACCTTACCTCCTGTTAAACCTCACTCCGGGTTTGATTCTACCCGCGCTATACCTTCCTGGTACAAAAAAAATGACTTCTGTAACTTTCACCGCGTAAAAGGACATAGTCATGAAAGCTGTAAAATGTTGAAAAACATAGTGCAGAAATGGTTGTGACGCAGTTATATAACCCGCGATAATCCTAATGCCCCGCCAACCGAAATTTGAAAATCTTCAACAAACCATTCCCAAATCACTCGTCAACAAGAACATAAACCACGATATCTTAGCCGAGGAGAGTGTTCATGAGATCCATGCAGTCTTCGACTCCCAGCCAAAAGCCTCTATCGAGAAAATTTTGAATCAAGCCTCTCCACTAACACAGGAGTCCGAACCTCCTTCACCACCATCAAGCCAAAGTGAAATCATTCCTTTACCCATAAAAGAGTTAACTGCCCAGACTTCTCTTCTCATCAATGAGTCTGCTTACACCACATCCCTACAAGACTGCGAACGGATGTTATCTAATCTATCTATTTCCCAAATGTCCCCTTCTACCGCTCTTGCTGCACAAGAGGAAGGCTCGCCACTCCTTTTGACATCCTTAGACGAGAAATCTCTTGCACCAACATCACCAAATTCTTTAACCATGACAGATCCTCTCGAACATGCCCTCTTACCTATTAGTTCTTCATCACCTAAATCTTTTCAAAGACCAGTCGACCTCTTAACATCTATTGATACAGTGCCTCATCTACCCCCTGTATCATACCCACAGTGGATTGGAATCACAACCCACCTTTCTTCCGTACAAAATTTACAATTCACACCTGAAGACTGTCATTCTCCAGAGGATAGACGAATCCTGTGGGAACGTTTGAGTACCCCCTATTCTACTCAAATGCAGATGACCGATCCAGACACCTCTACCATATACCCTAAGTGTTTACAGAAACTCAAAATGCCTATGTCCTCATTCTCGTCCCCCGTATCTATACCAAGTATCCCATCCACCTCTATTAACCCAACTAAATCTTCCCCTACACTTGGGACCTCACCAATACCCAGTCTCACACACCCGCCTAAGCGACTAGATTTATCCAAAAATAAAGCTGCCCCCACCTAGGAGACAAACTCAACCAGTGCCTCTATCACAATCAAAACCATCATCGTCACACCTACCTTCCATATTGGGACCTCATCCTTCCACCTTGCATCAATATATCATACCTCCTGTGTTTTCTTCAAAATGACCTACGCCTTCTGCACCTATACAGAGATCTAAGGGTATATCAACATTATCACCCCACGTATCCTGTCCACCCATCAACCCTAAACAAACTCCATCATCAAAGGATTTATTTTCTGTCACTCCCCTTTCTCCGTGGTTGTTTCCCGCTACCACGTCATCTGTAGCCTCATCATCTAACCAGCCGAACGTAGCTCCTGCGCCAAAGAAACCACGTTTAGTGAAAACCACGTGTCAACACCCCTTGGCTAAACCACCACCCGTACGAACCAACCATGCCCAAACATTACCGAAACCTGCACAACCAATACCCTCATCCTCCTCTGATTTTGACCCACTCAAAGGATCTTACGCCAAAATCCTTGCTATGTTGGTGGAGAATGCGACCATTTCTCTACCCCCACTTAGACCTTATGACCTGTCTAAACCTCGACCTATAGGTTATGATGAGTCTAAAATCTGTGCCTATCACCGCACACCGGGACATGATGTGGAGAGATGCAAAGCTTTAAAACCATCCTTCGTCACTCACCTCTCCCGATACAAAGGTTAAGAAAGACAACTTACGAAGGAGAGACCTTTATCTTCAATTCCCTCTACTATACCATCTATCCCTCGCCTCACCAAGATCTATCATTATTACAACCCCACCTCTTGAAGACCATGAGTTATCCCAACCATCTTACTCATCTCAGTCTCACGAGATTAATATGATTAGTGTTGCTACTCGAAAGTGAAAAACAACGAGAAAGCAAAAGAAAGCACACATGCATCCTCTCTTTCTCCATCCAAAGCATCCCTATTACACCACCACCCAAAGTGGTTATTCGTGGACCCGCTTACCCGTCTCTAATGGAGTTTCCCATCGAGCCATGATCAAACAGCTTCACCAATCACCCATAAAAATGACACTATATGATCTCATCTAGACTTCTGAATCCCATCGACAAGCTCTCGTTGAAATTCTTCAAGGGATCGAGGTCTTACCTAATGAAAACCTTCCTGTTGCCTCCATTCTAACACCCAATCATGTTGCTTCTCTCACCAAACAACCCACTGCCCCAACCACTTATGTACAACAACATGCGGCAGTCAGTTTTTCAAGATGAAATTGTTGACTTTGGTACAGAAGATCCTGACCCTACCCTTTTCATCTCAGCTTACATCCGGGACATTCGGGTACGTCATGTTATGATTGATGGGGTGCTAGCCTAAACATCATCTCTTCAAAAGCCTTCCAACAAATGAATATCCCCTCTAGCACATGTGTGCCAATCCCATCATGTTGCGGTCATTCAATGACGCTATTACCTCTACCTTAGGCACCGTGATCCTCAACATTCGTGTAGGACCACGACTTTACCCGAACTCTTCTATGTCCTGAAGGAGAGTTCCAATATAACATATTGCTAGGTCACCCTCGATCCGAGCTATGGGATGCGTTCCTCAACATTACATAGATGCATAAAATTTGAGTACGAGGGGAAGTCCTACACCGTAAAAGCTGATCCTCCCCTTTAAAACCTGCAATATGTTATACCGCCTAACGATGTGCTTATACCAATCCAGTGACACCCATACATTCAACCCAACCATCCTCTTCAAATGTACCTCAACCATCCACCTCAACCGCACCTACGCCTTCAACCGATGAAACCACCGTCGCAAAACCACTTCCCTCCCGCAGCTAACATCCCACTGTAGACCCCTTAGTAGATGTTTTTCAACGCCTTACGCTGGGGAGTATCACCTATATAACGTTAGTTCTTTCCATACCCCACAGAATACGGATAGTACATGCACATCCTACCTATAACCATCGTGTGGGGAAGTAATCTCTTACGGACCACCCCATTGCCACCACCAACCTAACGTATGGAGGTGTTGATACATCCTCCATTACCCCCGAACCCCCTTTTGGTGTGGTTCCCTTCCAATCCAATTTTCAATACTTGACAAATCATCGCTTTCGCCCTCACCTTCTTGACTCTTTGTGCTTGGAAAGGCTTTGGTTTTGGTCTTTATGAACAAGGCCGACATACACTCATTCCGTGACTACACGCAAACAAAATGATCGCAGTGGTCTCGGTTTTCTGAAACACCTACACAGAGGAACCTCGTGTCGGTTGTCTTCTAGAAGACAACGACGTCACCCTACCGAACCATCATCACCCATTTTGCCTTCGTCACCACATAGTCAATGATCCGAATCTATCCCTCCTAACTTTTTTTTCATAAATGCTATCTTCCTAGGTCCTCTCAATTATCAACGCGATAATGAGGACCCTCTTCTATCCCCTTTCGTATCCGGCACATGATCGAAGAGGATTCGCTTCGATTAATTTTGTTGAGTGCGGGATGACGACTCCATCCTCACTTACCTCGGGGGCGGATGACTCCTATATTCAACGCACCTTACCATCTCGAAACTCAAACCATGTTGAATGAATCGACTATAGAAATCAACATCCACACGGAGGAGGATCCTCACATTGTGAAGATCGGAAAATCCCTTAGCACATCAAAACAAGCCACCTTTACTACCTTTCTCCATACCCGCAACCAAGCTTTCGCTTGGTCCTACGCGGACATGCCAGGAATTGATCCTACCATTGCCGTCCATAACATCACTCTAAACCCTGATTCCAAGCCAATTAAATGAAATTGAGAAAATGCATCCATGCATTGCTCTTTTGGTCAAAGAGGAGCTTAAACGACTCCTTTCTCGTTTCTTTCATTCTCGCCTATTGACTATCCTCAATGGATTTCTAACATCGTACCTGTCACTAAAGTGATGGGGGGACTTCAGATATGCATGGATTTCCGGGATCTTAACCTCGCTTGCCCTAAGGATGACTTCCCCCTACCTAGTATTGACCAACTTGTTGATCTCACTGCAGGCCATGAGATGCTCTCTCTCATGGATGGCTTTTCAGGATACAACCAAATTTTGGTTGCCCCTGCCGATCAACACAAAACTGCCTTCATAACTCCTTGGGAACCTTCGTTATCATGTAATACCATTTGGCCTTAAGAATCTTTGGTCAACCTATCGGCGGGCTATGACCTATATTTTTCATGACATTATGCACACTATCCTTGAAGATTACGTTGATGATCTTCTTCTTGTCAAATCTAAACATCATAGTGAACATCTCGATGTTTTAACCATTATTTTTGATCACTTGCTACAATATTCGTCTCGCCTTCACCAAAGAAATGTGTCTTTGGTGTCCTTTCGAGAAAACTTCTTGGCTTTATCATCTCTTTGCATGGCATCGAGGTCGACCCATCTAAAGTCAAAGCTATCCTAGAAATGCCCCCACCTACCAATCTCAAACAATTGCGTAGTTTACAAGGTAAGCTCCAATCTATCCGACGTTTCATCTCCCAACTCTCGGATCGATGTCAACCTTTTCATCACCTTCTTAAAAAGGAAATTGATTTTCAATGGAGCGAAGAGTGCCACCTAGCCTTTGAAGCTCTCAAAACTTATCTCTTGTAGCCACCCGTGCTTATCCCACCCCAAGACGACCGCCCTTTCTACCTTTACCTTTCCGCCACTGACCACGCTATAGGGGCCATGCTTGCACATCGTGACTCCAAGAATCGAGAACAAGCCGTTTATTATATAAGTCATACTTTGGTGGACTATGAGACTAGGTATAAACATGTAGAAAAGTTATGCCTAGCCCTATCATTCGTGGCTACAAAACTCCAACACTACCTTCTGAATCACAAAACTTTCGTAATCACCAACACGGACCCCATCCATTACATGTATGCCAAACCTCATCTAAACCAATGCATCACCAGATGGCTCATGCTCCTCACCGACCTCGACCTTGAGTTTGTCCACCAGAAATCAATCAAAGGACAAACTCTTGCAGACCAACTTGTGGAGGCCCCTTTACCTGGGGAACAATTTACCAATTTTACATTCCCAGATGAACTCATCGCTACTCTTTCCCTCAAGGAGGAGTCGTATCCAATGACCCTCTTCTTCGATGGATCCAAATGCCATCATGGTGGAGGAGCTGGCATTGTTCTCATTCCTCTTGACGCCTGAGCCCATGCCTCTTTCATTCCGACTCGATTTCCCTTGCACTAATAATACAGCGGAATACGAGGCCCTTGTTCTGGGTCTCCAAGTTACGTTACACTTAGGTATCAAATCTATCAATATTTTTGGCGACTCTCAATTGGTAGTCAATCAAGTTATGGGCATCTACCAATGTAAAAATGAGGAACTTCAAAAGTACAAACACTACGTGGATTTACTTCTAGCCTTATTTACTCGTTATTCTATCCAGACCATTCCCGCTCCACTAATAAATTTGCGGATACTATGGCTTGCTTAGCCTCGCAAATTCCAGCTACATCAATCGACTCACGAATTATTCGCCTTGGTCCAACAAGTTTTTGCCCCATCCTACTCAACCCCGGTAGTTTGTATGATAAATATTGTGTCTACTAATTCGTAGGATACCTGGTACCACCAATTTCACGACTACCTTACAACCTCTGTTCTCCCTTTTGACCTTACTAGTACTGGTAAACGTGCTTTTCTTAAACACGTTTCTCATTATGTAGTTATGGGGGGAATCCTTTATAAATGTGGCTTTGATGGCATCCTCCTTCGATGTCTAACCAACCAGCGGAGGTCACCCATACCATCCAACAGGTCCATGACGGTATCTGTGGGGGACATTTTAGCGGCCTTGCCGTGGCAAAATGAATCCTTCGCCTTGGTTATTATTGGCCCACTCTCAATAATGATTGCTACGAATATGTTAAGCGTTGTGTTATGTGTCAACAACACGCCAAACTTCAACATACTCCTAGCCACCCCCTACAGTCGCCGAGATCTTTGGCCTTTCTCACAATGGGGTTTAGACCTTATTGGTGAGATTCAATCCTCTTTGCAACGTCACCGATGGATTATCACAAGAACCGAATATTACAAAAATGGGTGGAGGCTATTCCACTCATTTCAACCAAAAAAAAAAATGTAGAGTTCATTAACCACCACATTATCTGCCGTTTTGGTGTTCCTCATCTTTGATAATGAGATAATGGAAAATCTTTCAAAAATAAGTTATTGCAAGACCTTTGTGACAACTTTGGTATTAAACTAAGCTTCTCATCACCCTACTATCCATAAGAAAATGGACAAGCCGAATCCTCTAATAAAACCTAACCAAAATCCTCATGAAAGTTGTCAATGAGTCCGGAAGAAATTGGCACGATCACATCCCCTTTGCCCTTTGGGCTTATCGTACTAGCATTCGTACCTCTACTAATGCTACACCTTTTCTTTGGTATATGGCAGAGGTGTTTGTCTTGCCTCTCGAAATACAAATACCCTCCTCGGAATATCTCTTTAGGATATTCTCACCAATGATGATTTCCGCCAAGAGCGTTTAGCCCAATTAGAGCTTCTTGACGAACGCCGTCTTCTGCCTCTCGATCACCTTCAAATCTACCAAAAACGTATCAAGCATGCTTATGATAAGTGACTTCATGAGCATACCTTTAAGGTTGGTGATCTTGTCCTCAAAGAGAATCAACATGTAACCAAATAAGAAAAGAGCAAACGTGGAAAATTTTCTCCTAATTGGATCGGGCCTTATATAATCACTCACACTTATGGATCAGGAACTTATCATTTAGCTTCGCTTAATGGTAAACACGAGCTGAACCCCTTAATGCCTTGCATCTTCGACCATTCTTGTTGAATTTAGTGTTATATCACTTCTTATCTACCTACTTGCGCTCGTCCCCTTGAGCTCATTTACCGCTACATACACTTTGTTTCCTACATCTCCAAATAAAATGAAGCTCACTTCTCACCTCCCTCAATGATGCCTTCCCCTTTTAGTCTAGTCCATGACTTCAAAGTCTTAAAATAACACCTTCTTATGGGATTTTCTTGAGTCAAACTTCCTACCAAACTAGATGCTTCACGCCAAAAGAACATCTAGCTATCTAAATTATATATAGACTGCTCCCTCGAAGGACAGCTATATGCCAAATTATTGCTCTATGCTGCTATTATATATGCTCGCCCCAAAGGACAGCTATGCACTAAAATCATATCTGCTTACTATAAATAGATCGCTCCTCGAAGGACAGCTATACACAGTCAGCCTTTATCAGAAGCTTCTCGCATGGATCAGCTTTGTGAAGACCTCAAGAATAGCACAATCAATATCCCTTGTAGACTTCCCGCATCGATCAGTCTATATTCAGTAAAATAAAAGCCTCATTCAAAAGAACTTTTTGGGTCATGGACTTGTCTATTTAGGGTAGGTTCTCTTTCGTCAGAACACTCACTTTGTAATAAGTTCTCCGTACCTCAACTATACCATTCACCTCACCTCACCATTTGTTTCAACTCAAGGGACGTGACGTACACCTGATATGTTGTGATCATACAACTCTTTTCACCTATTGACTTCTCGTCTATGCACCGGTACCTAGGGCTTCAAGTTCGTTCTATGTTGTGTGGTTTGTTTTGCTCTGTTCACCTGCGGAGCACTCTTTCCTCTTTGCCTTGCATCTAGGATTGTGTGTTGATCTTAATCAGGACATGATTCCCTACCACTTGGGTAGGCTAACTTTCGCTTCCCTTATACCTTTTACAACATCACCAATTCATTACCAACACCATCAACCTTACCTTACCAATATTACTATCAATACTTTTACCAACCAACCAATCGCCTAACCAGGACCTAAATTTCACTCGAATTCACCTCTCCACGGTCCTAAGGGAGAACTACATCGGTCTAAGGCCCCTCCTTGCTTTGTGCAATGGGCTATGTAGGAGACTTCAAAGACATGGGGTCTCCCAAGGTTAGCTCGACCATCCCCTACCATAACCTATCATGTGTAGTAAATATAAACATTTTTTGTGTATTTCTATTTCATCACATTCCTCTTTATCCTTTTTTCAAAACACCAAAAATCAAAACACAAACATTCTTATTATTATCGTAACTCAAATCAACATACATATTCAGCTTTATTTAGATGTTAAACACATACATCTTCTCTATCATCGACACGCAGGTTGGCATCCTTATTTATTCTTATACCTTGCTAACATTTACTTAGACCCTCACGCCTCATCCCGAACTAGGGGATGATCGTGATCGACGACGCCGCTCACCAGGCCTCTCTGTCCTCAATGGTACCACGGCTATTGGTACCGCCCACTGATCTGCTAATCTCTCCTGTAACATATGAATACGCCCTCTCGCATGGAGGAATCCAGCCTCTAGTCTCCGCCATGACTCGCATGACCGCTAACAATCCTCTTGCTTCATTCACTGCGTTTGGAGCTCTTTGAACTAAACTCTGCCGATGATCTCTCTCCATTGTAATCACAAGCAATGTTAGGGCAATCATGTACACCTCGCAGCTCTGCTTTACCCACCATAACCTATAGGCCTCTGTCATTCCCGCATCCATTACACTGTGATTGGTCTGCTTATCTCCTCTCAGCCCTTACGGAGGTGTTGGCCGGGGAGGTGAAAATCTTTGCCTCGGCGTCGATCCTCATATATGGTCTATAAGCCGGGGGTATATCTGCGCACAAATCCAATTGTCGCCACACGCGATCTATAGGAATCCTCTCATACTCACTCGGCCCGTGCCCCGCGATCCACCTCAATCGCTCTACCCCTCAACTCCTCGGCTATGTTCTCTGTTACCATATAGTTCCCGTAAGGCCTCCAGATGATATCCGCAATCGCCGCCCTCTCCCATACTCGCCTATAATACTCAATGTCACCCGTCACGACCTGCGATCTTGCCTCTTGTTCTCATCCTGGACCCATCGTCGTGCGAACCCCAACCTCTATACTCCGGTTTCTCTGATGGATGGATGGGTTGCCTATTGGTCGCACACACACAATGTGCTCATAGGCCAACAACATTGTAATAAGTATGAACCATCCAATGTAGTCCTCGTGATTTTGCTCTACAAGCCCATAAACCCTGTATAGCTCCGCCAAATATGCGGGTGCCCATGCAAAAGTCACGTTCCTTTCTATCATCTCCCAAATAAAACACATCAATGCCTTTGGAAATATTCCCCTTCCGCCTCGGTAATGCATAATACCCTACTGCTATCATTAATATCACTACTAACCTTGTCTCCTCAAAGGTGTCTGCATACATTATGCCATACGTAAATGTCAAACCTCTGTGTCAAATCTCGTGCGTATGGACCAAATCTGCTGTTATCGCTGCCCGCCTTGGCGTTAGGCATTACGATATCGGTGTTCCTATAATCGGGAGTCTCAAAATATGGAACACATCTTCCAATGTTACTGCTCATCTCCCTGTTGTGGCGATAGAGCGTATTCTTCTCTCGGATTCCATCTTTCAATCAACGCCGTAACATAGCATGGTTACGTGCAATTCGTGAATAATAGCGGATTCCAATTAACCCCAAATAATTTATCAATGTCCATTCAGCTGGTGTTACATCCGCTCGGATTCGTGACAACAGCACTGGCACACTATCATTCATCCTCAACCCTGCCTCTGCCTGCATACATCAAAACAACAAACAACCATTCAATCCATCAAATCCCTAAGGGTTTTTCTCACATTCTGGAAATTCCTCCAGTAACCAGTATCGGTTATAAATAACCGGTACCGGTTCAGGAACCGATACCGGTTATCCCTAACCGCTATTGGTCACTGTCAATTACATACACCTTGCCTAAACAACCACCTACGACAATAAATTGCTCGTTTATTCCTCTCTGTATACACAGACATACCCGAAACCCCTGATTACCTACCCCATAACACTCACCTCATCTATAACCCTTGCTATCATGTTTTCTTTCTCATATCTACCCACTTAATCTCCCTCCTCCTATTCACAAAACATGCAAAAATCAAATCACAACCAAAACGTTTACCTCTTGGGTTGCAGCAGCTTGCGGTGGCACTTGTCTTCCCTCTCGTCCCTGCCTGCTGGATGCTTCTCCTCGTTCTGTCATGATCACCACTCTTTTCAAATTCACCTTTCTACCATCTGAATCTCAGATCACATTCACTTTCCCTGTCTCTTTTCTTATCACCTAAATCTCTCATGCAATACCCTGTCTCTTTTCTCCTTATCACTCAAATCTCTCATTCAAATACCTGTCCCAGTCGTCAAAAAGCGTCACGTTCGCGTATTTAACTTCTTGCATGGCTCTCAAAATTAGAACTTAAGTTGCCACCCTAGCTTTTCTATTTTTAGAAAATCTCATCCCTAAATAACCGGTATCGGTTATGTGACCGATATCGGTCTATCAGCTACCGACATCGGTTCCCTAACCGATATCGGTTACACACCTGCCTTTTTGAAACATGGTTCTTTTCTTCGTTTTTTACCTAATTTTTGTCGCACCCGCCTCTTTTCCTGCATCTCATCACCATTATCCATATTTGTCCATCCACCACACATATCATTACAATTTCATTAACATCATCTATTTTACAAAAACAAACAAGCCATCAACTAAGGATACCAAAACAAAACAAAAAACTATCTATCTATACATCATTTGGATCCAACTCATCAGATACATATATAACAATGTCCCAAAACCAGCACCAAAACATGCAACATTTCATCATATAACATATCATCCATATATCAACATGTCAATTAAACTCATCATACATTCTATATCACAAACCATTGACGACATACTTAAAAACATTTTAAACACTACATGTGGATCAAAACATCATCTCTCTCTATATATATATATACAAGTTTCAAATATAGAATGTGCCCTGCATCGGGGCCTCTATGATCTCATCATCCAACAAAGCCGGCACGCAGGCCGCAATAACTATCAAACATCTCGACTCGGCTCGCAGGCCGGTCCCTCATATCAAAAATATACTCGGCTCGCAGGCCGGTATCAACTGTACAACCCGTACTCGGCTCGCAGGCCGGTCTATAATGAATCAATAAATGAATAAATGTAGGCACACGAGCCTCTATCAACACAACTGGTTCACAGACCGGTGCCCATGTCCAATATACAAATGTGCAGGGACCCCTCAGCTCTCTCCACCTCCCTCGCACTGTCTGCTGGTGGTCACTGTCCTCTGCCTCCCGCCTCCTACTTGTAGAGACACACCGGGCGTGGCTACACTTCCTGTGATCTCTGACTATGCGAGGTCTCTGCTCGGTGTGCCACATATGGCTGATACTCAGCTCCGGTACTATCAAGAACATCACGATAGTATCGGGCCTTCGCTCTCACCTCCATATATCTGTCCCGTGCCACCGTAGGTCTTGGGGTGGTCCCGGACTCTCTTTGCCGCCCCCTTCGTGCTGGGCTGTGGTGGCATTCTTTGCCGGTGGTGGTATCTTTACCGTGCTCGGGCCGTGGCTATGTACCGCTTTGGTGGTGGTGCTGTGCTCGTGCTCGTGCTTAGGTACTGCTTTGGGCTCAAGCCGCCCTGTAGGACACCTATATGTGCTGTGGCAAGCAGCTCAATGCGCCTCGTAATAGCTGCACTGGCCCCGAGCTGATCTCACTCTCTATCCTTTGTAGCCAAGTCTGGTTTTGCTGGCAAAGTATCCTAGCTGCTCTCGATTAGCGCACCAAACCATGAATGCCCTGTACACCCAAAGCATCATCTACACCATCACCTGCTGGCCTCTCAGCAACCCAATCTGGGTCCAAGGGCTGTGGTGCAGGCAGTGGGGCCTCTACATCATCCCTCCTATACTGAGGGAAGGGAGGTGGCTCATCCTGTCGCAGCCCCATCTGCCTGCATACCCTCTCTAGGGGTATCCTCTCGTACTCTCCCGGCCTCCGTCCTGCTATCCAGAATGTGTACTAGATCGGCCTTGTGCTGTCAAAGCGGGCTCCTCTGCGAGGTGATGACCTCTGTAAGGTCTCCATATAATATCTACATTTGTCAAGCCCTCTAACAAATGTTTATAATAGGTGACATCCCGCCTCAGAGCAGCTGCCGTGGCTGCCCCACGACCCCCAACCACCTCTGAAAGCCGTATCTATATATGACCTGTGGCCCTGGCTGCTGAGGTAACCCTACTGGTCTGATGCATATGATGTGCTCATATGCCCAACAGTGAAGTAAAAATGTAGAGCAAATCCCAAATCGCCTCATCCGGCGATAGCCCCATAGCTCCCTGTATAACTGCACCAGGTATACTGGTGCCCAAGCGTAACAGGTGTGCTCCTCCACCATCTCAAGCAGCACCCCCATCAATGCACGTGGAAAGCGGCCTCCCTCTGAGTCTCGGGAGGGCGAAGCAGGTGATCCCGATCATCATCAGCACGGCAAGCCGTGTCTCATGTCGGTGCGCACGGTACATATCACCATACCCGATACTCGCGCTGTGATAGGTAAGTAGCGCGGCTGCATCTCCAAAAACCTATAGGATGCTGTCCATGGCCGTCTCAGAATCTACCTGGAAGACTACCTCTCCCTCGATCAGCAGTCGAAGGATGCGATACACATCCTCCAATGTGATAGTCATCTCCCCAGTCGGGAGATGGAACACATTGGTTGCCGGATCCCATCTCTCGATGAGGGCAACCATCAAGCTATGATCTCTATCGATCGCTCTATATCGCTGGACTCCGCCGAGTCCCACCTCGCGCATGATAGCCCAATGCGCTGCGGACACATGTGGTCACATCCACACCAAACGGGGCATCTCTTGCCCCGCATCGTCGCCACTCACCGGACGTGCCTACAAACCCACCCACTACATTAGCCCTACTCTTTATCACGATATCTACCTATACCCCCTTTTATCCCCCGACCACACCTCGACTCTCTAAACCCACCCTCTACCCACCCCTCTTCTCCACTATCCCCCTCCCTCTTCACACCCACACCAAAACCCCGCAACCAATACCCCAACCACACAAACACAAAACAAAACAAAAACAAACCAAAACAAACAAACCAAAACAAACAAAACAAAAACAAACAAAACAAAAACAAACCAAAACAAACAAAACAAAACAAAAACAAACCAAAACAAACAAACCAAAACAAACAAAACAAAAACAAACAAAACAAAAACAAACCAAAACAAACAAAACAAAACAAAAACAAACAAAAACAAACAAAAAAACAAAACAACCGACGCGAAGCCGATATCGACCGACGCGGTCAACCACACATGAACCCACCCTAAAATTGGTGACCGATGCCGGCTATTAGCAACCGACATCGACATCGGTGATTGTTTTTTCCCCTAGAGCCGAACCCTTCGCGGCCCCCAACCTACCTTTTTCCAATTTTCTACCAACATACCCACCCAAACACCCTAAAAACCTACCCACCTAGCCGCCTTAGCCTATTTAGCCTATCTACCCTCTCCCTTTTTCAAATTATTTCCATTTTCTACTTATTACCTAAAAATTTAAATTCTACCCAAACCCCACATTTAACATAATAACATCAAATAAACACAATAACGGGTTTCGAACCCTCTGCGGTATGACGACACGTCGTCGTGGTGGGATGGGTGGTGGTGGTCCACTGGTCTAGCTCCTCCTGCTCCTCTGGCGTGCCATGGCTCCAAATGTCCTCTTCGGGTCCTCAACCAATCATCTACCGCCTCCTCCTCACTCGAGCCCACTAATAACTCACTCCTCCAGGTGAAATAACGCCACCTCACGCAACAAATGCTCCAATCTCCACTCTCCACGTTAGACAATTCAAATTGGCTTCCAATGCAAAAGTAAGAAATACTTGATAGCAGCCGTATTTTTTCTTTTTATAGGTTTTTAACATCGAACGATACTAGTCAAAGCGTGCCCCTAAGGAACCGGGCGTCGGTTATCTAACCGCGTACTAGGTTATAGATAACCGATATCGTTTCTTCCTTTTACCCAACTTTTTGCCCTTATTCACTACTTTCTCTTTCCCACCACATTGCCTATTTACCACATCGCCTATACGTTCCATTTCTCTTTAGCCGTTTTGACTTCATCGGCTGACCTAAGGCGCAACCAACTACTCGGCCCGACCAAGGCCGCAACCAACCATTTGGCCCGACCCAAGGCCTCAACCAACTACTCCAGCCCGACCTAAGGCCATAACCAACCATTTGGCCCGACCCAAGGCCTCAACCAACTAATCCGGCTTGACCCAAGGCCGCAACCAACCATTTGGCCCGACCCAAGGCCTCAACCAACTAATCCGGCCTGACCAAGGTCGCAACCAACCATTGGCCCGACCCAAGGCCTTAACCAACTAATCCGGACCGACCCAGGCGCGCAACCCTAACCATCCGGCCCGACCCAAGGCCTCAACCAACTAATCCGTCCCGACCCAAGGCCGCATGACCTTACCCATTTGGCCCGACCCAAGGCCGCAACCCTAACCATCGGCCCGACCAAGGCCTCACTCCTAACCATTTTGCCCGACCCAAGGCCTCACTCTACCCTTTCGGCTGACCCAAGGCCACAACCAACAACTGGCCGACCAAGGCCGTACTCACTTCGATACCTCACCCAACATCAACAACATATACTTTTATCCACCCATCATGTATCTTTTTGTTCCATCAAGCTCACCTATTCATGTTTTAGCATGCTTAGGGTCCTTGACTTGATCGTCGACCAACTTTGCCTGACCTAGACCATGACGTTTATCTTAGCCAAACCAACCATTTGGTCACTTGCCGAACATGCCTAAACGTTCCTATACCTTACCTGTTATATACCCCGGAGCTACTTCCTATGCCTTAGATACAGGATTATATCACCCTTGTTTGGATAACCTATCGACCTTTGCCTATACATTATTGGTTTTCTCGTCAAATCATGTACCTAGTCGTACTATTGCATTTCAACATGCGTCTCGCTGCCTTGGACCTACCCCACCACCTTACCATCCTCTCTACCACATGTACCCTTTATCAACCCTATCCACGATTTCCGTTCACTCAATCTCGTGATAGATTTGAGGGGATTACCTATATCCTTAACAGGAAACCACTTCATATTATTGTCCGCGTGACTCTACAAAACAAGCTACACGACAATAAGGGGCTAATGTAGACACCAAATTTGTGTCTTACAACCCCTTGTGACCCACATCTCATCTCGCAACCTAAACTCATCACCTAAACCTTACACAATTATTTATTAATTACCTTGTAATTGATAAATCCACATCATCTCACCTGCCACCTCATTTTGCCACTTCATCATGACCTAGCCCTAACCCTAAAATAACCTAATTAAGACCTATAACTTGGTCTACACCTACACCCATGACTAATGACCCCTTTCGCACCCAAAACCGACCTTCTAGTCACTTGACCAAGCCCGCAACTAATCTCTCGGAGAAAGCGGGGAAGGTGGGCTATTTTACTAAAAATAGCCTACTTTTTCCTTACCGATGCGGTTCTACTCGACCGCCGTCGGTTTACATGTGAACCGCCATCGGTTCCCTATAAATGGTCTCCCAAACCAAAACAAAGGATCGGAATTTCATTTTGGATCATAGTCGAAGGATTTTTGAATCAACAGAGATCATTTGGGAGTGATCAAGAGAGTCCAGATCTTCACTTGACCGAGCAGAGACGAGTGGAGAAACCAGAAGAGTTTGCAGCAAAGGAGATCAACTTGCATCTTCGTCAAAAACCAGTAAGTCACATCTTGCATGTCCTCTGTTATAACATTTCTTATGCTTTTTGAATCACAGTCCTCATAAATCCATTCCTGAATCCACTACCCAGCGTGCCATTGCATCTAACTATCATTCATCTACCTCTCATCACCTTATTTCCTAATATCACCTATATACAGCCTTACAAACAACACAACCACCCCACAAAACAACCAACCTTCAGATCTTAGACCATACCGATATCGGTTATCAGTAACCGGTATCGGTTATCCTGACTATAACCAAAAACCAGCCTTTCCCCTACCCAGTTCAACGAAGCAATTTAATTGATATCTTACAGTCTTTTGTGTTAATTCATATTAGCAGGGGAACTGACCACCTTCGAAAGGAAGTTTTATATTTCCTGGGCCCAAGGCAGTTCCCTCATTTATTGTCTAATCAAAATCATGTGGTCTTGTGTTCTTATTTGCAGGTAGTCCTTCCAAGACAAAAAGGAGTTCTTCGCAGTCAACCTGATCTTTCTCTACGGTACGCGCACACCATCTCGACGTTCAACAGGTATTCCTCCTAGCCCTAACCTTATCTGTTTCTAAAAGGAATGAAACATTCGAATGAAACATTAGGCACCTATTATTTTGCATGGGAGGTTAGTGGTTCAAATATCCCTACCTTCACTTCCCTCTCCTTCTCCCGAGGTGGCTTTGTAGAGCTTTATCCCACATTGTGCGTGCAAAAATGGAGGAAAGCCTTTGATAATATAAAGGTGGCAGTTTAACATTGGTTGTTGAGCCACTTTTTGTTATGTGTGGTTGTTTGAATTGCATTTTATGGTGCATGGTATACCTTTTACCTTGATTAATGAGATTTGTGGCTTATTTAGTAACTTGTTTAAAACTTTGACTAGGCATAAGGTGTATCACTTGGGATTTAATATATGAAGGAAGTTTAGCAAATAAATTTGTGGAATATGGCAAAAGTTATGTATTGCGTGGCATTTGGATTTAATGTGCACTTACCAATTAGTCCCACATGCATAGTAAAAATGCAATTAGAGGCATATATATACACAAGCTTGTATAGTCATAATATGAGGAGGAGGCCAAGACACCCCTCCATAATCGAGTGTGTTGAACCTGGCTAAGGGCCCCAAACAAATTGTGGGGTCCATTATCCATTACCGAGTGTCCAAGAATAGGTTTCCAAAACCCACTTTTAGTCCATCACACAAATTTTCCTTGTGTCACAATATGATTGAAACACTTGGCAAGAGTGTACACATCCAACTTGCACAAAATCCCAAATTTTTCCAGATTTCTGAAAATTTCAAGTGGGCTATAACTTTCATAAACGAGCTCTATTTTCTCAAATGAGATATCGATAGAATCATATAATTTTTCTCCACACTTCAAAAATGACGGAAACTTATTCTAAGAAGATCTTAGATTAGTTTTTATCGGTGAGGATCCTCTGAATCGGTCGGATAAGCTTCTTCTTTCGAGTGTTGGGTGAGGAATCTAGGGTGGAGGAAGATGGAACACCTCGCGGATGAGAAGGAGAGGGAAGAAAGATGACTCAAGTATAATGAAGCCCATGTGAGGGAGTTAAATATATAACATGAAGTTATAGGGGTGATGGATTTATGGAGGAAGATATTGTGGGAAGAGATTAAGGTTCATGCAAAGGACATGGAGCTTGAGTAGTTTGAGCTACCCCATATTTACAATCATGGGACGAGAGAACCCTTCAAATTCTGATGAGATATCATCACTTGGAGAAAGGAGATCCATTGGCACACATCTCGCATCCACGGTGACAAACCCCTGGCACATAGCTTTCTAAATCAAGAGATAAGTATTACTAACCCAATTGGTATTGGTGGAAGTAACCAATCAACACTTAGGAGGTATAATTTTTATTTTGGCATATTTATGGTTGCATGACTCATTTCCAATGTTAGGAGGTATATTGGCTAGAGTAGCATTTGGGAAAATTACGTGTACACAAAAGCTTTGGTATTGCATCTTGAAGCGGTGCGGGACACACATATAGTAGTGGTGAAATATCATAGAATTTTGGTACATAGTTCAATGTGAAAAAGACACAATGACTTTGGGACCCTTGTCATTGATAGGAGGAGGATCTAGTGGATCTAGTGGTGGAGGTAACACCAGATGAAATCAAGGTTTTGGATCAAATGGATAAGGGCCTCAACCATCTCAACAAGTATTTTTGAAATGTATTTGCATCTACCAGATTACAAAGGTGTTGAGGATGCTGCAGAGCATGTACATAAATGTGAGCTACCATGGCGTGCAAAGGGGATCACTACCCCAGAATGAAAGGAAAGTCAATTTGCAACAATGTTGTAAGGGTACGTGCATAGTTGGTACTAGAAGTATGACCCCATAGGACTAATAGATTATACCACGCTATGTAATGACTTTTAGATAAATTCCATATTCCTAAGTTTGAACAGAAGAGAATTAGCACACTAAAGTATATTTAATAAGTTATGGTAGAGAGTGTGCACAAGTATGATGCAAATTTTAAAACTCTCTTATCGAAATTGTCTTATTATATTCACCCTTCTCATCATGCTCAATGGTTTGTTGGAAGATTAATAACACCCTTCAAGAGAGTATTGTCACGCAAGACTTTCACATACTTTTACGAGGCCTTAGAGGCCCCCTACCCACCGAGGCAGCTTCCCTACCCACCGAGGCTATAAGAACTGTGGATACCATTGTTAGTCCTCTTCTTTTAGATCATAATTATGCAATGACAAAGTAACCGAAGAATCTATCTATGAACTCATCCCATGAGACTCACAGTGGCCTATGGTGCACAGATTGTGAGGTAGAGGGGCATATGAAGGACAATTTTCCTCAAAGATTGGTATCTGCTATGATAGTAGATTGTGAAATTTTCCATGGAGATCATGATGTAAGTAGGTGTCCACTACTACAATGCGCGATCCATAGGAATTTGTCTTATTATTACAAGATTTTCACATCCACTACTCATGACACTAAGGATTATATATTGATTGACCAGATACATGATACCATTGATATTGGTGTATGTCATAACATTGTCAGTAAACAATTTTAAGGATTATGGTTATCACTATGAAGGGTGTGTGGATGGATGATCTCGTGAAGAAGATTCCATGGAAGATTTTGAGGTCGAGGCAAACCGTAAAAGGAAGAAGAAGTAAGTTCCCACTTGGAACTTGCTACAACCGTGGGTCTACTGAGCACTATAAGCATGAATTCCCTAATTTTTACAATGATCTTGGTGTGGAAAGCATCAAAAGTATGAGGAATGCTTAGATTTATTTGAGCACATGAGCCAGCAACATAGGAAGGATAAAGGCATAGGGATGGTAAGTGTGAAGAAGGTGTTGTCCTATAAATTTTCTTCACCCTTTTGAATCTAATTTCATGAAAATTGGAGTCATGCCATGGAAGAAATTCATGTTTTAAACTCCTCAAATGCTCGTTTTCATTTCCCATGATGTTTTAAATCAAAATTCCCTTAGTTTTCTGCTGTTAAAACATTTTAGTTATTTTCAATGGATGGGAAATGATTTTAGTTCTTATTTTATGTGTTTGGAATGTGTGGGACCTTGCATATTTTGTTTTTAACCTTTTACAAAGAAATAAATTCTTTATTAGGAGAAAAAATGGCATTTTCGTTTTCGCAACTTCCTATGTTCTTTTCCTCGTCAAATTCTTGCTTGGAAAGTTAAAGCTATGCATTTATTTCCCATTGGATGTACTCTTGGGGTGGGTTCCATTTTGAACTTACCAATTTTGGTGATTTTGGAAAAATGTCAAATTTGACCCGCATCTCCACCTATCCCCGATTGGCTAGAGAATTTTTCATGGAAGTTCATATTTTCATATCAAGTTTATTCTCTAAGGCATCACGAGAGAAAGTGCTAAAAGTTCTAAAATAACCCGCAACCCCACCCAAGCGAAAGGATAAATTCTGAGTTGAAATTTGGGACAAATGAAAAAGGGACACGTGTTCATGTTGAAAAGTCAATGGTGGAGGCATGGACTTTTGGGGAAAAGATGGAATTTTCCCTTCTCAAAATAGATAGAAAGTGAAGCACATCTTTGCAACCATTAGGTGAGGTCATGTGTTTGTTTTTCAATTCACAAGTGCTTTGGCGGACCAGGGGAGAAGAGGACTTTGGGAATTTTATCCTTGTTTCCAAAAAGTATAAAAAGTTCTAAAATGGCCCACGGCCCCACTCATGTGAAGGAAAAATTTCTAAGTTACTGGCCCGTAGCAGATTAGAAAGGGACACCGACCTATGTTGAAAAGTCAATGGTGGAGGCATGGAATTTTGGGGGAAAAGTTGGATTTTTCCCTTCTCGAAATAGATAAAACTTGAATGCATTCCTATACCCAATCGGGAGATGCCATGTGTTCAAGGATGAAATTGAAACATTGGGCCTACGATGGAAATTGAGAATTTGATCTTTTTTCACCAAAAGTTTAAAATGTTGCAAATCGAGCCACGACCCCTTTTTCTAATCATGGTGTGCCACATGTTTATGTTGAAAAGTCAAAGTAGGCCGGTGGAGGTTCTTTATAATATTAGCTTTTTGTTAAAAAGAGTTTAAAGCATAGATTTGAACCACAATTCCTCAACCACTCGGGGATGGCTCCATGTGTCTACCTTTTGGTAGAGTGTGGGAGTAGGGGGCAAAATGAAATATCATGCTTTTTCTCCCAAATGTTAGGAAATGAAGTTTTCTTCCCTATGGTTGTCATTGGTTGGATCTTGCCATGTGTAGGGTCCAAATTTGAAGGTAAAAGGGGGAAAAGGTAGCCAAATGCACTCATCTAAATTTTAACGCCATTAACGAACTAAAGCTCTACAAAATGCAAAAATGGATCGTTTCTTCTTTCTTTTTTCTTTATA
Source organism: Taxus wallichiana var. yunnanensis (assembly GCA_018340775.1). Lineage (NCBI taxonomy): Eukaryota > Viridiplantae > Streptophyta > Pinopsida > Cupressales > Taxaceae > Taxus > Taxus wallichiana. The sequence continues at coordinate 764,195,842 of CM031242.1, read as the reverse complement.
TTATTGTTTTTTCCCCATGAGATGATTTTTTGGTTTATTATGGGAACAAATTGATAAGTTTGAATGGATGTAAAGTTTAATAATCGAAAATGGATTTTATCAGGCATACACGATAAAAAAGGGAGAAAACTTACCAGTAAGCACTTGAGTGCTATGAAAGTGGTTAAAAGGTGGAAATGGTAGGACAACATGAAGAATAAAATCATGAGATGCCCCGCTAAAATAATCATGCTTGAACTAATGAAATATTTTCCGTTTGAACCTCTAGTTTTCATGAGTATGTTTTTTTCATGTCACTTTCCAAAAATGGATTTGTAATAAACATTATTCCTTTTGGATATTCTTTTCTTAGGGAAAAGTATGGATATACACGAATTTTTATAAGAACATTGTTTTGGCCATGGAAATGAGGATTTTGGTTTTCTCGGGAAGGTTGTAAATTCTGAAATAATTCAATACATAAGTTATTTCTTTTCTTATTTTCCTTTGGTATATATCTCTCTCCCGGATTGATTCAATGGATCATTTGTTTTACATTCAGCAGAAACTTTGTGTTTTGTTCTGTGTAATCCTATGAACTATATGTCTCCAGATTTGCATCGATGGTGAAGTAATTGATCCTTTTCTATATTTTTCTTTCTTGATGTGAGTAGGAGATACTTTTCTATCTATATTTCCCAAAATCATTGTTGTTTTCTTCTTTCCCTCATCTCTATATTCTTCCATTCCTTATGATTGATAATCTTTTAAGTATGAAAACATTCCAGAATAATAGGGTCCAAACATTGAGAGTTTTATATATGTACAATTTTTTTCTTACTTTCAATAAGGTAACCTCTCCCATTAAATAAGAGGGACTTGTTATCCCATGACTATTGTTTCAACCCATGTTCCACTCTAAAACCCAACAGTTTTTAGCAAATCCGTTGGGGAATTCATTACAAATGGATTCCATTTTTGAATAACAAATTTTTGATCATCTTTGATATGGAAACTCCAAGATACACTCGGGGTAGAAGAACCCTTGGGGAAGAAGACCAATATTTAAAACGTTTTGATCATCAAGGTTTATATCTCCCTTCATCAACAATAAAAAGAAGAGGAAAAATATCTCCAAGCGCTCCTCTACTAAGTACAAAACTCTGGTAGTGACATCGCTCAAGATCAAATCAGTCCTAATTTTCATGCTTTGATTCTCACTAGTGTTTTAGTTCCTCTCCAAAAATATTTCCAAGGATGGAAGATTCTCTTCCTTGGGGCCAAAGGGTTGGGCCTCTTGCTCTTCCCCTCACCATGCATGAATTTCCTAGAGGTAATACAAATAAATTCCCTAAATTCAAAGGTGATGAGAAGGTTCATCCATATGAACATATTGCGGCCTTCATTATTGCTTGTGGTGTTCTTGAAGTTGAACATGAGGATATCTCCATTAGAATTTGTGTGGAGACATTGTAAGATAATGTTGTTTATTAGTTCTATCATCTCCCGATGGATTCATCACCAATTGGAACAACATGATGACCTAGTTTGAGTAACATTTCAAACTTGTTGAAGATGTACATGCCCTCGGCCTAGATTTCTCAAATGAAGAAAGAGTCACATGAGCCCATGAGGGAATTTGTGGCCAAATTAAACATACTAGATAACATGATCCCACAAAACACATGCCCTCGTGGATCATATTCGAAATGTTTCTTCCTTAATGCCCATTTGCACAAGTGAGATATGCACGTAGGAGAGCCAATCTTGCCACTTTGGATGTTGATCAAAGATTTTTTGTTAGTGTTGAAGATGATCTGATCATGTCTAGCAAGCTAAGGAGATATTAATCCAAATCCAAAGCATTCCATTCTTCCACATCTTCTCCTAGAGATAATGCAAATCGAGTTGGTAAGGAAACTTGCTAATGATCTTATTGCTCTCAAGAAGCCATTTTCCTAGCATGTTCCTTATCAAGATATTCCTAGGAAGAAATTTCAGCCCAGGAATTGGTTTCCCTCTACTCGAGACCACACCATGGAAATCGAAGGCCTACCTATTAAAGTTCTAGTCAATGCAACATGTGAAGTGTTGGAGCCTGATGATGAGGAGGAGGATAAAACCTGTGAAGAACATGAAGAAGAAGCTAATGAATAATTAGAAGAGTTGAGTGTATCTCATGTCCATTTTCTCACCATTTAAGGTATAGGTGAAGAGGATGATTATGAACACAGAAGTTACAGAGATGACAAATCAATCATATGCTGTTATGACTCATGAGTAAGCCAACAAAAGGATAAAGTGGTGCAACATGCTTAAAGATCTAAGGAGCTTCCTACGGTCATTCCATTGATTACAAGGAGAGGAAATCCTATTCCAACTTCTTCCACACCCAAGGTAGGTTATGTTTTTCCTTCCTCCTCTATTTTTACTCCTAAAACTTATTTCCCTTCAAATGATAGAGTTGATGAGTCAAAATTTTCATCTACTCCTATCAATGATGGTCCATCTATGTCTGGTGCTTTTGGCATTATTGACCATCTCAAGAAAACTAAGGTCCATATCTCAGAAGCCAAATTCTACCAAACCCATCCCAAGGCCTTTGCTAAGATGGTAGAATTTTTAAACTCTAAATCCAAGCCTTCATCCCCTATTTCCAAAGGTCTCTTTCCCACTACTTGTCCTTCATCTCAACCAAGCCTTTTGGAAGTAGTCACTTCATCCGATAGAAAATCAAACCATTTTATGTCACTCTTCTCATAGCTGGACACAAACTTAGCAATTGTGTTATTGATTTTGGTGCTTGGATAATGTGATTCGCTAAAGTATCTCATGCCCTATGCTTAACCCTTACCCGCACTTTAGGTTAATTTTACTCAATGGAAAGTAGAGAAGTCCCATTGGTTAGGAGGATCAAGGATGTGAAGGTAGCCTTTACTACTTTTCCAGAGAATAGAATTTTAGCCACCATTTTCGTAGATGATATTCACCCTTTCTATGGTATGTTCTTTGAGTAGAAATTTTTGCAAAATGTTGGAGGATTATTCATGATGGATTGGTCACATGATCTTATTCTAGTGAATGGGAAAATGAAGAAGCTCTTTGCTTAAGAAGCAAACTCAATATATCATGCAAAAATAGATGACCCAAAGGCACACATACTTTATGAGGACATTAGTCATGGTAACTATATGATCATGTCACAAGATGAGGCTAGCCATCCTAAGGAAGTGTTTTTGATCCTAATGGTGTTTTGATCTTGGAATTGGATGGAAGTTGCTCCTTAGTTGGTTCTAGAGCTGGTGAGGTGCTTATTTCTCCGAAGGGAATATTCATCCTTTCTCCTTCAAGCTCCAATTCAAAAACAAAATAAGACAACCTGAGTATGAGGCTCTCATCCTTAGTTTAGGAATGGAAAAATATATGGGGATCAAGAATCTCCTTGTTTGTGGAGATGTAGAGTTGATTGTGAAACAAGTCAAAGATCTTTTTCAAGTGAAGAATAGAAGGTTAAAACATTACATGAATCTGGTTTGGGATTCCTTTGAGTTCTTTGATGCCTTTTCAATTGAAGCCATGCCAAGGGAAAGAAACACTAGGACTAATTCCTTGGCTGTCTCAAGGTCTTTACTGGTCCCTCATCCAAATTTCTCCCAAGATAAATTTACCATTGAGATGATTCATAGGCCTAGTGTGCTGATAATGAAAACAATTGGCATGTCTTTAATGATGATCAACACTTTCTTTCCTTCCTTGAACTCAAAGACAATTTTGACTAGTTGTACTTTGAAGGAAGTGGGAATCTTCCTAAAGAGTGTGGGCCCCCAAATGAAGAAGAAAAAAAAGAAGAAATGGATCATGATGGCTGAATAAAACTAAAAGGTAATAGGATACCTAAAGGGGTGGTAAGTTTGAAAGATTTATTTGATAAACGTGATAGGTACATCAAGTCCAAAACTTCCAAAGGAGCTCAACGATCTTGACTATAAAAAGATAAAGATTGGGAGTCTTAATGAACCCATGCTAGTAAACATTGGAAAGTGTTGCACACAAGAGGAGAGGAAAAGGTAATAGATCTCGTTAAAAGGTATGCTGATGTTCTTGCATATTATTATGATGATCTCAAGGATTTTCAGGCAAAGGAGATGTAACATTTCATTCCTCTAAATCCTGGGATCAAGCCCTTTTGGAAAAAGTAGAGGATTTATAACCCTAAAATTACTAATAAAATATTTCAAGAGATCCAAAAGTTATATAAGGCTAAGATCATTTTCCGCATTCACCATTCAACGTGGATTGCTAATATCAGGCTCACTCGTTAGGAAGAAGAATGGTGAGATCTAGATTTGTGTTGATTTTAGTAATTTTAATCAAGCCTCTTTAAATGATAATTATCCTCTCCCCATAATGGATCAAGTGTTGCGATCGTGACGGGTTCATAAATGTTGTCCATGCTTGATGGGTTCTCGAGGATATAATCAAGTAGAAGTAAGTGTTGTAGATCAGCATACGACTTCCTTTACCACTCCTTGGGGCATCTTTGCACCTGTCCTTTGGAAGTCTCAAGGAAAATTCATAGTTGTATACCTTGATGGTCTAACCGTATTTTCAAAAACAAAGACGATCATTTCCAACACCTTGAAATGTCCTACAAAAGTGTAGAGAGCATGACATCTCCTAGAATCCTAAGAAATCTATATTTTTTTCACCAAGGGAAAATTATTGGGACACATTGTCTCTAAGGAGGGAATCAAGATTGATCTAGAAAGAGTCCGGATGATTAAGTAGATCCCTCTCCCCATAAGCAAGAAGGGTGTGCACTCTTTCTTTGGCAAGATTAACTTCTTGAGAAGATTCATACTTGATTTTTCTAAAATTTGAACATATCCACATGATTAAAGGGAAGAAGACTTTTAGTTAGTCATATGAAGGAAAAGTTACATTTGAAGACACCAAGAAAGATATAGCAAAGACTCCAATCTTGAGCATTCCCTGGACTATAGCAAAGACTTCATTATCTATTTCTATGCTTACCTTGAAAGTACTCTAGCTACTCTGTTAACCCGGGGAGAATGCTAAAGGTCATGAACTCCCATAGCATTCATGAGGTTATATTTTGAAATCCCATGAGCTGAAGTACACTGTTATCCAAAATGTGCCCCCGCTCATTTTGTGGCTAAATCCTCCCTTTCTTCCCTCTCATGTGCCTCAGTCACAAAATTTTGCTTTCAGGCACTCAAAACCTTCTAGAAGTGGCACCATTGGATAGAGCTCTTTCTCAGCTTTCCAGAAAGGTAAATTTTTCCTCCTAACTCCATGTATTTTTCAAGTTATGGCTCGACGGAGTTTTTTTGGGAAATTTACCCCTGAAAGGCCCGCAACCAATGAGAACGCGCCACGTGTCCAAGAAAGTGGCGGGGGTCGGAGGAGAACTTGGTTTTTTACCAAGTGTTTTGGTGAAGGTTTTAAAAGGAAATATTTTTCCCCACATGCCCACATAAAAATTAGGGGCTGCCACGTGTCCAGGGGGAAGATTTTGAAAATTTGGCTAAGTGTTGGCGCATAGAAATTTTGGAGGAGTGGCCCCTGCCAATAAAAACATGACACGTGTCCTAAGGAACCGGAGGGTTGGAGGGCAGAGGAAAAGTTGAAATTTTGGCTAAGTGCTTCGCCAAAATTCAAAGAAGGAAATTTTTGCCCATTTTCCCACCACCTAATCACATTGCGCCACGTGTCATGGGAACTCGGACCGGCGGAGCGCGGGTGGAAATTGGGAATTTTTCCCAAGGCATTGGCGCAAAAGTTAAAATGCTTGGAGGTCCCACGATCAATCATGTCATGCCACATGTACCGGGAGGGTGGAGCGTGGGGAGGATTTGGGAAATTTTCCCAAGGAAAAATGTAGGAGATTTCAAAGAGAAAAGTCCGCCCCCAAATGCGAGCCAATAGAATCTCGCCACATGTCCAAGTGGGGTAAAAAATTCAGAGCAAGCCCATGAGGAAATTTAGGAGGGTCAAACCCACATCCAATGGGGTTTTGACATGCGTCCAAAGCAAAAATATCAAAGCGACCCAAATGAAAATTTGAAAGAATGAGCCCGCTCCCAATCGGAGCGTGACGCGTGTCCTGCTACTGTCGGCCAGTAAGGAATTTTGAAAAAATAATTCCAAAGGCGAAACAAAGCAAAATGGAGCAGAATGGGTCCACGCCCAATAAAAACATGCCTTGTGGCACTTTGAACTAGTGGGCGTGGGGAATTTTGAAAATTTTACCTAATGACCAAAAAGGGCAAAAATTAAAAAATTTTGCCCTACGACCTAGAATTTAGCCTTGTTTTTCCTAAAACTTAAAATCGTCAGTATCTTAGATCCAGGAGCTCGCCTTTTCACGTTCTTTATATCAATGGAAAGATGGTAAAATTTCTATACAATATTCCAATGGTCATTTTTGAATTTTAGTGGAGTTTGGAGAGAGAAAATAAAGAAACACTTCTGACATGTGGTCATGGACAAAAATGACATTTCAACCACCGTTTTTAATGAAGAATGGCTTGCATTCTCTCCTAACATGGTTAAAAATGTCAAGGAATGGGTCTTTCAGGGTTCCCATGTTGTTTTTATGGAATTTTTCTCAATGGTTGAACCCCTTGCACGTTTTCCCGTGTTTCTCTCTCTCCTAGAATTCGTGGTTTGCACTGTAAAAGCTAGGATGAGTTCATTTTGCAAAGGGGGAGACACTTTTTCAGCTCTGCAACTTCCTTTTTCTTCCTCCTTGGTAGAATTTGTGAAGAAATTTTACCTTTCCATGTAATGCAGCACCTTTTCTTGCCTCTGGATCACTGTAATGTACTGTATTGGATCTGAGATGTTGATATATGTTCTGTGATTAAAATCCCTCAATCCTTTCATATATCTATCATTGCTTTCTTGATATTTCATTACATTTTGAGCATTTGTGCATGTTTTGTGCTGTGTTTCCTTATGGATTGTGTATTTCATGTAGCATCAGGTGTCTACAACTCCTTTGGTGCATCACCTATTAGCATTAGTTCTTTCTTTTTTGCATTCTCTATCTTTGTCTCCTTGGAATTTAGAGTAGATTTAGGAGTTTAAACCTCTGCAATTGTACAAGTGAATTAGCTGATCAGAGGAGTTGAGGAACCACCCTATACTCTAGAGATTCCTCTTCCATTTTGCAATTCCCACACTTGGGAAGAGGATTCAATGTTGTGCGCAATCACACTGGATGCTACTATGATCAAACTAGAAATCGATCAACATCTGGGGGTGTTGCTGATTTGCTACAACAACACCATGATGGAGAAACATGATTTTGAAGTGGTAAAAGTTGTGAAGAAGTTTCATTTCTCTATCCTCAACTCTCATTCTATTGTGCTTGTGCCTGATACAACTATTAAATCCATTCTTACGTAACAATAATTTGGAACCAAGAGAGGAAATTGGGTATCCAAAGTTCAGGAGTATGATCTTGACATTAAACTAACCAATCTAGTTCAAGGGAAGGGCTTATGTGAACTCATTGGTAAAGGAGCTGATGCAAAATTGTCCAAGGAAGAAGTTGATATCCCTGTTGTTTTCCTCCACTCAATTCGATGAATGGTACATCGACATTGTACACTTTCTTACTTATGGAAATTTCCATCTCATTTGAGTTCTAAGGATAAGAGAGCCATAAAATTAAGTTCTACACAATATGTGTTTTGGGAAAATGCATTATTCAAACAAGGGATAAATGGAAGGTTTTGAAATGTGTTGACAAAGAGCAAGTCAAAAGAAATTGTTCTCACCTTTATGACTAGGCCCATGGAGGTCATTTCTTTTCGCTATCACCGGCCCAAAACTCCTTCATCTTGGATATTATTGGCCTACCCTGTTCAAATATGCATCAAAGTGGGTAGGCATGTGTGAAGCATGTCAAACCTTTGTTGGAAGACCCAAATTAGCTGATTTACCTCTCAAACCGGTGGTAATTGAGGAACTCTTTCAAAAATGGGGTTTAGACTTCATTGGGACACTCAATCCACCTTCAAGTGTAGGGCATACTCATGTTTTAACCGCCAATAATTATTTCACGATGTGGGTGGAAGCCATTCTAGTTAAAAGTACTACTTACAGTTAGTAAGTAGTATGCAACTTCATCAAGGAGCACATATTAATAAGGTTTGGGATACCAAACAAGATTGTCACTAAAAATGCTTCCAATTTTTCTTTTGCTAAGATGATGGATTTCTACTATGGATATGGAATTTCCCTTACACACTCTTCAGATTACTATCCCCAAGGGAATGGGCAAGCAAAATCAACTAACAAGAACTTGGTCACCATTGTTCAAGAATCTTGCTTAATGACTCTCGGAGGAATTGGCATAAGAAACTATTTGATGCTTTATGGGTAGATAGGATTACACCTAAGAGATCCATTGGAATATATCATTTTCAAGTGGTATATGGAGTTGAAGCTCAACTGTTAGTGACATTAGAACTGTGACCTTGCATTTGATGAAGGCCATTGAGGATGCCAACTTTTATCAATTCATTGGACAAAATAATTATGTACATCTAAAATTTGAATGAAGATAGATTACAAGTGGTTGTGAATATCAACTCATCAACTTAAGGTAAAATATATCTTTGAAAAAGGCTAAACCAGAACTTTTCAAGTGGGAGATAGTGTTATTCTTTGGGATAAAGGCATGACACTCAAGGCAGCCATGTAAATTTTATTCCCTGATCGGCTTGGTCCTTTTAAAATTAGACATTTTGTTGGTGAGAACTCTTTTTACCTAGATTACATGGATGGTTCTCCTTTCCCAATTCCTTATAGTGGGTAATTTTTGAAGTTCTTCAAAACCTAGGAGTTTTGCAAGGTCTCTCTATACATTTTGTATAGCATTTTGCTTTCCTTGTTTTTTTGGTTGTTTTCCTTTCTGGGTTCTCTTTTGTGTTGGTATTGCTTCTTTTTGACTCCATTACCCATTGGCTAAGACATTGATTTGATATGATTACCCATAATTCTCTAAGGTTATTATTTTTTCCTCTTTCTTATGCCAAATCATCCCCAGAAGGAGCCAGTTGTTGTCCTCCAAATTTTCCACACCCTTTCAAATCTAATTTCATGAAAATTGGAGCCCTGACATGGAAGAAAATTGTGTTTTAAAATCCTCAGATGCTCATTTTCATTTTCCATGATGTTTCTAATCAAAATTTCCTCGATGCACTCACTGTTAAAATGTTTTATCTATTTTCAATGGATGGGAAATGATTTTAGTTCTTCTTTTATGCATTTGGAATGCATGGTACCTTACATATTTTTTTAACCTTTTTAGAGAAATAAATTCTTCATTGAGAACAAAAATGGTGTTTTCCCATTTCCTACAACTTCCTACATTATTTTCCCCATCAAATTCTTTATCGGAAAGGTGAAGCTACGCATTTGTTTCCCACTGGATTGGATGCGGCATTAGGTAGGTTCCTTTTGAACTTATCACTTTTGGTGATTTTGAAAAAATGTCAGATTTACATCACATCCTTGCATGTCCTTAATTGGTTGGAGTAGTTTTGGTGGAAAGTGCAAGTGATGAGATCCATTTTATTCTCTAAGGAATTACGACGAAAGGGCTAAAACTTCTAAAATAACCCACGGTACTCCGCTTTGAGTGAAAGGATAAATTCCAAGTTGAAATCTGCAAAGAAAAATCGAAAGGGACATGTGTTCATGTTGAAAAGTCAATGGCGGAGGCATGGACTTTCTGGGAAAATTTGGAATTTTTCCCCTTCTCAAAACAAATAAAAGCTAAGCACATCCCTGCAACCAATCGGGTGAGGCAACGTGTGAGGAATCTAAAAAGGACACAGTGCCATTTTTAGTTCCACGGGTGCTTTGGCAAACCAGTGGAGGACTTTGGGAATTTTAGCCTTGTTTCACAAAAGGTAAAAATTTCTAAAATGGCCATGGCCCCACTCATGCAAAGGGAAAATTTCTAAGTTAAGATCCATAAATGATTAGAAAGGGACACCTAGCATCGTTGAAAATTCAATGGTGGGGGCATGGAATTAAGGGGAAAATTTGGATTTTTTTTCCCTTCTCAAAATAGATAAAGTATAAAATTGAAGCACATTCTCACACCGGTCCAGCAATGATAGCACGTGTTGAAGGATGAAATCAAAACAACAAGCCTATGGGAAAATTGAGAATTTGATCCTTTTTGTGCAAAAGGTTAAAATGTTGTAAATTGAGCCATGACACCTTTTCCAATCATGGTGTGCCACATGTTCACATTGAAAATTCAAAGTGGGCCGGTAGAGGTTTTGATAATTTGAGATTTTTGTTAAAAAAGAGTTTAAACGGAAGATTTGAATTGCATTTACTCAAAGCCCACTCAAATGGTGCCATGTTTCTAGCTTTTGGTGGAGCGTGGGAGTGCGGAGAAAAATGAGAAATCACACTTTTCTCCCAAATTTCAGGAAATTTAGTTTTCTTCCCCATGAGATACATTTTTGTTTTGTTATAAATCAAATTGATAAGTTTGAAGGGATGTAAGGTTTAATCATCATAAAAGGAGTTTATTGGGCATACACAATAAAAAAGGTAGAAAACTAACTTGATGTAAGCACTTGAGTGCTATGAAAGTGGTTAAAAATATGGAAATGGTAGGACCACATTTAGAATAAAACCATTAGATGCCCCTACTTAAAATAATTATGCTTGAACTAATGAAATATTCACCTTGCAGACCTTTCAGTTTTCATGAGTTTGTTTTTTGTTTCATGTCACTTTCCAAAAATGGATCTCAGTAACAACATTATTCCTTTTGGATATTATTTTCTTGGGGAAAAACTATGGATGTATACAAATTGTTATAAGAACATGGTTTTGGCCATGAAAGAGGATTACGGTTTTTAGGAAGGTTGTAAATTAAGAAGTAATTAAATCTTTGAAGTTCTTTGTTTTCTTATTTTCCTCTGTTATATCTCTCTTACAAGCTCGATTTAATGGATCATTTTTTTGCATTTAATAGAAAATTTGTGTTACGATGCTGTGTAATCCTCATAAATTTATGTCTATAGATTTACATCGGTGGTGAAGTAATTGATCCTTTTACATATTTTCTTGGTTGATGTGGTAGGGAGATAGTCTACTATCTATATTTCCCAAAAGCATTTTTGTATTATTCCTTCCCACATCTCTATACTCTTCCATTCCTTATGATTGATAATCTTTTAAGTATGAAAAAATTCTAGAATATCGGGGTCCAAACATTTGAGAGTTGTATATCTATACATTTGTTTTCCCTACTCTGATAAAAGGAACCTCTCCCATTAAGAGGAGGGACTTTTTGTCCTACTTTGTCAGTTTGACCCATGTTCCATTCTAAACCCTTGAAGGTCAGCTTGTAGTGGATGTTCAAGGGTGACATATGAGTCGAAAGTTGAGAACTTATCTTTGAGTGGCGACATGAGCTAGGTTTTGTGTGTTAGGGAGATACGCGAGAAGAGCGACTAATTCAAGAGAAGATCTAGTTTATGTGAAATATTCGTACCCTAACCATCGAGAAGGAATTATATCAAGAGACCATGGATGTAATCAAAGTCTTCATAAGGGAAATTCAATGTCTAAAGGAGCAATCTAAGAAGTTAGAATTTGAATCAAGCATTGAGGTCCCTCGGTCAGATATAGATGATGTCAGGAGAAGTATGTAAGATGTTTCACCAAGAGAATATCATTCCTCTTATTAAGACAATGGTTGATGGATAAGATACCAAGTGCTGTATGAGAGAATGAGTGGTAGGTTTTGAATGTTAACCTTCCTCCCAAAACCTCAAGTATAATAGGGAGATTACCTTAAATACCAGTTTTTAATGGATGGTTCTAAGGAAATATTCTAATTGACATGGGCATGGAATTGATATGTTATCACCCTATACACTTGCGATCAAATGGGAAGGACCCCATTACTGACCATCTTCAAATGTGTTTTATATGGCCAATAAGACAAAGGCAATGCCCATTGGCGTTTTAAAGGATGATGTTATCCTTACTATTCAGGGGTTGAATTGATGGATACTTGAAAGTATTACCAGCTTGTTGAGGTGTATAACTCCATTTTACTTAGGTGCCCCATAGTGCATAGGAAGAAATAATGACTTAAGTTTCAATAGGGTATAATTTTGCAAAGAGGAATGTAATTGTCAAATTTCCTGTGACAGATGGGAAGTAGGCTCCTATATTGGACATTAAGGATAGAGAATAGATTTAGTGGCAATGCATGCTTT